>OZ010574.1:99565951-99678451 GCA_963932145.1 Acanthosepion lycidas | reverse complement strand
ATGAAAATTCAAGAAATTATTTTTTTTTTTTTTTTTTTTTTTTGTGGCTCTTAACGTTTATACTAGTTACAAAGAGAGCTGCTCGGAGAAATTTGATCATGATTTTTTTCATCAAGACCCTAATAACAGAAAATCTGCTCTGAATCGTAAAATAAAAAAATGTAATAAAATTAAAACATTATTTAATTAGAAAAACAATTAAAAGCTTTATGTATAAAATATATTATGAACACTATCGTCTTAAAATTTTTTATAAATAATGAATTATTTTCATTTTTTCAAAATTTTAATTAGAATAATTTATAAAGTTTTAAACTTTTTAAAATTCTGTATTAATTTATACTAGTTAAGTGATATTATTATTAAATTAAAACTGTATTTACTAATCATAAATGAAAAAGCTCACTACAATTCAACGAACTCAGATATTTTAAAAACAATTTTTATTTTATTTTGTGAGTTTATAAACTTGTCAAATTTTGTAAATACGGAAGTTCAAACGCGAAAATAACAGTAGTAAATTAAATACCTGTAGTAAATTTAAAATTTATTTCTAACATTTCTTCAAGAGGCGTCTTCCTAATTTAGATTATAGAGCCAAAGTACCTAAAATTCAATAAAATATTAGATTGCTTAGACTATTTTCTTAAATTTTTAACATTAGCAGGTAGTTAAAAAAAAAAATGATATAAAAAAGGTATTCTCGTTATATTCGTCAAGTAATTATTACAGTTATGTCCCCCTTAGAAAAAATCCCAAACATAATTCTATGGAGACAGATGTCAACAGCTCATAAAAAAACCTAATTCCGTATTACAAATGCTTTTCCGCGATAGTTTAAACTTAAAATCAGTAATATTTGTTTATCAGATTAATTAAACTTTAAATCAGCTAATCTCCCCTAAATAAGTTTCAGAAAAGTATATTTTGTTTTTAAAAGATTTTTAAATAAAGTTAATTACGTTGTAGTGAGAGATTTGTCAACATAGACGATTTTAGCTTTTACGGATAATGAAAATGAAACATTTCAATCAATTTAAATTCGGTTTGAAATACAGCAAAGTGCTTTGTCTATTGGAAATATTAAATATAATCTATTAGATTAGCTTGAAATTAAAACTAAAATAAAAGTTTCCCCAAAAATATTTCATTTTTTAAAAATGTATTTGAAAAGTTGCGTATCACTTTTATTTGAAGGTATACACACACACACACACACACACACACACATATATATATATATATATATATATATATATATATATATATATATTAAACTATAGAATATAAAAGTAACAAGTTTTCATTTAAACAGTCTCCCCTGATATCAAATAAATAATTGTAGGTGTTATCATTTATATATATATATATATATATATATATATATATATATATATATATATATATATATATATATATATATATATATGAAGAAATATAGTTTTAAGGTGTGCTATATTTATGGGATAAAGTGCTCAATATCAGAAATAGAGTGAAGACTGAAGTCAACACTCAGAGGCGACAGACTGTTTCATGCTACACGCAATCGTCAGGCGACCTGATGATTGCGTCCTGCATGAAACAGCGTGTCGCCTCCGAGTGCTGACTTCAATCTTCACTTTTATATATATATATATATATATATGTATGTATGTATGTATGTATGTACTGGATTTGGTGTATGGGAATAGATTGCACGCACGTGGCCTGGATGTTGAGCCCAGCATTTCTTTTCAGTCCTTATATATAACCAAAACCATATGAGGAAGGTCAGCAAACCACCGGCTTTTTTTTTTTTTTTTTTGTTACAGTTGAACCAGAACCTGTCTTTTTAACAAAATTTTCTTTCGAACCTTTTGTGCATTTATCCAATGAAGGCAACATTGCCCCACCCTCTATTCTCTACTTTCTAAAACTCTGTACTTCTTGCCTTTGTAACGCACGGTCGGGTGGTCCGTGTTTGAATGCCACCACTTAAAGAGGAAACGTTCCTCCTCCGATGCTTTCGTTACAGTGATGTAACAGCATAAAGTGTGTCAGCTGTGCGCCGACCCACCTACCACCATCTACATGGGGAGTGGGTATGGAATTCGCCTCACTTCGTGATCAGAAGCTCACAGTGATTCGACAAACCGAGAAACAGGTTTCTGTAAACAACAGGTCCATGCGTTTATTTATTTCGGTACACTGTTGCAGGCGCGGATTTCCCCCTCTTCAGCACAGGATTTTACCACAGAAGCCAGTACGCATCATCCGGTAGGTAACTGTCCTCTCAATTCAACCGGCGTTGTTTAATTCTTCTACCTAGAGCAAGCACCCTAGCCAAAACATATATCTTCTTTTCTCTCTATCTATCTCGATCACAGGTCTCACTCTCTCTCTCTCTCTCTCTCTCTCTCTCTTTGTCATTTTCTCTCTCTCTCTGTACGTGTTTTTTCTATCTCACTTTTCTCCGTGATATTCTCCCTCTCTCTCTATCTCTTTCCTATTCTCTCACCAACTCCCTCTTCTTCTCACTATATCTCTGTCTTTCTTTATGTCTTTCTCTGTATATTTATCCCCCACTCCTAATCTCCCAGTTAAATTGTTGAAATATCGAAAGTAGCAATAGTATGCCTCGCGTTATCTGAAAAATCCTACCAATGCTGAATATGCCCGAAATATATATCACGTTGCTATATATATATATATATATATATATATATATATATATATATATATATATATATATATATATATATCGTTTACTCCTACATATTTGATAGAGTTTTGGAAAGGCCAAAGTCCTACAGTGGGCTAGAAATTGGCTAATAATAATAAATAAATAAATAATACATATATATATATATATATATATATATATATATATATATATATATATATATATATATATATATATATATATATGGTGGGGGTGTACTTTATTGTGCTTGGTTGGGCCGAGAACTTTTCAGCAGCCTTTCTTGTGATCTGGGCAGATCAGTGTTTTTCTTTTCCTTTGACATACACTCATTTTAAAAAAAATATATATTACAAATCTTTCTCTCTCTCCCTATATATATATATATATATATATATATATATATATATATATATATATATATATAATTATTTATTTTTAAAAAAATTTATAACATAAATATGTTATAAAATCACTACAAAAATAGCCATTTTGTTTCAACACCCTCGGTGTCTTATCAAGTGATGATGTTGATATATACATATATATATACATGCACGAGAGAGAGAGAGACATATATATATATATATATATATATATATATATATATATATATATATATATATATATATATATGTGTGTGTGTGTCTCTCTCTCGTGTATCTATCTATCTATCTATCTATCTATCTAACTGTCTATCTATATATATATATATATATATATATATATATATATATATATATATATATATATGGGTGCACCTGATAAAAGAGATTGTCACTATTTTTTACTATCTCCATCCTGGTTATGTCTAAATATCGAATCGACATCAACTTCTCCAGTCACTTTTACAAATACCATTATTTACATGTGAAAATTGCTCTAACCTATTTTAGTGTCTTTTCTCTCGTTAAATAGATTCTGAAGTACATAGCAATAAACTATCGATATTTAAATTACGACAAAATATTGCTTTAGATGCCAAAAAAAGAAATCAATCAGCAATTAAACACTGTATAGTCTAATATAGATGCACGCAGACATACACACACACAAATACATACACATAAACACGTACACATACACACACATAAATGTGTGTGTGTGTGTGTGTGCATAAAAACGTATAGCCAAAGACCATTTGATTTTCTTTCTTTTTGTGTGTCATGTCCTTAAAGGACATAGGCGATCGTGGCTCTCCACTTCCCTCTATCCCTTGCAGCTCTCAACAAGTTCCTTCCCTCTGCTTCCTCCCCCGGACCACGTTCTGTCATCCACTTGTTTAAGTCCGCCAGGTATGTCACCCATTATTTTCACTTGTCTCTCTTTCCCTCCATTCGATCCGTGAATATCACATTCTCCAGGCCTTCCTCCCTCACTGTGTGTCCCAGAAACTTCAGCTCTTTCTAATGTCATTTATAAGTATTGATATTCATATTTCAAATGCTACATACAAATGATTATTGCTGTTATTCAATGCCTATTTATCAGCTTTTACACGTATATGAGAATACGTACATATATATATATATATATATATATATATATATATATATATATATATATATATATATATATATATATATATATGTGTGTGTGTGTGTGTATGTATGTATGTATCTTTACACTTGCTAAGATTATTCAATAAAATATTACCATTTATAAAACAATATTTCAAAATCAAAAGTTACGATGTTTACTGGAAAATTCATTCTCCTATATGACAGCGAATATTTTCACATAACAGGAATTATATTCTTCCGCTGGATGTCTGTTCGTGTGCAATTGTATATATGAAATAAATTACGTGTTTTTATCGAGAAAAAATTTGTAAATATAGTTGATAACAATAGACAGGCATATGGATATATGTGAATGTGAGTGTGACCGCTTTGTATTCTTTAAATAACAAAATGACATTATGACAGCGTAATGACGCTGGTATATAGGGAATTGCACCTGGAGATAGATAGATAGATAGATAGATAGATAGATAGATAGATAGATAGATAGATAGATAGATAGATAGATAGATAGATACATAATCTAACAACATTCATGCATAATGACAGAAGTATGAACAAATATAGATAAATAGATATGAACAAATTGAGATAGATAGATAGATAGATAGATACTGAGAGACAGAGTCAGAGATAGACAGACATATTCTTAGATAGATAGATAGATAGATAGATAGATAGATAGATAGATAGATACTGAGAGACAGAGTCAGAGATAGACAGACATATTCTTAGATAGATAGATAGATAGATAGATAGATAGATAGATAGATACTGAGAGACAGAGTCAGAGATAGACAGACATATTCTTAGATAGATAGATAGATAGATAGATAGATAGATAGATACTGAGAGACAGAGTCAGAGATAGACAGACATATTCTTAGATAGATAGATAGATAGATAGATAGATAGATAGATAGATAGATACTGAGAGACAGAGTCAGAGATAGACAGACATATTCTTAGATAGATAGATAGATAGATAGATAGATAGATAGATAGATAGATACTGAGAGACAGAGTCAGAGATAGACAGACATATTCTTAGATAGATAGATAGATAGATAGATAGATAGATAGATAGATAGATACTGAGAGACAGAGTCAGAGATAGACAGACATATTCTTAGATAGATAGATAGATAGATAGATAGATACTGAGAGACAGAGTCAGAGATAGACAGACATATTCTTAGATAGATAGATAGATAGATAGATACTGAGAGACAGAGTCAGAGATAGACAGACATATTCTTAGATAGATAGATAGATAGATACTGAGAGACAGAGATAGACAGACATATTCTTAGATAGATAGATAGATAGATAGATAGATAGATAGATAGATAGATAGATACTAACAAAATGGATAGATAGACAGATATACCAATAGTTATGATAGCGGAAGAGAGAAAGAGAGAGAAAGATAGAGATAGACTAATATAGATATCTAGGTATTAACAAATATAGATATATTAGGTTGGTGCAAAAATAATGCCGTAATAATGTCGTTTTTTGACGTATTTTTTAACGTCAAAAAACGACATTATTACGTCATTATTTTTGCACCAACGTAATATATACAAACCGAGAAAGTTGTCGACATTGACAAGCGAGAGGAAAACACAATGCAAATATTTAAAGTATACCCAATGCACCATATTTGAATGCCAAACTATTATCGTCTTTTTGTTTAATAAACAATAGGTCTATTAATGAATGTGCGTACGAAAAAGAATAGAACAGAAATGGGTGTATACGTTTACGCATGTGTATATCTCTGTTCGTGCCTACGTCTAAGTGGTTATATGGATTTATTCATTGGGAGGTGTGCAGACATCAATAAGGGACCACATGTCCTTTTTTTTTAGCCGCTTCTGTTAAAGCCATTCTTTTATTCCATGCTTTCCATCCGACTTGTATCAAAGAAGAAGCCATGTTATCTGCGTATCTGACCACAAGCGCCAGTGGTTAGCGGTCGATCCCAGATAAATATCTCAAATGCTATTAGGTTGGTGCAAAAATAATATCATTTTTGACGTTAAAAAATACGTAAAAGAACGACATTATTTTTGCACCAACCTAATAATTTTATTTATTTATTTTTGATCAGTTATAATTTTTGCCTCCATCCAAAAATGATATTTCTAAGACTCGTGTATTAATAAAATATTTTGTTCTGTTTCTTTCTTGACCTTTAGACCAAGTTATTATTATTTTATTTCCTTTAATTTCTGGTGTCAACTCATTTCTTTCCGGGTCCCGACCAGAGACCTAAGGTCAGTAATGGCATCATGACATTTTCCACTGAGCAGTTTTGAAAAAAAAATAAAAATAAATAAAATCATACATACTTTACATAGATAACGCTCTTCGTAAGTTGTGGCTGTACACGTGAGAACAATTTTTTTTGTATTTCTTTAAGGCATGGGCTTCCAGGAATCCCTTCAATGAGTCTATTGCAATCTTTTTCCAATCGATCCGAGGGCTCCAACTACAACTGAAATTATTGGTGTTCACATGTGCTACATTTTTCAGATTTCGATTTCAAGGTCCTTGTATTTTGATAGTTTTTGAAGATCTTCAGTTTGAAGGGACTGCCATGTCAATAAGAAGGCACATTTTGTCTATTATCATTGTTATTAGTATTACTTGTGTATGGTTTGTTTCCTTCTTGTAGTGTCGGTTCCAAACTGTGATCCTTAGGCACTATAGGAGACTTGTCATTTAATTGATAGCCCTTTTCTTAGTATATGGGATGTTCTTAGTAGGGTGATTTTCTGGGCAACTTTTATGTTGATGTTACCTGGGGTACTGTTAGTAAAATTGTCCATTCCTTTTTTTACGAGGCCCAGAGCTTCGCTTATTGTTGGTACAGTCTCAGTCTTCATTTCGCACATCCTGTTAATCTCGATCTCCAATTATTATTATTATTATTATTATTATTATTATTATTATTATTATTATTATTTCTTCCTTTGTTTTCTGTTGTATAATTATTTCCTTCCGGGTCCTAACCAGAGATCTAAGGTCAGAAATGATATCATGACATTTTCCATTTCACATGTGTGTAAAAAATTAAAATGAAAAATAAAACAAGATAAAAACACATTTTACATAGCTCTTCGTAAGGTGTGGGATGTGCTTGTGAGAACATTTTTTTTTTTTTTTTTTTGTATTTCTTTAATGGAAGGGCAGCCAGGAGCCTCATCAAGGAGACTATCAGAACTTTATCTTAACCAAAATTACGGCCTTAACTATAACTCAAATTATTGATGTCTTAAAATGCCACATTTTCCTTGTATTTTGATAGTTCTTTCTTTTTCGTTTTCTTTTTTTTTTTTTTGTTTTTGTTTAAAAAAAAATCTTCAAAATTACATTACAATCTGCAGGAACTGCTACGTCAGTAAAAAAAACTACATTCTGTTCTTTGTGATCTTTGATCACTATGTCTGGGTGGTTGGCTTTGATTGTTCCGTCTGTTTGTATTTTTAATTCCCATTATTATTATTATTATTATTATCATCATGTGGGGAAATGGCCGACCATAACACACATAGACACACACACGCAAGCACACATAGAGTCACACATTCACCTAGATGTACACATTTTATTTGTAACTTGAGTTAACTCGGTTGTAACACTATTCATTGTAGTCCTCCTCGATAGGTAGAAGTAGTTGCCATGTTATTTACAAACACTTCCTCTTTTGTATAAGTCTTAAAAGCAAAAAAGCATTTGCATATTTAACAAGAAAACTGAATATTTTTCCCTTCGTTTCATAATCGCATCTTCTTTCTATTTCTATTCTATTTACCGTTCTATCTGTACATATGTTTCTCTCTATTTAACTACCTCTTTTCCTATTTACATATCTATCTATAAATATGTTTCTATCTATCTTTCTGTTGTTGATCTCGTTGTAAAAGTGTATCTATCACTTTCTCAACTTGTGGTCATATCGCGTTGAAACACCGATTCATTTAGTAGGGCCTGTATCAGTAAATCATTATTATCCCTAAAAAAATCTTGTAATCTAAAAATATTTTCTAGCTTTAAACAAAAAAAATCTATAAATGTTTAGTGAAAGATTAAACCAAATTAACTAATCAATCACACATATAATTCATCTTAAATTTTCTTTATTCGTTATAAAAGCATTTTTTTTAATTTTTCACACTTCGCTTAATCTAATTTTTATTGCCTTCAAATATGTTTTCCGAAATGTCATAAACAAATACATATATATGATAATAAGCTTGCAGATATGTACAAGTGTGTACATTTGCAAGTAAGAGTTCACATAGCAAGAGAAATTCCCGCCACAGTGATAAAAAAAAATGTTGTTAACCTTAGTTTTTGTTCGTCTATAAGTACTGACACACGTATGTACGTCTACACGCGAAATAAAAATGTATTAAAGGTTGGTATGTATATACATACCTCTTTGTCTGTTGCATAATATGTTTTACAAATAAACATATTCTAAATGTTATTTTAATTTGTCGGGCTTATTAAAAGCACTTTGAAATTCGACGTGTCTCTTCTATTTTCTATTTAGAAAACGAACCGACTTACGGATATCTGAGTTCGCTTTTGTCATATGCCCATTGTCTCCTGCTTAAATAATTTAATGCACTGTTTATATAACCATTGACATACTGAAATATACCACCGGGTGCATATATATGCACGTGTGTCAATATAGGCATCTCGGGATTGATACATACCATGTAAGTACTACAGCTTTTGTTAGTATACGAATATACCGACTTTTGGAAGATTGTACTGCCTCAGTCTCTCAATAAGAGGGGTCTTCATACCTTGAAAAAGGGCATTTTGAATCGTGGTTTTCCTTCTTGCAAAATATTGACTCTGCGCATTGGATTATATTAGGTTGGTGCAAAAATAATGACGTAATAATGTCGTTTTTTTTACGTTAAAAATACGTCAAAAAACGACATTATAACGTCATTATTTTTGCACCAACCTAATATATATAAATCTGTCATTTACTAAACTGGTCATTTATCGATAGATAAATAGATAGATAGATACCCATAACACTTATATAGCACTTGTAGTTATAACTACACATAGATAGATAGATAGATAGATAGATAGATAGATAGATAGATAGATAGATAGATAGATATGCATAAGTAGATCGATAAAGATAAAAAGATTGATTTGTTTTTTTACGGTTTATCAACGTTTGTAGTTTATTTAAAGCCAGAAAATATTTTAGAGTGTAAGATTTTTTTTTTTTTGAGACAATAAAATGCTTATTGATACAAGCTCTGCTAAGTAACCCATAGCTGGGGGGAGGGAGAAGAGGTAGGTTCATACCTTTCCCAAGGGTATTTACGTGAAAGTGAATATAACGAGTACGGCTTAAAATAGGAACCCAGCTCTCCGATTTCCTATTTTGAACCGTTGTCGATTACACCACCCGCACATCTGAGCTTATAGCACCTAGTAATCTCAAGCGGTTGGCCATTTAGGTACTGATCAGGCTCAACGTTGATGTACCTAGTTGGGCGTGTCTGTGTGTGTCTCTCTCTGTGTGTGTGCGTGTGTGTGTACGCACGCGATTTTAAAAAACTGCAAAAGACACCCTTATATAAAATGAAAAGTAATAATAGTGTAGCAGTCGTGCTCGTAGTCATTAGAATACTAGGAAATGTTATTTTTCGCACGAGGACTGAGTAATTCTTTTAAAAAAAAGACTGTAAACAAAGACAGTAAAAGGTGGTTTTCTAAGCTACGTTTAGAAGTGGCACACAGTCAAAAGTATGGGGTACCCAGTGTGGATCTAACTCACTGCTCAGTCGTCATTGCAAAAGCAAGATAAGCTTGCTAACCATTACACTACTAAGTCAGTAATGATATTAATAAAAATGGTAGAGCTTCCTTTTCATCAGGAATCAACCGGTAAAAAAAGATTAAATAAATAAATAGATAAATAAATAAATAATAATAATAATAATAATAACAACAACAACAACAACAACAATAATAATAATAATAATAATAACAACAACAATAATAATAATAATAATAATAATAATAACAATAATAATAATAATAATAACAACAATAATAATAATAACAATAATAATAATAATAATAATAACAATAATAATAATAACAACAACAACATCAACAACAACAATAATAATAATAATAATAATAATACTCAGTTACTTCGGCGGATTACGGCTATATCCCGCTAAAACACGGGTTCTCACCCGAAATTTGAAGTTAAGCAAAGTAGAGCTTGGTCATTACTTAGATGGGTAACTACTTGGAAAAACCAGGTGCTTACATGTGGCTCTGAATGAGTAATGGAAGAGCCGAGTTTGAATCCCGGTCTTGTTCGTTGCACTCACTTACGCACAATTCCCCTTACTGAAAGGTATGACTGCACCTTTTCTTCTTTCCTCTCCAGCTAAATAATGTCGGACTTGTATCTGGAAATATCATTGTTACAGGTACAAGTTATTTTCAACTATTCAACATGCCCTGAACCAGCACGAAAGATGAAGGCTCATCAAATCACGCGACAATGCCAAAATCAACGCTGGAGAGAGTTGAGTCACAGGAGGACACATTCTGCTATAGACAGAGAAAGTTTTGTTTAAAGGAAGATTGATATTACATAGGAGTTCAGCACTCCACTTATTGTTTCTAACAAATATTTTCTATTTCTTAATTCTTGGCTTAGCTTTTGGAAGGCATGTTATCACTTGCTATTTTAATATGTTTGCAAAACGAATGTAAAAAATAAAAACGTATATAGGTTCAAGTTCCTCAAGACTGACTTATCACTTAATAGTGAGAGGTATTCAGTACAGTTGTTACCTGGCCTGCATCTAAAATTGGTCAGTTTCATCGCAGATACGGCAGTAATATTCCACTTTTGGCCTGATCTGTCTTACTTTAAAAAAAAAAATAACTACCAAAATTGAACATAACACTATAGCTATTTTAATAGAAAGTGTTCAGATGAACTATTTTCCTTAGTTCTACCAGTCCTAACCTTCACGACTAAGACTCCCCCCTCCCATGACACGCAAATTGTAGCAAACCGCCCTTATTCCTTTCGTCTTCCATTGATAAAATATAAGTTTCATTTGAACCTTCTTCCCACGAACCGCTACTTTGTGAACTGACTCCCAAGAGAATGCTTCCTCGATCACTACAATGTTAACCTGTTCAAGTCTAGGGTTAACCGTTATCTTCCCCACATATCCGCATAAACTCTGTCCCTTATTCTCTAACTCTCTACCTGCTTTGTGGAACCGACTCCCAAGATGATGCTTCCCTGATCACCACAATCTTAACTTGTTCAAGTCTACGGTTAACCGTTATCCTCCCCACATATTCCTATAAACAGTGTCTCGTACTCTCTATCTCTCTACATCGTGGTGAACATTATTGAAAATATCTTTCTTTCTATGTGCCTTGTCCTTTCAGGACGTAGGTGAACATGGCTCTCCACCTCCTTCTATCCCTTGCAGCTCTCAACAAGTTCCTTCCCTCTGCTTCCTCCCCCAGACCACGTTCTGTCATCCACTTGCTCAAGGCCGCTAGATATGTCACACGTTGCTTGCCCTTGTCTCTCTTTCTTTCTATTCGTCCCGTGAGTATCAGATTTTCCATGTCCTCCTTCTTCATTATGTGTCAGCAGAAACTTAAGCTGCCTCTTCCTTGTTTTCAACCTCTCTAAGATCCCATCGTTGCTCACACGATGATATCCTTAGCATCTCTGTCGATTCGAGTCTCTTTTTCATTTTTGAGGAAATCGTCCAACATTCACTGCCGTAAAGGCAGGTGTCCCGTAACAGTTCAATTAGAAATGGCATTTAAAAATGTATATATTAATAAAAATTCGGGAAAATATTTTCTCCCTACATTATCTCTTATAGTAAATAAAAAAATGGCGTTCATAGTAAGCAATGCCAAAGTCTTTATTTGCTATTACCATCTTCAAACGGATCTTACAATTGCCTAGACGCTTCTGGCATCTCTCCATTGGTATTATCGGCTATTCTCTATATATATATATATATATATATATATATATATATATATATATATATATATATATATATATATATATATATAACTGTTTCTTTTTCTTGTATTGGACTGCTCTCATGTAAAGACTCTACCTCCAGATTTTCTCATTAGTGCTGACTGCGGGTTTGCTAATAATCTACCTTAGCTACTGAAAGATCCAGCCCTGAGTTTTTCTGCAGATTGCTTGTTGTTTTTTTCTATGATGTTGATATACTTCTTTCTTTTTTTTTTTTTTAATGGTGCATATCATTTTTATGGAGACACCAGGCCAATTACCTAAAAAGCATTTCCAGACTTTTTTTTTTATATTCTCACCGTCATGCTTAACCGAGAGTAAACAATACTTTAGTTTGAAGGCCATTTCATTTTTTTTTCCTCCAAACATCCCTGTAACCAAAATGTATGTTTTTTATTCATCTGACTACAGAAAAAAATTGATGATCAAAAGCTTACATCTTTGTGCAAGTGACTTTTCGCAAAATGGATATACGATCTATCGTGTAATTTGATGAATGAAATTAAAGAAAAGATCAGAATTACCGAATTGAGTTTCCTCATGATTGTGTGAAGGCTGACAAATAAGCAGCGCAGATACATGAACATTTAAGTCACGGAAAAGCATATATATATATATATATATATATATATATATATATATATATATATATATATATATATATATAAACGATACTTAAATTTCGCTGCTATATATTTACCGTGTTATTTAAGCATTAATAAAAGAAAAATATTTAAGTAAAAAACGAAATGCACTTAAATTTTCCAAACTTAAGAAAAGGCCCAGAACATTCGAGAAATATTAAGAACAAACAGAGGCTATGTCACTGGATGAAAGGCGGTGACATTTATCTTTGACACTTAGAGCCGAAAGAGAGAAAAAGGTATAAAAACCAATAGGGAGTGAGTATAAGGAGACAAGAAAAACGATGAAAAGGAAAAAGAACTATGACATTCTACACATACGCACATACATACACATACACATTCGAACATACATACGCGCACACACGCACGCACACAATTAAAAAAGAAAAAAAATCAGCCTTAAAACAATAAAAAGTGCATAAATTATTTTTTAACTTAACATAAAAATAACGAAAATGAGAAAATAAATAGCAATTAGTCGAACCTCCTGACGAGTGGACAGAGCGATTACGAAAACGGTCTGTCTACGAAACTCTGGAGTCGGGGTACTTAATATAACATCAACCAGCTAAGTTACAAATTTCACATTTATACTAACTATATATATGCATACATATTCATATATATATATATATACATATATATATATATATATATATATATATATATATATATATATATATATATGAAGAAAAATATACGGAAAAAACAAAGAAAAATCCTTATATGCAATTATGCTCTTTAATGTTAATATAATGTCAACGTCGGACGTTTCGGTCTAATAAACCATCTTCAGGACATATTCATGAAATATAATTAACATTATCAATTTAACAAGACAAAGACGATGGACATAAGAACAAAACTTATCCAAACAGATAACTGAAAGTTTTATGATCAGCGTTCCGTTTAAATTATATTAATTAATTATATTTTATGAATATGTCCTGAAGATAGTTTATTAGACCGAAACGTCCGACGTTGACATTATATTAGCATTAAAACAGCATAATTGCATATAAGGATTTTTCTTTGTTTTTTCCGTATATTTTTCTTCATACTGTCGGATCTATATCCATATATTTTCTTATATATATATATATATATATATATATATATATATATATATATATATATATATATATGTTATAAATTGATTTATTTAAAATATGGTTTTTTTCGCTACACAGTTCTAACCATGTTTCAAAAATGGAAGCTAAAAGCTACGAATTTAATTTTGTAATTAAATTAAAGACATTAGTTCCATTTCATCCTCAAGCGAATTTTGGAGTAACTTTTTAAAATTACTGGGTTTTAAAGACACAGCTAAAATCATAATTCACGTTTCCAAGTTTACAGATAAAACTACTTCAACTAGACAAGGGGTGTCTGGTTGTTCAAAAAAAAAAAGTTACTCCAAAATTCGCTTCAGGATGAAATGGAACTAATGTCTTTAATTTAAGTACAAAATTAAGTTCGTAGCTTTTAGCTTCCATTTTTGAAACATGGTTAGAACTGTGTAGCGAAAAAAAACATATTTTAAATGAATCAATTTATAATATTAATGCTCTGTAAATTTACATTGAGCACTATTTTGTAAAAATAAAAATATCTATAAGAACACTGGATTATATATCTTACTGTTCTTTCTTTATATATATATATATATATATATATATATATATATATATATATATATATATATATATATATATATATTCGCACACAATTATGAGCTTTTCTTAAGTGCAGGTGTTTTATCTACTGTTTGCTTACTAATGAATTTCGCGTCGAAACGCTCAGATATTTGATAAATCCACTGAACTTATTAACAGATCTTATATTTATCATCTTTCATAGCATAAGAACACTAATTGTAATTTCCAAATTTGAAATCCTTAGCATGCTAGATTTTTGTTATGAACGTCAGATTTAAATTTAGAACCAGTTATTTCATATATATATATATATATATATATATAATTCGCAGTATTCAAACTTAATTAAAGAGAGAGAGAGAAAGCAATAAAGGAGAGAGAAAAGCAATAAAGGAGAGAGAAACTGTCGTCACAGAAATCATCGCTGCAGAATGATTGACAGCTATATGGCTTAACCGATCATCACATACAGTTTGATGATCACTTAAAACGTGACACGTGAACACTTTCGCACAAATAACCAATTTAAAATAATATAATTGTGCAGGGCATCTGATGGAGAGTCAGATGCTGTGAATGGGTAGACCAAGCTTCGAGGCAAGGAAAGTTATTGTAACACTTTCCGTCATGTATACGCCTAACTGGAAGAGGTGTTAGAGATGTGGGTCTGGAATTGTGAAAAATCTTCTTCTTCTTCTTCTTCTTCTTCTTCTTCTTCTTCTTCTGTATGCCGTATCTGTTCAGCCTGTTGGCGACATGGCTCTCTGCCATTTCCTATCCGTAATAGCTCTTATTAAATTTTGTCTAAATCCTGTTCTTCCATCAATTAAAACAAGCACGCATAATAGTTTATGCGCTCTTTCCTCTATCCTTCAATATGTCCAGTGAGTATCAAATTTTCCAAGGCCTCTTTCCTCATTAAGTGCCCTAGAAATTTTATATGCTTCTCACTGATGTTAAGTGTAAGCGTCCTTTTTGTTTCCATTTTCTTTAAAACTTCGATGTTCAAACCATGATATTCTCAGCATCCTTCTGTAGAACCACGTCTAGGAGGACCTATATTACATAACAGTTCAGTACACTTTTCTTAGTTTCATACGCAATTTTCCTGTTCCTTAATGCTTTGCTTAGCTTTTGGATGGCATCTATCCCAATGCACTTTCGGATTTCATTGTCGCACTTTCTGTCTTCTGTTAAAATTGATATTGAAATTGTGGTATTTATTTACTTAAAAGCACAACCCATTCACACACACACACAAACACACACACACACATACATATATATATATATATATATATATATATATATATATATATATATATATATATATATATA
Source organism: Acanthosepion lycidas (assembly GCA_963932145.1). Classification (NCBI taxonomy): domain Eukaryota; kingdom Metazoa; phylum Mollusca; class Cephalopoda; order Sepiida; family Sepiidae; genus Acanthosepion; species Acanthosepion lycidas. The sequence goes on along the minus strand of OZ010574.1, from coordinate 99,662,498 downwards.
TATGTGTGTGTGTGTGTGTGAAAATATTGTAGAAAATAGGAAAGAAACTGGTTTTGTAAATAATCCAAAGTTCCTTAGTATTTTTGTAATTATTTTTAAAAAATAGTGCTCGATACGAAAGTAGAGCATAAATATAATTATTTATTTAAATCATATTTTTAAATAAATAATTATATATATATATATATATATATATATATATATATATATATATATATATATATATATATATATATATATTATACAGTATTGGACGTAAGTAAATGTTATTAATTCCGCTCCACGATTTCTCGATCCGAGTCGCTACCATTCAAACCACCGCACATCCACCAATAACAATAATAATAATTTGCCTGCTCAAAGTTATCCTTATAATTCTAATGGTGTATTTAGAGAATTTGTATTTATCAGCTTTTATAGAAATCGAATAATGTGCGTGCGTGAGTGCTCATGACCGTTGGCATAACGGTTGTATGCAAAAGTCATTGTAGTTATCTGAACTTTGCTTTTTCTTTGTCATCAGTTCTCATGTCTAATGGACAGGAGACGACTATCAGATAGCAAATCGCTTTCTGTTTGTCCAGCACCACTAAATCTGGTTTATTGTGCTTTTAATTTGTCACTGTTCATCTTGGTATATCGCACAGGATTTTGTTCATTTTAATATTCTCTATTATTATTATTATTTTTATTTTCTTTGCTTTCTGGCGTTTACACATTTCTTTCCGGGTCCTACCCAGGGACCTAAGGTAAGAAATGGCATCATGACACTTTTCACTGACAAAGAAAAAAAATAAAATAAAATAAAACAAAAAAAATAAAAAAAAATAAAATAAAATAAAAATTACATAGATAGAACCCTTCGTAAAGTGTGGGCTGTACTTGTCAGAACAATTTTTTGTATCTCCTTGAGGCATGGGCTTCCAGGAATCCCTGCAATTAGTCTACTGCAATCTTTTCCAACCAGTCCTAGGGCTCCAACTATAACAGGGATTGTTGATGTTCCCATATGCCACATTTTCGAGACTTCTATTTCAAGGTCCTTGTATTTTGACAGCTTTTTGAATATCTTCAAAGATACATTGCAGTCAGCAGGGACTGCCATATCAATAAGGAGGCACCGTTTTTGTTTGTGGTCATTAATAACAATATCTGGGCGGTTGGCCTTGATTGTTCTGTCAGTGTGAATTGTGTAGTCCCATAGAATTGTAACAGGTCCTATCTCCGTAACCGGGTCTGGGTGGTGTTGGTACCAGTTTCTTTCAGTTTCCTTCCCGTAGAAGTTGCAGATTTTCCAGTGCAGATATTGGCCCACTCTGTCATGTCGGGTTTTATATTTAGTGGGTGCCAACATCGTGCAACCTGATACAAGATGATCAATCGTTTCTGGATATTTATCACAGAATCTGCATTTTGGGCTGACACAATATTTTAGTATATGTGCTTGATAATTCCTAGTTAGCAAGCATTGGTCCTGCGCAGCAAGGATAAAACCTTCAGTTTCCGCTTTCAACCCTGCACTGCGCAGCCACTGATGGGTACGGGTTTTGTCTACATCAGCTTGTTTGATACGGGCAGAGTATTGGCCATGAAGCGGTTTATCTTGCCATCGCTTCTGTATCTGGTCGGTTGCATTCGTCTTTGCTGTCTTTTTCAAGTATTTTGCAATTTCAGCCGGTGTATTGTGCTGTAGTTGCATCTCTACGCCCATTTGAAGCTCCAGTTTGAATTTGTTGGCTTCTTTCATTACGGAGTAAAGACGCTTACTACTTTCATGTTCCTTGACGCATACCATCATCCAGTCTTCTGTAGTTTTCAAGTATCTTTGGAGGCCAATTGTTGTAGTTTTGTAGGACAGTTCTAGTTGAACTAATCCTCTGCCTCCTTCGGATCTGGGCACATACAGACGATCAACATCAGCTTTGGGATGATGCATGCGATAGCAAGTGAGAAGCTTTCTCGTTTTGGCGTCCATTCGCTTAATTTCAGCTATGGTCCAGTTAAGGACATTAAAGCTGTAATGCACCACTGGGACAGCCAATGTGTTTATTATTATTATTATTATTATTATTATTATTATTATTATTATTATTATTATTTTTATTATTATTATTTCTTCACTTCCTTTCATTTTTGATGTGTACTCATTTCTTTCCGGATTCTACCCAGGGACCTAAGGTTAGAAATGTCATCATGACATTTTCCACTGCAAAAAAAAAAAAAAAAAATTACATAGACAAAGCCCTTCGTAAGGTGTGGGCTTACTCGTGAGAACAATTTTTTGTATTTCTTTAAGGCATGGCCTTTCAGGGATCCCTTCAATTAGTCTACTGGAATCTTTTCCAACCAATCCGAGGGCTCCAACTACAAAGGGAATTGTTGATGTTCCCATGTGTCACATTTCTGAGATTTCGATTATTATTATTATTATTATTATTATTATTATTATTCCCTTTCATCGGAGCTAGTCGGTTCTGTTCACCTGACTACCAGGTTGCCACCCGCAGCCTCCGATGTTCAATGCATGCCTTAACTCTCTTGCCATTCTTTTTCTCGAATTCTGAAGTAGATGATATTATGGAACCATGAATGTTTTTTGTTTGTTTGTTTTTTTTGTTTTGTTTTGTTTTTTTGTTTTTTTTGTTTTTAGTTTTTTTAGAAATAGTACTTAAAGCACCAATAACACTGAGGATCCCTGCCAATTCCCTGATCCCAGATCCTCTTTATTTCCCGTTCCAAGTCCTGATGTTTATCCCCTTTTCAACATCTCGAGTGACAAAAGGACACGCCACGTTTCTGATCTTGCAAGATCTACTCTCCTTCTCCAATACTTATAGTTATCAGACATTCAACTTTTGCACGTATTTCCGTTTTCAATTCAAGATCTTGCATCATGGATTTTCTCTATCGTCGTACAACCTCAGACATCTTTCGCCGAATATATCTTCTGCCAAACAATATATAGTCTTCTAAACGAGGGGATACTAGGGTTTTTTCCTATTCACTCAATATAGAACTAAATTCGGTTGTGTATATCCCAACAACACAATGATAATTGAGGCAATAGTGGCCTGAATGTCCTACGTTGTTGTTGTTATTATTATTATTATTATTATTATTATTATTATTATTATTATTATCAACAGTAACAACAACAATAAGCATAAGTAAAATAGAAGAAACTTGACTAACCTATTAAAACCTACCGTAAAACCATGTATGAGTTACTTGTTTTTAAAGACATCCTCTATTAATTATAGATTTAAAATCTGGTATTAATCATGTTTCTATCTATAGCAGACTAATAATTGGCGGGCCAAATTGGGTTAAATTTGCTATAAACACGATCCCGAGCAAAAAAATAGTTCAATTTCAGAGTCGAACAAAATTCTGAATAAAAAAAAGAAAAGAATTGGTTTATTTCCAATATCTATAATATATAAAACATTAATTTCCGACTTAGCAGACGGAAACTACCGATCAGCAGTCATACAAAACGAGGCAAATTCAATAATGTAAATAGAGAGAAAGATATAAACATTGCGAGTTAAACAAGATCAAAGGCAGAATGTAAAAAAAATAATGTACGTTTAGACGAACTTGTAATTAGGTTTCTATAAATATGAACTTATTTGAGTAGAGGCTGCGTTTATTTATTAAACACTATATTTATTTTCGCCTACTGGCCTAAATATTCGAGATATACTGTTTAATGAATAAACGGAGCGTCTACTCAAATATGGGTACCCCCTAAAATAACGTTTAAGTAATAAAATATTGTCTTTGAAATTCACTACAAAATGCTACTAACCTTTGTTCCAACCCAATATATAATGATTTAAGGAGTTAATTTTGCATATGTCTTTTTTTTTTAATGTAGATTATGTTTTAGCAAGTTTCGACACTCAATCTGTTTGTGGTGGTATACCAAAATAGACAGTGCCTCCAAATTTCATAAATCGTTATATAAGACCTTCAGAAGAAACCGTGTGTATCAGAGAGATTGACTTGGGGGGTCAGTCACAGCCACCGAATGCAGAATTACGTGACCTCACGTCTGCATCGTGTTTTGCGAGAATGAGAACAAGAATTTTTGACAGATAGATATATAAACAAATGCAATAGAGATGATTTGGGCAGTCTCTCACACACCGCAGACGGTGAATGTAGGGTCTGGGTGATGGACCGGTAGCCAACAGCGGGGCTCGCACCACAGAATGGCTTAGATTAACTGACAAAATATTCCACTGAATCTAGTGTAATGTTAAGTAGTAGAGATTCAAGTCTTGTGTTATCATTAGTAAAGTTTTTTTTTCTTTTTTATCAACATGTCAGACACTATAAGTTATTTAATGTCGAAATCTAAATATTTGTACACAATTTTACTTATTTTAGATAATAAACGCTTTAATAATACAAGTCCTACTAATTAACCCATACATGGGAGAAAAGAAATGGATTCATACGTTTCCGTAGGATATTTGTGCGTAAGTGAAAATAACGAACACAACTGGAATTGGAACTAGGCTCTCCGATTTCCAGTCCTGCCTCATTATCTATTTCATCATCCGCACATTAACTCTTACGGCACCTGGAATGACCGAGAGGTCACCTATCTAGATACTGACCAGGGCTCGACGTTGCTCAACTTCGATGATCGTATGGAAACCGGTGTTTAAACGAGCTGAGACTGTAAGCCCCATTAGTAATGCTATGGACTATTCCATTATTTGTCCATTAAAAATAACTGGGATAAAGATTGTTAATGGTCAGGAATATGTTTAACTTGAGGGGATACAATCAACGTGTTCCACGAACGCCTCCCCACCCCGCTCATAGGTCAAATCTTATGTCTGGTATCAAGAATTACATTAACAAAACGTTCAACATGTAAAATATTAGTAATTGTAATTGACAATTGAGAAAATTAATGTTGCATATGTATGTATCGTTATGCGAAATGTATAATGTTTAGTTATTTTGATTGGAGGGCAATTTTACACCTTCTGATTTTCTTCCATATGTGCCGTGTTTCCCCCTCCCCAGGATCTAGACGATCATGGCTTTCCACAACTTCCAGTACTTAATAAAATTTGTTGTTCTGTTATTTCTGTCTCAATTTGCCCAATGAGTATCAGATTTGCCAAACCCTACCCTTTCTCACCACAAGACTAAATAATGAACTAATTTCGAAATTTTCTGAAAGTTACCTGAATAAACAGACACCTGATAAAAGGCCAAAGAAGGGCTGAAATATGTTAATTACAACAAAGGTGTGGACTGTAGTCCGAATGTAAATAATAACTCCTCATTCTTGAAATTGAGATAGACTCGTTTGAGGTAGATCGAGAAATATATAGATAATGCTATAGGATTAATACAAATATAAAAATTTGTCACTTGGCTGAGAGGTGTTATATTCAGTACCCCGACTCCAGAGTTTCGTAGACGAATCTTTTTGTAATCGTTTGGTCCACTCTTCAGCAGGTTTCAGTAATTGACTCTATAAAAATAGATCTAAATGGATTAGCTTACTAAATGGGAAGAAAGTGAGAAATGAAAAGAAAACATAGTATGGTATACTTGAAATTTCGACAAATAATCCAGAATACATAAAAGTTAAATCTGATTTAATATTTATTTATGTAAGACTTTTTTTCTGCAATTTGTTGACGAGGTTTTGAAATTAAAAATGGAGAGAAAAAAATTACTCGATTTGGAATTGGCTAATTTGTGCATGTGATTGTTAGAGCAATATGTCTGACAATGGTGAAACCTCATGGTATTTAAGGATCAAGAAAGCCCAAAGTAATTATGAAACAAAGGGAGAAACATAAAGCTGAATTTTTATGGCTCAAATAAATCATGTTTACGCTGCAGCTGCTGTTGTGGTTAATAAGTCATTCAATGGACACGAAATAAGAAAAAGAAAGCAAGGAAATGTGAGCGAGAGAGAGAGAGAGAGAGTTCGCAGTTGAAAAAGGCTGAAGAAATTCAAAGAAGACGAGTCGGAAGAAAAAGAAAAACAGAGAAAGAAAGAAAGAAAGAAAGAAAGAAAGAAAGAAAGAAAGGAAATTAGGTTAAATCTTAAATCGGTTAAAAAATAGACAAGTTGAAGTTGGCCTCAAATACACGATGAAAAAAGAAACAAAACAAAAAGCACCTAAAGAGAAATTTTATACTAACTCTGTCCTATAATAGTTGTTACATCTGCGTACGAGATGAACTATTATTGGATATATGTGGTATGGATGAACTTTCTACATGGTGATTGAAGTGAGTGGCCAGCCAGGAGTCCTGACTTAACACACTGTGACTTTTTTCTTTGGGGTTGGTTAAAGGAGCAAGTCTACTTTACCAAACCAACACTTTGGAAGAACTTGAAGGACGAATACAAGTAATATCTTCCATACCACAAAAGTTCCTGGTGATGGAATTCCTGGGCCTATATCGAACTTTAAATAAAACCTCATGCTAAACGCTTTCCTTTCATACCCATTTCTTGTAAATATTGTAATTAATAAATAAACTATAAATATTTTTAAATGGGGAGTTACTTTTCAATCACCGTGTATATAGTACAAGTCGGTAGTTTGATGTTGAAAAAGAATATTTATTTTAATCTATATCCTCTAGTTTAGACGTATACCTGTTTCCATATTTTCATTTTTGTTTCATTTTTGCTTAAAGTTCATCTTTTCTTGATTTCAGATGAAAACTTGGAAAATTTCCAATATATTTTCGATAAATTTTCAATTTGCAAAAATTATAGTTTATAAACATTCACAGATTTTTTGCTAATATCTATGTGCATGATACCACGGCTTATGGGTGATCCTCCAAAAATCTAGATGGTTAAAGCCTGGCTCCTAATCTTTCTTCTCATTTAGCTCTAAGAAACGGAGAAACTGGCTTGTAACATTTGATACCTCTAAAACCAAGCTATTAACATTCCATTATCAACGGAGCAAACCTTTTCTCCAGTCGTGATGTATGGCTGCAATCAATGAAGATCCTTGCCTTGAACATCTAATGGAACTCATATATCCGATCCATCGGCTGGAGAAATGACCGCTTCCTTTTGCCGCTTCAGGAAGTATTTAACCATTTTTGCCATGTTATATCTTAACAAAAGTCAGATTAAACCAAAGTATTGCTGCCATATCAGGACTGCTGCACAATCCTCAGTTTCCAGTCATGACAGAGTTTCAAAATGTTTACTACAGCCCTTTTCTCCCACAGACGAAATGTCGCAAGCTTATCTCTACTCCATATCTATTCCCATGGCAAATCTTCAAACGAGTTACATTCCTTTATTCCACCAGTTCAGACATTTCCAGGGTAGAGCACGCCATTTCATATACACGGGGTCGAATCATCCTTATTCTCTGTGTGTTGTATTAGTAACAAGGAAGAACATTCTTTCAAGAGGATGCTTCCCAGATCACTACAGTCTTAAATAATTCAAGTGTAGAGTCTTACCTACATATTTTTATGATCTGCAATTCCTCCCTCCTTTTACAAAAAGATCACTCAGTACCCCTCTACCTTGAGTGGCTCTTGGGCCTTGTATTGCGTGAATATTTAGTTTAGAAAAAATGCATGGAGAAAAAATGGCTTCAGTTTAAACTGACATGTGTCAGTCAGTCAGCTATGTGCCATGCGTGATACGTGCTTAGGCGATCATGTATCTTTCGATACATGACTGACGAGGCAGAATTTTTTCCCACAGTAAACCATCCAAGGCTATGGAACCCGGTCTGTTTTCCCAAGTATATTAGAACATAAGTGAGTGTAACTCGGCTCTCGGATTTCTCAATCCAAGCCGCTATCCATTACTCCACATGTGTAGGATATGAATTTAATGATATTTATTCAAAAGTGTAGCGCTCTCCGTTGTTAATGCCCTTAATCCAACTGTTTCTATTAATTACAATAATTAAATAATACCCATTAAAAAAGTGAAGAACTGAAATTAGCTGTGTGCCTGAGGGTACGGATTTATTGATCCAATGTAATAAATACTTGCATATGATTATAAAAAGAAGAGAAAGACAATGGTACGTTAGAAAAAAAATTGACAAAAGAAATTTGGGAAAATTCGGTTAATAAATTTTCGAATGAAATAAATATTAAAGAAAATTCAAATGTGGCTGAATCAAAAACTGAAGATAGAAGTTTGTTTGCTTATTAAATAGCAAATTTAATTTAAAAACCGAACGGACATTTTGGCAAATCCCATAATATTGACAATTACTCATCTCACTAATGAAATACTGAATTACATTTAACATATATAGGAAAAAAAATTTCCAGAACAGCCAAAATAAAATAAACGAAATGCAAAAGACGCTGTTCTCTATCAAATGAAAAAGTAACGGGGAAATAGGAAAAAATAGGAAAACAGAGAAATGTCCAAGATAGCACAATGGCCACTTGTAGAGAAAAGGTTGATTGAAAGACAGATGGTCTGAAAATATATACGATCAAAAGGACAGAGTTCTTCTCTGTCTTTTTGCTCATATATTTTAGAGAGAGGGAAAAAAACAAAAACAGACGTGACCAAGAGAGTAACGAGACAGAAAAGTAAGAAATGCAAAGAAAAAAAAAAAGAGAAGCAAGTTTAATGACAGCAATGAACTAATACGTTCCAATTACGCCGCATTATTGACAGCTGATGTCAGTGATTGAATGCAACACTTCTGCCTGTCATCGTAATCCACTCAGCTTCATTGGACCACACTTCCGCTCGATAAAACAGCAAACTGATTGGATTTTATTCTTTACGTCAGAATGAATTGCTTTCATCAAAATGGAAGCTAAACGTTTTAAAATATACGAAAAGTAGCGCTCTTATCATTGGCATGGAAAACGTGGCCATAGAAACTTGAAGGTCAAACAGTTAATGGCAACTTTTAAAAGTTAAAGAAAGATTTCATGTTATTTGATAAAAGTTAATTATCACTGACTTATAAAGACGGATCAGGATGATTTTCTTTACTATAAGAATTGGACGAACAGCATCTTCCTTCGAACCACTGCTTTGTGAAACCAAACCCCACAGAAGATATTTTCCCGACCACTATAATCTTAAACTGTTTAAGTCTAAGTTATTTTCCTAACATATCCGCAATTGTGCTTCTTACTCTGTAACTCTCCACCTCGAGTGACACCGAACCTTGTGCAAAGTGAACCCCACCGTAAAAAAAGTGTGTACTCTGTCCATTGAGAAATCTAACAACTGCGCACAAGATTGCGAATAGTGAAATATGATTTTAAATAGAACTTTTTTTATTTCCAGATATTCCTTTTCGTTTTTCTTTTTATAATCATTTCACCCCAAGCAAGGCAATAACGCCACTAAGACGCAAGGGTTTAATCGGAGTGAAAGAGAACGAGAAGACTTCAGAAGGAACCGCAAACCTAATTCAAAACAAAAACCTCAACACTTGTTCAAAAGACGGGCAAGGAGTGTGACGAGGGCGGTAGGCGAACATTATTATTTTTACTAAATTTCAACAGATACAAAGCGTAAGTGTTACTCGAGGTAGAGGGTTACAGTCAGAATAGTAATGAGAAATGAGGTGTGTTATATGAAGAGAAGAGAAAGGGTAGAGGGTGAAGATTATCAGAATAAGGAGAAATGATAACGATTGACTTTTGACCTGGAAATGTCAAGATTGAAGTGTTCAGGAAAATAATCACACAGGAATATGTTCCACAAAATGGGCATTTTTCGTATAGGAACTAGAATAAAGAATAAACTCTGAACATTTCTGAAGACAGAAATCTTCAGTAATCCATTGTTGCGGCATTCCTGATACAAAATCATTTTATAGTCACTAAGTAGCCTGTGCGCTTTAACTAAAAGTGAATCAATCATATACTCCTATATGGATAAAGAGTACTTAACCTGGGGCACATTGGAATGCTTAAACATAGGCATATAAAAAAAACTGACTTTAGGCTGATACAATGACCCAAGTGAGGATCGAACACCTTTCTCTAATAACGTTTGCATGACCTTAGACGAAATTCCTGAAGAAAAGAAAAAAATATTCATAAAAAGCGACTGAGTTGTTAATCTTTGTCAGATTTTTATAAAGAACATGTCTAAATTCATACTTCTAAACTATAATCTGTCATTTTTGGAAAGGAAACATTTCAATGAAATATGTTGAAAATTTTCCAAATTTCCATCAGAAATAAAAAAAAATACGACCTTTGAGCAAAATAGTCACAATATTTGGAAAAAAAAAATAGGCGTCAGTTTAAATCATAGCTTCCTGGCGTCAGTAAATAATGACGCCTTCTTTTTTTCCATATATCAAAACTATAATTATAAACTATAATTTTAGGAAGTGAAAATTTCACTGAAATATATTAAGAAATTTCCAAGCTTTCATCAGAAATGAAAAAAATTCGAACTTTAAGAAAAATGATCTCATTATGGAAAAAAGAAGTCCGGTTTTTAAATTGATATCAGTAGATTAATCTGAGTTTTTTTTTTTCTTTTTATAGTCAAATAAGTTAAAGTGTTCAGATATTTTTTTCAAATCTTCCATCATATCAATTTTTAATTTATTTTCCTTACTTAATCGTTTCTGAAAACTTGAAGAGAAGATGAAAATCACATTTAAAACTACGATTAGAATTTTCTTTTCTCTCTCTCTCTCTCTCCCTCTCTCTCTCTCTCTCTCTCTCTCTCTCTCTCTCTCTTTTCTACTCTGTCTAATTTTGTCGACATTCGCAAAAGATAGATTTGATAACAGAAGCCGCCAAATACGTCGATGGAAGATGATTTGGCTTATAAGAGATTTGCTAAGTCGATTACTTAATCAAACACCTATGACTTCTTCGTTTTGATTTATTTAAATTTACTTTTCTTGCGTTTGATTTTCGACGCTTACAACTTCCCCATCCAACGGTTCTATCCACCATGACAGTGGCAAGGGATAAATCGCAGAAAAATACTTCATTTATAAGAAAAACCATTAAAAGTGCTGAAAATGTATCTAAACTTGAATGCGGTTAATGTTTTTCTCTTCACCACAACTTAAAACTTTAAAGAATATTAAGACTGTATCAATGAAGCCGATTATTTAAAACAAAATTAAATTGCCATATATATATATATATATATATATATATATATATATATATATATATATATATAATAAAAAGGCTTAAACACTAATATTCCATGGTCATAATTTATTCCATTCGAATCGTAAATACGATCCAATTCATCAGACCTACAAATTCCATATATATATATATATATATATATATATATATATATATATATGTATGTATGTATTACCTTTATTTAGATTAATATATATATATATATATATATATATATATATATATATATATATATATATATATATATATATATATATATTGCCTTTATTTAGAGTAACTGGGAAAATACTTTGCTGTGTACTTATAAAAAGTATTTGATTTTAAATGCATTTTCATAATTGGTTTGGTTTGATTTGTTAAACCTATTTTTATACTTCCATAGTGTTTTGAGTTAACTATTTGCCCTGAGCTGGGACCCGGGTCAGGTTGGATCTGGGAACCCCAACAATTAAGAGGTGATTCCACGCTCCTCAAAACCACCTTATCGGACGTAGTTTATCGTCATACCCAGGACGCGGATGTAGTTTATCGTCATACCCAGGACGCGGATGTAGTTTATCGTCATACTCAGGACGGTTTTATAATTGGATTAAGTAACAAAATATACATTCAAATCAATTACAAAAATTAAAGAATAATTTCCTCAAGTATAGTACCACCATAATTTTTTAATTAGTTTTATATTGTACGGAAATTAGGTTTCTACAGAAAAACTCTAAAAAATTTGTGTGAAAATAATTAAATTTGATAAAAATAAAATAAACTGCGAAGAATATGTGTACGGTGTGATGGTTATCGTCCTACAAAGGGGGATTTGTGGCCGAATTCTGATCCAAACTAATCCGTTTCGCTCACTTTCACTTCACTAGGAAAGACATGAATCTACTCTTACCCACTAAATTATGGGTATAATATCAGAGCAGATTGAGGAATATAGACTTGGGTAGGGACCAGTATAAGCTTATTACCAAACGGCGCAGACGGTAATAGGTAACGACTCCTCTATCTTACCTAAGGGATGCCTGTAACTTTAACAGATAATGCACAAACGTTATCTAAAGGAATATATCATCAAAAGAAAGCTTCATTTTAAACATAGGCAAAGATTAATAACTCAATCGCTTCGTCCGTCTTAAACTACATCCGCGTCCCGGGTAAGACGATAAACTACATCCCATTCCTGGGTAAACAATAAACTACATCCGACAGAAAGGCCTCTGATCAGAAGGTCTTGAGGAGCTGGAACCACCTCTTACTTGCTGGTATTCCCAGGTCCACCTTGACCCGAATTAGTAGCACCTGTCAGGGTCCCAGCTATGGGCAAATAATTAACCCTCGAAAGGAGATCAAAATACTATGAAAGTATAAAAATAGGTTTTAATACCAGCAATGCTTTTCTGGAACAATTATTACAAGCAATACATTTTTGAACAAAAAATATAAACAACAATACATTTTTGAAAAAAAATACATATTACCAGCAATAAAAATGTTTTCGGCATTAAATAACCCATTGAGGTGTTGATATACCGTAAAACAAAACAAGCCAAACTATCAATCACTTCGTATGCCCTGTTCTTATTCTTCTTGGTCAGGCGGTATAGTTCAGAATTCTTGCAATCCTTACCTCAGTAACCCTCATTTGGAACACTGCATCAGCCTGAACTTCGCTTTTCAATAGCCTACGTTCAAGCATTCTTATGTGACTATAGGATAGTACTAGTTATCAAGATAATCTTTTATATGCGCGTGATTATCACAGGGTGCTTCCTATTTGTGAACTTCTTCACAATAACTATGATTCCTGGGCCCCTGCTATGGAATAAGTATTAGTCAACTAGTTTCAATAAGCTTCAGGTACACGGAGTGCCCTCGACTTATGGCCTTGTGTCAGAATAGCGTCACAAAAATACACATAATTGGATGTGAAGTATTATTATTCCAAATTCTTGTTAGCATTTATTATTTATTATTAAGTCCTGCCCAACTATCACTTTCCACTCGAAGGATGAAACAACCAATTAAGTCATGCCTATCACCTTCCAGTCGAAGCGAATCTTTTATTATATCAACTACACTTACATGAAACAACTAAACGCTTAGGTTAGTTTGACAAATGGTCATGCATTCAAGAGCGCTACCTGATTTGCAAGTATAGGTTACTAATCGACAGAATACACTCCCTTATACTAAAGGTAATATTCTTCTATTATGTGCCAAGCCTCGTCAGCATGTGGGCGATCATGACTCTAAAAATACCTGTCTTCTGTTGCTCAAAGTAAATTCTTCCGCTTTACTGTAACTTTTTGTCTGTGATCTGCTATTTATTCTCGTCTTCCTGTGAGTGTTGGGTTATCTAGGCGCAGTTTCATCAGAATGTGGTAGAAAATTTCAAATGCCTCTTTCTGTAGATTAGCAACCTATACTAGCAAAACCATGTTAGCGCTCTTGAATGAATGGCCATTTGTCAAACTAACCTAAGCGTTTGGTTGTTTCATGTAACTGTAGTTGATGTAATAACAGATTCACTTCGACTGGAAGGTGATAGTTAGGCATGACTTAATAATTGGTTGTTTCATCCTTCGAGTGGAAAGTGATAGTTGGGCAGGACTTAAGCATATATAGAAAATGCAGACAAGAATTTGGAATAATAATACTTATTCTTTACAAGACCTTCTTCAGTAACCCTCTATCTTGAGTGGCTCTTGGGTCTTCTATTGGGTGAACATTTTAGCAAAAATGTATTTAGATTAAACCCCCTCTCTCACTTTTTTCTCTGTCTCTCTCTATCTGTCTGTATGTCTCTCTTGCTTCCACTCTCTCTCGTTTTCTTCTTTTTTTTTTGTTATTTGAGATAATGAAAAACATTCCATATTTATTTTTCTAATGTTCGTAACAAGTTTAATTGCTGGTATTTAGAAGCCCATGAGTTCATAATGGAGTTTCTTCAAATGGTTTACTAAATCATAAAATTTAAATAGTAGTTTTTTGTGGGTTTTTTTTTTCTTTTTTTCTTTCTTGTTTCTTATGGAAATATAGCATCTTCCTTGTTGCAGCTTGTGTTTTTTATTCCATTTTATTTTCTTCTTACTGTTCAAATTATTCACTGCTGCGCATCCTCCGAGTTTCCCTCTCGACCTAAACTGATAAAACTGATTTCCCATCTGTAAATTCAATAAAGTCTGCTTATCACTGATTTACAATCGTGAATATCGAAATAACATAGATTTGTTCCAGATTCTAGTGCTCACGCCATACGATATTCCAGGCGTGATAATCATGGTCACTTAACTGCGGGACTGTCATCATACAATAAGTTAATTCTGTCTTCCTTCAAAATCTGGTAAGAAAACGATGTTTTGCCAACGCAAGAAGAGAGAAAGTAACACAACACCGGCTGTTTTCAACTTTATTTCATTATTTATTCGAGCTGTCATCTTTCGTTTGGCGAAGTGAATTTGCGTTGAAAAGTTCAGATTACATTAAACAGATTTTCAATTACAGAAAAATATTTCTGTTTGAAGAAAATGGATTTTCCAAGAATGGAGAGAAATTAGCTGCTTCTAATGGAAACAGATGTTTCATAAGGCAAAATATTTCTCTCCAAAATATATTCTCTCCAAAATATAATCTATCTCTTTTTTCTTTTCTTTTTCTTTTCTTTTTCTTTTTTTTTTTTTTTTTTTTTTTTTTTTGAACACTGTGCTTCTACTGGTATATGCTTCGTTTTTCTTCAGACATACAATTCGTGTGGAGTCTTTTATCGCGTTTTATTTTGTTTTTGCTTGTTACCGACCTTTTCATCTCATCGTTGAAAAGATGAAGAACAATGGAGATAAATCTATTTAGTTGATTTCTACACTATCATCCTTGCGATATAGATTGTTCCATATTTTGTATCTGGGGTTCCTCTTTCATTTCATTTCGCGCTAAGTAAAAACAAATATCCATACCACTTTGAAATCCACACTGGACTCACTCATACAATTCTCCTCAATACTCGTATACGCACCTTCTTTCAACGTTTGTAACCTGTCTCTATTAACTCTCTATTACCCGCACCTTATCGTAGAGATAATCCCTTCTTCCTCCACATGTCATCTGCCACATCAAACTTTTCCGCTTCTTCTTGGATAAGTTTCTCTTATGGGAAATATGGAATCACAGGTCACAGGATACTGTAAGAATAGGCCTAACTGATTTGGTCAGGCACCATTTTTAATGTCTATTGTTCTCATTTTCAAATCTAAAAAGGAATATTGGTAGATATTACCTGTAAAAACGAGATTTTTCAAACTGATTCTATACGGATTGTACACAGAAAAATGAATTAACCAAAACACTGCATTGACAGCAAAAGAAGCAAAGATAGTCCGAAAAACATTTGAAAGATATTATTTTCAAAATTGCAAGTCGAGTTTCAGTTCAAGTCGAGTCTGAGTACATTCATTTTCTCGCAAGTGCCCTTAGGAAATAAATTAATGTATTTCTTGAGCTACTGGTTAAATTGCAGGGTAGACAAGGATTTCTATCCTTGCTTGGCAGTCAGTCTAAGAGAAGAAAAATTGTGAATTCAAAACCGTGTTGAAGACAACGGGAAACTATTCCATATCATTTCCAAGATGTCATGAAAATTCACAGATAATAAAGAAACGGAAATTGTGAAAAGCCATGATCGTCTAGGTTCTGAAAGGACACGGTTTAAACAAAACAAATAAGTTCAATTGTCTGATGATAGTGATTATTTTTTTTTTTAATTAATTTTAAAATTACAGAAATTATTTTTAAAAGAAGAAGTTCATTAATACGACTAACTCCTGGAATTATATTCCATAATGTAGACTATTTCTTCGAAAATAACCACATATTAACTCACACTACAAATAACCCAGTCCTACCTGCCGCATTATCGGGTTATCGGCGACCAAAACAGTCCGCCACTTCTATGGTGAGAAGGTTGGCTATACAACCAACGGGATTAAAAACAAAACTTGTCAATGGACGGATGAACCTTCTTGTCGAGTCCCCAGCCGTCTTACACGATGGGATATTTCTGGAATCCATATGCAACCAATGAGGTGATCTCGTGAGCCTCTTTCTGGTGGCCAGTTTCCCGTACAGAAGAATCTTCGGAATCGTCTCATCCGGCATACGGTGTTAATGTTCAAGCCAGCGGATCCGGACCTGTTGATGAAGGGCGTATAGCCTGGATAGCTGGGCACAGGTGAGAACAACAACACTGGAGAACGATCGGACCAATTGATGTCCAGAATGTAATGTAACTGAATTGTAAATAAAAGTATTCTATAAATAAATTTAAAATGATTTTTCTACAGAAATGCTTTGAAAATCAGAATGAAAAAGATTGTCATAAGTGAGGAAGTAATTCAAGCATTACTGATAGAATGGGATTTTTATATGTATCATGTAAATTAATTGATTGCTGATTATTTTCCTTATATACATTATTCGGATTGTTATCCTCATCTTCATTGCCATTTTCACAACGTTTCAGCTGTTGTACGTCCCGACCTTCTTCAGGTGATTAGAATTTCGAACTGAACACTTTATCTAATCATTGTCCTTTAATATGGCAATGAAGAGGAAGATAACAAACCAAATAATGTAAATAATGTAAGTAATCATAATACCTCATCTCAGAGATATAGACAGATGATGATTATTTTAGTATAGAAATGCATTGGAAAGATAGAAGCAACTATCGCTGGAGAAGAATTAAGGCCATAGTTACAAATAGAAGACAGGTGTTATGTTGCATCAGACAAATAGATCGCTAATTATTTTACTATAGAAAGGCATTGAAAAAAGATATTTCACTGGAAGTAACGCCATAGAACGAAGGTATTAAAATGTATAATGTAAATTTATTGCTATTGATTTTACTATAGAAAATGCATTGAAAATCAGAAAGAAAAGGATTGCCAGTGGTCAGGAATTAAGGCAAGTGTGGTGTAATGGTTTATAAGTATGTCTCGCTAGATCAGCTAATACTGAGTAGTGAGTTCGATCCTCACTTGATGCTCCATACGTTCGGCCTTGTGCTACGTCTAAACTACGTTGAGTAAATCTTAGAAATGCGTTGGGGTTTTTTTTTTCTCTTGATATTTGGATAAGAAAGCATACCTTCATCTACAAGTAAATCTAAAAGCAAAAAGAAAGAGGATTCTTAACTTGATAATTATTATTTTATGTGCCATGTAATTTTAGGATAGGAGCAGTCACGGCTCTCCCCAAATTCATGCGTGTCTCTTTTTTTTTTTACTCTAAATAACTTTTTGAACCATTACCATTTATCTTTGTCCTTATTCTGTTGTTCTTTCATACAAACTGTTTTCTTCTGCCAGTTTCGCCTTCAATATCGCCTGTGAGTGCTAAATTCTTCAGGATTATTAAATCTTGGTAGGACTTCAGTTAGGATCAATTCGTTCAATAAATCCGATGTGATGCATTGTTGGTTACTCTTCATTCTGTTTTTGGGAAGCCCATTTTCTACCGGCATGCACTCTGTTTTTTGCCAGCCAACTTTTATAAAATATAAATCACCTCTCTTTGCTCATCTGGGTGTTATCTATTTTGTTTTTACTTTTGGTGTGTGCGTGTGTGTGTGTATATTTTTTTGTTTTTTGTGTTTTCTTTCTTTGTTTTGTTTTTTGTTTTTCCTTCATTTTGTTTGTTTTTTCTTTCTTTTTTGTTTTTTCTTTCTTTTTGTTTTTTGTTTTTTCTTTCTTTCTTTTTTCTTTCTTTATTTGTTTTTTTCTTTTTTCTTTCTTTCTTTTTTCTTTCTTTTTTTCTTTCTTTTTTTTCTTTTTTCTTTCTTGATTTGTTTTTTCTTTTTTCTTTCTTTTTTCTTTTTCTTTCTTTATTTGTTTTTTATTTTTTCTTTCTTTCTTTTTTCTTTCATTTTTACTTTCTTTTTTCTTTCTTTTTTCTTTTTTCTTTCTTTATTTCTTTTTTCTTTCTTTCTTTTTTTTTCTTTCTTTCTTTTTTCTTTCTTTCTTTTTTCTTTCTTTTTTTTTTCTTTTTTTTTTTCTTTCTTTTTTTTTTATAGTTGAACGGATACAAAATCCAATATTGATTTGGCACCTTTTCAAGCAGTTTATCCACATTGTGTAAACGAAATAGCCTGTTGACCACAAAGTGAATATTTGGTAGTGACTAATTGGAAATATAAACACATAGAGAGGATTCAGGGAACCCCCCAAAAATGATATGCTTCTGACTAGTCCAAGGACAGAACTTTCGAGAAAGGCGGAAGTAAAAACTTTTGATTGATGAATGGTTGTAATTAAAATTGACAAGACAAAGAAAAAGGTTTTTGAATATATTCCAGAGCGCTCACAATGTATCGAGTTAGTCTCAGCCAAATTCGCAGCAGTCACAGATTGACAAGAGATTAATATGTTAGGTCGAGTCATGTGATTTACAGCAGCAGTGTTCGCAGAACAGGAAATTATATACATATACATATATTCATATATATGACGACTTATGGTTCCCGTGACCGAGTGGTTACAACGTTCGCTTTATAAGACCCCGGTTCGAATCTCACCATGGTCGATTTGTCAGAAAGTGTACAACACCTTTAGGAAGAGCATGAAAACCATACCACGAGTTGATCCAAGCCTTGGGTAGACGGAAACTGTCGGTGGTTGCGCTAGCACGAAGTCACAAATCATCGTAACCGAGGGTTTAAGCGTGCTAGCCTTGTTGATGACGCTAGATAATGTGATATCTCCTAGAAACTGCATCTAATGCCCGCTCAGCAGTTGCAGTATAAACCGCAGGTAAGCTCTGTCGGTGTTGAACAAACACAAATGTGCCTGAGCAGGCGTCTGCAATAAGCTCGCATTCTTTTTAACCACCTATCATCATCCACCTACCCAAACACTCGAGAAATCTTCTTATTAAAGATATATATATATATATATATATATATATATATATATATATACATATATATATATATATATATATATATATATATACGCTCTCCGCCAGGATTCGGACCTGCTTCCTCCTCAGAGAAACTGTTAAGATGTGCTTCAGACCTATCGGCCACAAAGTGCCTCGATGGTCAAGCATGCCTGAATATTCATCCAATGTTCGGGCTTGTGAACGGGGATCGGCGAGTACATTGCTTAATAAATAGCGGGAGAGAGTACATGTGTTCACACACACACACGCACACATATATATATATATATATATATATATATATATATATATATATATATATATATATATATATATTCGTTTGTAACTAGAGATATGACCTGATGAACCAGGAAAAATATATTTTCTGGGAAATAAATTATAGTCATGGAACCTTAAGGTTGTCGGTTTCTTAATTATTTAATTAATATATATATATATATATATATATATATATATATATATATATGTGTGTGTGTGTGTGTGTGCGTGTGTGTGCGTGAGTTTGTGTGTATTTACTCAATAATTCATTCAAACAAGTTTTATTAAATTGAGGTGTTGTACTTTAATTTACATGTACAACGCCTCATTCGTAAAATGGACAGATAAAAAGTTGAATAGACAGACCTTGTCATTGGAATTTAAGAAAACTTGTTTGAATATATATATATATATATAGATAGATAGATAGATAGATAGATCAGTTATCACTATATATATATATATAACGTGATTTTTAGCGTGTTGAATGTTCGAGGAACCTTATTAAAGAAAATGTGCGCTCTCCGGGAGGATTCGAACCTGCATCCCACCCACCCCCTAGGCAAAGGGAATGTTGTTAGATCCGACGTGCTTATACCGAATAACTTATTGTTTTTTTTCCCACTAAAGTCTTTTCATTCTCTTACACTGGCAGTAATCCCCTGCGTCCTAGTGGCTTTATCGCCTTACTTTGGATAAAATGATTACAAATAACTCATAAGATGATTGAGTTAACGGTTAGCAAGCTATATCAATTACAAGTGAATAGTGAGTTCCAGCCTCACTGAGTTCTCCATACTTCTGACCTTGTGCTACACCTAAGCTGCACTTAGTAAATCACCATAAGAGTATAATTATTTACCCATTAAATATTAATGCCAATATTAACTGATAACCCTCTTTCCTTTTTGTAAATGCCATGTCCCTGAAGAAATAAGCAAGCATCCCCCTCCACAGAATATTATTTGAGGATTACCGTGATTGCTTTCCCGTTGGGTTCGTTATATTCACTTAGGCGCAAAGACCCTTGAGAAAGGCATGAAACCACCTTTGATCAAAGATGAACCAATTCTCTTAACAATTATTCTTTCGTATTTATCACATGTATAATAGGTTGGTGTTCGAGTCTATGTAAAGATCAGAATTTTGAATGTTGATTTTCTAGGCTGTTAAGCCCATGCCTCTTGAAAGAAGTGTATCACATAAACTTCCGCCAACTCTGTTTCTAATTCTGTCTGGGTGCCATACTAAGAAAAGATTAGTAAATATCGACATACTAAGACAGAAAGAAAGATATTTCCTTTGCTTACATTTTATTTCAAACTAGTATTTTGCTTCTTTTTTTTTTTTCTCTCTCAGATTTTATTTTTTTATTTTCCGGCAATAAATAAATAAATAAAATAATTAGAAAACAGTACTTAGCACAAATTTGAAGAGATATTCCTGTGATGAAAATTTTACTAATAGTGCCTCTTGGATTACGGTGAGGATATTCACGGCACGGGTTAGATGTAACAAGTTTAGACTTCTTCCTACTTTAAACTACTGTGTATACAGTACCTTTTATCAGGTTCGTTTAATTAAATATAGTCATTTTTTTTTCGTTTTTTAACAATTGAAAACCAATCTAGATTTTATGGAAATTGTGTCCGGTGGTCAAAGTTTAACGCAATTCATTTACTTATGAAATAAATTTTAGGTGATCAGTAATAAAACCTTGAAAATAAAATGATTTGCCCATTCGTCAAAAAGACTCCCCCACCCCCAAGAAACCGCATTGCAAAAGAGAAGTAAAAAGAGTTAAATTCGTTCGTTGTGACCGATGTTTGGCAAGTCGCCATTGGAGATGTGTCACCATTATTTATTCGTTTGCTAACCAAATCTTTGCAGACGATAACTGCGAAGTGGAATGAAAAGAAAATTTGGGAAACTAGGATTGAAAATAAACGGATTATCACTTGCCTTAAGGTGTTCTTCTATCCGTACTTCAATTAATCCCGGATCAAACGGTTAGTGCGAGACACACTGTACACATTGGAAAAAATGTGGAATGTAGCCATCAGGCGCTCAGTTTTAGACAACACTTATATAATGAATTATTAGTACTGAATTTCTCGTAAACACCTACTCACACTACATCCCTTAAAAGAGACAGCTTTTTTAGAAAGAAGATTTAATAAAATAGAATACTATAGTAACTTAATCCTTATTCAGAATATGTTTGGCGATATGCCAGCTATAGATTTCTTAGTTACAGTTTTTGTAATAATGCAGTCGTATGGCTTGCTTCGTGAGTGAAATATTATGCTGAGTCTTAAATAACTTCCGTTTTTTTGTTTATATATTTTATTGTTTTAAAAAATAAAGAGTACTACTACAATATAATATCTATCGAGATATTTGCGACCTACCGTAAATGACGATGCACTCAATATTGCTGGAAAATGATCAGGAAAAACGATAACCTGTTTACTTAGGTACCGCCACGAAATCGCTAAAAAATAGAGCATAGTCTGATGAAAAAGACGCCAAACTTTATGAAAACAAAATTTTATCGTCTAAATGCTTATGTTTTTATGAAGAGGATAGACCAAATTTTTTTTTTAATTATTTTAAAAAAATGTTTCCATCTTTTTAGAATATTCTAAATTTTGATTTAAAAACCTTGTTTCTCTTTGTTGCAACAAGGGCTAGTAAATAACATAGATCATTTTTAGCGCGTTTTTTTTTTTTGGTATTACACACATTAATTTGGAAAATCTTGCAAAAATAAAAATAATTGCCGGATGTTAATGAAACTTTCAGAAACTATTCACAGAATATCGAAATTATTATAAATATGTTTTTTTTTTTATTAAAGTCATGGCAGAAATATTTTTTTTATATTTATTAACACCCCCATAACTAATTCTAACTCTAGAAATTCGAGCATATCGGGTTTAGTGATTACAATAGTTAAAATCACAAGGCTTTGAAGAATGCAAATCATTTTTTTTTAATTGGAGCCAACGTACCTGAAAATCAGCTCTGAATTGTGACATACAAAACTCAATAAAACAAATATATTATTTAATTTCAAATGCTTTTATTTGTTTTTAGTTGCTTTTATGAATATGGACAATATTTTCTGAAAGCAAAAAAATTTTTCAATGAAAATTGAATTTTTAATACAATTATTTGTTATTTCTTTAATTATAATAGATTTTTACAAAGTTTTTTTATTAAGTTTTTTAAAAATATTATAACATTTGTTAAAAGCAACGTCAACCTTTCAAAGTGTCCATATGAGATTGTCATTGTCTAGCGCTTTGAAAATTGTATCGTTTGGACCAATCAGAAGATCCACAGTAATTAAAAAATGTAATTTTTGTGCTTATAATCGGGCGGTAATTATAAAGTACGGAAGACCAACCAGAATACAATTTAGTTGCATTATTTGAGTTCAGCATTGTTCTCCGCTGTTAAGGCCTTTACTTTTGCGAAACACATATGGAGAAGTTAATTTGATTTTTCAATTTCAACTGAGAAGGGTACCTATAAGTATCAGTATCATCTTATGAAATTTACCTATTGCTAAACTTTAATTTATATGATCTTATTTTTATATTAATCTCAGTTATGACATTTTTCCATAAATGACATATCAAAATTAATAATAAAATGAATGGAAATACAAATAACACAGTAAAATGTAATAAATGTACATAAAATTATAGTATTTTATGTACACTTTTGATAAAATTTCATAAGAAAGATACCTATAAATTAATTAGATACCTTTTTCTTATGAAATTTAATCTTACTCTTAACAGTCTTATTTTTTAATTTCTTTATATTTTCCATAAAGCATTGTAAACGTAAAGCTGAAAGCTAAGTACAAAAAAAAAAAAAATGAAAATTAGAGCGCTGAAAGTTTTCCTTAAAAGTAACGAGGTAAATAATGTGTTCACTTAAATCTAAATAATTTTACTTCCTTCCATCCGTAGAAAGAATTATCCTCCCGTAAGTTATCTAAACGTCATGAATGTGTCTTTCATCACCTGTCAAGCGACGCGAAAGGTTATGACCTGCTTTGTTTTATTTTCAAATTACATTTTTTCGGCGCAGAAGCTAAGTTAAGCTTGGTTCAAAATATTTTAAATAAACATTATAATTTCTGATTTTATTAAAATCAGTTTTGAAAAAATGATAATTGATTTTTAAAAGAATATCAAAGTCAGATTTTTATCTTTTTTATCAAATCGAAAAAAAAATGATTGAAAATGATTGATTATCTGTCCTTTTTTTTTGACAAAAAAAAACAATATTTTTTACGAAAATTTCAGATGTGCTAGGAACGATTAAAAAATGTAAAAAAAAATAACCCCAAAAATACTTTGATCTTTCCTCTTTAATAATAATATGAACATTAGACGATAAAATTTTGTTTTCGTCAAGTTCGGCGTCTTTTTCATCATGCTATGCTCTTTTGTTTACATTTCGTGGAGGTACCTATGTTTACTGTTTTCTTAAATTACATCAAATCAGTTTACAAACATTAAAATCACTATTCATTGTTCACTGTCTTTAACTCTAACTCTTAACATATTTCCTAATTCCAACAGTTGGTAAGTATCATACCATAGTAGAAAATAAATAGTAGATATCATACTATAATAGAAAATGGACGGTAGATATCATACTATAGTAGTACCAAATAAACTACAATTGCATTTAATTCAAGCATTTTTGGTTAATACAATTCCATTTTATTGAATTATATAATTGTGATAAAGTAACTGGGAGTAATCTCCCTTATTTTATGATTAACTCACTTTGTAGAACTCTTTTGTTTGTAGAAGACTATAACTAGTCACAACGTTAGTATTAAAGTGACTTCGTTCTATCTTATCCAAATTAAGATTATTATGATTGAGAGCAGAATAAAATGTAAAGAAAACTCGAGATCACACCTTTCCCAAGAAAATGACAATAACGTTCGGCAATTTGAAGCGATTTCTTCAGTTTTATATTCGATTCTGCACGTTTTAAACTGAATTTTGTGGGCTAGGCTCTTGTCAAAACGACACACACACTGGTATAGGCAAATATTGCTAAACTAGAAAAAATTGAATTGAAATCTTCTGCTCAATAATCGGTACCATCGATCTATTTTCTGATGATACCGATTTATTGTGGAGACGTTAAAATAGAAACATTTCTAACTGTCTTACACTACAGGCAAAAAGTTTGGGGAAAACCAGCACTTCTTTAAAAAATAAAATTTCAGTAACTACAATGTATTTGCACTTATTTTGAAATAAGACAAGCGTTTAACTCAAAATAATTATCATACAACAGCATCATATTTTGCTTTCATTAAAAAAACCACCATCTGCCTTAATCACTGCTTTACAAATTCTTGGGATTCTTTCCTAAAATTAAAAACAAAGTAGATGGCAGACCTCTCCCAACATTTTTCAAGTACTGAAAAAGTTAACTCTCACTCTACTGGTATTCTCTTTAAACTCTCCTACCCAGTTCATCCCATATTAATCCAATGAGAGAGAGATCAGGAGATTGAGGCAGCCATGTCATGATTTCAAAAATTTTGTTCATTTTTTTTTTGACTCGGGGCAATTTTTACATAATTTACAAGATTCTTTTGGTTTGTTGCCTTCTTGAATAGTTAATTTATTTTATAGTTATGCGTGAACCAGATGATATAGCATGTCTTTGAAAGATTGAATGATATTGTTCTTTTTTCATGATTCCCTTGACATGAATCAAATCTCCGGTCCTTTTGTTAATCACAAAAAGTATACTGAGAGGTTTATGGTGAAAACAAAAATAGAATGTTTCTCATACAAAATATTCAGAAGAAAATGCATTTTGAACAGACGAATCTAAATTTGAACTTTTGGGGAATTCAGAGGAGCCTTTTGAGAAAGACTGAAAAAAAAAAGAAGTACATACGATGCAATTACTGAAATGTTATTTTTCCTTAAAAAACATTACAAAAATATCTGATTTTAAGGTGATTTTTTTTTCAAGAACTGCACGGTTTCCTCAAACTTTTTGCCTGTAATGTATATATTAACCATTCTACCAGATTTTCGTCCCAAATTTACTCTATTCCTTTCTTTCTCTCTTCCTCTCTCTCTCTCTCTCTCTTATACACACCAGTACACACACATGCACACACATATACATACATACATACATACATACATATATATATATATATATATATATATATATATATATATATATATATATATATATATATATATATATATATATCTGTGTGTGTGTGTGTGCTATATAAACAATTTTCTGCCTGTTTAATTTTTTATTGTATTATTCTTATTTTCAAATAAGTTGTTGTACATCCAAATGAATATTGTAGATAAACAAAGTTCATGTTAATTCTTTTCTGTAGCAGCCAAGCTCTATGCAATCATCCCATACACATTTGAATTAGACATGTAACGTTCCCATAAAATGTCTGAATGTAGTTAATATCTTAACTATAATACTGCAGTGTTTTTATCATCGTCATTCATTTTCATTCTACAGTCAATTCAAATTCATTCGCTTGACTTAGTTGCATATAAATTGGAACGTTTTATATAATCATCATATAAGATCTTAGATCTTGTAATATTTCTCATTAAAAAGTTAGGTGCATGTTTGAACTAAATTTGATGACTCCATAGCCATTTTTTAATGCCACGCCCCTTCTGGGCGTAGGCGATCATGGCTCTCTACAGATTTCTTTTCTGTTATAACACACACGCCCCGTTCGATTCTGAGTCAAACTTTGGTTACAACAGCCAGATAGTATGGTCGTTGCCCCATGCCGCCTATACCACAAGATGTAACCACACCCACTGTTGGACGCTGGTCGTTTTGATCCACACCAATCTGCCCACGCCATGATCAGTGAAGATCGAATGTCGTCGGTAATTCGGAGCGCTGGTTCGAGCCACGGCGAAGCTGTGTCATGAAAAAAATGAAAATGTTCCCACAGGCGAAATAAAAACGGAAGATTCGTTGGGTTAGTTTAAATTGGTTTAGATAGTTCCTGATACAAGAATCAACCTTTCCCTCTTAAATTTCTATAGTGACATTTTGAACTTCTAAAGCTTGGAACGGGTCGGGAATTCTCCAGGCAACAGGTCATTCGTGGTTTTGGTAGCAGCTCGTCCACTCTTCACCGCTGGTATCGTCTCTCTCTAACTCTAATAAAGTCGGCTACGCGATCTGCTGATATCGATTCCGGCCCAAGACTGGTTTGGGTTCGACTGGTCTGAGGTTTCGGTAATTCCCCAACTTTCGGATTTAGTTGCAGGTATCGTCTCGTCTTTATAACTCATACTTTCTCTTATTTACGCCTCGCACCATTACTTCCAAGTGGGCGGTGGTGAATTTTCCCCTTTTCTCCTCCTCTCTCAGTATTCCACCCACGAGGAGCTTTTGACTGTCTTTTTGACAAATCTGATTTTTAAACCGAGTAGGCAGATTTTAGATCATTGATTTTCCATAACAAATATTATTTCACAGTCTTTGAACTGATTTGTTCTAGTGCACTTTAACCAGCTACCCGCGCCCATAACCTTCGGGTTATCAGGCAGACAACCCTTACAGGTTGTTTCTCATTTCAGTTTACTTTTCAGATGACAGATTATGCCTTGTTTCCCAAGTTGTTTATATTCATACAGTTATATTTCAGATGGCCCTTTGACCTGGCCTACCAATCGTAACTTTTATTTTTTTTTATTTATTTAATTTTATTTATTTATTTTATTTTATTTTTATTTATTTTTTTTTGACAGCCATAACTCAACTTTTCTCAATTCTGTTTTTAATTCCCGGGGTTAGCGAATAACATGGAATATACCTTAGCGATCTCCCCCTACATGCTTGTTTCTCGATATTCTCTCTTCCTCCCTTCTCATATTGCCTAGCTCACATTTTTACATTAACTCCTTTAATTCCACCAGTGTCACATAGTGTTAGACTTTAATATCTGCTCATTTCCTTGAGAAGATAGTGGCGTGGTTTCCCGTTGCTTCCTCCTTGGTTTTGAATTCAGAATTGTATTCCCAGACTGATTGTCAACGAAGGCTAGAGAACCTAATCTACCCTGCTATTTAATCCACAACTAGTGGGGAAGAAGAAATTAATTTATCCCAAGTGCGAAAATGAACACAACAGTCCAAGCCAAATTCCGTGCCGTTAACCATTACGCTAACACACATTCTAAACTCATTGGTTTTATTGATTAACGTACAATTTTGAAACACGCTGTGTATATTATATGACTTTATTACCGTTGAGTGGGATATCTTGAAAAATGGGGTCGTTAATGTTTGAGAAAATCTAACGTTCTTTCTTTACTATATACTTTGTATGATGTTTATATTGTTGTCCGTCGCTTGAAAGATTTTGGGGATGATTGTATCATTCAAAGCCGTATCACTTGTATTAAGAACAGAAAGAAGAAAGAAATGCAAACACCTACTTGCCACAGGGATCGAATTTATTTGATGTTCTAAGTGCACTCAAACTTCCCAGAAATAATTTAACGAGAATATTTGGTAATGTCATCTAATTTAAATTCCTGGCTTTCAAAGTGGGTGGCACTGGCTTCATTCACTTGGGAGGGGCTCTGTCAGCCTTTTGAATGTGGCAGATGTGAGAGATCTGGGCATGCGCAAGGCAGCAGCTGAAAAAAGATATCACAACGCTTAAGAGAGCGGTTGTATTGCGAGCAATATTTCATTTTCACCGCTGAGGTCTTCACTGGGCCCAATAAATAGTACAGAAGCTTTGTCGAATGTGTGATTTCTTAGTTTCTGGAAAATAATTAAAACGAATTTCAGTTTCAAATGAAAAAAATAAACATATGCGAATTAAGAGCAGTTGCAAAAATATTGTCGACTTTAAGAAACTCTTATCTGTTTTCTGAACTGTTGAATTGGATATCAAATTTTGATGACTACGATGAGTGATTTTCAAAAGCTGTGGCCATAATAATTTTTATGCTTTCTGGTTGGAGTGAGAAGTCTATATACTTAACGTAACTCATCCGACTTCAGGGAACTAAATGCATCCAGGGTAAGATTCTTCAAACCAACTTGCCAATTTTTGCTTCTTTTCTTGTTTTCTTGATTTCTTCCTTCGTTTCTGGTCGTAAAATCAGACAGGAAACAGGAAACAAGAAAAAAAGAGATAAGATAAATGATTAATTGTCATTTAAATAAATATGAATAAAAAATTATATTATTCCTTTTTTCTTTTTTCTTCTATTTATTTCTCCGTCCTTATTTTCTTTTCTTAGACTTTCTTCTTCTATTTTTCTTATCGTCCCTCATTCGATTTCTTTCTTTCTTTTCTTTTCTTTCTTTCTCTTTCTTTCTTTCTTTCTTTTCTTTTCTTTTCTTTCTTCCTCTTTCTTTCTTTCTTTCTTTCTTTCTTTTATTTTCTTTCTCTTTCTTTCTTGCTTTCTTCTCTTTCATTTTCTTTCTTTCTTTCTTTTCTTTTATTTTCTTTCTTCCTCTTTCTTTCTTTCTTTCTTTTATTTTCTTTCTCTTTCTTTCTTCTCTTTTATTTTCTTTCTTTCTTTCTTTTCTTTTATTTTCTTTCTCTTTCTTTCTTTTCCTTTCTTTTATTTTCTTTCTTTCTTTCTTTCATTTATTTGATGATTATCTTTTTTCCTTCTTTTCGTTATTTTGGTTGCTGAATTTGAGTCCACGATTTGCGTAGTCAGAGCTGATTTGCGACCTCAAGGGAGCGGATGCCTTCTCAATCATAGAAACAACCTGGGAATTTCCAAGAGGAAAAGATGCAATTATTGAATAATAGAGCCTCCATCGATGACAAAATTCATAACTTCCACTTAACTGATAAATACCAAACGTAAAATCCTGTATTAATTACAAAAATTAAATAAAAATCCTATATTAATTACAGGTTTCTATTACGACCAATTAAAACAGACGGTCCCCAAAATGAGGCTATACGCATTAATAGGCCAATAAAATATCTATTGAAATTACACTAGATAATAATTATAAACGCATTTCTTTATTTTACATATTAGGTTGGTGCAAAAATAATGACGTAATAATGTCGTTTTTTGACGTATTTTTAACATCAAAAAACGACATTATTACGTCATTATTTTTGCACCAACCTAATATTTCACGTGCAATCAAACTAAAAATAATAACGAGACATTATTTAACATTCCATCACATTTTTTAATTTATTAAAAATATTAGTGCGAATATTTTTTTTAAATATTATGCGCCGTCATTACAAGAATAGAAAGTAGTGATCTGTTATAATTTACAGCTTTCAACTTCACGATTAAAAGCATATTTTCGACAACAGCATTTAGTCTCTTCACAAAAAATTCAACTGATTTGTATTCTCCAGGATTTTCTTCTTTTTAGAATCAATTCATTCCGACTAAGGTGATAATACCACAAAGACTACTGTGGGTGAAAGATAATGAAAATACTTTAGGAGAAGAAACCTGAAAGCCAATCTCAAACAAGGGACAAACCTCTACTCCTGTTCATAAAACTGGGAGAAGTGTGAACTACTGGACAATAGGAATTGTTTTTATACCTACATATCTCAGCTTCTTTATGCTGGCCGAAAATAAATTTTTATCAGACTAATTTCTGTTTTTTGTCTTCCTTCAAACAACTAAGTTTACACAAATGTATTCACTTTTATATACACCATATTTTCCCTAGGGTTCATATATATCACTTTCGCAAAAATCTGCGTTATATGCAATATATACTTTCATTATTCCTAAGTTGTTATAATGTGGAGAAGGTTTTAATGAACTGTTCTCGACATGAACTGGACATCTCTTGTAAAGATTGTATTGATCCGAGAAACATCTTCTCAGGAGTTTCTTCGAAAAACTAGTGGTTCTTGGGAAGAAGCTGACGGAATTAAAGCTCCTTCTTCGCAATGGCATAGAAAGGGAATGAGGATGATTCAACACTGTATAAATTAAATGCAACAAAATAATTTCATTTTGGAAGAAAAAACTTGAATATTTTACACAATATACAATAAAGTATAGTATTTTTTTTTCTTCATTCTGGAGCTAAGGGGTTAACTTTTCCATTTCTTGAGTTCATTTTAATTAATTTAATTAGAAAATTTTTCGCTGGCAACCCACACACATAAAAAAAAAACAAGAAAAGCGAAAAACAATGCGACGTGAAAACGAACACGTAAATCTGGATCGTATTTAGTCCAAGGCTATCCACTGAATTTGCTTGAATTGGTTCAACCGAGTGAAATTCGAACCTTTTACAAGGCGAGAGGCCAACGGAAATATTACGGTAGAAACATTTCTGGCTGATTATACGAATGCCATTTGTCGTCGTCGTCGTCGTCGTCG
Organism: Acanthosepion lycidas; assembly: GCA_963932145.1. Taxonomy (NCBI): domain Eukaryota; kingdom Metazoa; phylum Mollusca; class Cephalopoda; order Sepiida; family Sepiidae; genus Acanthosepion; species Acanthosepion lycidas. The sequence continues at coordinate 99,631,720 of OZ010574.1, read as the reverse complement.
TCAGCGCGTTCGTCGTCAGCGCGTTCGTCGACAGCGCGTTCGTCGTCAGCGCGTTCGTCGTGGTGGCGGTGATTAATTAATCTCTTTTTTGTTCCTGAAAATGTCCTCACTGGGAAAAGATCTGGCAAGAATTGGCGCGTGGAGAGATTATGTTCATGTAGGTGTCTACAGAGATTAATTTGTTAGATCCTTCCGTAAGTACAGAAAATCAATAAAATTAAATACGATAATTATATGTACGTATGTACGCATGTTACACACAACACATACACACTCTCTCTCTCTCTCACGCACGCACACACGCACACACACGCATAAATATATATATATATATATATATATATATATATATATATATAAGTGTACACTGAAGTCAACACGGTTACAATCAATTTCGTGTTTATACGCAATCTCCAGGCTATGGCGGTTGCGTATAAACATGAAACAGGCTGTCGCCGATGGATTTTGACTTCAATGTCCATACGCAATATCCCTGATATTGAGCTCCTTTATCCATAAATATAGCATACTTTAAAATTATATTTTATCACACACACACACATACACACACACACACACACACACATATATATATATATATATATATATATATATATATATATATATATATATATTCTATTTCTGATACTGATCACTTTTACCCATAAATATAATATATGTATAGGACCTTGAATAAGTTCTCGCTGTTTTCCAACAGATGGCGTTCCCAGAACTGCGTGTGTGTAGTTTCAGATGGTAACGCATTTATAAGGAAGCACTATAAGCAAACTTGAAATTCAGTTTATGTCATTTCACCAAAGTGTAAACAACTTTGTTTTTCATAGCATGTCGGATTCCATGCCAAAGAAAGTGTATTTGCGGGGAATTACTACTTTATTCCAAAGAAATCTGCAGCTGAAGCTCACAGAAGTCTTGCTGAAACTTACGGTGACTATGCTCTGTCGAAAACAACATGCAGGGATTGGTTTAGACGCTTCAAAAATAATGATTTTGATGGTGAAAATAAAGAATGCTCTGGCGCACCGGAAAAGTTTGAAGGCGAAGAATTACTTCCTGGAGACTCATGTAAGGCGCAAGTTGAACTTGCAGAAATATTAGGAGTTGATCACACGACAGTTTCGAAACATTTGAAAGCATTAGGAATAATTCAAAAGCAATGATATTGGGTGCCGTATGAGTTGAAAACGAAAGACGTCGAACGGCGTCTTGTCACGTGTGAACAGCTGCTTCAACAGCAGAAAAGGAAGGATTTTTTGCATCGTCGTGACCGGCGATGAAAAGTGGATACACTACGATAACCCTAAGCGTAGAAGATCGTTGGGTAAGCCCAGCCATGCATCAACATCGGCAGCAAAGCCGAATATCCATGGTTCGAAGCTTCTTCTCTGCATTTTGGTTAAGATCAGCTGGGTGTAGTTTATTATGAGTTGCTCAAACTGACCGAAACTATCACGAGAGATCGCTATCGACTACAACTGGTGCGTTTAAGCCGAGCATTGAAGAAAAAAACGGCTATTATACAAGAAGAGACACGACAAAATGATTTTGCAACATGAAAACGCTAGGCCACATGTCGCAAATCGGGTGAAAACTTACTTGGAAACGCTTGGAAGTCCTACCCCAACCGGCGTATTCCCCAGACATTATTCCGTCCGATTGTCACTTGTTCCGATCGATGGCACATGGCCTGGCTGAGCATTCTTTTGAAGATGCCAAAAAAATGGGTTGACTCGTGGTTAGCCTCAAAAAACGTGTTTTTTTTTTCCGACGTGGAATTCAAATGCTGCCAGAAAGATGAAGAAAAGTAGTGGCTAGCGATGGACAATACTTTTATCGATATGTTTCTTACTAATTTTCGTAAATAAAACATTACTCTTCATGAAAAATCAGCGAGAACATATATATATATATATATATATATATATATATATATATATATATATATATATATATATATGAATAAAGATAAAAAAAAAACTTCTAATTACTAACATGTTTTATCTCTTGTGGGGTTTTAAACGGTTAGCAGAGCTCCAATTACTGCTTTTAAACCTTTTTGCTAACCGGAAGTTCTCTGTGTCTGAACGGTCATAGCACATCAGGCGTAATGATGGTTCCGTATAGGATACAGATTCTGTTCCTGTCGGAAAACGCATATTTTCTACGAAATTTCACGAACATTCTGGCAGACAAATGTAATTACTACTGTTTAATTAAAACCAGAGCATTTACTCAGATAAATGTATCCATAAAAAAAAACGTATAACAAGAAAATATATTAAAATTTGTCGGATTTAATCCATTTCATATATATATATATATATATATATATATATATATATATATATATATGTATGTATATATATATATATATATAGATAGATAGAGAGAGAGAGAGAAAGAGGGATTGTTTATTTGTCCGTAATACACGGACAAACCCTTTACTCTATCAAATTTTTTGTTTATGATAATTGAACCCAGGGGAAGGTTTTACAGAATCTTTATTCATCATGAGGGAAAAGTTAATCCAACGCCTTTCTGCCTTTGTAATGGCATTTCGCATTTTTCGTTGTAAGATTATCATTTCATTTTTATTATTAATCCCCAGAGGAAAAAAAAAATGTGTTGCTTGAAAAACAACTTTTACATAACAATTTCTCACTTCAAGATATTTTTCTGCATTTCTTCGTATTTCTTAGTTGTTAATTTACCGGCAACAAATCAATTTTATTTTGATAAATAATCAATAATACGTGAATAATGACAATAACAAATATATTGCAAAATAAACATTTCTTAGTCATCCATTTCATTTCTTTTGGTTTGATATTACATGCTATGTGTGATTATATATTAGGTTAGCTAAAAAGTATCGGGACTTTGATGATGGTAACGAAGCTGAAGTACGCAGAATGAAGACGCCTGGTAAAGATTGACCTTGAACTCTGTCACGTTATAATTATTTACCTACTGTCCCACGCAGCAAGATGTGGTAAAAGGCCGAGTTTTAAAGTGGGGTATCCGAGCCCGTAGGCTCGGGGAAAAATCCCTTTTAGACCACGTGAAAACGGAGCCAGATTCCCGAAATGAGACTCTGCCCTTCGGGCATAGCCTCATCCAGGGGATACCCTCTGACATAGCGTTTTCACTCACTTCCTTTTTTTTATAGCAGTGCTTGGATGGAAAGTGCGCAGTGTGTGATCTTCTCACCACACCACATTGCCTGTACAACAGTTTTTAACATAACATTTCCTAGGTTCAACAACCACCATATTCCTTGGAGTTCTCTAGTAACTTCCTCTTTCCAGAAAATCAAATCCCACTCGAAAGGGATAAGATTTCAAAATGTCGAGCAAACCCAAAAGAATACGACCAAGCTGTTTGCTACCTTCTAAAAAAGAGTTCCATGTTTGCTTCCATCAATGGAAACGACGCTAGACAACGTGTGTGGCTTCAGAAGAGGACTACTTCGAAGGAGATTAAATGCCGAATTGATATGTGATGTAGTTTCCTTTTTATAGCACCAGTCCCGATACTTTTTGATCTGACTTCGTGTATCCAGCAGTTTTGATTAACTTGACAGAACGTTACCAACCCCTAATTTGGATTATTAAACAATTAATTATAACCAATTTATAAGTTTTGAACAATTACCAATTATGTTGTTATTTTATTTATTTATTTACTTTTTAAATCATTTCACCCCAAGCAAGGTGATAATGCAACTAAGACGCAAGGAGTTACTGGGTGTGAAAGAGAATGATAAAACTTTAGAAAGAACCGGAAAACCAATGCACAACAAGAAACAAGGGATAAATCTCTACTCCAGTTCAATACATGGGGAAGGAGTGTGAACCGAGCTGTAGGCCACCCTATCTACTCCCATTGAGAAAAATTATCATAATTATTGACTACTAACAGTGAAAATATCGTTGTACTCAAATTTGGATTTTGTGATGAATAATAATTTTTGATTTAATGACAGAATAAGCACACTGCGAGTTCAATGACAATAAAATTCTTGTTACATGTTGATACATGTTTTTATTGTTACTCCTGTCTAAGCTAATGGCTGACATCTTTGTTATATAATTTATTATTTAATTTATTGTAATATACTTGTAATCTCTGATGATGGATTATGTAAGCTAAAAGCTTAGACAGGATTAACAATAAAAACATGTATCAACATAGTGATTTTCTTTCGTGTTTCAGTGATATTGCTAAAAAGCTTATTCGACAATATGAAAGGAATTTACTTAAAATAGACAAAACTTGTCTATATTATTTAATATTGTATAATGAAACATGCATTAATGAAAAAATGGTGCCTAAATACACACAATTTATATATGTGTGTGTGTGTGTGTTATTACGTGCATGTATGTTTATATATATTTGTGCAATCGGGAGGTAAGTGTCAAGATTGGACAGAAAATTAATTTTTGTTCTTTTTTGTGCACGTCTCACGTTTAACCAAGTGAATGTGGAATACAGTTTCTTTCTGGGTGTGCAGATGTATGCCCGTGTGTAACGCTGAAGCAATTCAAACTTTAAGTGCCTACTTAAGTATATAAGTCAAGCTTTGTGGTATGTATGTCAGTACAGACGTTGCGATGTAATATTATATGAGTACATATCTAAAAAATTTTAGTCTCTGTGTAAATTGCTAACACAATTATAAGCAAATGCCAATAAATGTAGTCAATGCATTGGTTACGTTGGTCTAAAGTTTGATGCATCAATTTTAAAATATTAAAAAAGGAAAGTAACTTTAAAACAAATCAATATTTCCTCACCAAAGTTATTTTGGTTAAATATTCTGCTATTAACATGTTTTTTACACCATCCCATCACCATTAAATCGTTCAACCGATGATGCTAAGATTACAAGAGAAAATGAAAAATTTCCCGCATAAGTCTCTAAAGATATGCTATGACAAAAGTGCAGATAATTTTTAATTTACTCTCGTAAGTACCTATATATCCATGCAGATAGATATAGACAGTGTAATACACACACACACACAAACACACACACACACATATGTATATATATATATATATATATATATATATATATATATATATATATATATATATATATATATATTGCATGAATCATTCATACAAAAAACAGATTAGTGAAGTTAATGATATAAATGGCGAGAATACATCCTCGCAAACAAATTTATTAAAATTACATTAACCCACGAACCTATGGATGAATGTTGTGGTCCCTGTTTTTAATAAATTCAACTTGTATAAGATCTTTTTTTTGCTAGTACTTTCATCTGTTCATACAGACATCATCTGGCATGGAAATTGATTTGTTTTTTTTTAATACATCCAGGTAATAATGGGACACGAAAGATTAGATGTGAGTCGAAATGTGTTTTTTTTAGAGATGTGTTATTGTTAACTGTAAGAAATTTTGGAGCGTGCGGTCGCAACGCTAAGGTTGAATGTTTTGAAAAATTAAAAAAGAGTGCGTTCTTTTTTTACTAATATGATAATTGGAGAATTCTTTTGTTGTAATAGTTCTTTTTTTCTGACGATGTGGCATGAACTAAATTGTTCAATAATATATATATATATATATATATATATATATATATATATATATATATATATATACGTGCAGATAGATATGCACACACACACACACACATATATTACTCTTCATTACTCTTATGAAGCATTACTCTTCAAGTAAATTGAATTGAGTTCTCCGAGCCGATGGCGTATTTTGTATAGAGAAAACCATTAAAATTACCTTCCTTTCTGCCGTGCGACAATGGCCTAGAGATGATATATCTGACTGACGTCAAATCAGTCTGGTTTCGATCCTGGCCTGAAACAATCGGACGTCTAACCGATATATATATATATATATATATATATATATATATATATATATATATATATATATATATATATATATATATATATATACATATGTACTTACAAGACGTGGCAGAAATACCGCCTACATTTATCTCCCAGAAATGGTAAGCCATTAGTGGTAATGGTGTCTTCATCTAGCTAATATCTTACTATTATGTGGAAGGTATTTCTGTGAGTTACATGTGGTAGGTGTTTCTGCTGTACCCTCTGTGTATGTAATTGAGCACTCCGGTCTACTGGCGTATTTCGTATAGAAAACGTTAAAATTTCCCCGTCTCTCAATTGTTTGACGATAGCCTAAGGGTAGGATCGCTGACTGATGTCAAATCGGTCGAGTTTCGCTCCCGCCTTGAAACAATCGTACGTCTAACCACACTGTACAGCTGTGATATAGCAAAGCAGTCTGTCTGTTGATGACTATACATATGTGTTTTTGTGTGTACATCAGGAAAAAAAGTATATTTATTATTAAAACGTAATTTTTAGCTGTATTATTTTGCACCGAGCACTATTTTAACACCTCAACACAATGTGAGATATTATATATTTATATATATTTCTGTGAGTGTGCGTGCACGCCTGTGTATGTGTCTGTTCTTGTGTTTTAAATGATAAACTGAAGTCTTATATAGCTAACACGGTTATGGAGAAATGCAATATGTTAATCCATATATAATATCCATCGAATAAGGCATTATTACACTGAAGTATTTCGATAGACGAAACGTGTGACATAAGAGTTTTTTTTACATTTTATCATATACACACTTTTAGTATACAGACACATATACACACACTCGCACATACACACACATATATATATTATAATTAGAGTGAGATGGATAAATCGTCGTATAAATTACGCAAAAATGAAAATAACACTGATATCGCATTTTAACAGATATATTTACGAAAATTGCACAAAAATATCTTAAAATACTAAAGAGTAAATTTATTCAATAGAATTACAATTGGCTTCAGTTACGGCCTCCAGACGACTTCGAAATCTCCTTCAACTCGTCTGGACGGTCTCCTTATTTAAGTTGGTAAATGCTACCATAATCCTTGCCTTCAGTTCACCTTTAGTGTTACAAGGAGTTTTGTAGGTCTCTTGCTCAACTGCGCCCCACACATAAAAATCAAAGGGGTTGAAATCTGGGGAGTTAGGTGGCCAGATGTAAGGGGTGAGTGGTCACAGAAATTGTCTGGCAGCCATGACTGGGTTCTCCTTCTTGTATGGCATGGTGCAGAGTCCTGCTGCCAGACATAGGGCCTTCCAGCAGCCACCCTCTTGATCCAGAGCATCATTACCTTCACAAGACACTTGATGTAGGCTTCCGTGTTGAGTGTGAAACTCTGTAGAAAGATGAATGGTGGTATAACTTCGCCATTACTAGTGATCACTCCAAACACCATGATGGATATATTATACAACTCTTTCTGAATCCTCCGATTGATACCCAAACACTCTGAAATGTTTGTATTGGAGCTTTCGACGCGAATTCCAAGCAGAACAGCATGCCGTTTTCAAATTTCTGGCGAAGTGAATTGCATCATAATGATCTTTTACTCACAGACTGAACCTACCATATTGTGCAGTCCAGAAAATCAAAAACAAACAGCGCGCATTAAAATTAAAAATATAAAATGGCAACAATTCACCCATCGCACCTTGCATATATATATATATATATATATATATATATATATATATATATATATATATATATCGAGAGAGAGAGAGAGAGAGAGAGTCAAACCTAGAGAGCCAGACAAATCTACTTAAGCGGATCGTCAGGGAAAGCTAGCCAGAAAACTTGGTAGATTTGTCTGGCTCTCTAGGTTTGACTAGGTCTGCTCTACTTTTGTATTGAGCACTTTTTTAGTTAGTTGATTACTCGTATCGGGTTTTTTTTCTTTGGGCTTTGGACCTGTATGCTGTACGATTATTTTCGACAGATGTTCATGTGCATAGATCTTTCTTTTTTTAAAACGTTTTTTTCCTTCGAGATTGATTTGATCATTAGCATTAGGTTTTCCGAGACGAGTGTAGTTACCTATATATATATATATATATATATATATATATATATATATATATATATATATATATATATATATTATTAGATTATTATTATTATTATTATTATTATTATTATTATTATTATTTTAAATATGATTCCTTCGCTACATAAAAGTTCTCATGTTTCAGAAACGAGTGCCGAAACCCTCAATGTAATTATTAAAATTAAATTGAATTAAAGTAACAGGCCCTGTTTCATCCGCAAGCGAAAATTTTGGAATAACCAATCTTGAAATTTACGTATCGTTATAAGCATGTTCGTTCGTTACCCAACGTTTTCTTTCTTATTTTACCCAACGTGTTCTTCCCTATTTTTCTACATACCTGCACACACACACACACACAAACATACACACACACGCACACACACGCATACACACACGAACATATATATTCATTTCTACATGAGTGTGGTCATCTGTTTGAGTGCATAGAAGTATAGATTATATCCGTTTCTTGGTTTTTATAATTGCTTTTTTGCTGTTTGCCGTTACCCTGCTGTTGTGTTAAACGTCATGTTCGTTATCATTTTACAGTCAAGTGCTGAGGTCTTGAATCTTTCAGTTGACCGGCACTTGCTGAAGTTCGAAACGTGCGGATGCGGTCCTTCTAATTGCTGACTCTTGCTTTCGCCAAAACCGCAATCTCGACACCTATGATCATGACAAATTCAATGAAATCCTTGTGGTCCTTGCCAACTTAAACAATCACAGGCATATGGCGCTCCTACAACCGACAAACTCCGGCTTTTATGGTTGAAAAATAAATTAAAAAAAAAAAAAAAAAAAAAAAAGATTGCGGAGACCATAAAAATAAAATGTAAATATAAAAAAAAAAAAACTACAAGTGGTTGCTGGGAAATTCTCTGTTGGACCAAAAAAAAAAGAATGATCTCCAGCCATGGAATGTGCTTGCTTTTCTATATATTCATGTAAACAAACTTGTCACATATTTTCTCGATTATCTTTAAACAACCCACTTCTCAGCAGGGAGTCATAAATTTAGCGGGGGTGAAGTAAATGAAATCTTAAAAATGAGAAGCTAAATCAGATATTAATTTGTTTAATTCAAAAATTCTATATCTAATCCTATCGCAAAGAATCCATTATTCGATCGTAAACACTTTTTTAAACTTTTCGCCCTAAAAATGCGGGAGTGCCACAAGTACGCAAGGGGCTATAGAGACTGTATGTAAGGGAAAGCCTGGATATAGGTAGGGATGAGGAAAACTTTAAAATAATAACGGAAGTGGATAAAAAGAAGAACGGTGATCAAGGCTACACGAGATGTCGATTGACGTTACATTTAAATTTTTGAAGATTATAGTTATCAGGGAAGCAAAAGAAAGGAAGTTCCACTGTCGGGAAGTGCGAGTAGAGTAGAAGAGGCGGTTGCATTTAACTGTTTCGACAGTAAAAGGGTGGGAGCGAGATGCCAGCCTAGTAGGACGCTTAAAAATTCATGCACCAGTAAAAATAGCTCTTCAGAGCAGATGCCATGAAAATATTTATAGAAAAAACAGAAAGAAGGTACATTACGTCAGTGAGAAAGTGATTGGAGTCGAGACCCCAAGTCAGGACCGATTACATTGCAGATCCTTCTTTGGATTTTGTCGAGAACCTCGAAATGAACAGCAGGGGGCGCCATACCATATATGGCAACAGTATTCCATGCATGGAAAAATAGTAGATTTGTAGATGTGAAGGATGGACTCAGACGAGAAAAACCTTCTGGTGCGACACAGAGAAACAAGTTTCCTTGTGGTAAATTTTTGATTTTATTTTTGTTTTCGATTTAAATACACGAGTTTTTCTGTTTTGTTTTTTAGGGTTTTTTCGTTTATAATCATTTTCTAGAATGGGACCAAATGACTTTTTCGCGTATAAATTGATATAAAAGTTTTAGAAGCTAATATTTCGGTAAAAACAAAACGAAACAGGAAATGAAGCTTTCTGGATTAATTTGAAAATTAATTACAGTAATGATTTTTAATATAGGAAAACATTGTCATAGATTGAGGCCAAAGGACACCTTTAGACACCTGAATCTGATGACCATGTTTTGAAAATAAAACATTCCTATAACACTAAATATAGTTAAAAGTAAAAATAAAGTATAGTAGAAGTATAGCCAAAAGTGCTCGGGCATACAAAACATTTGGATAATTTCTATATAATTTATGTTCAGAAAAGAAAAATAATAAAGACACATGAAAAATTCAATAAAAAACATAACCACAAAACATTTTCTGTCGTTTTTAACGAAACTTGTATAAAAGAGGGATTGCCGCCTATATATATATATATATATATATATATATATATATATATATATATATATGTACATCCTTGCATTTGCTTGAGGAGACCTTGCGGTTGAAACCCAGGTTGCGAGGTAGGCTGATATTTTATTCATTTCTTCAATATCTTAGCTCAAATATTCGACTTTTGAATTTTGTATTGACCAAAAATCTTGGAAGTCGCACCATGTCAAGGCCGTCGGACGCGTAGCGGTGATAAGCGGCCAAACCGAAAGTTTCCTCTAAGTCCTAGGGGTGCGAGGCGACACTATGCTCGCATCCCGGCGGTCTTCGTGCACGCAGGCCGCTCTAGGTGGTAAGCGCTCAAGCCGAATTTTTTGTTGTCTATACCTTTTAGGCGCGGTTGTTTTCAGCCTTCTTTTTAAATTTCTATCTGTATTTTTGCTCTCGCTGACGGTTGAGCACTTTTTTGGTATACAACAAATTTGTACTCCATTCTGATTTTGAATGCTGCACTACATATTCATCTGTTTTTTTTCTTTCTTTTACTGTCGATGCCTGTTACCATGCAAACACTAAACACTCGTTGAAGAACATCCCTGTAACCGACAGTCACACTTACAAGCTTGTGTTGTTGAACAAGATCAGAGCCTTTCACGGTAGAATGAAGGCCCTGTTTGCTTTAAATAAATATATTTGAGGGCGTGAAAGCGAAGATATATACCACCTTAGGACAAGGAGGTACGCAACGGTTGCAGAGAAGTTGTCTGACTTTGAGAGAGACCTTTTAAGCATTATGGACAACCTGCAATTTAGAACCACTAAATGCGGCTCCCAAAAAAGAATTATCGACAAAGGTTGAGGAAATCAAAAATATAAAGAAAATATTAGTCATGTGCAATAAAACAAAAGAAGTATATTTAGTTGTTACAAAAGAACTGTTGCGAACGAGGTCACTAAATTTTATAGGAAAGCTCCCAATCCTTATGTTAACACTTTCACTGCTACTCATTTGCCCAGTGCTGCCCCCACCCGGCCAGCCATTTTTAAAGAAAATGCCAAATTTCAACCTAAATATTTTATTACACAGAAAACTAGCACCGGTGTGTTTTACAGCATTCCATTTTCATGGCTATACCTGGGAATGACTTACCAGATCAGTAATGGGTATACACATGATATCTTTTGAAGCATTGTCCGTTGTGATTTTACGATAGATGGCGCAACGGGACACTCATAACAGCGGTATGCAAAAAAAACGTAGGTTTCCGTACTTAGCCAGCTGGAGCAAGATAAGAAAAACGAAGATCTCCGTAGTTAGCAGCGGAAGTGTTAATATAATTAACAAAGAAGCAAAGGATAGAATGGGAATTGGCAACAAAGTTTGTACACTTAATGAAAGGGAAGCATTCCTCCCGGTTAAAGACCGTAAGACTTCTGCAGTTGTCCAACTTTTTGCCTTATTAGCCCCACAAAGACGGAGCTCAGGGTTATCAGCCGCGTTACTATTCAAAATGTCTAATAGCCACGCAGGTAAATCAATGGCGAGGCACTAATGGGTGTATTACCTGGTTCCACAAAATTAATAACAATAATGATTTGGTTTTCATTAAATATATTTGTGATTTTTACATATCCATTAACGAGAAAGGTCTCACGGAAGAACTGAATTATGCCAAACAATTTCTATCTATTCAACCAGACCATATTATTTTCCACTGTAGAAAACATATGTTATTTCATAGCGGAGAAGAATGGGTAAAAAAAAAAAAATACTGTAATAATGGCTTTGAAGTTCCCCAAGGATTTCTTGACGCAGCAGAAATTTCCGAGCTTATGGGTATTTATATACTGAGTAAAATTATTAGGTTGGTGCAAAAATAATGTCGTTTTTTGACGTATTTTTTAATAACAAAATCGTCCATATAGACGGCCTCAGAATATACAGGGACGACGGTCCGATGACTGTACACGATAACAGAAGGGCCAACAATACCATTCAAAAGAAGATTTTTTAAGGAATTAGTTTTCAGAATTACGGTTGAGGTGGACAGGAAAATTGACCAATATTTGAATGTCGAATATGACCTCACCACTGGGTACTGTTTTACCATAAAGAAAACTTCGCCAGATGTCCCGAATGCTGTCCTTAAATATTTAAACACCAAATGAAACCAACCCGTGAGTGTTATTAAGCACACTCCTTTGGTTGAATCTAGAATCTTAAAAAATTCGTCCACAAGGGAAATTTTGAATTGTAATAAAAAAGAATATAAAAATGCTTTGAGAGAGGAGGGGGCATATTGCAAAATGGGTTTTCACACCTCATGCCCAGTCTAAATGTAAAATCAGAAGCAGGGATACGATCTGGTTTACCATCTTTTAATTTGCCGTTAAAAACCAAAATTAGAAAGATATTTTTTAAGTTATTGGATAAGAATTTCCCTAAAAACTCTTTATTAGCTAAGGTGTTTAATACGGTGAAACTGAGTAAGAGTTGCACTGATAAAATGGAGAATGTAATTAAGAATCATAATGTTAAAATTTTGGAGACGGAAAGAGGTGGAAGAGAAGAAAAAAGATATGCAAGTGCAAAAATGATTATCCATTAGATGGGGGAGTACTACACGGAAGGCGTTATTTACGTTGCTGGGATCAGTGATAAAAATTGTTTCAAGAAAAAACACATTGGATGTACTGAGGGTCCATACAAAAAGAGATTTTATAAACATGCTTCGTCATTGAGGTTGAAAAATCATAGAAATGACGCCAAGCTGGCTGATTGTGTCTGAGAATACAAAGAGATGTATGACATAAGCCCATGTGTGAGGTGTAGTCTCGTAAGGAAGTTAAAACTAACAGAATTTGTGGTAACTGTTGCTGGCTGTGCCAGGCAGAGAAATTGGCCATTTCCACGGATCCAGGTAAAGACGTTTTATTAAATGAGAGAAAGGAGATTATGTCTAGGTGTAGGCATTTATGAACCCGGTTGAGTGATATAAAACTCAATAATTCCCCCACCCCCCTTACCCTCGTACTTTTACCCCAACATTTCCGGCACTTTAGTATATTGGAGTAGTTTTCTGGCTTGTACATCCTTCCACTTGTCTGAGGAGACCTTATAGTCGAAACCCGGGTTGCGAGGTCGGCTGACATTTTAGCAATTTCTTAAACACACACACACACACACACACATATATATATATATATATATGAAATTCCGTGTAAAAAACTGGGAGTGGTATAAACGGTAACGCACGACTATACGTGCAAATTTAACCAGATTTGAACTCATAACCAATATAATAAGAATGAGTGAAATTTCAAATAAAACTGTGTTTAAGAGTTATTTAAATTGTCAATTGTTTTTTTTTAGAAGACACGTTAATTTGAAGCATTTCGGTCTGTTAATTCCAAGCAAAAGCTTTTCGGACTATTAATTCCAAGCAAAAGCTTTTCGGACTGTTAATTCGAGGCAAAAGCTTTTCGGACTATTAATTTCAAGTAAAAGGTTTTCGGGCTGTTAATTCCAAGCAAAAGCTTTTCGGTCTGTTAATTCGAAGCTAAAGCTTCTCGGACAGTTAAATCGAAGCAAAGGCTTTTCGGACTATTAATTCCAAGCAAAAGCTTTTCGGACTGTTAATTCCAAGCAAAAGATTTTCGGACTATTAATTTCAAGCAAAAGCTTTTCGGACTGTTAATTCGAAGCAAAAGCTTTTCGGACTATTAATTTCAAGTAAAAGCTTTTCGGGCTGTTAATTCCAAGCAAAAGCTTTTCGGTCTGTTAATTCGAAGCTAAAGCTTCTCGGACAGTTAATTCGAAGCAAAGGCTTTTCGGACTATTAATTCCAAGCAAAAGCTTTTCGGACTGTTAATTCCAAGCAAAATATTTTCGGGCTGTTAATTCTAAGCAAGAGCTTTTCGGAATGTTAATTCGAAGCAAAAGCTTTTCGGACTGTTAATTCGAAGCAAAAGATTTTCGCACTGTTAATTTCAGGCAAAAGCTTTTCGGACTATTAATTCCAAGCAAAAGCTTTTCGGACTATTAATTCCAAGCAAAAGCTTTTCGGACTGTTAATTCCAAGCAAAAGCTTTTCGGACTGTTAATTCGAGGCAAAAGCTTTTCGGACTATTAATTTCAAGCAAAAGCTTTTCGGGCTGTTAATTCCAAGAAAAAGCTTTTCGGACTTAATTCGAGGCAAAAGCTTTTCGGACTATTAATTTCAAGCAAAAGCTTTTCGGACTGTTAATTCCAAGCAAAAGCTTTTCGGACTGTTAATTCGAGGCAAAAGCTTTTCGGACTATTAATTTCAAGCAAAAGATTTTCGGACTGTTAATTCCAAGAAAAAGCTTTTCGGACTTAATTCGAGGCAAAAGCTTTTCGGTCTGTTAATTCCAAGCAAAAGCTTTTCGGACTGTTAATTCCAAGCAAAAGCTTTTCGGACTGTTAATTCTAAGCAAAAGCTTTTCGGACTATTAATTCCAAGCAAAAGCTTTTCGGACTGTTAATTCGAGGCAAAAGCTGCTCAGACTGTTAATTCGAAGCAAAAGCTTTTCGGACTATTAATTCCAAGCAAAAGCTTTTCGGGCTGTTAATTCCAAGCAAAAGCTTTTCGGACAGTTAATTCCAAGCAAAAGATTTTCGGACGGTTAATTCTAAGCAAGAGCTTTTGGGACTGTTAATTCGAAGCAAAAGCTTTTCGGTCTGTTAATTCCAATCAAATCTTTTGGGACTGTTAATTCGAAGCAAAAGCTTTTCGGTCTCTTAATTCGAAGCAAAAGCTTTTCGGACTGTTAATTCGAGGCAAAAGCTTTTCGGACTATTAATTCCATGCAAAAGCTTTTCGGACTGTTAATTCTAAGCAAAAGTTTTTCGGACTGTTAATTCTAAGCAAAAGCTTTTCGGACTGTTAATTCGAAGTAAAAGCTTTTCGGACTATTAATTCTAAGCAAAAGCTTTTCGGATTGTTAATTCCAAGCAAAAGCTTTTCGGACTATTAATTCCAAGCAAAAGCTTTTCGGACTATTAATTCCAAGAAAAGCTTTTCGGACTATTAATTCCAAGCAAAAGCTTTTCGGACTGTTAATTCGAGGCAAAAGCTTTTCGGACTATTAATTTCAAGCAAAAGCTTTTCGGGCTGTTAATTCCAAGAAAAAGCTTTTCGGACTTAATTCGAGTCAAAAGCTTTTCGGACTATTAATTTCAAGCAAAAGCTTTTCGGACTGTTAATTCCAAGCAAAAGCTTTTCGGACTGTTAATTCGAGGCAAAAGCTTTTCGGACTATTAATTTCAAGCAAAAGCTTTTCGGACTGTTAATTCCAAGTAAAAGCTTTTTGGACTGTTAATTCGAGGCAAAAGCTTTTCGGTCTGTTAATTCCAAGCAAAAGCTTTTCGGACTGTTAATTCCAAGCAAAAGCTTTTCGGACTGTTAATTCCAAGCAAAATCTTTTCGGACTGTTAATTCGAGGCAAAAGCTTTTCGGACTATTAATTTCAAGCAAAAGCTTTTCGGGCTGTTAATTCCAAGCAAAAGCTATTCGGTCTGTTAATTCCAAGCAAAAGCTGCTCAGACTGTTAATTCGAAGCAAAAGCTTTTCGGACTATTAATTCCAAGCAAAAGCTTTTCGGGCTGTTAATTCCAAGCAAAAGCTTTTCGGACTGTTAATTCTAAGCAAAAGATTTTCGGACTGTTAATTCTAAGCAAGAGCTTTTGGGACTGTTAATTCGAAGCAAAAGCTTTTCGGTCTGTTAATTCCAATCAAATCTTTTGGGACTGTTAATTCGAAGCAAAAGCTTTTCGGTCTCTTAATTCGAAGCAAAAGCTTTTCGGACTGTTAATTCGAGGCAAAGCTTTTCGGACTATTAATTCCATGCAAAAGCTTTTCGGACTGTTAATTCTAAGCAAAAGTTTTTCGGACTGTTAATTCTAAGCAAAAGCTTTTCGGACTGTTAATTCGAAGTAAAAGCTTTTCGGACTATTAATTCTAAGCAAAAGCTTTTCGGATTGTTAATTCCAAGCAAAAGCTTTTCGGACTGTTAATTCCAAGGAAAAGCTTTTCGGACTATTAATTCCAAGCAAAAGCTTTTCGGACTATTAATTCCAAGAAAAGCTTTTCGGACTATTAATTCCAAGCAAAAGCTTTTCGGACTTTTAATTCCAAGCAAAAGCTTTTCGGACTGTTAATTCGAGGCAAAAGCTTTTCGGACTATTAATTTCAGGCAAAAGCTTTTCGGGCTGTTAAATCCAAGCAAAAGCTTTTCGGTCTGTTAATTCAAAGCAAAAGCTTTTCGGACTGTTAATTCGAAGCAAAACCTTTTCGGACTGTTAATTCCAAGCAAAAGCTTTTCGGACTATTAATTCGAGGCAAAAGCTTTTCGGACTGTTAATTCGAACCAAAAGCTTTTCGGTCTGTTAATTTCGAGCAAAAGCTTTTCGGTCTGTTAATTCCAAGCAAAAGCTTTTCGGACTATTAATTCTGAGCAAATGCTTTTCAGACTGTTAATTCCAAGCAGAAGCTTTTCGGACTGTTAATTCCAAGCAAAACCTTTTCGGACTGTTAATTCCAAGCAAAATCTTTTCGGACAATTAATTCTAAGCAAAAGCTTTTCGGACTGTTAATTCCAAGCAAAAGCTTTTTGGACTATTAATTCCAAGCAAAAACTTTTCGGACTGTTAATTCGAAGCAAAAGCTTTTCGGTCTGTTAATTCCAAGTAAAAGCTTTTCGGACTGTTAATTCTAAGCAAAAGCTTTTCGGACTATTAATTCTAAGCAAAAGCTTTTCGGACTGTTAATTCTAAGCAAAAGCTTTTCGGACTGTTAATTCCAAGCAAAAGCTTTTCGGACTATTAATTCGAAGCAAAAGCTTTTCGGACTGTTAATTCGAAGCAAACGCTTTTCGGACTATTAATTCTAAGCAAAAGCTTTTCGGACTGTTAAGTCGAAGCAAAAGCTTTTCGCTCTGTTAATTCCTAGCAGAAGCTTTTCGGCTGTTAATTCGAAGTAAAAGCGTTTCGAACTGTTAATTCGAAGCAAAAGCTTTTCGCACTGTTAATTCGAGGTAAAAGCTTTTCGGACTATTAATTCCAAGCAAAAGCTTTTCGGGCTGTTAATTCCACTGGAGTTCAGAAACATTTTTTATTACAATTCTCAATGTAAAAATCAATTTTAAAGCGTTAATCATTTATTTCTTTTACTGATTTCTAATAAAATTCACCGAATACAAGGTTTTAGAGCCACTCAATGTAGAGGGTTACTGAATAAGATGTATGATATGAGTGTAAAAGGAAGTAGTAGGAAGGGAAGATTATGGAGATAAGGATTGACTTGATTAGTTTAGGCTTATAGTGCCCAGGGAAGCATCCATGTGGGAGTCTGTTAAAAAAAAGTATAAGTTTTTGGTGAGGAAAGTTCTCCTTAAAATTTGGATACAAATAAAATGAGGGTGATTCAGCTGCACAATCCTCACTTGATAGAGTTCAAAATCGTTTACGCAGTCTTATAGTATATGGTGTATTTTCCACTCTACATCCTCTTTCCCCACAAATGCAATGTTACAGACATATCGCTACTCTATCACTATTTCTATGGCAAATGTTCAGATGTGATTTAACCTATTCAAACATTTACAGCTAGGGCTCTCGCCATTCTACGTCCACGGAGTCAAATCATTCACATTTTGTACGTATTCTCTTAATAAGGAAGTTACACCCAGACACCTTTTCCCCTAAGAATTGAAACAAATTTTCACGTATTTGCTTCCTTTAACACTACAATGTTAACCTCATCAAGTCAAGAGCTATCTAGCCTCCTTATCCTCATAATCTTCATTTCTTTCTAGCTTCACGTTTTTCCTATGTCCTGTTACATTCAGTAACCTTCTACCACAAGTGGTTCTTGAACCTTGTTTTGGTTGAACTTTCGTTATAAAAAAGATTCTTTTTTTTTTATTGTGATTAACGCTTTTATTTAGCTCCATAGAGTTAAGATTAGTCAAAAGTCAAAGATTAGGTTAGTGAATAAGAACAGCTTGATTTTTTTTTCTTTTTTGCAATTAGTTGAAGTTTATACAAAACTAATTCAAGGTTAAGATTTTTCATCTATTGTGCCATGTCTTGTAAATGACAATCCCAAAACAATGGCAGCAGCAGCAGCTAATTACGCCCAAATTAATTGAATAGACAAAATAAAAGTTCCTTTCAAATTCTTTCAATGAAATTACAGCTGCATGCATTTTCAACGAAACATAAAAAAAAAATTCTCCAAGAAAACCTCTTTTTGATTACATTACAACCCAGACCTTAAAACTTGCTTATTTATAAAGATCTCAAAAGTGCATATTAGAAATGAATAACAAAATACAGCTGTCACAATTGGATTTCTGAAGTCGGGTATTCATATTAGTTTCTTCCGGGATGCAAAAGCAATGAAGGTGATCAATATATTAGAGTTATGCTTCGAGATAAAAAAAAAAAAGGCTCAAAACAACAAAAGCAGTTATTCTGACGACTCATATTTAATTAATATTTGCAAGCTTTTTTTTTTTTTTTTATATCAAAAGTTTCTGAAAGGTTCACGGCCAATGCAAGAAACTTTCAACACATTAAAATCTGATATTAGTTATTTGGTCACATTTTGGTATGTGGGTCGAGCCTAAGAAGTTTTCAACAAACACTCGTGCATAGCGATGTGAATATATATTTATGGTGATTGTCACAGATGAGAGCCGCCGCTAACACAACGCATCACTTGTCATGGCTTCGTTCCGGCACCCATGGACCCTCAGGAACCATAGGTACCAGGTATTGCTGTCTTATCTGGTCTGCTGTTTCTGCACGGTATTTAGAGATTCTTGATAAAATATAAATAAAAATCTGAACGGTTATTGGTCCTGCCCTTTCATTTTGGCTTCAGTCACTTTTTCCCTGCTGCAAAGTAGATTCCTTCTGCCTTTTTTATAAATATTTTTATGGCAATAGTTCTGATCAGCTTTCCTCTTTTGTATATAGTTTTGTTTTCCTAATTCCGTTTTTTTTTTTTTATTGTTCTCTATCTTTAATATTTTCTTTTTCTCATATTCTCTCCGACTCAAAACCCATTGAGTGTTAGTGGCTTTATTACCTTGCTTGGATAAAAAGATTCAAATGACAGATAAACTCTGTATCCTTGCTTAGGATTATTGGATTTTCACGCCCTACAACATTCCTAATTACACCACGGGCTTCCAAATAAACACATCCAAATACACACACACGCATTAAACATTATCAAGGATGTTTTTTATTTATCTTAATATGCATATTTTCTTTATAGCTATAGAAATGTTTCCCGATATATATATACATATATATATATATATATATATATATATATATATATATATATATATATTGGGTTGGTGCATAATTATCAGGCGTTTTTTAAACAATATTTATTATGAAAAAAGAAATATAAAAATTCAACAATAACTTTTTCTAAATGATTATTCTGGAGCGTATGATTATTGACACCCATTTTTATAACCTGAAAATAAAATAATATTTTTATTAAAAAAATAAACAAAACGGTAAATTTTATTAACAAATAACTTGCCTAAAAACGCCTGATTATTATGCACCAGCACAATACATATATATGTGTGTGTGTGTATGTGTGTGTGTGTGTGCGTATGTGTGTGTGTGTGTGTGTATATATAATTGGGCAGAAATCGCTCTTTTTTACAAGTTTCATTAAAGACAACTGAAAGGTACTGCAGTTAAGCATTTTATTCTATTTTTCTTGCATATATATATATATATATATATATATATATATATATATATATATATATATATTAAGCATTTCACCGCACACAAGGCAGTAGTGTCACTAGCGCGGAGTGTGGGTGTACAAAGAGTGAAAGTGAGAGAAAAGAGTTGGTACAGAGAGGGTTGGAAGAAAGGGAAAAAGGTCAGGGATCATGGCAACGGAAGATGGCAATTGACATTGCATTTAAATTTTTGAACATTGTAGTTATCAAGGAAGAAAGTGAGAGGGAGGGAGTTCCAATGTCGGGAAATGCGAGGAAAGAAACTGTTGAAGTGGCGGTTATATTAAATATTTCAAAAGTAAATGAGTGGGACCTAGATACCAATCTAATAGCACGTTGAAATTCCTGTAGTCGGGGCACAAAGAAAAAAAAACTCGTTAGAGCAGTAGCCATGAAAATATTTGCAGAAAAGATAGAGGGAAGCTACATCACGTCTGTAAGAAAGTGATTGAAATCAAGAAGCCAATTTAGGATCGATTACATTACAGATCCTTCTTTGGATCTTGTCAAAAAACTCGAGATGAACGGTCGGGGCACCAGAACAGACATGGCAACAGTATTCAATCCAAGAACGAATAGTAGATTTGTAGATACGTGAGATGAACTCTGACGTGAAATACCTTCTGGCACGACACAGTGAACCAACTTTCCTTGCAATAGATGCAGCTATTGATTCAATGCAGCTGTTCCACTTTAAATCAGTTGAAAATGTGTGGTCAATAAGCCGCTGTGTGATGGAAGGGTGGCAGGAACATTTCTCTATGGTGGTTAAATGAGAGCAGTTTAGAGCATTAGAATTCACAAGCTATTTCCACAGTCATTATATATATATATATATATATATATATATATATATATATATATATATATATATATATATATATATAAGGAAGAGTTTATAGGAGTTACAACGAGAGAAAAGTGTGTATATTAAAAACGTTTTTAGTTGTAATGTGGATTTTAAAAAAATATTATGTTTTATTTTCCATAATTTTGCTACACGTGTTTCCGTTCTCGCGACCGCCATCAGGGAAAGGGTGGAGATTTCTACATATTAAAAATAATTAATTTTTTCCTTTATATTTTTTGATGCTAAATATTCTCGATATGAGACATTCTCTTTTTTTTTGTGTTAGTGATCCAAAGGTCTTTCTTGAACTGGCAGTGAAAAGTTCTGCGTGAAGAGTTAAAAAACAATTAAGATTGGTTCGATAAATGATGGAGTAGTTATCGCTATTGATATATATATATATATATATATATATATATATATATATATATATGTGTGTGTGTGTGTGTGTGTGTGTGTGTGTGAAGAGATAAAGAGATACACTGCACTCGTTCGCGATATTAGCTTAACCACTACTCCACACACATATGTTTACTCTCATTAGAGTGTCTGTTTCATTGAGTTCACGATCTAATTAAGTATGTGAGTACGCATTTGAGTAGACACCCAGTTTCGTACAGACTAAAGAAACATTCTGCCCACGATATTTCTCTCTGTCCAACGGCATATTTGTGCATACTTTATGCACAAAAATACACAAAGTCAAATACATTCCATCTTTCGGTTGAAATTTGCTTATATTTTAACATTTCCCTTCATTCAAAGGAAAAAATATGATGCATTTTAGTCACCAGTTTTTGACGTAAATTTGAATCTACTGTTTAGCATTCTTTTTATATTTTTAATCTAATCTCCTCTCTTCCACTCACAGCTTCTTCTTCTTCTGCTGCTGCTTCTTCTTCTTCTTCTTCTTCTTCTTATTATTATTATTATTATTATTATTATTAAAGAGAAATTTAAAAAACTACATCCGGTTACAATAGATTTTGATACGATGTCCATATGTTTATTTTTGTTCTTGACACTGATAGTAACTGGCAGCTTTAACTAAAGATCAACTGGCAGCAAGTTCTCTCATTAGTGCCAGCATTTTTCAGGTGGTCAATTCTTGCAACATCTTTGCAGTGCTCTAGTAATTATAGGTATTCTGTCATGTTCAGATTGAATAATTTTTTAGTTGTCTATTAAAATCAAGATGTGTTCTTTCCAGATTCTGTCTTTCATTCAATTTCACTCTGACCGCTGTGTTTTGTTTCTTTACGATCAATTATTATTATTATTATTATTATTATTATTATCATTATTATTATTATTATTATTATTATTAATATTATTATTATTATTATTGTTATTATTGTTATTATTATTATTATTATTATTATTATTATTATTATTGAGTGTCGTCTTAATGTTCTCCTTTGGTTTCTCAGGAAACCGATTCAGCCTCATGGATTTGCGGTTAGCCTGAGAATTTGATGGATTTATTTCATGGATAGAGTCGTCCATGACATATGAATATTGCCGAGAAGGATCTTCTGGATTTTTTATATCTTGCTATTGGCACTGAGTTTCTTCGGATATTTTTTCCATCCTTTTCTTAATCAGACTAAAAGCACTTATTACCACTGGATTAATTGTGGGGGGGGTGCACACATTCACAAAATTTCTATTCCCAGAGCTTTATATTTGAAGAGCTTTTCTATAGTTTTCAGCAAAGTGTTTCTCTCGAAGGGGAGGGACATGTCGATGAGCAGATGTTCTACTACTATATCATGTATTTAGGTATTAATTTCTTTAACAATTTGGATTAGTATATCCCTGGGAATAGTAGCTTTATCGTCGTCAATTACAGTTGATGGTTCATATTCATATTATTTGACTTTGATGTTATACTGCTTACAGATTGGCCCGTGGTGGTAGGCTGTTGCTTTGTGGTGCCCTTTTGCTTTGACCACTTCTGGGCATCCAGAGAAAAGATGTTGCTTGTTGTTGGGTTTAGCACATTTTGCACTGTGACTTGGTGTTGTCTTCTATGATCTTGTTTTAGTTGAAATTTGTCTTAAAAATGTTCTTGATTAGTGTCTCAGAATTTACACCAGACGTTCTTAGAATCGGATTATTAGCACTTCGTCGTAGACTAATGTTGGGGATTGCTCGTGTAGAAATTTTTTTTTTCTTTCTATTAACTCTTAAGCTGTTCTACGGCTTCTTTGTTGATCTTCAATTTTGTAAGCACTGGCACATTTTCCAATATATCAACATATTGTTCTGAATTTGACAGCCTTGTGGTTCGCAGATGATGTTTTCTTCGTCCTTTCACGGTGTCTAGCGAATATAAGAATGCCCTCTTTAGTATTCAAGGACATGTCAAGAGCGATGGGGTTTGCTTTGCACGTAACTCCTTCCACCTGATTTATTTTCAACCAGAATATTTGCCATATTGTATATTTCTTTTAATCATTTTATCACAATCAAGGTAATAATGCCACTAAGATGCAAGGCGATTACACAGTGGTTTACGTAACGGCTAACTTTAGCGGAAACCTGAAACTCAATCCTAAACAGGAACAATGGATAAATCTATACCTTTCTTCAAAAGAGGGAGTAATTTATATATATATATATATATATATATATATGTGTGTGTGTGTGTGTGTGTGTGTGTGTGTGTGTGTAAAAATATATAGAAAATAGGAAAGAACTCGTTTAGTAAATAATCCAAAGTTCTTTAGTATTTTTGTTATTATTTTTAATAAATAGTGCTCGATACAAAAGTAGAGTATAAATATAATTATTTATTTAAAAATATGATTCCATCATACACAAAACCCTTTCAGGAAAAAAATAAAAAATAAAATAAAAAATAAATAAATCTCCATAGACACTTAACCAGACTAGACGATGTCATCTTCCGTTTTAAATTGACACCCCAACCTTACCCTGACTTGACCTATTTGAATGTAACTGAGATATTGATACAAATTATTAACCCTTACGCCCCTTTTTTTAAATAATTGCTCTAGCCGTTACCATAGTAATTATAATTTTAATAATGAATATGCTTATAAAACGCGTAAATTTCACGAATTAGTGATTCAAAAAAATTTCGCTTGAAGATGGAACAGAGCTTGGTACTTTAATTCAATTTAATTCAAATAATTATATTGAAGTTTTCGGCTCTTGTTTTGAAACATGAGAACTCTTATGTAGCGATGGAATCATATTTTTGAATAAATAATTATATATATATATATATATATATATATATATATATATATATATAACAAACCGGAAATTTCAAAAAAACCATTTCGCTTCGCCAGACCTGGCGTTTTCAAAACAATGAATGGATTCAAAAATTCTTCCAGGAATCAACCGAAAAACAAGCTACATAGGAAGCGTCAGGTTACCAAGGTTGAATTATTGTTTTTAAAATAAAAAATTTACCATGATTTCTCTCGAACGCTCATATCTGCCCGAAACTTCTGTAGTAATTGCTATAGCACGTTAGGCCATATCATGTTTCCATGTAGGATATAGGCTATATTACTGTCGGAGCACACACATGTTCTATGAAAGGTCATTCAGGTCGGTAAATGTTGTTAATACTGTTTATTATAAAAACAGAGCATTTTCTTAAATATTTGTATCCATAAAAATAACGTATAAACAGAAAATATATTAAAATAATTCTCAGACTTAGTCCATTTCAGCACACATATATATATATATATATATAGATAGATAGATAGATAGATAGATAGATAGATAGATAGATAGATAGATAGATAGATAGATTGAGAAAATATATATATATATATATATATAAATATATGTAAAATGTGTATATATATACATATATATATATGCGTAATTTTATATATATATTATTTATATATTATATATGCGCAGTACTTATTGGAAAGCGCTCAATATCAGTGATATAGCTAACATATTTAGTTCGATTGTGACCCTAGGTTTGTCTGACGATCGCAAGTAGCGTGACATCCAGGGTCACAAACTCACATCAATCCAACTAAATATATATCTCAAGTATGTGGTGCAGTTCAATTTACATTACATGAATCATTCATTCAAAAAACAGATATAGAAGTTAATGATATAAATGGCGAGAATACATCTTCGCAAACAGATTTAATAAAGGGATCATAACATTCATCTACAGCAGATTCTGTGATAATCATCCAGAAAGGATTGATCATCTTGTATCAGGTTGCACGATATTGGCACCCACTGAATATAAAACCCGGCATGACAGAGTGGACTAATATCTGCACTGGAAAATCTGCAACTTCTACGGGAAGGAAACTGAAAGAAAATGCTATGAACACCACCCAGTCCCGGTTACGGAGATAAGACCTGTTACAATTCTATGGGACTACACAATACACACTGACAGAACAATCAAGGGTAACCGCCCAGATATTGTTATTAAAGACCACAAACAAAAAAGTGCCTCCTTATTGATATGGCAGTCCCTGCTGACTGCAATGTATCTTTGAAGATATTCAGAAAGCTGTCAAAATACAAGGACCTTGAAATAGAAATCTCAAAAATGTGGCATATGGGAACATCGACAATCCCTGTTGTAGTTGGAGCCCTAGGACTGGTTGGAAAAGATTGCAGTAGACTAATTGAAGGGATTCCTGTAAGTCCATGCCTCAAGGAGATACAAAAAATTGTTCTGGCAAGTACAGCCCACACTTTACGAAGGGCTTTATCTATGTCATTTTTTTTTTTTTTTTTTTGTCAGTGGAAAGTGTCATGATGCCATTTCTAACCTTAGGTCCCTGGGCGGGACCCGAAAAGAAATGTGTAAACGCCAGAAATCAAAGAATAATAATAATAATAATAATAATAATAATAATAATAATAATAATAATAATAATAATTAGGTAGATTGATTGATTCTTCTGTGTATGCCAACGTATGTGTATTTTAATTAATCTTGCTTGTAGGCTTGATTTGGTTGTGATTGGTCGTGATTAGACGTTGTCATCTCCTTCATAATTTAATTTCATTAACCATCGTACGGTTTAATATCAGTATGTATTCATGTATGTTTTTAATCATACTTGTCCATCTATCCCCTCCTTGTTTGGTTATAAAGTCGCAATCTACAAATAACGTTGAATATAAAGATAAGATTGATTTGGAAAAAATACCCATGAATATATCAAAAAGAAAAAAAATATATTATCAATATGTCGGACAATACCGTAATTCTAAACCATAGTTCTCTTCCGTTTATGATTTTTTTTAATTTTTTTTTTTGGGGGGGGGATGTTCTATTTTTATTCTACTATTATTAGCCACGATATCTAACACTGTTTACTCTTTGTCTCTTATAAACGTCAGCACTATTAATTATTTCCTAGCGGTATATACCAATAAAGTTTTCTGAGATTGTTTATAACAATTTATCTATTCAACAAGAACGGACTTGTGAATCATGAATGGAATTGTTTACACGTAATCGTGTGTGCGAACAAATCGATGTATGCCCTATTTATTTTTGGCTTAAAAATATGTCCCATGTTTGTTTTTTGTTGTTTTTTTTGCGGGGGGGGATGTTTTGCTTGTTTTTTTTTATTTTTTTGTTTTTTTTATTTATTCAGACAGTGTAATAAAAGAAAGCTAAAAGAAACGACTAACTAGTAACTATAAAAAGACAATGTATATGTATCAGCAAGAGAAAAAAAAACAAGATACAAAATACGAATTGGAGACTAAATACATGCTGAAGTTTACATATCTGGAATGTGCTTTAACAGAGAGTGAAAGATATGACATCTTAAAGCGCATTGGAGAACAAGAAGATGTTAAGCACATGCTAAACAAAGGATTAAGAAACAGGAAGAAAAAAAAAAGAAAAGAAAAAAATGCGGGACTGCGATGTAATATAAGTCTTCCTAAATGGCGGTGAATGCAGAAACAATTCCACACGCTTGAAAAGAAGACTGCAGGCAATAAAGATGACACACTCACGTGACATTTTAAAGGTAAAAAACACCCGAGGACAGAGGAATGTTGCGTATAAGTTACTTCGAGATCTTAGTGTTAAAACAGTGGTTAAAAGATATAGTAAAAAAGATAAACTTTACAAAGGGCAGGAAATTCTGGAGAGCCATGATCGTTTACGCCCTGGAGGGACACGGCACATGAAGAAGAAGAAGAAGAAGAAGAAGAAGAAGAAGAAGAAGAAGAAGAAGAAGAAAACTCCAACTGTTTTCTATATTTTTCTAAATACAATTACCATATTTGACGGCATATAAGTCGTACATTTTTTACTAAAAATAGCTTTTAAAGTTCCCCTGCGTCTTATATGCTATATTTAGGTTTACTAATTTTACTAATTATTAATTTTTTCTTGATTTGCCCTACTGAAATTGGAGTGCGTCTTATACACCTGTAAGTCTTATATGCCGTCAAATACGGTATTACTTTTCTCTGCATCTTCAGATTTTTATATCACAGCTACTGCACTAGCTATATAGTTAAAATTCAGTACAGGTTACGGCCACATCAAGTTGAAACACCAGTTCCTGTATGATCATCGAAGTTAAGCAATGGGTGACTGCTTCGGAATACCAGCTTGGATGCGCGGGTGGTGTAATTAATAAAGTCTCGTAATTGTTAATCGGAGAGCCGAGTTCCAGTTACTTTTAGGTTCATCATATTCACTTACACGCAAATACCCTTGGGAAAGTTATGAATCCACCTCTTTCCCCCAGCTATAGGTTAATTAGTAAGACTTGTATCATTAAACCATTATCATCTCCCACCCACCCCAAAAATTTATCCTCAAAAGATTGATAATCCGTAAAAAACGAATAAATCAATCAATCAAAAAAATTCATTAGCTTACTGATTTTGCCATACTTAATATATAGCTCTCATTTTGCTGACAACCATACATTGTTTTCTTAAATTTAATGTTTAGACATTTTATTTTCTTTCTTTTAATACCGTGTCTAAAAATACTAATAGTGCGTTGTCACTGATCGAGCTTACTCCAATAACAAAGGTCTTATTTCACAAGGAAATATATTAAATTATATTTATTGAACAGATTCCCTTCTTCATTTATTTATATAGGATAATATAAATCTTACAAGCACTACGTAACTTAACATCGAACTTAATGGCCACCAATGATGGCCTTTAAGCGAATCTTAGCGTTTATTTTTCATTTTTATATGCCATGTCTTTTTACGATATGATCAACGAAGACTCTCCACAACTTTCTGTCTTTTGTTCGTAGTTTTTCTAATTTTGCACCCCTCTTTGTCCCCGTTCTGTCACTAATTCACTCGAGATTTAAGTAGGCTTCTCGCTTGCTTCAATATGTCACGTGAGTGTTAAACTCTCCAGACTCTCTTTCCTCATTTATATGTTTCAAGAAATTATACATATGAAGTCTTCACTGTAAATTAAATCGAATTAAATTGTTTTTTTAGCGTTTATTTGCTTTAATGAAAGTCCTAAAATGTTAATGATAATATTATTTCCTTATAAGGAATCATTGATCATTCATTGACCAACCATGAAACTCCAATATTGGAGCCCACTCAACCCACCTCGGATGAATGCCGTTACAAGAACAAGAGAGAGAGAGAGAGACACTGCTACTTTTGACTGAAAATTAAAGAACTTTTCTATTAAAACAATTTTTTTCTTCTGCATTTTTAAATTCAAAATATTGGGGCTTTTTCTTTCTTTTTTTTTCTTTCCTTTTCGTTTTGTGGTTTCTCCTAGCCTATAACATGAGAAATTCTCCCTTTAAGAGATGGGAATAAGTTGGCGAGCAATAGTTACCAATGTATTCTTG
Source organism: Acanthosepion lycidas (assembly GCA_963932145.1). Classification (NCBI taxonomy): domain Eukaryota; kingdom Metazoa; phylum Mollusca; class Cephalopoda; order Sepiida; family Sepiidae; genus Acanthosepion; species Acanthosepion lycidas. Next base: position 99,602,940 of record OZ010574.1, on the reverse strand, counting down.
CAACGTGTTACTGTCATGATCTTTTGCGAAACTAAACTAAGTTTGGAAAATATCTAGACTGAGGGCCAGGAGGAGAATGAATGCGTATTAATTGTACCAGATTTTCGATTATCTTGACATTTATTAAACTTACAGAAAAATGGATAAAACAGGTGTAAGATTGTATTACACAAAACTTCCATATGCTGAATACTTAAAATATGTTTCCGAAAGACTAATTTTTACCTCAGTTCAATCATCGACCTCATTTATTTCGGAAGCCATCATATTTACTGAGTATTCGGAAGATTTGCTTCTATTCAGGAAACTATTACGTCCAACAAAAACATGTAAATTACTAAAGTTTTACGTGTTTAAAGGCGACCAGATTAGTGTTAAAAGAAATGCTCAATATAAAAAAAACTATGCAACAATAATCAAAACAAGGAACAGTTCCAAATTCTTATCAATTTTCGCAAGCACACCGCTTGTCAGCGTCTGGTAAATCTATTGAATTCATTAACAAATATATTTATATCCGGTATATAAGGAGTGCTAGTTAGATAACAAACGAATTTCAAACTTGTTCTTTACTAAGACAAAATGTTTTCACGTGATAACATTTAAAATTTAAAAGCCTTATCGCATGATATAACTTTACCGTTATAAAAGGTATTTGTTTTAGGGGGTTTTGTTGCTTTTTTAATCAATTTACCCAAGCAAGGTGATAATGCCACTAAGACGCAACGGGTTACTGGGAGTGGAAGAGAAGGAGATTAGTGAGGAGAAAGGGCAGGACAATAAAAGAACATTTCTCAGCAAGACAATTCCTGGAAGATTGCGACTGACGTTGCATTTAAATAAACAGGAAAATATCGTAGGAAAATACATTAAAACAGGAGGACTGTCGGAAAAGTAAGAAGCAGGAAGAAACTGACACTACTACAGCTGTATACGCAAAACATGTAAGCTATGCAATACTTATTGGCACAGACCAAAAAGCCTTAGCACAAAATAGATGCGTGTGCAACGTCTCAACAAATTTGACTTCGAACAGTAGACAAACACAGAATCGCACAATATTAGATTTTTTACAAGTTCAACCGTGTAGCAGTGATAGACGCGTCAAGCTAATTACCTCATAAAAAAGGCAGGAGATGAAATGGATCAGATCAAAAAGAGAAGTTTTGTGTAGCTTGAATATTTGGGGACACACGACGCAAGCGATCAAAAGGGACAAACACAATAAAAATTAACTTAACAATATCTCTGTTGTATTGAGTAGCAGTTTATTATATTTCAAACATCGTTCTGTATGAAGATCCGTTAGGTGAAACCTTGATAGGTAGGTTCTGGCTCACTGGTTTATATATATATATATATATATATATATATATATATATATATATATATATATATATATATATATATATATATATGTATGTGTGTGTGTGTTTAGGCAGCAATCCTTCTTTCATGCACATTTCATTGAAAACGACAGACAAGGTACTTTTTTATACAATTTCTCATGCGATCTATTTTTTTTTTCTTTTCGGATGATAAATTATATAAAACTGTTCGAATGTTCTTTTTATCCAAGCGCTTTCGGCTATACATTTAGCCATTTCAAGGATTATATTTTAACTGTTAAAATAAGAAATAGTTTTTTGTATATATGTTTTATAAAACATTTTCATTTTTCAAAACACGGTCAAGATATTATGTCCATGTTCAAAGTTAATATTATTAAGTGTTGGTTTGTTTGTTTTTATTAATAAGGCTTCCATTATTTTTAGCCTTTTTTTTTTTGCATGTAGTTGATGCTATTATAGTAGTGTTGTCAACAAGTATGTTACGAATAGTGTCCGGTAGGTCTCCATAAATATTTAAATGAGATCTAATTGAGCTATAGTCAGAAAGGTGTAGAGTGAGTCTACGTGTCAAACATGTTGTAGTGTGGCCTATATAATTATTTACGAATTTTGATTGATCAGGGATACAATTCCTTAATGGGCATTTAAATTCGTAAATAATATTTACCCTATTTAATTTCGTTCTAGGAGGTGAATTATTATTTTCAACTATAAGGTTAGAGGTTTTAATTTTTTTGTAATAAATAATTAATCTATTTTTTTTTTGCTATTGTCAACTGGTGTTATGCATTTTTTTAATAATCTTCTTAATTCTGCTTTCATCCTGTTTATAATTTTCGTTCATCTGATTTTTATCAAAAATATTAATATTATTGTTTATGTTTCTATTCTCGTTGCTGCTATTAGCTTCATTAGACAGGAAACGACTAATGTGGAAATCCAACAATTGATTAGGAAATCCGTTATTAATCAGCGTTTTGTTATTTATTCTTTAAAGAAAAGCGTGCGAGAGGATGAGTTCTCGTACGCTCTCGTGAAGAAATTTTTAATAAGACCTTTTTTTATATCTAAGAGGGCATTCACTAGAGAAATTAAGATGGCAAGAGTCTTTACTAGTTGTTTTTTTTTATAAACAGAAGTTTTAAAAGTAGTATTACTAAAATCGACGAGAACATCTAGGAACGTAAGTTTATTTTTTTCACTAAGTTCATAAGTAAAATTTAGGACGGAATTTTGCTGAAATTTTGCTTTCAGATTTTCTGTTTCTTTCTTGTATTCAGCTAAAATAAAACTATTGTCTACATAACAAACATATATTTTAGGTTTAATAACTTTAGTAAAAACCTTGTTTTCAACATAGGACATATAATAATTGGAGAAGCATGGCCCGAGAGGGTTTCCCATACTTACTCCATCAGTTTGTGTACAATTATTACTATTCTGGCTATAAAAAGGAACTCTAATGGTACAAGCGAACAATAGTTTTCTTACAATATTGGGTTGGATTGATGGAGGTGGAATTAAAATATTTCTATACACCGAATTAATGATAATATCAATAGTTTCAGAGACGGAAACATTAGTAAATGAATTCTCTACGTCAAGTGACGCAAGAATTCCGTGGTTTGTTTTTAATTTTCTGCTTTTAAATATCCGGAAGAATTCATGGGTAGATTTAAATGCTATAGTTAGTAGGAAGATATGGGTTTATAATATCATTGAGAAATTTTAATAGTTGGTATATGAATGTTGGAATCTGAGAAATAATTGGTCGTAATGGGTATCCAGGTTGGTAATCTCCGATAATTTTGTTTATTTTTAAGGATCCTGCAACAGCATTGTGGGATGTTATGAGTTTATTAACATATTTCTTTAGAGATTCAGTGATGTTCTTATTCAATTTAGTAAATTGAGAACGATCATCAATGAGGTGCTGAAGTTGTGATAATCCACTGATGTGGGCCCAAAATCGGGACCACGGAAGGAAAACACGGAACACGGATTAGAGTTAAGAAAGATATATTAAACAAAAAGGTTACAAAGATAGTGTAAGTGTAAGCAGAGCTTACTATGTGCTAGGGTCCAATATTGGTAGTCGTACGCGGCTGATACTACGGTATTAGAATATACTCTCTCTCTCTCTCTCTCTCTCTCTCTCTCTCTCTCTCTCTCTCTCTCTCTCTCTCTTAGAGTGTTATATTGCATACTTTATATAGTCCTGGAAGAGCCCATGTTGTAGGTATGTTACGGTCTCACAACATCCACTTTATCCAAAATTACGTAAATATTGGATTTATGGCTTTTTCTGATGACTATATTAATGTTGTTTTTTAATTCTTTTGCAACAATTTTGAGTTTTGTTGGAATGTTCTTGTTTCTAATACATGGAATTTGTAGACCTTCTGCCTTGAGAAGATCTTTGAGGTTTGGATGGAGTATTATTAATTTGTCCTTTTCCAGTTGACATAATAATTGATGTAAGATTTCAATTTCAGTCTTCTTTGTGAGGAGGTCAAATTTAGACTGGAGATGGCAATTTGGTCCTAGATTTAGAAATTCCTTCTCATCATCCGTTAATATGTGACTGGATAGGTTTATGTATTTATCATGGTTGTTGGGAAGTAGAATATTTCCTTTGTATAAGTTGCATAACTTTTTTTGTAATTATTTGTCTATGGTCAAGTTCATCATTATTAATTGTGTTGATTATTGTGCTTCATTATATTCAGTTTCAGTTAAAGTGGTTTTTAGCAGTGCAATATGTTTTTGGATTTCATTATTTATATGTTAGATTTCGTTCTTAGCTTTCGTTATTTGTCGTAAAACAAGATTTTTCCTGAAATTAATATTGTTGCTTTCCTCGTTGGCTGCCATGTCATGCAATTTAAAATTTGTGTATTTTTTGCAACAATCCTTCTTTCATGCACATTTCATTGAATAAGACAGACAAGGTGCTTTGATTTAGTTTTTTTATACAATTTCTCATGTGCTCTAATATTTTTTTCTTTTCAGATCATAAATTATATAAAAACTGTTCGAATGTTCTTTTTATCCGAGCGCTTTCGGCTATACGTTATATATAATTTGTGCATTTAAGCAACAAATTCTCTTTTAGGCATGTCTGATTGAATAAATTACAGACATTATGACTAATTTTTAATAAAATCCGTTCTTACTCACGAATAACCTACCATGTATTGATGTTAAAGGATGAGAGAAATGTGCTATATATGTTTAAATTTCTTTTATTGTCATTTCCCAAGTAATTTCGAGCCCTTTCCAAGATCATCTTCAGGGATGCAAGTAGCATAAAACTATATGTTGTTCATTCTTACAAGTATTTATACAAAGTTATGCATTTTCATCTATTAACCGTAATTTTTCATTATGATTTAAAATATATATATGTAGAGAGAGAGATAGAGATCGAACAATATGATAAACTCTATATATAAGACTAATAGTGGGTCACTGAAGAACAAGATGATAAAAAAAAACAACAGTGAAAGCAAATAGAAAATCAGTAGAAAGGCGAATGAGGTCAGTTAATGTTAAGAAACTAAAATCATCGGGCATCAGAAATTTAAAATTTAAATTTAAAATTAATCGTCCCTACATTTTTCATCTTTTCTCCCGATGTTTAATTATCACATATAATTTTTTTTTTTTTGTGAAAATATAAATATCAAATAACAATACAAGCCAATGCATATCGAAAATGTCCTTATATATTTTATTCAGACGAGCAAGCTTGGTCATTCATGTCACGCCAAACATCACGGTCCTTCATCAAGGTCGGGAAGTTATTAGGGCGGCATTTTGTGTCATAACATAGCTGGTCAATGTCGGCTGTTGCTCGGCGACCAACCCGTCTTGCTCTATGGCTAGGTGTCCAGAACAGCAGATCACTCGCGAGTTCTTGGTTTGCTCGCCAACAGCGTCCTGCAAAGTGCATTCTACCTTCGCGTAAAACGGCTAGTATTAGCATTACCACTACACTGTATGCAAACAGTTATAAGAAGTAATCGGCAGGTTCTAAGGGAAAAAACATTTCTTTTACAGAAGCAATTATTATTTTTCAGCGTCGTTGTCAAAGCATTTATTTCAATGGTGAATATTTGTTACATAAATTTAATAATATACAATTATTTTTTTAGATAAAAATTAACAGTATAACTGTTTCAGAGGCTATGCACACATAGATTCATATATAGGTGTGCGTGTTTGTGTGTGTGTTTGCGTGTGTCTGTGTGTTAATAAATGTCTCGCCACTTTCAGCGGATTCAACTCTGATTATAGGTTCGGCTACTAAATTTAATAAGTAATAAATTATCCCCCTCTCTCTCTCAGACTGACTCTTAGTACTTCTCTCTCTCTCTTTCTCTCTTTCTCTCTTTCTCTTGCTTGCTCTCTCATTCATTTCAACACAATCTTCTTGCGTATGACTTTCCTCTCCTTTCTCTGTCTTTCTCTCTTTTTTCTGTCTCTGCACACACACACACATCTCTCTCTTTTCTCTCTCTCTCTCTCTCTCTATATATATATATATTTATATATATATATTTAAATATAAATATAATATATATATATATATATATATATATATATATATATATATATATATATATATATATATAATAAAAAGGCTTAATCACTAATATTCCATGGTCATAATTTATTCCATTGGAATCGTAAATGCGATCCAATTCATCAGACCTACGATACAATTCATCAGACCTACTTGTTTACGATTTACGATTCCAATGGAATAAATTATGACCATGGAATATTAGTGTTTAAGCCTTTTTATTATATCCTTACTCTGTCCTGGACATTGAGTTCTACCTGGATTCTATCCTCTTGGAATTTTTATTCAAAAAATATACATGTATGTGTATGCACCTATGTGTATATATATTTATATATTTTGCATATGTATGCGTATATTTAACACTAATATTATCTATCTATCTATCTATCTATCTATCTATCTATATATATATATATATATATATATATATATATGTGTGTGTGTGTGTGTGTGTGTGTGTGTGTGTGTGTGTGTGTGTGTTATGGGATCTTACCCATAATAACATAATGGACTATTCCATACGCAATAAATACTGCGCCTCAAGAGGAAGCAGGGAGTTCAGTCTGAAGTCTGGAGTGAAGTCCGTCAGGAGTCTGTCAGTCACTCAGAGCTAGTGAGTCAGTCAGTTGAGTCAGAAGCAGTTCGAAACAGAGTCGCGCTCAGACAATTTCTACTAAACCTGATTGTCCGTACTAACACTTTCTTCTTCTCTGTATATATTCCTGTTTGTAATATATCTGTGTTATTCCATATCCGTGTCCGAGTTCTTCTTTATTGGTTCTACCTTGGACTATCACCGTGGTACAAGGAACCGGACCATAACAATATATATATATATATATATATATATATATATATATATATATACTATTTTTCCTTCTGTATTAGTCAGTCCATCAGTTTGTTAATCTGCTTTCGCCTTTTTATGATGCCCCAGTTTTTCCTTTTCAACGGCGGCGGGAGAGACGAGACTGCGTCCGTGACTTGCGTTTACGACATTCAGTAGATAATATCAAAAACCAAGTGACTGGCTGGGCGTACTGACGCCAGAGAAAATGACAAGTCGGTCGATGCTGACCCACGACATCGACATAAGTACACGCGTACACTAACGCACGCAAGCTGCATATTTCATGCACAGACACACATTCAACCAGACACTGAGACTAACGCGCACGCACCCACACATACATATACATATACATATCAACAAGGAGTCTAACTTAGCATTTTTAAGACTGTTGAATATATTATTTGTAGATCAGTGTGCTTGTTTTTGCTCATTTACGTTGTTTTATGATGAATTCACCTGTAAATGAAAAAATCTGATTTTGATTTAATAAAATCCTGTCAGTATGACGTTGAACGGTTTCCATCACGTCAAATAGAATCAGCGAGACGTGTTCAAATTCTAGTTAAGCTAGTTTGTGTTCGCATTGCACTAATGCTCTTGCGAAAGGTAAAGTCATTCTGTTCTCTCCCAGTTAAATAGCAGGGCAGATACGCTTCTTTTACCTTGGTTGGCAGCCAGTCTAGGCCAAGCACAATTCAAATCGTTTAATTAAAACCGCATTTAAGGGATCCTAGACCGCTGCAATTCAAAGTATTACCCAATCAATATGCACCACTACAGAAATTGTAACAAATATCGCACGTTACTGAATCGTTCATTAAATGCCGTGGTGTCATATAATGTTTAAGAAAATGGCGTTAGGAATTGAACAGTAGATCATTCGCGAGTTCTTGTTTTGCTCGTCAACAGCGTCCGGCAAAGCGCATTCTACTTTCGCGTAAAACGGCTAGTATTAGCATTACCACTACACTGTATACAAATAGTTATAAGAAGTAATCGACAGGTTCTAAGTAAAAAAACATTTCCTTTACAGAAACAATTATTATTTTTCAGCGTCGTTGTCAAAGCATTTATTTCAATGGTGAATATTTGTTACATAAATCTAATAATATACAATTATTTTTTAGATATAAATTAAACGTATAAATGTATCAGAGGCTATGCACTCATAGATTCATATATATATATATATATATATATATATATATATATATATATATATATATATATATATGTATGTGTGTGTGTGTGTGTGTGTGTGTTTTAATAACTGCCTGCCGCTTTAAGTGGATTTAACTCTGATTATAGGTTCGGATACTAAATTTAATAAATAATAAATTATCTCTCTCTCTCTCCCTCTCCCTCTCTCTCTCTCTCTCTCTCTCTCTCAGACTAAATATTACTACTCTCTCTCCCTCTCTCTCCCCCTCTCTCTCTCTCTCTCAGACTAAATATTACTACTCTCTCTCCCTCCCTCTCTCTCTCTCTCTCTCAGACTAAATATTACTACTCTCTCTCTCTCTCTCTCTCTCTCTCTCTCTCTCTGTGTATAAAATAGGTATAGATAGGTATAAAACTTAAGAAACGGCGTTTATTTTCGTCATTAATTTTAGTGCATCATTACAACGTGCATGGAAATCGAGTTTTATAAACAGCTAAATTCCGATTTAAGCCGAATCGAAAAAAAATCTAACAGTAGATCTTCAAACTAATGATATATCTAATAGAAAATATTTCGAACTATTAGAGTTGCCGGACCACCGAGTACAAGGTTAGAAGAAAAAAAATATCTGTATTACTAAGTTCGTTCTAGCAAGGTTTACACTTAAAAAAAAAACTGAACAGAACTTTAATACAATCATCTTCCGTATTGTTAAAATCTATGTTCAACTGTATTAAACCCAAACCGGTTCATAAATGTCAAAACTTTTAGCTGTATACAATTGCTTTCTAAGGTGATTGGTTAATAATGGCTTTGAGTTAGTGAAGCTTATTTATCTTGGTGTAGCCCACATATCCTCAAACCTTGTGGACTGGAACTACAGAATCACAAAGAACTATACCAAATAACAGAAACCACATCACTTGAAGACTTTCAACAGCTAAAATGGATATCACATCTAATTCAATAAGAAAATAATGACATAATCAAGATGTTGACATTCCACGCTACTTCAAGCAAAAGGTTAAGAAGGAAACCACCATAGAGCATTGGAAAGAGCGATAACAGCTACTGGGTTTAAGAAACCTATTTTCATGAAAAATTATTTTAAGAGAAAGATTTTATAAATTTCAACCGACAGTTGTCCTGTCTGCTCGTTCAGTGAATGCAGAATGTTTCCTTATAAGGAAACAGCTAGTATTAGCATTATCATTACCATATACATCTGTTTTTATGATATTCCTTTAAATATTTTTAGTTCGAGTCTCTTGAAAGAGTCTAATACATATACCAGTGTCATACAAAACGGGCAGTACGATGGAAATATTCTAAACCCTCAAGATATATATCTTTAAATTCTTATATTTATTTCTTCTTTTGTAAATAATGACCTATTTTTGCAAATTTAAATCTGAATTGACTTTCTTAAAATGTGTGTTAATGCTATCGATGCCAATTTTTTTTAGTTTATTTTTTGTAATATCTTGTCTCTTGTTGTCGATTTGGGAATATTCCTGTTAAACCTGGAAGATAAAAGACAAGAACAGGATTGTTTTGATTTTCAATTCAAAATCCAAGGTTATTTCGAAGAAGTCAAATGATAAATTCTCTTCTTTTATTTTTATTATTTTGCTTTTCGATCGATGGACTAGAATCCTTGCAAATATGACCAGTGAATATTATGTGCCAGCTGTCGTTCCATAATTTTACAGGAGGATTTTATTTAATCGTAATCGATGCTTTCCAGTGGGGGGAAAAATGATCCCGCAAGAAAATAGTCTCCTTTTAGATTTTCCAATTCAATGAAGAAGTGATTTGGGGATGGGAATATTTTCTGGCCGACTGAATTCATGGAACTGAAAATGATTGCTTCAGTAGAAGGAAAATTTCTTTCGATGCGAAAATCGAGGTCTGACTCATCCAGCGCCTCTCTAGGCACATTGTATCTCCATAGTAACCAGCTTCTACGAGATTGAAAATTTAATCCTTTGTTCGTTGGACCGAGAACGGTTACAGTTTTCTCATTTGAGCTTTGCACCAAACCAGTCCCTACTACCCTCACACCCCCATCGACAAATAATCTGACTCACTTCCTCTCTCCTCTCTACATGCTCTCTCTCTCTCCCTATCTCTCTCCCTCTTAATACATAATGCAGTTTTTTCTTTAACACATCGTTACAAAATCCATCGTATCTAAACACCTTATCTTCACGAATATACGATAATTACCATTATCAACGAACACAGGTATTAATAGACTTAGCACAGAATAATGAATGTTCCTGAACTCTGTAATGGCATTGGATTGTATATCTTTGATTTCAAGGTCAAATGAAGCAAGAGGAAGAAGAATAGGAAGATATTAAGAAGAGCTGGCCCGCCTAGAAAATCATTGTTCGAAACGTTAGATTTTAGCTGGGATCCTGGGTATTTGCTGGAAATCCGTTAATATTTCTCTCGAGAGGTATGCCACACATGTTTGCTTTGAGGTATTTGCTAAACTTACTTTAGTATAATATAATGTCACCATTGAAAAAAAAAGGAAGAAGATTTTGCAATGCCGATGTTAACATTTTTTCATTGAACTGGAAAATATAAAAGAATATTTTCGTGGAGAAATTTTTTTCACTCACAGAAAGCATCGATTTCGATTAAGATTCTTGTGTAAATTTATGGAACGATGACTGGAACATACTATTCATCGTCTATAAATGCAAAGATTTTAATTAACAGGGACCGAGTCTGTTTGCCTTACAAAATAGCATTAAAATTCCTTAGTGTTTCTTTTACTCAAGCACCAACTATTGTTAGCTCTTGTATCTCCTAATCGATTAAAAAAACATTATGAAAAATTTGGGTTATATTTTCCGACATGCAAATATATAAGAAATTATATATATATATATATATATATATATATATATATATATATATATATAGATATATAGATAGATAGATAGATAGATAGATAGATAATATTAGTGGTAAATATACACATACATATGCAATCATATATCTAAAATGTATAAATGTATATACATACATACATACATACACATACATATATATTTGTATAAAAAATAATTCCAAGAGGGTAGAATCCAGGTAGAACTCAATGTCCAGGACAGAGTAAGGATATAATAAAAAGGCTTAAACACAATTATTCCATGGTCATAATTTATTCCATTGGAATCGTTAATACGATCCAATTCATCAGACCTACAAATTCAAAAAGCTTTTTGAATTTGTAGGTCGGAAAAGCCTAAAAATATTCAATGAAAATTTTAAAAATCATATGAATCAGCACGAAGAAACAGCGGATATTCAAAGAAACTAGAAGACCAATATGGAAGCAATGCAAACAAAAACAACAGAAAAGAAATATTTGGTTCACTCTTCCTACAACAATACAATAAAGAAAGAAATGGAGGAATAGTCTTACTAATAATTTATTAACACTTCCCTAAAAATAGAAATTTATCAAAAATCATCAACAAAATTACGATCAAAATTAGTTTCAGCTGCATAGATAGAATGGAGAAAATAATAATTAGTACAATATAAAATATTTAGCAAAGCCAATAACAATCACAACAAAAAACAATAACATGCAGCAAAATAACGCCATAAAAGTAACTGCAGAAACAAAGAACATTGCCGACTTTACAATGTTTAACCAATAACATAATAAACAAAGCTATCGCAATTAATAAAATTGACAAATAATGAGTAAAAAACCTTTAAAGAAAATATTATAACTACAAAATGCCATTCGAAAGAAAAAATACACAAGCAATACAACGCTATCGATATACATATGCAGCCAAATAGAAAACAATATCCCTACCAAAATCAAATGCTAAATTATAAAAAGAGAAGGCCCATACAGTATTAAAAATAAAAACTGTAAATTATTAAGGAAAAATTAGTAATAATAAGTTTTAAAAAACAAAATAAACTGTTAAACAAGAAAACTAAAATAATGGGTAGATGAAAACATAAATAAATACGTACTTTGCCATCTAAACACTAATTAAAAATAAACAAATAAATATAAATGAAATAAATATAATATAAACTTTAATTTAATAAATAAATGAAACAAATCTTATTTATTATAAAACGCAGATTGTGTGTGTGTGTACGTTTATATTGGATCGGATTTCCTACATTTTTCAACCGATTTCAACAAAACTTCACAGGACTACGTAAAATTACCTTGCAGTGGTTCTGACAGCGCCAAAAATTGGAAAAACACGATTTTTTTTGCACGAAATCAATTTGAAAACACTATTAAGAGGTATCACGAGAATGAAAGGGGGACAACTCATATCGAGTTATACTTATTATGTGTGTGTCTGTGTGTGTATGTGTGTGTGTGTCTGTGTGATACCTTTTCACTCGAGATCCATGCAACCGATTTTGACCAAACTTGACACATACATTGTACAATGCAAGAGATAGGTTCTTAGCGTAAAATTCGATCATTTTTAAAAATCAATACTCGATAAAGCCGATCAAAAATCGATAAATTTAACGTTTTCATCCGATTTCGTTCAAACTCAGTATGTAGGTTACTTACATCATGACGAGCTCAACGATACCTCATTTTTATTTCTAAGCCACTGTGTTTAACGAAAAACCGCGAAAAACGATTCGAACGCAAATCTTAAACTAAAAACTCTCTCAATGTTCAAGCAATCTAATATAAAATTTAATCAATTGTAGCCAAATAATTTGATTGTTTAACAGTCATTTAACTTGATAATTGTGTTCACCCATATAGTGACAATCGGCGTAAATAGCGAAAAATGGCGATTTTTACTGGTTTCTTTCTTATTTTTCGTTGATCTTTCAATCACTTTTCCTCAAACTTAATTGCTTTATAAATTTATCCTCTTTTACATCTCCTGTAGCACACTGAAAAATTGAATTTCAAAAACTCCAAGATAATTGTAGTCTGAAGTGGGACTTCATGTTGCCTGTTTTGCGCCTTCATTTCCTCGACTAACTTCAGTTGAATAAATACAGACTACTTGTGTTATATCATTAAGTCCATCAATTCAAGGTGTTTTTTAATGAAAGTACTTTAAACTAATTGAATAAGATAGACTCTGTTACATCTAAACATGATGCTGTTTTTGCTCCATTCTGATTGAACGCTTTTTTCTGATCGGCCAGCTCTGTATGGCAGCTAGTAAATAAATAAATGAAAAATATTAAACAGACACACCTATACGCATGTGTGTACATTTACATAGAAATATATACATAGATACACACAAACACGAAGAAACCTAACCGCCATAATTAATACTTCAGTATAACATCAAGTCCCAAAAAATAAACTATTTACAATTAAATAAAAGTGAAGCATTAAATGAATGATAAACGATAACATGATATAAGCATTACGGATATTTTAATGCATTTAGCAATTACATATATATGTGTGTGCAGCATGTGTGCGTCAGTGTGCTGGAGTATACATATATATATATATATATATATATATATATATATATATATATATATATGCAAGCAACAACTTCTGTTAGCCCAACCAACCATAATTAATACCCCAAAAATAGAAAAAAATAACTTCAACATTTAATACGCTACTTCATTCATAAAAAAGCGCAGACATAAGTGTACATGTACCTGCGTACGCACGTTTATATATATATACATATATATATATATATATATGTGTGTGTGTGTGCGCACATACGTATATATGTATAAATACATACATATGCACACAAATTCAACAATAATAAATTTAATTATAAATCTAACCTCCTATAATTAATACTGAAGATACCACCAAAAAAAAAAAACGAAATAATACCTTACTGAAGATATATAAGCATAAGTATATGTGTATGTGTGAATATATATATATATATATATATATATATATATATATATATATATATATATATATATATATATCATTTAAGCATAAAATCAATTAATTACGTAAAAACGAAATACAACTTCCGTAGCAAAACAAAAAATTGAACTCATAAAAATATAAAACTTAAAATCGGTGGTATGCCTAGAGTGTTGTTCCAACCCGCCACAAAAACGGCAACAGTCGAAAGAAAAGAAGAAAAAGTAAAAATCAGAGTAAAAGCTAAAAAGCAAGGGTAAAGTGAAAAAAATACGAAAAAGACAAATGATCACGACACCCTTCACGTTCGCACATCCGCGTAGACTAGCGCACGCGGGCGAACGCATATCCCCAGAGACGGGCGCATGGCTGCACGTGCACAAACACACAGGCCAACACAAAAAATACAGAAAAAAACTTATACCAATGTTAAATGTATATAAAAAGAAAAAATCGAAAAATATAAGCAGTAGGTTGATGATACCCCTTGAAGAGTGGACGTATAGGTCCGCCTACGAAACTCTGGAGTCGGGATGCTGAAGGTATATCAAATCAGCTAAGTGACAAACTTTTACTCACATTAATCATATATATATATATATATATATATATATATATATATATATATATATATATATATATGTTTTTAACAATAAAATTTTTTTAAATAATTAAATTTTCAGACACACTGAGTTGTCTATTAATATTTTTTGTTTAATTATTTTAATTAGCTTTCTCGACTAGTTTCGGCCAGCATGGCCATCATCAGGAGAAAAAATCCCTGCTTGTTAGAAGCAGTGAACTACTGGAGTGAATGACTGTTTCTGAAGAAAATGAACTTTATCTGTAGTTTTCATTTGTTTCTTTTTATCGTTAATTTTGGTCAGTCCTTGTGTTGGTCAAATGGCCTCTTTCAATTTTTTTCGTTATATATATATATATATATGTGTGTGTGTGTGTGTGTGTGTGCGTGTGCACTAAAATTGTAGCGTAATGACAGTGACAACATGTTATATGAAATGGATTAAATCCGATAAATATTTTAATATATTTTCTGTTTATACTTTTTTTTATGTATACATTTATTTGAGTTTTTTAATTAAACAGTATTAATTACATTTACCGGCCTGAGTGTGAATGTTCGAGAAATTTCGCAGAAAATATATATTCTTCAACAGGAACTAAATCGGTATGCTATATATCATTAACTCTGGTGTGCTATGACTGTTCAGCCACAGAGAACTTCCCGTTAAACAAAGTTCGAATTACTGCTTTTAAACACAGATTTTAAACTTTTAAACTTCGTGTAAGGTGTAAGCTGTACTTGTGAGTCCAATTTTTGTATTTCTTTAAGACACGAGATTCGATGAGTCTGTCAGAACCTGTCTTCATGTGCCAAATTTTTGAGATTTCGATTTAAATTCCTTGTATTTTGATATTTTTTGAAGATTTTCAGATATATATTACAATATTATTATCATTATTATTATTATTATTATTATTATTATTATTATTGTTGTTATTCTGGCGTCGCCCATTGATGCAATCAATGGAAATTGTGTTATTGAGTCATGGCTTCAACAAGAATCCTCACAATTCAATAACTTTTCGAAAAATCCTCAAAGATTAAAGGATGACAGTTTTCTGAAGGTATTCAAATTTCCAATAGATTTCTTTTTACCTTGCCTATGTCACTGTTTGAAAACATTTGCAATTGAATCTTTATTTTGCGGGATATTCGCCATCAATAAAGTACATCGAAATCCGGATAAAATAAATTCCTCACATCTATCTATCTATCTATCTCACTGCCGATAGACAGAAGAATTTTGAACCGAGAAACCAATACTGCACAGTAACTGTCAGTTTTACGAATCAAGCAATCATCAGACTATGTGTCACGAGGGTTGGGTTGGTTGGGTTTTATGGCATATCAACCACAGTGGGTAATTTAATGCCAAATCAAGGCACACACACACACACACATATATATATATATATATATATATATATATATATATATATATATATACACATATACATATATATATATATATATATATATACATACATTTATACACATATATATATATATATATATATATATATATATATATATATATATACATTTATACACATACATACACATATACCTATACATATATTAAATATACAGTACTATTAAACATATAGCTGTCAACATTATTTTTCCAAAAAACGTATAGCTGGCAACATTATTTTTCCCAAAAAACGTATAGCTGGCAACATTATTTTTTCCAAAAAACGTATCGCTGGCAACATTATTGTTTCAAAAACGTATAGCTGGCAACATTATTTTTCCGAAAACATTATCTGAGGCCTTGCTGTTGGATGTAGTTTATCGCCATACCCAGGACGCGGATATAGTTTACCGTCATACCCAGGACGCGGATGTAGTTTACTGTCATACCCAGGACGTTGTATCACTAGGGTTTATGAGTAGAGAAAGAGAGAAATTAACCCTTCCCTCTCCCTTTCTTTAGAGTTAAAGTTTTATGTTACTTATAGTCCTGAAATTTAGTTTGCTTATTTTATTTATTTATTCCTTCATTTGAGTCAATTATTCATTTTTCATATTTTCTTCACTGTTTACATTATTCGGACTATTGTCCTCATCTTTGTTGCCATATTAATCACAACGTTTCGGCCGATGTATACTCCGCCCTTCTTCAGGTGGTTGGAATGTCGAACTCAACCCTTTATTTCGCTCGCTGGGGTAGACTGTTCTAGTTCCAGTATCAGTTATCTCCTATTAATTTCCCTCTCCAAGTTCTCCACTACCTTAACCGGGTATTGAACTCACAACTTGGAGAGGGGAATTAATAGGAGATAACTGATAACTGACATCCATTAGACAATGGCACGTAGAACTAGAACAGTTTACCCAGCGAGCGAAGTAAAGGGTTCAGTTCGACATTCCAACCACCTGAAGAATGCCGGAGCGTACAAAGGTCGAAACGTTGTGATAAATATGGCAACAAAGATGAGGACAATAGTCCGAATAATGTAAATCCTGTACATAAATCCTCATCTCAGAAATGTAGACAGATATTTTCTTCAGTTCTAAATTTTGGCACCTGAAATATTTTTGACGATTAGATTATAGGTTATTATTTACGTTTTTTCTGTTGTGAACACCTTAAAATACGTTTTTATCATAATATATATATATATATATATATATATATATATATATATATATATATTCGATGAATATGAATTCTTTCTTCTGGTTGCTTTAAGGTTGGAGATCTTCAAATCAACGTAACCATTTGAGCGACCAGTACCTTAGCTTCTTTGGTGCAAATGACTAACCAATTTTCTGGGTGTGTAATGAAGTTATTGGACATAAAAACACAGGAGTTCACCGGAATGAACGACAGGGAAAAAGAAACCATTAGGAGAGAGAGAGAGAGAAAGAAAAAGAAGTGAGTAAAATTAGCAAGAGAAAGACGAGGGAAGTATTGAAACAAATGTTAATAACATGAGCGAGAGAGATAGAGAGGGTAAAGAATCGTATCGTCATGACATTTAATTATGACAATTCTTTCGTTGAAGATGTCGACAATTCTTTGATTAAATTGTTTCCTTTCTCATTAGTGGCAGAAGACGAATGGCCGACATATTTTTTCTTTCCCATATCTAATGAGAATATATTTATCTAGATTTCTTTTTTTTTAATTTTCCATTAAACAGTGTCAATTAATTTCAGTTGCTTTTCATAGCAACTACCAACACTGTCAGTCTACATTACTTGGCAAACAGCGCAAATTGGAAATAAAGTCTAAGCCACTACAACGATTCAAACTCTCACCCCTTTTCTTAATTTACCGTAACAGCGTTCTACTGCTCAAGCTACAGAAACTAGTGGTTGCAGCAGATCCAATCTAATCATATGTACTTATTCCTTATTTTATCCTTATTTAATATAGCAGATTATTCTTTATGGTGTAATGGAATAATCTGTCAGCCCTAATAGTGACTACAATATAGGTAGTAAGTACATAATAAGTATCTGCAAGTCAACGGACTCCAGAGACAAACGAAATCTTTTCGGCTAGATAATCGAACTCACCGCCTCTGAGCAGAGAGGAACCCGGACGAGGCTCCGCCTAAGGGTAGAGTCTCGTTCGGAGAGGTTGACCAGCCCGATCTCATTATGCGGGTTATACGGGCATTTTTGGCCGAGCCTACGGGCTAGGAGAACCCACGTTAAAGCCGACCTTGTGCCACATGCAACCCTTGTGGGGGTAGCTATATATACTACCCCAAATCTTTTTCGGCTAAACAGTCGAACTCTCTGCCTTCGGACAGAGAGTTCGATGGACGAGGCTCTGCCAAAGGGCGAAGTCTCGTTCGGGGAGGTAAACTGACACTGAACACGTTTATACGGGTTCGAATGGAATATTTTTGGCCGAGCTTACGTGCTCGGAAGACCGACGTTAAACTCGGCCTTGTGCCGCATCTATCCTCGGGTGGGAGGGCTGGTAAATACTGTCTAGCCGAAATCTTTTCAGCCTCATGGTCGAACTCTCTGCCTTCGGGCAGAGAGGAACCAGGACGTGGCTCCGCCAAAGGGCAGAGTCTTGTTCGGTGAGGTAAACTGTCCCGATCCGGTTTATGCTGGTTCTACGGGGACTTTTTGGATGAGCCTACGGGCTCGGAAGACCTAAATTAAATTCAGCCTTGTGCCACATCTACCCTCGTTGGCGGGGATAGTAAATACCGTCTAGCTGAAATCTTTTTCGGCTTGCTGGCCGAACTCTCTGCTCAGAAGCAGAGAGGAACCCGGACGAGGCTCTGCCGAAGGGCAGAGTACGTTCGGGGAGGTTGACCAACCCGATCCCGTTTATGCGGATTCTACGGGGATTTTTGCCCGAGCCTACGGGCTCGGATACACCACGTTAAATTGGGCCTTGTACCACATCTGACCCCGTGCGGCGGTTGGCAAATACACGAGCTGAAATCTTTTTCTGCTGTGCTGGTCGAACTCTCTGCCTCCAAGCAGAGAGGAACCCGACCGGGGCTATTCCGAAGGGCAGTGTCTTGTTCGGGGAGGTAGACAGACCCGATCCCGTTTATGATGGGTCTACGAGGATTTTTTGGCCAAGCCTACGGGCTCGGAAACCCCACCTTAAATTCAGCCTTCTGCCACATGGGACAGCGTGGGGCAGTTGCTAGATACCGTCTTGCTGGGATCTGTTGCTCAGATCTTAGTTATTGTCGAACTCTCTGCCTTCGAATAGAGAGGAACTCAAACGAGGCTCTGCCTTTAGACAGAGTCTCGTCCTGGGAAGTAGACAGAGCCGAACCCGTTGATGCCGGTTTACGGAGAAATTTTGGCCGAGCCTACGAGCTCGGTTGCCCGACATTAAATTGGACTTTGTGCCTACCTCGTGGAGAGGCTGGTAAATATTTTTAGCTGGGATCTGTTCCTCAGATATTGGCTGTTGTCGAACTCTCTGCCTTCGGACAGAGAGGAACCCGGACGAGGCTATGCTTCGGGGGAATCTGATAAATATTGTGTAGATGGGATCTGTTGAGAACTACCGACTTTCCAATAGTAGCAGTCACTACTGTATTGAATTGCCACGACCTTGTGCATAACAGTTACCTTTATTCTTATTGTACTGATTCTGTACCATAAAACTTTATTTATTTTATCCACCGTGTTTTTCAAGTATATATTCCTATTGGCACGGAATATAACACTTTGCTAATTAACGAAGTCAAAATAAAGATTACAAAACGTGACGTTCGCCTGAAGAAGGTCAAGGAGATGCTAAGTCGTAGTGATAAAAATAAATAAAAGAATATTCTAATCAGAACCCTTCATTAAATAACAGTACCATTTATGCTCAAAACTTCAAAGTACATTAGCTATATTTAAATAAACGAATTAATATCGCAGATTTTACCAATGCATGAATGTACCGAATAAAAATAAATGCATTTGAACATAATGATCGAATTATAATTAGACTCAGTTCTAAACCAAATAAATAAATGAATGTAAAATATTGTCTTTGTCACTTTACTTTGCTAGACTTTAATTTGACTCATGATATCAGTGGTAGGATTTTTAAAAATAAATAATTTAACATTTTTCCCTTGTATTAATGACTGAATATCTATCAACTAACAAATAATAAATATATATATATAGAAATAAATTAGAAATTACTTTGCTATAGGAATATATTCTAGATGATTTTACTATAGAAATGCATTGAAAATGATTTACCTAGAAGAATACATTCGAAACAATTTCACTATAAAAATGAATTAGAAATTATTTTACAGACCACTTGAACATTCTTTGCCCGCCTCTAGAGTAGCCGTTTGAATATCCTCGTCCCTAAAACAGCCGAAAAGTGCAATGTTAAATTGTAAACCATCTTAAGAAAACGGAAAAAAAAACTTATTTATTTTGATGATCAAATAAGGCGAAAAAAAGTAACTTGTAGAACATTGACAATCTAACAAGATAAAAATGGGTCAAGAATTAGGTTAAGAGTTACAGAGAAAATAGGGCTATTGCATGTAAATGTATTTTATTGTGAAAAAAGTGATTGTCACCAAAAAGGAGAAATGGTATTAAAATGCACACACACACACATCTTACTTATTATAAAACGCAGATTGTGTATGTGTGTGTGTGTGTCTGTTCATTTATATATTGGATCGGATTTCCTACATTTTTCAGCCGATTTCAACAAAACTTCACAGGACTGCGTAAAATTACCTTGCGGTGGTTCTGACAGCGCCAAAAATTGGAAAAACACAATTGTTTTTGCACGAAATCAATTTGAAAACACGATTAAGAGGCATCACGAGAATGAAAGGGGGACAACTCATATCGAGTTATACTTATTATAAAAACTCAGGGTGTGTGTGTGTGTGTGTGTGTGTGTGTGTGTGTGTGTGTGTGTGTGTGTGTGTGTTCGTTTATATATGGGATCGGATTTCCTACATTTTTCAACCGATTTCAACAAAACATCACTTTTTTTTTGGCAGGTAGTGTTTCTTGTTGTTTTGCAGACTTTTTTCTTTATTTTTACATTCAGAATGCTTTAAAAATTCCATTTACAAGACAATTGTTTATCATAACGATTTAAAACAATGTTTTTGTTTGAGTTTGGGTTTGACCAATTCGTAAAATAAAAAAAAACTAGTTAAGACATGCGGGTCCGTCAACCTTAAACAATAATCTTTGTCAATTTTATTTTTCAGTCTTTATGATGGTCGATACTTGATCTATCTCTTACTGTTACATCCCTGGGCAACGCCGGGATCTACTGCTAGTATATATATATATATATATATATATATATATATATATATATATATATATATATATATACAGTCAAACCTTCAAACATACACACACACACATATATATATATATATATATATATATATATATATATATATATATATATATATATAGTCAAGCCTTCAAAGCTTTTTTCCTTCGAAATTGATTTGATTATTGGCAAATAAAAAATTCGAAGGTTTTTCGAGACGAGTATAATTACCTATATATATATATATATATATATATATATATATATATATATAGATTGCCGTCGACTTACGATCACGATTGATTACAACATCTCGTTCGTAAGTCGGCCTCAGTAATTAATTTTGTAACCTTTTTATCTTTCTTTAAAGATTATGGGATTTTTTTATAATTTTCCCGGTTTCCTTACGAAACATTTTAGTTGCAAAACATATGAACTTACATACAAATACAAGATATCATATTAGCTGCTCTTGCTTGGTTGTGAATCGTTGATGTCGTTAGCTGGTGCAGGGTAGGGATAACATGTGGAGTTGTTTTTTGTTTTTTTGCTTTTTTTTTTTTCACAAACATGATGAATTTTGTTTGAAATGTTTGTTTCTTTTTCTTCTCATAAATTTCACGATATTCAAGACACAAATCGTGTGCCATCCGTCCAAGCAATGCAAACCGTTCAATGTTTGGGTTTCGGTCTATTCCTTCAAAATGTGCAAGTCGTTTATTCAGTAGAGATAAACCTACTGATTATCCCTTAGTGGTAAAATTCCTTTCTAGCTCCCCCCCTCTTATTTCTCCGCTTCCTCTCTTCTTTCTTCTTCTGCCTCTATTTCTTCTTCCAATGTGATTAGCTCTCCATTTGTAAGTTCTCCAGATTCTAGGGTTAGAAACTCCTGGACATCTTCCACTTCACAATCCGAAGTCGAGTTCGTAATGTCGAACAGTAGTAAGTCGACAACGACCTGTATATATATATATATATATATATATATATATATATATATATATATATATATATATAGAGAGAGAGAGAGAGAGGGAGAAGGAGGGAGAAGGAGGGAGATAGGGACAGAGAGAGAGACACACACACACAGAGGGAGTTAATATAAGTAAAAGGCTGACATTTAGCTGATTGATGTTACCTTCAGCATCCCGATTCCCAAATTTCGTTGTCGACCCGTCCGTCCGTCCACTCTTCAGGGGTATCAGAAATTGAGTCCTTATAATTTTCGATTTGTCTTTTTTATGCACTTATTATTGGTGTAATTTTTCTTCATATTGTTTGTGTGCGTCTGCACGCGTGCGGTCATGCGCCCGTCTGTGTGGACGTGCGTCTGCGCGCGTTCGCCCGTCTGCGCGGATGTGGGTACGTGTGGGCTGTCGTGATTATTTGTCCTTTTCTTCGTTTGTTTTTCTCCACTTTACACTCTCTCCTGAGCTTTTATCTTTTTTTTTAATTTACTACTTTTCTGTCATTGTAGCTATTTGTAGCTATTTAGTTCCATTTTTTTTTTTTGCTCCAGACACTTTATCGTTTTTAATGTTTGCGCGTTTCAATTTTTTCTTGAGTTAGGAAAATTGTATTTCGATTTTACATAAATAATTGATATTAATGCATAACTGATAAATATTAGCATATGTCTTCCCTTGTCTATTATCTCGTTTTCTTATTTTGTTTGCTGGTAACTATTAATTGTGGGCAGGTTTATAATTAAACTTTTATTGATTATTGTTTGAATTTATGTACATATCACGGTTATTATACGCTTGCGCATACGTACACATACATGCATTTACGTCTATATATATATATATATATATATATATATATATATATATATATATATATATGTATACATATATATATATATATACATATATATATTTGTGTGCGTGTCTGTGTGCACACACACATATATACACATATAAACGCGCGAACATTTTTAGTTATTAAGTATGGTTGGTTGGGTTTATAATGTTTTCTTTGCTGTTTGGGTGTATATAGAATAAATACACACACACACACACACACATACATATATATATATATATATATATATATATATATATATATATATATATATATATATATATATACCAGCCAATTTCATACACCTTAATCGATTTTGGCAAGTTGATTCTTCTTCTCTGGATTATCAAGAATTTTGCAGCTTATTTATAGCCAGAAAATATTTTTTAAACTATAATAATTTATCAGGAAGGTAATAATGGTTTAATATACAAGTCTTACTAATTAACCCATAGTGGAGGAAAAGAGTTGAATTCCTACCTTTCACAATGGTATTTGCGCGTAAGTGAATCGGAAATTTGAACTCGGCTCCCCGATTAACAATTCCAAGCCATTATACCACTTGGGCATTCAAACTTACAACAAATTGCATTTCGAAGCGGTTAGCCGTTTAGGTACTGACTAGGTTCCGCGTTGCTTAACTTCGGTGATCGCACGGGGACCGTTGTTTCAACGGTGTGTCGTAAGCCCGATCTCAGTCGATATCATAGAACCTACAACTCTGAGTGGCCGTTAAGGCTTTTATAGTATTTTCATTGCCACAGTTATATACGTTTTTGAATTCAGAGTTGCCATTCTCTTGGAATGGTGACCAACCACGGCTAGAGGATCCTGGATTCCATGCTATTTAGCCCTTAGCTTGGAGTGAGGGAAGGAGAAAATGAATGAATACTTTTCCCAAGGTGCGAAAGTGAATGCAACGATCTCGACCAGAAATTCATGTCGTCTCACCTATTTGAAACTATTACACCACCTGCACATCCACAAATGATCATTAACGATCGAAAAAGAAAAGAAAGAAACGAAAGAGAAAAAGGAAAGAATAAAATTTCTTTATACAGGTATAAAAGAAAGAAAAACTATGTATTATGTGTAAGTAAACAATATAATCATTGCATTTATAAAAAAAAAACAAAAAACATAACAAACACGTGATATTGTAAAGTTTTCGCAAGTACATTCCCCCCCTTCCTTTCTCCTGGCGCATCCTATCTTTTGTGGAACAGCTCCGCCCACGGAGAGGCGTGAAAGGTTTTATTAGAAGCAGTGGGGACAATTTTAATGTCCAAAGTCTCGGTTCAAGTCTTTTCAAGGTAATTGTAGGTTGTAGATGACCTTATTTGTTTGGAACAGGCCTTCTTAAGTCAGGACCGCCATAAAAAAAATGAAACAGTCCCTACACAGCATTAAATTGTTACATTATTTTTCAACTTCTCGAACTTCCCAGAGAGGACAGGTTTGACAGGATTGGGTAATTGGTAAATGTGAACTAAGTTTTTCCTCTTTATTTGCACAAAAAAAACTAGCAATCTACCATCCTTCCTGATTCTCTCTCCTCTCTCTCTCTCTCGTTCTCTCTCTCTACCTCTCTCTTTATACAAACACACACACACACACACACATATATATATATATATATATATATATATATATATGTTGTAACCTAGGGAAATTTACTGAATAGAATAATCATACGAAGGTTGGTAATGGACGATAATACTTAGGACACGAACAACACATGTAAGATTCGCCAGCGCGTAGAAGTAATCAACTGCTACAAGTGAGTCAAGTGAATTCGACAATGAATCTCCAGTTGTAGGATATATACCAACCACGCCACGCGGTCAGATGTGGCACAAGGCCGAATTTAATGTGGGGTATCCGAGCCTGTAGGTTCGGCCAAAAAAATACCCCGTAGACCCCGTATAAAACGGGGCCGGGTAGCTGTTTCCCGAGACGAGACGCTGCCCTTCGACATAGCGTCGTCTGAGAATCTCCAACTGCAGACCAACATACAGTATTTACTACTGTATTTATATGAATGGGGACATACTCATTATCGTCCGTAGGTATTCTACAACAATATATATATATATATATATATATATATATATATATATATATATATATATATATATATATATATATATGTATATATATATATATATAAAAGAAGACGTCATTATCCTTTGAAGGAAACTCTTTCGGACAACGCTTTATCAAAAAGTGAACGTTGGCAAATAGAACAAAATAATGTAGGCACAATTGCAGAAATAGCGAATGGTGAGGGGAAACAGGAACACGATTAAAATAAATTTGAATTGTAAACAAATTGTTCATTAACAGTAGATAATAAAAGGTTCCAAAAAGAGTATAAATTTGAAAAAGATTTACTCATATTCCCCTGAACAAACACAAGGAACAAATCTAGTGATGCTTCTGCTTACATAGCCTAGGCTGATGAAATCTGATGTAGACAGCCTCGAGAAGGTGATGGAGAGAGCGATCTTTATGTGAAGTAGAGTAAATGTAAAATAGAGAAATTATATTCGGGGGTACAGTCCAGATTGTCTAATAAATGTTGGGTGGTTCTCAATAAGCGACTCTGACTACTGGATCATAATTAAGCAGGCACGTATTGCGTAATACGAGTTTCCAATCATTGGTCCTTCCTATGTATACTGCATCACAGCGTCATTTAAATTTGTATATAACAGAGCTATTCTGAAAATAGGATAACAGATCTTTATTAAAGGATAGAAACACAGATCTAGTTTGAAAAACAGTACGCAACTTAACCCTGTTACAGAACGATGTAATGTAAGCCGAAACCTTGTCAGCAAGCAACTGGCATTTCCTGCCTAACTATGGTAATTTAAGATAACTTGGGCACCGGCTGGGTTCTTGAACTACTGGTTCTTTAAAACGCCTGATTTTAAGTTCGATAATACGCTTGATGATATTAGCAGGAAAACCGTTTTCTACAAAAATCTTCTGAATCCTTCCAAGTAAATTGAAGAGATGTATGGAGAGAATTGAATTTTGCAAAAAAAGACCATGACGTCATTGGCAAAATCATAAATAGAAAAGGTATCGCAATGTACTGCATGCATATAAACGCAGGGTTTACGGAACAAAAAATCGCTCATGAAATCCTACAAAAATAGTAGCAAGTATGAGACCCAAAGGACTACCCATTGAATTCCCATCTGTCTGGGCGGACATAATATTATTGAAACTAAACTCGACACCTTCAGTGGCCAGACGCATGCATTCCAAAAACAAATTTTCAGGAATACTAGCGGGACCCAAATTATCTCTATAAAGAACATCAGAATATATTTGTATAGTGCTCTGAAGAGACATTTTTAAACAAAAGACATCATCAGTTTATTTTCTGAACTGATTTCTAAATTTCAAACGAAATCTAAAAACTTAAAAGAATCAGAAATATTATGGGTTGAAAAGAGATCGGATACCGGTTGAAGCAGTTCGGCTAACCATTTTGCTACGTCGGGCTGTACAGAAACTATCTCTGATAAAATAGATATGCACTTCAGGTAATCCATACATTTTAGGCCGTTGAGAAGCAACAGGTCTAACCCTATTATAAACAGCTTTAGAGATTAGGTTGTTCTTAAATACTGAAAGCAACCATCTCGCTTCCACCTTAATAGTTTTATCACACTTATTAGCAGGACCAATGCTCTTGAATTTGGAGGAATCATTGAAGATGAGAGCCATCTTGTCAATATAATCTTGATTGCTTAAGATGACTACGCTGGAACCCTTGTCATGCTTGTCTATATATATATATATATATATATATATATATATATATATATATATATATATGTATATATATGTGTGTGTGTGTGTGTGTGTGTGTTTGTGCGTGTCATTTCTAAAGAATTTTATAGTTTGAAAATGAACACTTTGCCATGCTAGAAAATCCTGCTCTGCAAGTGAGCGAAGAATACTCACGAGACAAAGCAATCTAACTTTAATTACAGAAACCTAGTCAGGAGAGGAAGGAACATGCTGTTTTAATTGAGAGTACATAAGTTCAAACTCAGAAACACAACACACACAACCACACACACACGCACACACCCACACAGGCACACACACACACATATATATATATATATATATATATATATATATATATATATATAGGGAGTGAGAGAGACAGTGTCAATTAATAAATGGCTTAAGGCCATATTAGGTTCAAACATCAGTTCTGGTACAATCACCGAAGTTAAACAACGTTTAACCTGGTCAGTACTTAGATGAAAAGAAGAAAAAAACAAGCAAACAATGAACAAGAAATAAACAAGTAAAGAAAGAAAAGGAACGAAGTAAAGATTAGAGAGTGAAGGAAAGAAAAAATACAAACAGACAGCAAGAAACAAGTAAAGTCCTGGAAAGAAATTAGGATGAGAAAAGAAAGAAAGAAAGAAAGAAAGAAAGAAAGCGAGAACACATAAGCAGACACATAAAGAAGAAGAAAGCAACAAGCAAAGAAGTAAAGATTAGAAAAGAAGAAAAAGAAAAGGAAAATGAAATAAACAATCCATCAAACGAAAAGAAACAATCAAAAAGGAAACAAGCAAAGAAAAAGAAAGAAAGAAACCACGAAAATAAGCAAGCAAAGAAAAAAGAAATTTTTATAAAGATGAGAAGACAAAAAAGAAATACAAAAAAGAAACGATCCATCAGAAAACAAGAAACAAGCAAACAAAAAGAAAAAAGAAAAAAAGCCAATAAAAAGAAAAGAAGCCAATAAAAAGAAAAAAAGCCAATAAAAAGAAAAAAGCCAACGAAAACCCAATAAAAAGAAAAAAATGCCAATAAAAGAAAAAAGCAAAAAAAAAGACAATAAAAAGCAAAAAGCAAAAAAAGACAAAACTAAACATTCGAAAATAAAGAAAGAAAGGAAGAATTAATAGAAAATTTATGCACAAAATAAAAGTCGATTTCTAGTGAGAGTATTGAGGTAGTTATATTTCTGCGAGAAATTCACGCATAGTATATATATATATATATATATATATATATATGTGTGTGTGTGTGTGTGTGTGTGTGTGTGTGTGTTTGTGTGCGTGTATGTGTGAATACTTAGATTTCTGCGCTATTTTGATGACTGCTTGATTTTAATAACTGAAAAAGTGTGCACTTGCGCGTACTTACTTGAATCTTTTAACGACATAAACCGAAAAGACGATTCTTCTTCAGAACAAACGAACTACATTACGTACTTATTAAATAGCAAAGCTATAATTAGGAAAAACTTCTTCCGGTTTTTCTGGAAGCTACGATTACGTCCTCATTTTTTCAGTATTTCTTTGAATAAAATCTTCGAGTTCCATTTTTTGAAAATGACATTGCAGAAGAAGAATTGTTAAGCCATCTTTGTGTCGCTGTAATTATTCTCACATCATTCGAATTTTAGCGTTGGGTTTCTAATTAAGTGTCAAATACACCAAGTTTGACAATTTTAGGATGATTTCAGTCGATACAATCTTCTGATCAGATGGTATTTGATTTCGACATCCTGTGTCTGCTTCCACTCGAGTAGTTTCATCATATATTTGGGGGGCAGCAATCTTCCTCTTATATATATTGCATTAAAATGATTGATTCCAGTTAAGTTTTTTATTGTGTTTTTCTTGTGCGTGAAAAAAAAGAGATTTTTTTCGCGAAATTTTCATGTTTCTTAATAGGTTATACAGCTTTTGGAAGGGATCTTTCGCTATCCCAATGCGCCTTCGGATTTTAGTGTTGCATTTTCCGTGCCTCTGTTAAAACATTTTTAAGCGATATTATTAGACCAAGTTCCAAGTATTATTAACGTCCAATACTCAGCCTCTTGAACGCCCAAAACTCCGAGCTCTTCTGAAACGGTTCTAATTATACAAAAAACAAAATTATCTGCTCATAGCTGAATGAATGTAACTACAATCTCATTCTCCACATTACCTATCTCTGTTTGTGTTTTCTTCCGCCATAAATATAGCATATTTTAAACAATATTTTTACATACCCAATTCCGTTTTCATATATTTTCGTTAAAAACATGACGAATTTTCCATGTCGACAACGTCTAAAAACTAAATTATAAATTTTTATATATCAAGAAAAATTTTAGGAAAAAATTCTATGACAAAGTGAAAAAAAGTTTTCGTCTGTTGCATTTCGTCCTTTAGGATTTCATCGGATAAAAGAGTTGTTGACGTTGATACTACACATGCACACGAAGGAAAGAGGCTGATGATAATTTTAAATTTCATTATTTTTTTAATATATTTTGGGGATATATAGTTTAGACGACTTTATTTACTTTCTTTTGTTTATGTTTTCATCATTTTTGTTATTAAATATCCCACAATGTGATAATAAAAAAATCTGACAAGATAAGTAAACTGTTGCAAGAATCTTGACGTAGTGATTGAAACGCTTTTTAAACATTTTCGTTTTCGTAAGTTGATTTCTCTTTTAATAAGAGTAAAAAAAAAATTAATCAAAATTATGGTCAGACTCATTATAATGAGCAACTAACGCATTGATTGTGTTGTTTTTGTAAAAGATCTATTTTGTGTTCATATCGTTCTTTATTTAAATTCCTTGAGGTTTCTCCTATGTATTACATATGGCAACTATTACTGGTAATACTGTAAATTCCTCTTTCAAGTTTTAGTTTATTGTTTTGTTTTGTATTAATTAAGTCTGTTATTGTTTTAGAAGTTGTAACAAATTTTATGTTGAGTTTAGATAAAGCCTTTTTACACTTAGTTATTGTTTCTTCGTTTTGTAAACACGTCTGTTTTAACCGCCAGTTTTATTGAATAAAACAACTCCATAATTGGTCGATCTTAAGAAATAAACAGATGCCTCTTCATTTCTGTGTCGTTTAACAAATAACACTTATAAATTAGAACTTTGAAACGACAAAATTTCAAGAGCAGTGTAGGTAAAATATAAAGAAATATCTATTCTTTCAGATTTATTTAAGATTCAACTACTCATTTAATGTTAAATATATCAGGCAATACATTTCTGATCTTGTAAAGAATGATGTGTTTGAAAAGAAAACGGATGGGAGATATACTGCTTGTGGTGAGAATGTATTTCACATTTAAATTTACTATATTCTGGATTCATCTTTTTTTTTGCTTGTTTCATTTTTTTGGCTTTTGCTTCCGTCTTAATTTAGTAATTGTGAGTTCAATCCTTGTGTAGGATAGTACAGACTTAGGGTCAGTGGTTAACAGGGCGACCAATAACAGAGCAATACTAGAAATGAACAAGATGGGATGTCTCTTTACATTTTCAGGGGAACGAAAACACTCTGCACTCATAGGTTAAATAAAGGCCTTAGTTCGAAATTCCCTGGAAGTAACCCAGATCGACAGACACCTGGAGAAGACCGAGGCAGCACAACAACCGAATGTTTGTGATAATAAAAACGATAAAATTAATCCGAATGTAAATAATATTTCTCTCTTTCTTTCTTTCTTTATTTTCTTTCTTTCTTTCTTTCTTTCTTTCTTTCTTTCTTTCTTTCTTTCTCTCTCTCTCTCTCTCTCTCTCTCTCTCTCTCTCTTTATAACAAATCATTAGCTGTTTAGCAATGTGTATTTGTAGAGCAAAATTTAAATTTGGAAACAATTGTGTATATGTTCATCAAATCGAGCAAACCAGACTTTGAGGCCCCTTCTTGTTTAAAGCTGAAAGGAAGTACCATGCAAATAAGTGCATTTAGTCTCTTTGGTTCTCCATCTTGATATCTGAATAAGAACGAAAAAGGCTTCGTTCAAGGGTCAGGTGCACAAACAACCAT
The DNA here is from genome assembly GCA_963932145.1 of Acanthosepion lycidas. Taxonomy (NCBI): domain Eukaryota; kingdom Metazoa; phylum Mollusca; class Cephalopoda; order Sepiida; family Sepiidae; genus Acanthosepion; species Acanthosepion lycidas. The sequence goes on along the minus strand of OZ010574.1, from coordinate 99,572,091 downwards.
ATAGAGGCTATATTGTTAGAACTACGGAGACCCAGTGTCTGATGGTGGCATTTATTTTTATCTCTAAGTTCTTTATCGACTCTGAGACTGCTTTCTACATTCTCAATCAGCAAGAATTTTCGCACCCGAAAAAGGGGTAAATTTATGAGTTTCTGTATTTTTTTTTTTTTTATGTTCGTCATACTCATTTCCCTAATAGTCAAAGGTGATATATTCATTCTTGACAGCTGAGATAAATAAACTTGAGTGTCTCTGAATGGGCGAATTTCTTTACTTGTATATACACTCTAAAATATAAAAAAAATGATCGTTTGTTCCAATGCTTGCCTCTTTGTCCCTTCTAAGTGACTAGCCTATGAATACATACTTATTATAGACGCGAGAATTTGTGTAGGTTTTTTGTATAAATATCTGCGCAAAAGTGGCTTTCCAATCCGTCTGTGCATGCGCAACCTTAGATAACTTCGTTCAGATTTCGTTTTTATTTGAGCATGCGTATATCAGTAAGGGAAGGACGCGCAAAGATGCATTTGTTTCTCTGCACGCATCTTTATAACAAGGTTCATTACGACTGTTGCTTATTTTTGACTTACTTAGGTGGATCGTGTATCTCAAATTATGTCACATTCCTGATTAAAATAAGTAACTTGTCTGGCAAGGGAGAAGAACATTGTATATGGCGACATAAAGTTAAAATAAGCAAGAAAAAAAAAGATTGAACAATTGGCTCAAATTGGATGACATGATTTGCAATAAATTCTTAAGATATATTTAACTGCAGACTAATATTTTATTTGTCATGTCCTTTTCATGTGTAGAAACATGACTTTACAATTTCCAGTATTTGTTGCTCAAAGCTTAACTCTTTACCACCCTTCTTTGTCCTTGTTCTGTCGTTAGATAGTTTACTCGCTGTTTCTCCTTGCCTCTCTTGTGTTCATTATGTCCTGTGCCAAAATTAAGCTCTTTCTTATTACCATCTAATTTCAGGACGTGAGCTATCTCCAATTTAGTTTTTTTTTATTGCTCTAAGTAACCTCTTAAACATTTTTGATGCCAAATCTCTTGAGGATTTATATGATCACGACTCTCCACATTACTCATTTTCAGTACTCTCTGTGTAATCATGATTATTCTTGGAGTGTGATTGTTTCTCGTTGCCTTCGGTACGGTTTTAAATTAATAGTTACTCTCTTTCGAGATTGGCTGCCACCCAAAGATGGATAGAAAACCTACCCTACTGTTTATCCCTATATTACTTTTCCAAGTGTAGAAAAAAAGTATCACCTGTGAAGAGGTTGTCTAGCATTGTCCAACAAGAACATTGTACCGGTCGTATAAGTACCTGGCTACTTCTACCATGCTCCATCTTTGAGGAACAGACTCCAGAGAAAATGCTTCCCCGATTACTACAATCTTGAAGTCTAGGATCAGTCATTATCTTTCCTACATATCATCATAATATGTACCTCTTGCTCCTACCATGTATGCCTTTACGACAATCTCATTTATTAATATCTCTATCTTGAGTGGCTCTTGAAAGAACAATAGTCATAAGAAAAGAACAGGTGGGAAAGAAATAAAAATGACAGCCATGTGCCAGATCACGTTAAGCTTATTAAATATCACTCAGTAACTCTCTACGTGAAGTTGCTCTTCACTCGTATTAAATGAACAATCGAAGTTGTAAAAAATGACAGCCATGTGCCAGATCACGTTAAGATTATTAATCTAAAGTATATATTTATGTAGTGTAGTATACATGATCATTTAGTAAATATTCTTCGGTTTGTTTGTATAAATAATGGCATTACCTTATGATTTGAAGCTGTTAAAAGAGTAAAAGAGTCTTTGTCATTTCCTGGAGAAATGTTCAGATTGCGCACACTTTTCTGTGTTCATCATTACTACGAGTTTATTTCAAAGAAAATGCATTACTGAAGCCTGTGAATAGACATCTAAAGCCGGAATCATATCCGCTGAAACCTTTCTTTTTGTTTTATTTTATTTTATTTTATTTTATTTTTTTTCTTATCGACATTCATCCGAGACACAAAAAGAAAGAGAGAGAGCGCGGTAGATTTTTTTCTTCTCTTTCCGCACGAAATCACGCCTTTTCATCCACCCCTAAGCAATTTGCCATATAATCAAAAACATGTAAAAAAAAAAAAGACGATGAAACTTTCTGCGCAAGATAGGGCTTTTTTTTCGGATCTGTGCTAGGATGCAATCAAAACATGCGAATTTAAAAGCGTTCAGCTTCTGCATCTCTATAATGTTGATCTAGATTCAGTTGCTTGATGCGATCGCTTGTGGGTATCTGTAAAGATGACGCTGATAAAATGGTGGAAGTATCCAAACCGGAAGTTAGAGGTAGAATTCATGTCCGTATACAACTCAGTTTCGATTTGATATAAATTGGAGCATATATACGCTTTACATGTTTGTTTGAAAGCTACAGAATTTAAATAATTTTTTATAGAGATATTTCATTCCACACAAAATGTTTTGAAATCAGAACAAAAGACTATACAACACTCAGAATAGGACATTAAAACATGACATTTCTATCTACCCAAATCATACTACTTAAAGCTTAACTTGCTTTAAACATTTTAAAGTAATACTTTGCAATGACTTTTACATATTCCTTGTTTGCCAATAATGTGAAATAGAGTTATTATCCTTGCACTCACTCAATTCTTCATATTCACCAGTATGGCGCTGAAACAAACTATTGAATAGTTGCGTGACGAAGACAACGAGTTCGTCCATTTTGAACAAAGGCCAGTTAGTTTAATTTGCGGTAGCTTCAAGAAAACATGACGGCTACAGAGCAGCTCACCAGAGAGCTTTTATTAGGTAATGATGCAGTCGCCCACCAAAGCTGCCCAGCGGTGGATAACAAATTAAAAAGAAATCTTTGGTCCTGAAGTCAATCTAAAGATCATTATAATCAAGCTGCACCAACAAAAGTTTCATCCAACTCGTTTGTACACCGAACAAGCTGTTTCGAGAGGGGATCTAACTAAGGTTTATAACACTTTCTGACACTAAAATAGAAAAAAAACATAACGTTCTAACCATAGATTTGCAAAAACAAAATCTGTCTATATATATATATATATATATATATATATATATATATATATATATATATATGTCAGACATCAAACTGACCATAAGCATGTAGGGTCAATTTCTATGTACACAGACACACAAGCACTATATATATATATATATATATATATATATATATATATATATATATATATATATATATATATATATATACTCTCCCTCTTTCTCTTTCTCTCTCTCTCTCACTTATGTGTCATTGTCACGTATTCATTAAAATTTCTAGCATCATTTTATTTTCACTCTCTACCGTCTTACACTATTCTTTAGCTAAGTCGCATGATTCTACCGTCAAAGAAAGATTTCATCTTTTGGTTCGATCAACTTCGAGCAAATTGTTTTCACACACACACACACACACACACACACACACACGCACACGCATGCATACACACACATTTCACTTTCAAATTTGTTTCCCACTCCCTCACTAAAATTTTGTTTTTTATACCCGGAGTTATATTTTCCGATTTCTTTGCCATCCAGACCAAATTAGGTCTGTCTCGCTATTTACCCATAGAGAAGAAAAGGATTCATACCTTTCGAAATGTAATGGAATCTTCAATTGGAGCCGCTATCAATTACTCCACCGTGCCCTCTAGTATATACAAAATAAAATCCTCGCATTTGCTTTCATAAAGTCCCCCAGAGGACGAAACACGTCAGCTAAGATAAGTTTTCTTTTTTTATTTATTCATATTTTCCTTTTACAAATATACTGTATTTGACATTTTTACACACACACACACGCATGCACATATATACATATATGTGTGTGTGTGTCTGTGTGTGTGTCTGTGTTTCCCACTCCCAAACATACACTCTCACTGAAATTTAGTTTTTATACCCGGAATTATATTTTCCGATTTCTTTTTGAATTTGTAGGTCTGATGAATTGGATCGTCATTACCATTCCAATGTAATAAATTATAACCATGGAATATTAGTGTTTGAGACTTTTATATTATATTCTTGCTCTGTCCTGGACATTGAGCTCTACCTGGATTCTATCATCTTGGAAATTTATATATATATATATATATATATATATATATATATATATACTAAAATAACCGAATGGGTCAATATAGGTAGATATCAACTGAAATCAATCAACAACAATCCTCGGACCATAGTATTGTTTAACGTTTACAAGCGATTAAAAAATTGAATGATTCCTCTTCCTCCTTCGTGTCGTTCTCTTTAGGAGAATTGGACCTTGGCTGTACCACGCTATATATATTACTGCTGTGGATTATGCCCTGCTATTTAATCCGCATCTGGTGGGGGGGTCTGGAAAATAGATGGAATCATGACTTTTCCTAAGATGTTTGTGAGATAGTGAGCGCAACGAACTCGGTTAGGATTTGAACTCGGTACGTTGATTCCACTTTCTCGCCGACAACTGATACCCTAATCGAACATCCAAAATTAACCCACTGCGCTACCAATAACTAGTTGTGTATACTTTAAAGACACTTCTAACGTCTCACTAATATTGTACTACAGCTGGTTCTGGGAACTTTTGCCTCAACCTAAGCTGACGTGCATGAGACATGAAATGTTTGCCCCAAACGTCAGCCTTCGTACTAACGGACACACCTTCTCGCCATGACTGGAATAAGTAGCCTTACAAATGTCGTAGTATTTCGTCTATGAAAACAAAACAAATGCTGATTATCTTTTCGCAAAGAAGCGAGTAAAAGGCGGAAAGTATTTGCCAAAAATCACGACTAACGACTTCTATCTCTTGCCTGGTCTTCCAGATAAGACAGCAGAGAAAAAAATGGCACAAAGAATTACTTATTATAAAACGACTGAATATTTTGAGCATGAGCTTACAAAAATAAAAAACAGTGTCAAAGTTATTAGGATTCATTTTCTCACCCGTCTTTCATCCGACGCTCATAACCTCCTCTTCCACCTTCTTCTTCATCATCATCATCATCATCATCATCATCATCATCTTCTTCTTCTTCTTCTTCTTTATGCCGTGTCATTTCAGGACGTGGGCGATCAGGGCTCTCTACAGTTTCCTATAATTTTAACTCGAAACATTTTGCTGTCCCTCCCACACCGTTCTACCGTCTATTTACACAGGTTCGTTAAGTGTCTGAAAACCATACTACGGGTTGACCCAAGGTATTTAAGTGAAATTGGGAAGAAGGAAATTGCTTGGGAGACGTCCTTGCGTGAGCTGGTATGTTAATGGTGTTGCTTCTACTGCTTTAAAATGACTTCTCTTCACTGGGAAAATATTATATGTTATTATTAGGTTGGTGCAAAAATAATGACGTAATAATGCCGTTTTTTGACGTTAAAAAATACGTCAAAAACAACATTATTACGTCATTATTTTTGCACCAACCTAATAGCAACAATGTGCAAGCCAAGGAGTACATCTATGATCATTACGAGAAGAAGAAAATCCGTAAAGAAAAGAAGCCTGAATTCTTTCAGTACCGATGAAATAAAATAGACTGGAGACAATTGTCAGTAAATATACACGAAAGCCCAAATAAAATAATTCCTTTCAAACACAATGATTCATAATGAGTGGATGATGGAAAGTTGTCGGCCAAAATATTTCCTAAAATATGATCAAACATCAGATTCTGAACAGATGGAGAAAGATTTTTTTGTCATGCCAAGAATTTTTCAGCGTCCCTTTTCACACACAGTTAAATATATACATGAGGGATTTTTACGCATTTTTCTATATTTCAAACTATTTTGCTAATTTTCTGTACATATTTCAAAATGTCTGAGATCTTTTGGATTTCATCACCCATTTTCAAAGCGTCTTGTTTTGTTTTGTTTTTTTCCATATGTCTATTTCATTATTCGCAAATATAGTGTATTCGCTTCTCATGTCAGTTTCATCATTTTCAAATGTCACGTTATCGCGTCTTTACGTGACAATCCATGTTATAGTACATACTTTTTAATTTATGAAATTTTATGTAGGATTTTTTTTCTTAAATTTGATAACATTTTCTTGA
>OZ010574.1:99558451-99563451 GCA_963932145.1 Acanthosepion lycidas | reverse complement strand
ACCACCTGAAGAATGCCGGAGCGTACAACGGCCGAAACGTTGTGATAATCATAAAAGATGAGGACAATAGTCCGAATAATACAAATAGTGTACATAATACCTCATCTCAGAAATATAGACAGATACTCAAAGGTCGAAACGTTGTAATGAATATGGCGACAAAGATGAGGAAAATAGTCCGAATAATGTAAATAATGTACATAATACCTCATTTTAGAAATATAGACAGATACTCAAAGGTCGAAACGTTGTAATGAATATGGCGACAAAGATGAGGAAAATAGTTCGAATAATGTAAATAATGTACATAATACCTCATCTCAGAAATATAGACAGATACTCAAAGGTCGAAACGTTGTAATGAATATGGCGACAAAGATGAGGACAATAGTCCGAATAATGTAAATAATGTACATAATACCTCATCTCAGAAATATAGACAGATACTGAAAGGTCGAAACGTTGTAATGAATATGGCGACAAAGATGAGGACAATAGTCCGAATAATGTAGATAATGTACATAATACCTCATCTCAGAAATATAGACAGATACTCAAAGGTCGAAACGTTGTAATGAATATGGCGACAAAGATGAGGACAATAGTCCGAATAATGTAAATAATGTACATAATACCTCATCTCAGAAATATAGACAGATACTCAAAGGTCGAAACGTTGTAATGAATATGGCGACAAAGATGAGGACAATAGTCCGAATAATGTAAATAATGTACATAATACCTCATCTTAGAAATATAGACAGATACTGAAAGGTCGAAACGTTGTAATGAATATGGCGACAAAGATGAGGACAATAGTCCGAATAATGTAAATAATGTACATAATACCTCATCTCAGAAATATAGACAGATACTCAAAGGTCGAAACGTTGTAATGAATATGGCGACAAAGATGAGGAAAATAGTCCGAATAATGTAAATAATGTACATAATACCTCATCTCAGAAATATAGACAGATACTGAAAGGTCGAAACGTTGTAATGAATATGGCGACAAAGATGAGGAAAATAGTCCGAATAATGTAAATAATGTACATAATACCTCATCTCAGAAATATAGAAAGAGAGTAACCTTTTATTTAACCATCTTGCATTTCGGTTAACTCACAAATTCGCACCAGGAGTGCTTATATTTTCCTAAACACTGAACTGTAGTTCATCATGTGTCCTTCTTCATATCGAATTTGCCCTCAAAATGTCAAGTAGCTTTATTTTAAAAGCTCGTTCTATTTAAGATGGATCTTATCTAAGACGTTTTCCGCGCCTACACTTTGCTGTCGGGAAGCATAAAAAAATGAACTCTTTAAAGTCCACACTTGATATAGATTTTGTGCATGTACCAAGACCCACCTCCGCCCTGGCTTTCGATATCATGTGATCTGTCATATTTTGACACTCTAACTTGCTAAAATACCAATGAGATTCTCCCGATGCAATGAAACAATGTCGTCTCCAGTTGCTTATAATATTCTGCTTTTACTATGCATTTTGTGGTCTCCACGACACAATCTCAAACCAGAAATCATGGCGTACTTTTCTGTCAACAATTGAAGAAAAATACATCTGATTTTTAAACAGATCGACTTCACTGTCGAATCTCTGAAAAAAAATAATGGTAAGATGGCGTCTGATGATTTAAGTGAGTCCTGATATTTTCGTAAGCTTAACTGAGTATGACACAAGGCTATTTAAAAACATGTTCAGTTGGAAATCGCTTTCGAGGTTGATAATTTTTAGATTTGAAAACTATGTTTAAAATGACGCAAAGAGGAAACTGCAGGAGAGTTATATGAAGGTCATGCAACCGGTTCTCGATATATTCAAAATGGTTGGCTCATCTTTGAATAGTTCTAATATAAAATTAATTCTATCATAAGGTTTTTCTCAATATTTCCTTTTATGTCAGTTACGGTCAAGTCATACTGAACACACCAGTTCTTTTTCGATCACAGAGATTAAGCAACATCGAACCCGGTCAGTATTTAGATGGGAGATTGCTTAGCAACACCGAGTACTGTAAGCAGCTTCTGACAATTAGAAATTTGTTTCAGATTTAAATACGCAACAAAGGGTTGATAAGCCTAAAAAAAAGAAATTAATCTTATTTTATCAGGCTTTTTTTTTTTTTTTTTTTTTTTTGTTTGTTTTGTTTTGTTTTATTTTTGTTGATTTAAAAATCCCTATGCTTAGGGCCATCTCAAGTTGAACCACCGATTTCCGTACGATCACCGAAGTTAAGCAACGTCAAGTCAGGTCAGTACCTAGATAGGTGACCGCTTGGGAATATCAGATGCCGTAAGCTTGGATGTGCGCGTGGTGTAATTGATTATGGCTTGGAATTGTTAATCGGAGGCCTAGTTCCAATTCCAGTTGGGTTCGTTATATTCACTTACGGGGGGCAAATACCTTTGGAAAAGGTATACATACACCTTTTCTCTGTCCAGTTAATTAGTAAGACTTGTATCACTAAACCATTATTATCTCTGCCCCTCCTCCAATCCTTATAATCTATTTTCTAGCTTTAAATATCCTGCAAAGGATTGTTCAACCGCAGAAAACGAACTAGCTAGAGAATATATCTGTTCAATCTCAGACTAAAAGTCGTGTTTCAGGATGCCAAAAATCTATTACACTTCGGTATCATTTGCTTATTTGATCATTAAAGACTGTGCCAAGTTGAACTGGCAAAACCGCTAAAGCTATTAAGAATCCTGATTAACACACTGAGTTTTTACTTTCTTTTCAGGTTTGACAGATTGGGCTATTTTTCACTTTGTTCTACTTTAAATAAACTCAGTTAATATAGATTTACGATAAGAACATCAAATAAAAGTTTGTTACTGTAACCCAAGCTGAAGAATAAAAAAAAATTAAAAAAATGGACTCCTCGAGACGGGGGGGATTTCTTTGATAACAAAGAAAAGAATACTGGACTGTTACGTGACATCTGTCCTTCTTTACGGCAGCGAATGTTGGATGAATTCCTCAAAGGATGAAGAAGAGACTCGAGGTGACAGAGGAAGCTAAGGATATCATGAACCGAGCGTGTGAGCAACGATGGGATCTTAGAAAGGTGGCAAACAAGGAGGTGGCTTATACTTAATATCGGGAAGGGGCAGCTAAAGTTTCTGGGACGCATAATGAGGAAGGAGGGCATGGAAAATCTGATACTCACGGGTCGAATAGAGGGAAAGAGAGACAAGAGAAAACAAAGCAAGTGGATTATAGAACGTTCTCTGGGGAAGGAAACAAAGGGAAGGAACTTGTTGAGAGCTGTAAGGGATAGATGGAGGTGAACAGCCATGATCGCCTACGCCCTGAAAGGATATGGCGCATAAAACGAAAGAAAGAACTGCAACCAAATTACTACTTAGAAAGCAATATGCCAATATCGTCTTTACATCTTTTGCGTTTTTCTTCTTCCTCTTCTTCTTCTTCTTCTTCTTCTTCTTCTTTTTAATATTATTATTAAAATTCATCTTTTCCTTCGTCTTTCATTTTTTTCTTCCTTTTTTATTTTTTTCATTTTCTACTTCATTCTATTAGGTTGGTGCAAAAATGATGTCGTTTTCTCACATATGTTACTATGTGAGAAAACGATATTATTTTTGCACCAACCTAATATTACGCATCTTTATTTTTTTACTTTTTATTCTTTCTTACCTTTTTGTCTATATTTATTGTATTACTTTTTCCTTCTAGTTTTTCATTTCATTTTTTTTCGCCGTCATCTTTTAATTTGGCTTCTTTTTGTTTCCAATTCATCAATTCTTCTCCTTTTGTTTTTTTCTTTCTTTATCCTCATCAAATTCTGTCTCCTTTCTTTCTTATTTTATTTGTCATTTCTTTCCTTCTTTCTCATTACGCATTTTTTCCTTCTTTCTTTTTCTTTCATCTTCTTCATTTGATTATTAATCATCAGTAATTCAATATCGATCCTATCAATTCAATAAAAATGAATCTTTTTTTTTTTCTTAAACTTTTTCAGAACAAAACATCAATTGACAACTTAGTAACTTAGTATCTTCCTTTATTACCCCTTGATCGATAACTAAGTTTGCGATCGTTAACCAAGTGACTGCATTTAAATAGACATTTTCCCTTACCAGTGACCTTCAAATTTTGAACTTTTTTCCTTACAACACAGCATGATAATTTTTCTTCCTACAGGCATATCAACAGGAAGGATCCTATGTATGCGTAAAAGTATAAATCTATCCAATTCATTAAACTGTCCAATAATTGTTTTGGCACGATATTGAAGAAAAATTCAATTGAGAATGTTGAGATTTTTTTCAACAATGGCGAACAGTTTATTTTAGAATTCAGGGACTCAAGCGAGACAAAAATGAATTTAACGGTATTCCTTTATTGATTGGTTTCTTTGTGTTTGGGACCTTGCGTTGCAGTACAATGGATTTTCGTATATATTTCAGCATTAAACCTAACATGTCGGTACAAGATTCCCTTGAATATTAAACATTTAATATATATATATATATATATATATATATATATATATATATATATATATATATAGATAGATAGATAGATAGATAGATAGATAGGATTTCTTCCTTTTCTTTATCGCTCTCTCTCTCTCCCTCTCTCTATATATAGATAGGTAGAGGGAATGTTTAACATTTAAAAATCAGTGCATATATATATATATATATATATATATATATATATATATATATATATATATATTCAGTTTAGACATAGAGATAAACACTATATGCTTTGTTGAATTCTATGTCTACACTGTTTATATCCAGAAAAGCTCCTTCCCCGATATTAACCAATAAATATTGCAAATTTTAAACGATATACTTATATATATATATATGTCCGTGAGTGTGTGTGTGCGTGTTGTTGTTGTTGTTATAGGTTCTAGAAAGACATTAGTTTGAGACTTAATAATTTCTGCTTTTCTCTATCATCTCTACAATATTACAAATGGTCCTCAAAAACGAAAA
>OZ010574.1:99493451-99553451 GCA_963932145.1 Acanthosepion lycidas | reverse complement strand
ATAAAAATATGTGCAGCTATCTGGAGATCGAAACCTTCATTCAACTTGTGATAATGGTTAATGAGCCTCGACTGGTTAAATGTTACTAACATGTAGTGAATTCGATCCTTAGTGGGTACCCCGTACAAAATTCAGCTAAACAAGGGTCGACATCTAAAATCAAGTAACCTAACTTGTCGTGGGGTAAGGGTTGACGAGGCTAGACTGGTAAAACATTAGTGTTAAGTAGTGAATCCGGTCATCACTGAGTGCCCTTTACAAAAATTCGGCATTAAATAACCCAACGAAGTTTGAAGTGTCGTAAAATCAATGTATGTAACCAAAAAAAGAAACAAACTATTGTATTACGTTAGAATCAGAAAATAGTGGTGTGGTAGCACCTGTTAGGGTCCCAGCTATGGACAAATAGTTGCCACCCCTTCAACAAAACACTATGAAAGTATAAATTTTATATTTTCATATGAAAAAGACCGACAATACATTTTACCTGTAGTTGAAGACATCCAATTGCATTCAAAATATATTTAGCCGAAGCCATAATTTTTTTCAAATTATTTAGATTTCGGTATAAAATAAACCATAGTGATTGATAAGACGCTAAAAAATAAACCAACCAATCAGAAAATAATTACTTATTAAATTGGGTTTAGTCTGGTTCAAGACAGCAATGACGGAAAAACATAGTGAAGATGGAAATTGCTATACTGGCTTGCGAGATGAGCTTGCGAAACTGTTTTTCAATGTGTGTTTCAGAATCGTACGCATATTCTTTTTACACGCAGTATTCCATTCAAATACACCCTGTTCGGGCATATTACAAGATGTTATTGGGCCGTATGTGTATTGTGAAATCACGTGATCTAAATAATTAGCATGCTGTTAGTAACGAATGGGGTTAAGTGACGATTTGATAGGGTGAGAGTATAGTGTAATAAAAGGGGGCAAACAATCTCCCAGAGTGAGTCTCCAGTTTTTAATCAAATAAGTCAAAACGCATGCAACAGAAGAAGAGGAAGACATAGTAAACGAGTCATTGTTGTTGTTGTTATTATTATTATTATTATTATTATTATTATTATTATTATTTAATTTACACTTTGCTTGGTTGGGTGGGTGAAATTAGAACAGGCAAGCAACAAGGATTAACTTGTGTATATCATTTTCGCCAACGCCCATTTTAAGAATACATATTAATGGATTCGGGAACAAGTGAATAAATAAATAAGGATGCGAGCATAGCTCAACGGTTATCGGCGCGGTAAGTGGAATCAAAGGGCTGAGTTCAAATTCGGTCTAGTCCGTTGCGTTCACTTTCGAACAAATGCCCTGGAAATAGACAGGTGCGCATCCATCTCTTTCCTTCCCTCCCACAGGTATGGATTGAATAGCAGAGAAGAATAGGCTCTCCGGCCTTGGGACAAATCTTAATTTAAAAACCGCGGGGAAAGCAATGAGAAACCACTCCACTATCTTTTCTCCAAGAATAATTCACAGATTTATAAAGAAAAGAAATATATGGTCAGCTATACCGTATAGACTCGTGTATAAGCCGACTTCATATCTAGGGCTACACCTGAATTTTCTGGCATGAATTTTAACCCTTCCAGAAAAAATTACCTGTGTATAGTGCAACCCCACCTTACTTTTTGTGTAAAAAACTGATCCTAAAAACTCTTACTATACTCGAGTATATACGGTAATCGTCTACGTCTTGCAGGACAATAGCATGAAAAAAAACATCCACACACAAGAAACATGTAACAAAAGTGTATTGTTTTAGACTTAAAATTCTATAATCTTTTAAATTAAGAGATCCCATCATTTTATTTCAAATTCCCCCGCGATGTATTTGAGACGAAAGATTAACCACGTGTTCTTATTTAGAAAAGAGAGAGAGAGATTTAGTTACATAAATTCTTTGTAAATATTTTGAGCGCATCACTAAAGATTAAAAATATTTTTTTAAATATGAATGATTCAAATAACCAGACCCTTCTTCTCCTTCTCCTTCTTCTCCTCCTCCTCTTCCTCCTCCTTCTTCTTCTTCTCCTTCTTCTTCTTCTTCTCCTTCTTCTTCTCCTTCTCCTTCTTCTTCTTCTTCTTCTTCTCCTCCTCCTTCTTCTTCGTCTCCTCCTCCTCCTTCTTCTTCTTCTTCTTCTTCTTCTTCTTCTTCTTCTTCTTCTTTGTGTCCCATCAGGACATGAGCTATCAGTCTCCTCCCCAACTTCCGATCCTTCCTAGCTCTTACCCTCTTCGTTGCTCCATTGTTATCCCCCAAACTCATTTTCTGACATCCATTTACACAAGCACCTTAGGTAAACTCACTCTTTCCCTCTACCCGCCCCCTATTGCCTTTACTATGTGCTGTGAGTATGAAATTCTCCAAGCCTTCTTTCCTGGTTATGGCCTCGGAAATTTCAACTGTCTCCTGATCCTAAGTACATGTGTTCTTTTGTTTCCGTTTTTCCTTAAAACTTACTCGTTGCTTACATGTTCAGCCCACACTATTCTCAGTATCTTTCTGTAGAACCATATTTCTGTTGCCTCGTGTCTTCTCTTCTTCTGTGAAGAAATTGTCCAGCAATTCACTGCTATATAGGAGGATTGATATCAAATAGCAATTCAACACTCGTTTCTTTTTCTAATGAATTTTTCCTTTTTTTCTTAATACGTTGCTTAACGTTTTGAAGGCATCTTCGGATTTCTCTGTCAGATATTCCGTTGTGTGTTATTTCTTCCAATGCATCTTCTGCTAGCTAACCCCCAAAATACATTTTAGAACAAAAAATTCGCAAACTTCAAGTTGAGTCGATCAAAGAATTGACATTTTTATTTTAAAATGTTTTTATTTGCTTTTATGTGGAAACCGGTTGAATATTGAACGTAAACAAGCTATTTTAAAATAGATTCTCGGAGTAATGTTTTTACTTTCTTTTGACTTAGTATCTTTTATATGTTTCTATTTCCTAACCAAGTAACTGGTTTTGTGTTTTTTACTGTTCATGATCGTCACGTTATTCGCCATTATGACTGAAATATGAAGTTATTTTGATATTTTTAATACTACGGTGTTCAAGCGAAATTTGAAATCGTTCGAATGACATTTAACCAGTCACGTATTTCGAAACAATAACTATATTATTGATTTGAAAATATGAAGAGTAACAAAAAACAAACAAAAAGAAAACAGTTGACTAAAAAATATTTTCTTTATTCTCTTAGGTACTTTTAGTTATGTTTTTCCAAATGTCGACTTCTGTAATATTTCTATTGAGAGGGAGAAAGTGGAAACTTAGCTTTGTTCAGCACACGATCCCGCCAGGGGAAATTCCGACAGAAATATCTGTATTCCTGAATGCTTTGTCATAATAATGAGGAAAGAAGAACATAAATGCCTGTCTTGAAAATCAGCATTCTAACCATTGAACACTCTACTTAGACCCGAACACTAACCTCTAGCATCGGTGGAAAATACGCAATACCCCCCACCACCACCACCACACACACACACATACTGGCCTGTTTCAGAGTCATTTATTTTAATAAGCAATTTTAATAAGCAATTCGCCCCAAGCAAGGAAGGAGTGCCACTAGCACGCAAGGGCTTACAGAGAGTGAGAGTAAGAGAAAAGAGGGGTGTTTGAGGAAAGGATAAAGAGAAGGATAGAGATCAAGGTCAAGGTATCAGAAGATGGCATTCAGTGTTCGAGTGGAGTCTAAAAAAGAAGATTTAGGAGGGTCCGGTTGTTTCAAAGATAGGTACAACACAGTTTCCTTCCGTGCATGTCACTCATTTTCCCTCGTGCCGAACTAAGCCGAATTCAATGAATACATTAGAGGGCCTTCCGTAGAGCAATGGACAGTGGGTACGTCTCGCAGGTTCATTCGCTAATGTAGTGAATAGGGCTGCTTCACTACCGTATGCCAGACCGAACTAAAATTAATAAATAATTACACACACACACACATTTATACACACATATACATACACATACATTGACACAGAGATACACCAAGCCTGTATGTGCGTGTGTGTGTTGCGTATGAACGAAGCGCTAACCAAAAGTTATGGGTTTCCAAAATATAATAGGAAATGAGGGATTGTCTTTCTGGGTTGATTAATTTTGAGAGACATTGCCGAGAAAAGTTGAATAGATTAATGAGTTACTTTTAATTTGACGCCATTTTCCGTGACACATTCAATGACAGTTATCATGATGCAAATCAATGCATTAAACTGGTATTAAACAACCGATCTTGATAAAACATTCAGGTTATATTTATATAAACTATATAAGGATTGAGATTCAGATCATAATACGTATCCTTATTTTAAAAAAATAATAATAATTGTAGTATCGTATACAAATCAGAGAGACAAGTATAAATAGAGAACAACTAGCGAACATTGGGTAGCTATGTCTAGCAAACCTGGATGCTATTCAGGAAATGGAGAACTGTACTAAGACTACTACTACGCAGAGAGGTATACAAAACATAACAATAATAATGACTTATTTTCAGCGTCATGCAAAATATAATAAATGTTATGGAAAATGCAACGGGAATTGTTATCAAGGAATATACAAGCCATAAAAATATGTTTGACTAAAACAATAGCCCATATGTTATTTTATTATTTTACATGGGATAATGGTATATAAAGTTTTATATATCAAGAAGAATTTTTTGCGGGGAAAGATGTATGACAAAGGGAAAAAGTTATCGTATGACGCGTTTCATCACTTGGGAATTCATCGGACTATGTTTATTTTTAGGTTGATGCGACTGCACATGCGCACGAACGAGGGACGCTGGGAATTTTAAATTTAAAAATGATTTTTTTTCTTTTGGGTATATAATCTTGTCGATTTCATTTACATTCTTTTTATTTTTGTTTCCATCACTTTTGTTATTAAATCTCCCATATTGTGATAATAATGGTGAACCGTTGTAAGAACCTGAAGGACAAAACACGTCACACGAAAGCCTCTTTTCCTCTGTGTCATACAACAGCCTCATATTATCTTACATGTTAATATAAATTCTTTCATATTCTACAACTTTCTTTAATCTTTCAACTATTATGTCAAGGTTTTCTACTTTTTCGAATTTAACATTAATTGCAGCAGTTTTAATTGCCTCACAGAGAATTTTTCATGAATGTCACTTCCTATTTTCATAATAATCTCTTTTAATGATTGGCCACAAGCATTCTTTTGGATCGATATTTGGAGTGGCATTCCCTTAAAGTCGTGTCTTTGAGAATGTGAAGGAAAATGATCTTGCTTTTTCTGCTTTGATCTCTACCACTCAAAACATTTGTCATAGTGTACATATGTCTACGTATGTACAAACGAGTGACGTAATCATCGATCGAGCTCTGAATTTTCCTCTATCGCAGTGAACGGTTGTCCTATTAGGTCATAAGCTAAACCCAGAGCCTTGTTTGGAATTCGTACGTACGATCCACAGCTAATGATGCTGGAAAATTATATTTTTTTTTAAAAATAATGTGTTTAGTTTTGTGCTCGAAGTTGTGGATAAACTTCTTTTTTTTTTTTAATTTTTTCATTCCAAGCAAAGCCGGAATGCTACTCATACGCTGGGGGTTACAGAGAGTGAAGGTGAGAGAAAAGACTGGGTCCGAGAAAAGGATAAAAGCTGAACGGGGTTCAAGAAGATAAAAGATATTGGTTGATGTTGCATTTAAAATTTTGAAGCTTGTAGTTATCAGGGAAGCAAGAAAGCGGAAGGGAGTTTCACAGGTGGGAAGTGAGAGAAAAGAAACTGTTGGAGTAGAAGTGGCGGTTGCATTTAACTATTTCAACAGTATAAGGGTGGGACCTAGATGCCAATATAATAGCATGCTTAAACTTACGTAGTCCGGGCACCGGGGTAAAAAGCTTGTCAGAGCAATAGCCATGAAAATATTTGTAGAAAAGACATAGGGAAGCCACACCACGTTGGCGAGAAAGTGACTGAAGTTGGGATACCAAGTCAGGATCGATTACATTGCAGATCCATCTTTGGATTTTTTCAAGAACAGTCAAGTAACAGGAGCACCAGACCAAATATCGCAAAAATATTCAATTCACGGATGAATGGTAGATTTTTAAATGTACCAGATGGACTCTGACGAGAAAAACTTCTGGCACGGCACAGTGACCCAACTTTCCTTGCAGTAGATGCAGCTATAGATTCGATGTAGTCGTTGCACTTCAAGTCAGTTGAAAACGTGTGGCCAAGAAGACGCAGTGTGTTGCTCTCCTGAGTCTAACATCAGCCAAACTGATAGTGGATAGGAAACATTCTCTATGATGGTTAAATAAGAGTAGTTTCGTTTTGGAGGCAGGAGAGTCTCTGTTCTAGTGTGGAAACCAGCTGAGGATACTACAAATGAGTCGAGTGTTGAGTTGGAAGAGAATTTCCGAGCAAAGCATTCAACCTTACTCATATTTTCTTATTTTTGTTCAAGAACTTTCTACTTTCGCAATCATTATCAAGAATCGTTATGGCGCCTGTGTGGCAGTTAAGCGATCATGTATATTTCGATACATGACTGACGAGGCAGATTTTTCCCCACAGTGAGTTGCTATTTACCCATAGCTGGGGGGAGAAGAAGGGGATTTATACCTTTCCGAAGGGTATTAGCGCGTAAGTGAATATAATGGATTCGAGTGGAATTAGAACTCAGCTCTCCAATTCCTCAATCCGAGCCGTTATCCCTTACTCCACCGTACGAAAGGAAAACCTGTCTTAGCCAGAGCGTTTCATCTTCCGGGAGACTTTATCAAGGCAGATAATGTTCTTTTTGTCTTTATTATAGTTTCCTTTTATAATCTCTATCTGAAATTCATATATATATATATATATATATATATATATGTGTGTGTGTGTGTGTGTGTGTGTGTGTGTGTGTGCGTGTGTGTGAAAAATGTGTGTATATAAATATAAATAAATATATATATATGTGTATAATTATTTATATATTATATGCGCGGTACTTATTAGAAAGCGCTCAATATCAGAGATAGAGCTAACATATATGGTTGGATAGATGTGAGCTTGTGACCCTGGGTTTCACGCTTTAGCCCAGGGTCACAAGCTCACATCTATCCAACCATATATATATATATATATATATATATATATATGAAAATTTCTCAGTTAACCTGTAGAAAAGACAATATTTATAAATATAAATGACAATAGGAAAACTGTAGTAGTTGCTGAGTCAGCAACTACTACAGTTTCCCTATTATCATTTATATATATATATATATATATATATATATATATATATATATATATATATATATATATATATGAATTATATATCAGATATATAGTATCATAATGGGTCGCGAGAAAGATATCAACTCAATGGAGAAAAATATTACGTTACTGAATTATAAGAAAACACAACATTGGAAATTATTAAAAGGATGATCCGAGATCCTAGAATTAAAACTGAAATTCCAAATATTAAAGACATCAAAGCAACTAAACTACCTCCTCAATAGTAATTTATGCTGATGAATATAGAGCTACATTGAATGAACTTGATATAGGCTATGTCCTTCATGGAAATAATCACCCAACATGACAGGGGGAGAAGAATTTGGGGAGCGGGGTCTAGAATGATAGGCAGTAAAATTTGAGGCTATTTCAAAATTGATGATAGTATCAAATGTCAAGAATTATTGCACTCATTCACATTTTACAAAGTTAACTATTTCTCAATTTATCAACAAAAGGTTTCGAAGATAAGAAAGATATCACGCTCATCTATTGCAGCTAAATGTGCACGATATAAAGAAAGATTGTGATGTAAGCAGTGCCTAACCTTGCAAGTAGGCAGTTAAAATACCTTCACGCCGGGTAACGCTCAGATAATATATCATTATTATTATTATTATTATTATTATTATTATTATTAATAATAATAATAATAATAATAATAATAAGAAGAAGAAGAAGAAGAAGAAGAAGAAGAAGAAGAAGCTTCTGAAATCCGAGGAGATATGGCGTGTTCTTCGAGGGTCCATAGAAATGTAAACTGTATAACAGATTTAATGTAAATATTTCAGCATAAATATTTTTACTACTGAATTTTAACGTAAATATTTTTTCTTTAATGGATTTTATGTAATTATTTATTTCCTTTTTGATATTATTTTAATTTTTGTCGTAATTTTGTGTTTATTTTGGTCTATTTCATTTTCAGGAATATATACTTCAACGTAAATATCCAACTGATTTTAATTTAAATTTATGTGACTATAAAATCTTAATTTATTCAAATTCTTACTATTAAAAAACTATAATGAAACGGATTAAATTTCTTAAAGAATGTATTTGATTTATATATATATATATATATATATATATATATATATATATATATTAATTTGCTCATTACCGCGAATTATATTTTAAATGAATATTTTAATTTTAAAAACATAATAACCTTCAAAAGTGACCGATGTATTATTGCTATCATTATCATTGCTAATGCCGTTACTATCATTGCTATTATTGTGTTATTGATCTGCATATTATGTAATTGGTATTTACTAGTATAATTGCATTGTTATTGTTTAAATTTTTTAAGCAAATCTCGATTTGTTTGATTTTTGCTTTCTTTTTCGGTGTTTTTATCTGTTCCTCTTGACAGCGTCTCTATTTGAATTACAAAATCCCCTCCTAGTCGCAGACACTGAAGCAAATTGTTGAAAGGTACAAGACAGATACTGCTGATAGGAAGAAAAAATGAAGCAGAATGCAATAATATATATATATATATATATATATATATATATATATATATATATATATATATATATATATATATATATATATATATATATATATATATATATATATATATATATAAAAAAAAAATCAAATACATTCTTTAAGAAATATAATCCCTTTCATTATAGTTTTTTAATAGTAAGGATTTAAATAAATTAAGATTTTATAGTCACATAAATTTAAATCAGTTGAATTTTTATGTTGAGTTATATATATATATAAGACATTGTTATGTTTATAAGTTCTCTTTATAGATAGAAATATTTAAGTAAATGCTCTGTTTATAATAATATTAACGACATTAACCGGCCTGAATGTCCGAGAAATTTTCATAGAAAATATGCGTCCTCCGACAGGAATCGAACCTGTATCCTATACGGAACCGTCATATAGCCTGACGTGCTGTTACCGATTCAACCACAGAGGAACGTTTCGGTTAGCAAAGTCGATTTTACTGTTTTTAAACTGCAATTTTCCATGAGTTTCTGTCATACATTCATATCTGCTCTTAAAATAATTGTCAGACTTTGTCCATTTCGTAATGTGTGACGTCATTTGTTTACATCTGGATACGCATCGGGGGATTC
The DNA here is from genome assembly GCA_963932145.1 of Acanthosepion lycidas. NCBI lineage: Eukaryota > Metazoa > Mollusca > Cephalopoda > Sepiida > Sepiidae > Acanthosepion > Acanthosepion lycidas. The sequence goes on along the minus strand of OZ010574.1, from coordinate 99,544,044 downwards.
CTGGTAGCCCATACCTTAAAAAAATACAAAAAATTGTTCTCACAAGTACAGCCCACAGGGCTTTATCTATGTATGTTATGGGGTCCACCCCTTTTTCATACAAGTGGACTCGACCAGTGTATACTTGCACTGCTGCCGGTGTATACCCGAGAGAGTGAGTCAGAGAGATACACTGATACAGTGATACGGTAGAGTGTGAGGTAACCGCTTTGTAGGAGTCACAGTTGCGAGCACGTAGAATCAGAAGGAAGTCCTACTTCGATATTGAATTTCCCAGACTGTATATATATTATTATTGCTACTAACCGCATTTCTGGATCTGCTATCCGTATTACCAATTGTATTATTACGTCAATACATTTATTTGCTATATTTCATTCCTGCGTTTGTCATTCATTTGAGACCGGATTTCAAATTGATCTCATCCTCGTCGCCAATTTAGTCGAGTCCACTTGTATGAAAAAAGGGTGGACCCCATAACAATGTAAAATGTGCAATTTCTTTTCAAAACTGCTCAGTGGAAAATGTCATGATGCCATTTCTGACCTTAGATCTCTGGTCGTGACAAGGAAACAAATGCAAACACACCAAAAGTCAAAGGTAATAATAATAATAATAATAACAACAACAACAATGCTCAAACTCTAGATAATGATCACTTTTTGCTTATAGAAACATCATCTTCCAGAAATACTTTCGTCGACCGTTTTTGGCCGAAATATATTATTCGTTTTATATACATATATATATATATATATATATATATATATATATATATATATATATATATATATATATGCATATGCCTGTGTGCGTGTGACAAAAATGTAGTTCTAAGTAGTTTTATTGGTAATATCAGAGATACAGCGTGTGTAAAGATGAATTAACACCGAGTAGCAACATCCTGTTTCAAGCTTAAATGCAATCTTCAGGTCACACACACACACACACACTTGTGTTAGGGAGGTCAGGCATTGCTTTCCACTTGTCTTCCACGCCATTCCGCTTGTCGAAAGATTTATCGATGTCTGGCTGACTAAAAGTTAAAATGATGTTGATTTTGTATGCGTAGCCCGAAAGTATGGGGCACCCAGTGAGGATCGAACTCACTACTCAGTCGTAATTGTTCTAGCGAGACAAGCTTGCTAACAATTATACCACGTCCACACGCCCTAATTAACTTCTAAACGTAGCATAAATGTGGCACACGGCCGAATGTCTAGAGCACCTAGTGAAGATTGAACTCACTATTTAGTCGTAATTGTTCTAGCGAAACAAGGTTGTTAACCATTACACCAGGTCGAAGTGACCAAATATGGTGATTTGAATATCGCACAAAGCCGAAAGTATGGGTCATGCAGTTAGGATCAGATGTAAATTGATTCAGGAAGACTAGTTTGTTGACCATTACATCACGTCGGTGTGCCCCTGAAAGTGGAAACGATGAATGGAAGTCATAAGAATAATATCTGTGGTAAAGTAAATATCATTTAAGCACGAAAAACTGAGGGAAATTTTAAATCATTTCCAATCATAATGTTTCGAGTGTGATGAATAACATCCTCAGAACATGCTGCCTTTAAAATGTCATTTATCTTTTGATTCTCCACCCACCACTTCCCCACCGATTAGTTATCTGCAAAACTTACTGTTGTATCACGTTGAGACAACGGTTCTCGTTCGTTCCCCGAAGTTAAGCAACGTTGATCCTGGTCAATATCGCTTGGTAATACAAGTTGCTGTAAATTTGAATGTACGAGTGCCCAAAGAATCGCAAAGAGACATGATAACCCAAACGAGTTACATCCTCACCCTCCCAACATGAATTGGGCCAGCACGGCAAAGTGATGGCGCATTCCTCCACATGAAGAAGAAGAAGAAGAAGAAGAAGAAGAAGAAGAAGAAGAAGAAAGAAGAAGAAGAAAGAAGATGAAGAAGAAAAGAAGAAAAAAGGAGAAGGAAACAAGAAGAAAAGAAAATAAAAGCAGAAAAAAAGGAGAAGGAAACAAGAAGAAAAGAAGAAAAGAAAAGAAAAGGAGAAAAAAGAAGAAAAGAAGAAGAAAAAAGAAGAAAATAAAAGAAGAAATGCAAAGACTAATAAGTGTATGAATAAATGTTACAAGAAAATAATATTCAAAGAAATAATCAAGGCCAGAAGAAAAAGTAGTTCAACAGAACAAGATGGCGTCAATAAAAGAAAATGCAAAGTAAAAAATTACTAAATCATACGATCGACACGATAGATTGGAACTTCTTTTGTGGAGGCGTGACCGAGTAATTAGAACGTTCAATTATCGACCACAAGACCCTGTTTCGAATCTCACCATGATCGATTTGTCAAGAAGGTGACTTGATCTTATGTCTGGCTAAACAAACCCAGCGTGTAATAAATTTGGAAAGTGCCTGAAAACCATACCACAGTTTGACCCAAGCCTTGCGAGTGAAATTGACTAAATGAAACTGTTCGAATTCGCCGATGGTTGCGCTAGCACAAGACATCGTAACCGAGGCTTTAAGCGTACTGGGGTTGTTCGAACTGCTTACTAAGGCATAATGTGCCCTCTCTCGCCCCCAGAAACTGCAACTAAGGTTCGCTCAGCGTACTTGCAGTATAAACAACAGGTGGACTCTGTGCAAGTGTGTCTGAGCAGGTGTCTGCGGCAGGGATTGGCTAACCGCCCTAGCAGACAGGTGTGCTCAGGTAAAGAAAGTAGCTAGCCATTATTCCCTTCATAAGCCAAAGATTTACATTGATTTAATTTTGAAGTTCAATTTTTTTCGCTTTTCTCTGCAACTTTTATTACTTGTTCAATGTGTCACTTTCTATACTAAACTTTAGCCAACACAAAGTAGAGGGTATAGGGTTACTGAAAGAGGTGTTCTATATTAATGTAATGGGAGGTGGTAGGAAGTGAAGTTATAAGGATAGAATAACAACTCACCTTTGACGTGAAGAGGTTAAAACTGTATAAGAAAGCATTCACGCGGGATTTTGTGTAACAAAATATAAGTTTTGTGGAAAAGAATTTCTGAGTGGAACTTTTTTCTTACAATTTCAATATGGAAAAATTACTGGGAATCGTCTCCATTGTCATAGCATGATGTGTCTTAGCTGTAAAGGTCAGAAGTGGTGGAACTAAAGAATGAAACGCCTTAACATTTGCCATGGAAAGATTGAGATAAATAAACATATATATAATTATATCTATATAATTTCATTACTGATGTGTGATGGTCTACAATGTCTTTCTTTTCCTCCCTCTCTCTCTCTCTCTCTCTCTCTCTCTATCTATCTATCTATCTATCTATCTCCCTCACTTTTGTTTTCTGTCTTTCTCTATCATTCAACCTTTCTTTATTTCATTCTTTCTTTTTATCTCTATACTAGCAGCATGGCCCGGCGTTGACCGTGTTTGATTCAAAAAATCCTACGACTCATACAGCAATCGCTATCACTTGACTTAAAATATTTTTGCCCTTCCTTGCCTTTAAAGAAGTGCCCTTTGCCGTGATGATGTTGCTACATGCCTTACTTCTTGCCTATCTCACACTGCGAATTTTTTCTAAGCTCTATACTAAACATTAAATCTGTTACGAAAAAAGAACTAAACAAAATGAGCACAAAACAATCAGCTTTAAAAAAAAGGACTCGTAACTGGAAAAACCGAATGAAAAAAGAATGTTAACAACAAATACTTTTTCACACCAACTCAATTCTGCGGAATCAGAATCATCGTTGAGTTTAAGCAAGCAAATCAACCAATCTGCCATGCAAATTTAAATTGTTTCCACTTGTGACAAATGCAGCTAGCGATTTTTTTTGCATGCTAGCATGCTAGTTAACATTCGTGTCAGTCAGCTGTTGACTCTCACGCTGGCCAATAGAATCTTCCTGCCTATTCGTGGCAGCCAGCTATAGGCTCTCACTCTGGCCAGTAGAAAATGGCCGCAAACTACATGAAAACTGCCGTAGAAGCAGGAAAAAATCGATTATTTCAACTATCGATAGGAGTTGGGAAATGCAAAGTCGGTCTTGACCTTTTCGCTAACTTGAAGCATGTGCATGTAAATTTTGGTGCAAATCCGTCGAAAATTGCGACCGTGCATTCGTTACACACACACACACACACACACACACACACACACACACACACACATCATGCTTTTATAGATAGAGATAATTTTCTTGTCTTTTCATTTCGAGCCAGTGAAGTAGGAATTTTAATTTTTTTTATACATTAACGAAAAAACTGTTTTGAGAAATATACTTTGTTATTCCAGATTCTTCTTCTTATATGAGCCGTGTCGTTTTGGGCAGTGGGCGATTATGGCTCTCCACAACTGCCTGTCCTTTGCAGTGCTTAGTAGAGTTCCCTCCGGTTTAAACCGCCCCAAAAGCACGTCATTGTTAACGCATTCGTCACGTATCAAACTACCCTAATCTATTCCCATCATGGCTCTTCTCAAAATACGTATCATCTATCTTTAACAAGCGCCACAACATCCCACTTCATTACTTTTTTCCTTTTTCCTTTTTCCTTTTTTTTTTTTTTTTGTGGATAAATATTCCGCTATATTTAGAAACATTTTTCAAACAATTATGTCCCTTATTTAGTTTTAATAAAGATATACAAAGATGCGTACTTTAGACGATATCTTTGCCACCGATGTTTACACATCGAGCAAAAGGCATACAACAGTGTGAGCTTGTATAGACGTTTAGTCGGTTATTGAAACCGAGCTTCTGATTAATAGCTTACTACTTATTAATTACACTTCGTTGGAAAGTACAAAGAAGGAGGCTTGTGCCTTTTATCCCCTCCTACGTGGGATCATTTCTTTTCTTAAGGGCCTTGAGGTTGCCATCAAATTAACATACAATTCCAGTCTAAATGCAATTTTTAAATATTCCCTGTTGCTTTAGAAGCAGTAAATGGAAATATTTTTTCGCAGATAAAGAGTGTTGATGTAAAACATGCCATCCTGGATTATTTAGGCGCCTAGGGGTTGGGAGAATACGAAATCAAGCTAATCTTGACCGTTATCCTTGAATAGTGATTTCGATCCTCACTGGGTGCACCATACTTTTATTTTAAGCGTTTCACCCCAAGCAAGGCGGGAAGCCACTAGGACGCAAGGGGTTACAGAAAATTTAGAGCAAGATCAGATATCACTCTTTCTTTTTATATGCCATGTTCTTTCAGGACGTAGGCGATCATGGCTCTCCACCTCCTTCTATCCCTTGCAGCTCTCAACAAGTTCCTTACCTCTGCTTCCTCCCCCAGACCACGTTCTGTCATCCACTTGCTTGAGGCTGCCAGGTATGCCTAGCGTTGTCTCTCTTTCCCTCTATTCAATCCCTGTGTATCAGATTCTCCAGGCCCTTCTTCCTTATTATGTGTCCCAGAAACTTAAGCTACCTCTTCCTGGTGTTAAATATAAGCCTTTTCCTTGTTTGCAACCACTTTAAGACCTCACGCTCGGTCCATGATATCCTTAGCATGCTTCTGTAGAACCTCGAGTCTCTTCTTCATCTTTGAGGAAATCGTCCAACATTCGCTTTCACTGCTTAAACAATTTACCACATTAAATACCATTATGTGTAAGATCATTTGCAAAATATATTTAAGCTAAAAGACAAAGATTATTTACTAAGTAGGATATAAGGCTATAACATTGAGGTAAGGTGAGAATCGATCTAATATCAATAGTTGATTAGTCAGTGATATTAACTTGTTGACCTTCAGGTCATGCTAGGCGTCTGTGCAATACACGAGGTGCTATCAAAAACTTCCATGTTCCCACTCACGGCTACTTTCGTATTACATTCGGTTCAAGCGCACTGTTCAAACACACGGTTTTTGTTTTGTTTTTGTTTTTTGTTTTTGTTTTTTTTTTGTTTTGTTTTTTTGTACTTTTATTTTATCAGGAAACTTATAAGAATGTGATGGCTGAGATTAGTCCTAAAATTAAGCATATTTTAAATGAGTTTTATGATTTTTTTGTTGCCCAACCGCAGCTTACGACAAATAAGTGATTATTTTATTAGGGCTGTAATTTAAGCATGAAATACAGCTGAAACTTCGATATTTGCCTAGGCTCAGCTTAAATGATTTGATGTTAATTAAACACACACTCACACTCACACACACTCACACGCACACACACACACACACACACACATATATATATATATATATATATATATATATAGATAGATAGATAGATAGATAGATAGAGAGAGAGAGAGAGAGAGAGAGAGAGAGATATGAAGGAAAACTTAGCTAAGTTTTCCTTTTGTCTTTATTCATGTCCTTGTATAGAGATATAATTTAGTTACATCTGAAATTTTGCACACACACACATACACACACACACACACACATATATATATATATATATATATATATATATATATATATATATATATATATAGAGAGAGAGAGAGAGAGAGAGAGAGGGAGAGAGAGATACTTTCAATTTTAAGGTAACATTTCATTTCTTCTGTATCAATGGAAAATATTGTTTTTAAATTTAATATTCATATCCAAACGTAAAATAAATTTATACTTCTATACATTTTTGTTTAAAATACTTTAAAAAAAATAAGGCAACTTCTTGCAAAAGAAAAGAAACCGAAATAATTTTTACTTACAATCACTTGAACTTTGACGATGATCCGTTTATGTTAAAGAAAGAAAGAAAAAGTATTCTCTCGTCCAAATATCTGCCTTCATTTTGTTTGTTTGCTTGCATTTTATGTGTTGCGATATAAAGCAAGAGAATCGTTTAAAAAAATAACTTCTCCATATTTCCTGTTGGCGCCGCTGTGGAAAGACATTAGCAAAACTCATGGGAATTCAGAAAACTTCATTTTTCGAGGGCCTGATTTGTAATTTGCGCAATATAATCTAATCGTTTACCCACATGGAGTGAATATTATGGCGATGACAGTATCGCTAATTCCTTTGGCATATGTTTTAATGGCGACGTTACGCACCTTCTCACTGATGCGTGTGATGCTATGTCGGCTTACGAGATGTAGTTGTTTCATTTGTACTGCCTGATATGACGCTGAATGCGTGGTTTGAACAAATTCCCGTTCTTAATTCCATAATTTAGGATTAGTTGAATTGAATTAGTTGCATTATGTATGTCAATAAGTTACAAAGTAAATACATCCCATAATAAGATAGGAAAACAGCAAAGACCTCGAATTACAAATCAAACACGGAAAGTTTACTATATTAGTTAACCTTATACAATCATTTAATAAACAGCTTATATACGGTTATGTCTCCCCGAACTCTTTTTTTCTATATTAGCAGTGAATACCCATAATTTCTTAGATAAGATAGTGTAGTGGTTTCTCGTTGCCTTCTCCATGGCTTGGAATTCAAAGTTTCTCTTCTCTTGGACTGGTTGCCACTCAAAGCTAGACAGCCCAGTCTACATTGATATTTAACTGGTCAGAGAAGAGAAAGATTTGTGTTGAGACTGAGTATAGGGAGAATTGAGGAAAGGACAAAAGATTAACGGGATTCGAGAAGATAGAAGATGGCTATTGACATTGCATTTAAATTTTTGAAGATTGTAGTTACTAGGCAAGCAAGTAAACGGAAGGGAATTCCATAGGCGGGAAGTCCAGGAAAATAAATTGTTGAAGTAGAAGAGGCGGTTGCATTTAACTATTTCAACAGTAAACGAGTGGGTATCACGCTTAAACTCATGTAGACGGAGGCACCCAGGAAAAAAGATCGTCAGAGCAGTTGCTATGAAAATATTTGTAGAAAAGATAGGGAAGACACGTCACGTCGGTGGGAAAGTGACTGAAGTCGTGATGCCATATCAGGGTCGAATACATTGCAGATCATTCTTTTTATTTTGTCAAGAATATCGAGATAGTTGGAGCACCCGACCAAACATGGCAGCAATAATGGTAGATTTGTAAATTTGAAAGATTGACTCTGATGGTAAAGATTTTCTGACACGAGACAGTGACCCAGCTGTTATATATATATATATATATATATATATATATATATATATATATATATATATAAGTGATCATTGAAGTCAACACTCAGAGGCGACAGGCTGTTTCAGAGGCGACAGGCTGTTTCAAAGCCGGCTTGACGATTGCGTCCACCATGAAACAGACTGTTGCTTCTGAAGTGTTGACTTCAATGTTCACTTTTATATTTATATTTACATACGCTCTGTCTCTGATATTGAGCACTTTATCCCATAAATATAACACACCTTAAAACTATCTATCTATCTATCTATATATATATATATATATATATACATATATATATATATATATATATATATATATATATGTGTGTGTGTGTGTGTGTGTGTAAATTTGTGTTTTATTCTATTAGTTATTAGCCGATTATATATATATATATATATATATATATATATATATCAGATGCATTTTATTTAGAAAAGGAACTATGTAATATATTTGCATAACTGGTGTTATTTATATTTTGTTTATGTTTAAATCGCTCTGAAACCATCGGTTGTCATTCGATCATCGAAGCTAAGCCACGTCGATCCTCCTGGTGAGATGTTTTGACGATTTTTACTAATACTTTGGGTAGTAAACCTCGACCAAAAAATAAAATGCCTTTGGAATGCACGGAGGTGGTAAAAGAATTTGTTAGTTTCTGAAAAATCGCTATTTCAGTGCACCTTAAGCTTGCTAATAAATATATTATACGATCAGTAGCCTAATTCAAGTGTCAACATAGACTATTTTTTTTTTTTTTTTTTACTTATGGCCTAACAGAATAACCCGCTATACTTTTAGTTAGCGTCTCACTGGATGTTCCACAATATTATCGTTGTTCCAGACAAAGCTGCTCTTTGTCGGAATCAAGAAAACTTCACCGTGAAGTTAACAGTCACACCAATCATTAATGAGTCCGATCGACCTTTTCTAAGTTCTTTTCGTTTGTAACTCTGTGTCATGCAGCTCTAAAAATTACCATATTTATTCTCTATAAAACATGTATTGAAATATTTGACCAATTCAGCTGAGTGTATTCACGGTGGAGTAATAGATAGCGGCTCGGATTAAGCAATTGGAGAGACGAGTTCGAATTCCAGTCGAATCCATTGATTTACGTGCTAATACACTCGGGCAGAATCCTTTGCTCCCCTCCAGCTATGGGTAAATAGCAGGAGACACCGGGTTCTGTAGCCTTGGATGGCAACTGGCCTACCGCAGAAAGAAATGGCAATCTACTGCAGGGGAAAAAAACCTGCCTCATCAGTCATGTATCGAAAGATACATGATTGCCTAAGAGTGTATCACGCATGGCATATAACTGACTGCATTCATGAAAAATGATTTTATAGTATTTAAGCATGTAACGTTTGAAGCAAGCTATCATTATATTACAAAGCATTACAAAATCACCTTTGCTGTAGAACTAGGAGTAGATAAGTTCGTCTATCGCCCGGTTCGCACTCTTCCTCGATCTTTTGAACAGGAGTAGATGTTTATCCCTTGTTTCCTGTATAGGACTTAAATTCTGGTTAATTCTAAAATAGAAGTATACTGAACACTGAAATTTTATTTGCTAATTATTTTTTTTTCTCTTCAGTAGGAGTAAATAGGATCGCCTATCGCCCGGCTCGCACTCTTTCTCGAACTTTTGAACAGGATTTCTCTGTTTAGGATCGGGTTTCCGACTCCTCCGAAAATCTCTGGTTGGAGCCCGGAATTATATGAGTATATAACAGAAATCAAAGGAAGAAAATAACAATCATACTACTACTAATAGCAATGATAATAATAACAACAATAATAATAATAATAATAACAATAATAATAATAATAACAATAATAATAATAATAATAACAATAATAATAATAAATATTATAATTATTATTTTTAAAAAAAAAAACGCCAACAACAACAACAACAACAAACACCCTCATTTGGAGAAATAATCTGAGTTGGACTGGAATGTATTTCAAACTGGACCCTACCTATCAAAATCTGCCAACATATCGCGCATATTTGGCTGTGATATATGTTACTAGTATACACTTATCAGTTTCGGTGTCATGATAGTTATATTGGCCTTCATATATTTGTCAGTTTCTTGTCAGTTTCTTGTCAGTTTCTTCTCAGTCTCAAAGAAGACTTTGCATAGAATGAACAATTTAAAACTGCAATTAAATGTAAATTGATTGAAACATTTATTTTTATTTAAACTAATTTTAAGTAAAAAAAAAAAAAGTTAAATTATTTTGATAATATTTAAAAACTGGTCTTTCAATTTTCTGCAACTAGGAGAAATACGAAATACTAACAGCTCTCTGAGAATAGATCAATAAATCCGTAGTCTGACATGAATTAACTAGCTGAAATCGAATTTAAAATATTCACTGTATAATGTTCGATTTTTATTATTATTAACCATGGAATTAAGTTTGCTGACAAGGAAGGAAATTATGTTCAAAAGTAAATATTTGTTACATAAAAATAATTATATTTTTCCTTTTTCATGATTTATTGATGTATCTATATAATTGAGTTCAATGATTTACGATCATTTTAGCATTCTCCTTGATAACAAATATGTTTCTAAATATCTTTAGTACAGCTAACATAATAACCTTATTGCACAGATATTACTTCAGCTAGAAATGTTAGTAATAATTTATATGGATGAAATAAAGGCTGGACTGATTTTAAATGTGAATTAAGCGTCTAATTATTTTTTTTTCTTTTTCTTTCAGATTTAACAACTTATGTCTTTGGCAATTTCAACCATGGAAAGATTAACAATCAAACAACGTGTTAAAGTTATCGAAGCCTATTATGAAAATGGACGTTCAAACAGAAATGCATTTCGCGCACTTCGCAATTATTTTGGTCCACATAATCGACTAACCGAAAGTGTAATTGGAAATGATGCAACGTTGTTGTGGAGAGGTTCAATTCCCGCGCGCGATGACGAATACAGGTGTTTGGATTTTCGGCCACATTCTCGTGCACTGCAGCAAAGTTTTCAGCTGAACAGCGTAAACGAGCTCGCAGTGGTGTTTTCACATCTGCTACTGACCCAGTTTGTTTGAATTTACGAACAATTATTCCAATTGTGCTCTTGGTTAGTCGATTATGTTGACTCCAAAAATCGCAAAGTGCGTTCAATGAATTTATATTTGAACGTCCATTTTCGTAATCAGCTTCGTTGTTTGATTGTTTGATGGTTGAAATTGCCAAAGACTTAAGTTGTTAAATCTGAAAGAAGAAGAAAAATCATTAGACACTTAAACTTAATCCGCATTTAAAATCGGCCCAAGTTATTGGAAAACCTTTAGATGGATTTTCAGGTGGACTAGAATTTACTTTATTAAATCCTGAGACATCTAAATAATGACTACTTACGCCTCATCATTAACTCATCGGTAACTTGAATTCTCGAAGAAAAAAAAATATTGAACTCAATAAATTATTATTATTATTATTATTATTATTATTATTATACAATGTTAAATCCCGAAAAGAAAGGTGCAATGATAATTGTGGCTAAACCATTAAAATACAATTTTCATTTGCAAGCAACGGCGTCATACATTGCTTTTGCTTTGCTTTATAAATAATTTGACATAAATTATTCAACTTTTCAATTGAATCTCGGATATCATTTTAACACATTTCCATATAATGAGTTGTTAAAATGATTTATTGGTCTTAACACCACTTTACGCAAACTTTATTCCGTGCTCTCGGGAGACAAGCCACGTATCACTTACATTTCTCTGGGTTAAAAGTTATGGGTGGACTTGGAACCAGACAACCAATGATCTCTTTCCCCATAGCAAAAATATGTTTAGACATTCAAACACGTACTTGGGAAAACATTCCTTAGAGCGCAAACATGCGAATATATACTTGCACACACACACACACACACATATACATATATACACACACATACAGTGTGGGTGTTAAGAAACTCCCGATTTAAAATTGTTAATAACTTCATTAATTATTGGTGGATTTTCATAAAACATGATTTATTTAAAACGGTACAATGGCAAATGTACAGTGCAGTGTTAAAATTTGCACATGTTTTTCCACTCTGAAGGTTAAACCACGACTACTTCTGTGGGTTTCTACCACAGATCCCGTACTCATCAGTTTGAAATGACAATTTCTGATGGTTTTCGTATCTAGTGAAGAATAGAGGTCCATGAATACTGCGCCACCATATCTGCACCATGGACTGCAACACTTTATAACAGTATGCAAGCTCAGTAGGCTCCTCCAGTGTCAGGCGTTGTGCCATTTTGGGCGACACTTGTCTGAATTAAAAACAAAAAATTACCAATTAAATGTACCAATTTATTTGATTTCATGCAAATATAATGATATTAACAAAGGTTATAATCAATTTTCAATAAGAAATTACCTTTTAACCACTCCATATATATATATATATATATATATATATATATATATATATATATATATATATATATATAGGATTAATACAAATAAAATTTGACACTTAGATGACTGATGTTATGTTCAGAACTTCGACTTCAGAGTGTTGTAGACGAATAGTATTGCAATCACTAGTCAGTAAGGTTCAGCAATTGACTGCAAATTTTCTCATTTTCGTTAATTATATTTTAAGTTAAAAATTAATTTATGAGCCCGTTATTGGTGAAAGGTTGAGGTCCCTCTCCTTCTCTCTCACTCTCCGTATATATATATATGTGTGTGTGTGTGTGTGAATGAAAATATATAGAAAATAAGAAAGAACTGGTTAGGTAAATAATCCAAAGTTCTTTAGTATTTTTGTTATTATTTAAAAAAAATAGTGCTCGATACAAAAGTAGAGCATAAATATAATTATTTATTTAAAAATATGATTCCAACTCGCTACATCGTTATCTTTTCTTTTCTTAATTCCTGTTCTTTTTTTGTTCTTTCTCCTTAATATTACTTTTATTATATTACACTTTTATGATAGTGTTATGGAGTGGTTTCACAGTGGAGGCTTGTATTTGTACTAAGTCAGTTCTAAAACAGGTTCGACGTACAAAACGTTAGGAACTTGATATAATAGGTAATGACGAAGTAATCTAGTTGTGGTCGCTGATACTTTATTGTCCGACATCGACTGACTAACTCTCCCTGGGCGACTCCTACTACTACTACTTATTAGGTTGGTGCAAAAATAATGTCGTTTTCTCACATATGTTACTATGTGAGAAAACGATATTATTTTTGCACCAACCTAATATTATAGGTGGGAGGGTCTATTAACTATAGAATAGGTGTGTTCCACTATAACATATAGTAACACCACTATGCGTCTTAGTGGTTTTATCACCTTGCTTGGAGTGAGATTATTAAAAAAAAAAAACAAATATATATTTCCTTAGAAATTGAACCACTTTTGAGTTGAACTATGATTTATTCTTCGTTATCATCCATTTTCAAATGGCAATACTCTGAAAGTCGAACACATTCGATGTTTTCGCAACACTCATGCCTATGAACTGGAGATAATGTTTTTTTTTTACTTACTTATGCTAAGTTTGAGATCAATACCCGACTTTTAAATCTCCCCTAATCTCTTCATAATCTTGTTACCAGGAGCATAGAAAAGATTTTCTGAATTTTCTTAACGTTTTTTCTTATTCTTATTTCGAATGGCATCCGATGTTTTTTCTTTCAGTTGGTTAAGTTTCCGTTAAGCAATCCATTCTTCCCTTCAAGGAGGCTACATTCTTCGTGGAGCAGTACGACCCAGTCCAATCAAAGTCTGCAACACAGACAGAAACATCTCTGCTGAAAACGAAAAAAGAAATTAAAAAGAAATCAGCATTTTACTTACGATTTGTTTTCCTTGGAAACCATTGCCTAAGTCTCTCTCTCTCTCTCTATCTATCTCTCTCCCTCTCTCTCTCTCTCTCTTTCTCTCTCTCTCTCTCTCTCTCTCTCTCTCAATCTTTAGATAGATGGAGGGAAAAACTTATGGAATCTAAATAAAAAAGATTATATGAACACAAAAGGGACATTTTACAAAACAATACGTCAAATACGGTAACGAGACTGACCAAAAGTTTGACATAAAACATGCTACTCTGGTTAAAGGAGAAAACAATTCACTCCGATGAAAATATCTAGAGAGTGCTCTGATCGAAAGATCATATACAGTAAATTTACGCCCGGGTTCTTACAAAATTTCACCATTACTAGAAGAACTTCTATTATCACAGTGTTAAATAGCTACTTACAAAAGTGATGGAAACAAAAGAAAAAAATCTAAATTAAATCGGCTAGATATTAAAGAAAAATAAATTTAAAATTCCCAGCATCCCTTGCTCGTGCACATGTGTAATCGCACCAACATAAAAAATTAGTCCAGTGAAGTTCTAAAGGACGAAACGTGTCACAAGTAAACTTTTCCACATTGTCATACATTTAGAAGAAAAAATTATAATAATAAAATACAATAATCAAAGCCAATTATTGAACCAAACGAATGAATTAGTTTTAAAATGTCGACATAAAAATAGATTCAAATTTCCATCATTTTGATTTTACTTTATTAGATACTATATCTAACTCTTCAAATGTCGAATGTATAACTAATTCTAATTTCTATATTTCTATTTTTAGACCATATTGATTATACCTTATAATTGTCCCCTGTACCTAGGAACTCTCTTTCCTTTTATCGCTTAAACCTCTTTATCTATGTACTTTGAGTTTTATAAACATAACTTGTATTTTATGTATATTTGAAGTATAATTTTATATAATTTTAATTATAACTTGGGTTTGATTTAACTTATCTTTTAAGGTATTTTTTCTTCTATTATATAATATAGCTTATTACATTTTTATTTTTAAATATTTTTATTCTTTAATATAATCCATTGTTTTTATATTAATTATAATTTTTAAATATAATTTTACTTAATTTTGATATAAATTATTTAAATATGACTTTTTAAAATTTATTTAAATATATCTTTTCTTTTTTAAAATATAACTGTCTTTTTGGAGAGTAGTTTTAAGTAGGAATTTGTATTTTTAAATTTAACCTTATCTATTTAATTTTTTAAAAAAGAAAAAAAACCTTTTCGTTCCTCTCTCAGTTTCAAGTTAACACTTCCTTCTTCATATAACCTGAATTTAATGTCATAAAGTTAATATCCGGGTTTAATTTGAGGCTTCTTTTGAGGCTAATACTTTCAACACTCCCTTGACTACTGTACCGTGCCATTCGTCTGACTGATACATTGAAATGGATAAATTCTGCATTAATTATTCGACAGCAATCACTGTTAAATTTCTAATTCCGTCACGAACTCAATCTATATACCAGGGTTGAATAAGACTAACAATGTTTTCTTCGGTTGAAATAGGTTTATTCCCCATATGAGATAATTTTGTATCTTTTATATACGAATATATATATATATATATATATATATATATATATATATATATATATATATATATATATAACTTGGTTTTATATCTATAGTAGACATATTTGCACAAAGTTACCCGCATTTTAGAGACAAACATTAGTATATTTAATAGACATAAAACGTTGGTTGTTTTTAATAAGCCAAGTTTCCAAGACAATTGCTGTATATATATATATATATATATATATATATATATATATATATATATATATATATATATATATATATATATATTAAGAAAGAAAGAAAGAAAGAAAGAAAGGAAGGAAGAAAGAAAGAAAGAAATTTGGCTATATACAAACGAAACTTCGTTGTCATTTTTTTGTTGTTGTTTGATGTTTTTTTTCTTAGGATCTGGTTCATATTTGTAAACATATTTTCCAATGACTGAGTACTTTAGGCTCTCCTTAACCATTATGAAAGGTTCTTGTTTTTTGTTATGTCCACCAACATGCCCGCCAAAATGACAAATTAACGATAATTCCCAGATCATTATACTTGACGTAAACCTTTCAGATCTTCCTCTTTATCTTTGTTCTGCTATCCATTTTCACAAACTCGTTACTCACTGTTTAATCTTGCTTCTATTACCTTCAGTATATCTTGTGAGTGTTAAATTCTCCAAAGCTTCTTTCCTAGTCGTATTCAAGAAATTCCAATTGTCGCTTTTGTATTCTAAGTATCAGTTTTTTAATTTATTTAAATTTTTTTATTTTATTTTTTTGTGGTTGCTGTTCTCTTTGCTCACATGTTTTATCTTATTCTCAGCCTCCGTTAGTAGAACCACTTTTCTACCAAATCAAGTCTCCTCTTCGCATATAAGTAAAATGTACAGTATTCACTGGCATACGAATTAAATATCACAAAGCAGTTCAGCACTTTTTCATTGGATTCTAAGTACATTTTCCTATCTCATAATAATTTGCTTAGTTTCTGAAAGACAACTTTCGCTATTCCTATAATGTTACTAATAACGACATAATCAATATACTAGCACTTCAAATAAAAGGCAAGGAAGGAAACACATATCAATACTGAAAAGAGTGACTGGACATGAGAAACGTATTTTTCTGTAAAATCGTTTTACGGGTCAGATTTTTTTACATTTCAACCAACAGCAGTACTGAAGTTCGGTCAATGAATGCCGAAGGTTTCCTTGTAGGGAAACGGCTAATATTACCATTACCTTTGTCCCATAATGGTTATATATATATATATATATATATATATATATATATATATATATATATATATATATATATACACTAAATTTAATAAGTATTATGGAACAGAGACGTCTTTTTATACATGTATTATTTTGCATTCAAAAAGGATTAGCTTACAATTAAAAGTAATGCATTACGAGATGCTTATCGTAAAAGTTATATTTTTTTAATTTATAAAGTATTTAATTAGCATTCAGCTAGTAACCAGAGCTTTACAAACTAATTTTGTGTTTTTGTGTAGTCTCTGGATTCCATTGATCTATTGGCCGTTCCTCAGTAGGGATGTTAACGCCGCACCAGTCAACAGCAGGCAATTTTCGTAAGGTTTCTCTTTACTCAATTTATTATAGTGGTCTGGAAATCGTTTCTTGGAGGAAGCAAACTGAAGAGAAACATAAAAAAAAACCAGATCGACCAGCTCTCTATCCTCTTTACAGACATTCCTGCTGAAAGCACGACCAGTGAAAGAAATTTGAAAGGGAGAAAGGCTCAGTTTAGAACTAGAGCTCTTAACTTCTTTACTGTCGCAATCGAACTGATCGTTTGGCGCTTCTTTTTAGGTCTAGTCACTTACGTGCTAATACACTTGGGAAAGGTATGAATCCTCATCTTCTCCCCACCCCAGGCTATAGGTAAATAGCAGGACAACCCGGGTTCTATAGCCTTGGATGGCAACTGGTCTACCGCAGAAAAAAAAATGGCAACCTATTGCGGGAAAAATTTGCCTAGTTAGTCATGTATCGAAAGATACATGATCGCCTAAGCGTGTATCATGCATGGTATGACTGATCAAAACTTAGGCAAAGACAATCCACTGTCAGGATTTCACACCCACGAGGTTCATACCACACCCACTCAGTTCGGGTTGTCAAACTTCTGAAGAGCAGAGTAAGATCTGGAATTATCATCACTGCAATAATTATTTTATCTTTTTTTTCTAGCCTACACATTCTGTAGCAGTTTGTATGTAATTTTGTGGGTGATACTTTATTTCAAACGAGAGTTTAGTTTCAAATTTTCGATATTTAGTACTAAAACCAAAAGAAAGAAAAAAAAGACGACGCGCTTTTTCAGTATAAACAGTAAAGGTAAATGGTACTGTTAACCAATATTTTATCTCTTTGCACAAGTCACATACTTCTGAAGGTGTCGACTCCCAATTCATCATCTGTAATCGTCGACGGCATTTTCAGCGATAAATAAACAACCTTCATACTTTAGTTACGTTGTGCCTGAAAACGCCAGCCGTACTTTACAAATCTCAAGGGAGACATTCTGCATGCGAACAACTTGTGTTCATTGGTCCAAAAAATAAAATGTAACAAAATAAAAAAAAAGTAAATAAATAATAAACATACATACGCGAATGATATGACAAATGCGAACCTATTGACTGAACTCGTTCCTAGTTTATCAGCGAAATCTGTCGGGGAAAATGCAGACCAAAGAAACCAACGCTTGTTCATTGATTTTGGTCTTGGTGGGAAGAGAGAGCGATACTTCTTAGCTCTACTTTGTTTGACTCAAATTTCACTTCGTCCAAGTCGGGTCAGTTTTTTTTGTTTTGTTTTGTTTTTCTTTTTGTTTTGTTTTGTTTTTCTTTTTGTTTTTTTAATGGGGGAGGGTTTTTTTTGTTTTGTTTTTTTTTGGCGGGGTGTTTTGTTTTTTTTGTTTGTTTGTTTTTTTGGGGGGGGTTGTTTTTGTTTTTTGGTGGGGGAGAGCTTTTTTGTTTTGTTTTTTGGGGGTGTTTTTGTTTTGTTTTTTGTTTGTTTTTGTTTTTTTGGTGGGGGAGGGCTTTTTTTGGGGGGTGCTTTTTTGTTTTGTTTTTAGTTTGTTTTCTTTTGTTTTTTGTTTTGTTTTTGTTTTTTTGGTGGGTGGGGGCTTTTTGGTTTTGTTTTTTTTTTGGTGGGGGGTGCTTTTTTGTTTTGTTTTTATGGGTTTTAGTGGGGGGGTCCCTTTTTTAACTACAAACCATAAATATGAGCGTGAATAGAATATCAAAAATTAATGTACAAGACCGCTTTCAAGCAGGAACGGATGTTTCAAAAGATTTCGCCGGTGATCGGTCGATTTATACGCCATTTTAACATAAAGACTATATCGCCGGGCGGAATTGACTGTATATATAAAAGTAGATTAGAAAATCAACGACGAGAAAAATGAAAGATCCAACTGACAATGAGAAATTATTTCAAGATCAAAAGATCCCATTACCAACAGATCATCGATTCTCATTTTTTTCTAGCTGACGCAGACCAGCCACGCCCTTAACAACACATGAAGTCACTTCTTCCCTGGTATCATACTACAAAGTCAAAATTAAAATTAAAATAACTTTTAAACAAATATACAAATTAAAATAACTTCAGAAAAACAAAATAAAATAAAAACCGTGCGTTCGCATATATTAGGTTGGTGAAAAATAATGACGTAATAATGTCGTTTTTTGACGTTAAAAAATACGTCAAAAAACGACATTATTACGTCATTATTTTTGCACCAACCTAATATTAATAATATTATTTTTAAAGGAAAACATACAGAGTGTGATGGATAAACTGTCGTCTAAATTGCGCAAAAATGAAAATAGCATTGACACGTCATTTTAACAGATATATTTACGAAAAGTACGCAGAAATATTTTTGAAATACTAAAGATTCAAATTATTCAATAAAATCGCCATTGGCTTTAACCACGGTCCCCAGACGACTTCGGAATATCCTGCAACTCTTCTGGGCGTTTTCCTTGTTTAAGTTTGTGAATTCTGCCATAACACTTGCCTTCTGTTCCTGTTTGGGATTACAAGGAGTGCGCTCAACTGCACGCCACACAGAATAATCAAGTGGGTGACAGTCTGAGAAATTAGGTTGCCAGATGTAAGGGGTGATGTAGTCGCAGAAATTGTCTGACAGCCATAATTGGGTTCTCCAACTTGTGTGACATGGTGCAGAGTCCTGTTGCCAGACAGCGCTACCATTTCAAAGCACTTGATTTAGGCCTCCTTGTTGAGTCTTAGGCCCTGTGGGAAGATGAATGGAGGCATAACATTGCCATCACTAGTGATCACTCTAAACACCTTAGTAATCACCATTAGACTCATTCAACTCTTTTTTAATACTCTACACTGTCCTCAGATTGACGGCCAAAGACTCTGAAATGTTAATATTAGAATGTCAAGCACTACAGCATGTCGTTTCCAAATTTCTGGCGAAGTGCATTGCGTCAGGGTGCTTTTTTTCTCACAGACGGTTCCCAACTGACCCTAATATACTGTGCGGTCGACAAAATGAAAAACAAATATAAAAAATTACGACAATTTACCCGTCGCCCCCTGTAGATATTCCTTAAGTGTAAGTCACTTAGCTTTTGTCCTATTGGATTCGTAAATAAAAACAAATTGAACATTGATATAAACAGAAACGGAGGAGTTTTTATCACTCCACGAAAACGAAGAAATTTGTATATTTAATGATTTTAGTGTTTTATGTTTTTAATGTTCTGACTGCCAAATTCAATTCTGAGGGTACCCGGTTGGCAGTTTTCTGGTTGCTGCATCCCTACTGCTAGCAAGGATTCCGAACTCTAGTTAACAGTTAAATAATATCGAAGTATTTGCAGTGCCATATTGCGCAAGAGTAGGTTTCGCTGCTTGTACTTCTGTTGATTAACCATAGGGTTACATTATCTTAACCACTTTCGGTTTGTATTGCCTTAGACCAGCGCCTCTTAAGCTTTTTTTTCATTCATGATCCCATTTTTCATGACGAGATTTTTCGCGACCCAAAGTATTAACCAACTACGCTGAAAATACATCCGTTGTCACTTCGCTCGTCGCAACGGCGCTGCACACGCGTTTTATTACCGCAGCTCTGGAGTGTCGCATCACCATAAATATTGGGTGTTTGGGAAATAATATACAAATAATATACAAACTGAAATTCAAGTGTTTGAATTTAATTATCGCGACCCCAGCATTTCGCTTCACTACCCCATTTGGGGTTGCGTCACATATTTTGAAAAGCGCTGCTTTAGACGATGAACAGTGATAATTAATTCTAGCGTTTTTCTCCTTAAAAATTAAAATAATCTTCTCGTGATAGTTACAATTAAACGGAATAAGAGTAAACAAAACCCACCTTTCTTTCCACAATATTCAAGGTATTCGTACTAATTTCTGTAGTGCAAATTTTTTTCTCTGGAAAAATTCTGCACATAACTTAGTGCTTTGTGAAAATAATTTAAACTTTTTATCTCTCCCAATGAAAACACTGTTCCTGACTATCTTCCGCTTAGTCAAACAGATTTTAGTATACATATGAATTGCCTTGGTGTTTGCATCTTCCACTAGCAAGTGAATTATCTCTTGAGCCTCTGAATGATTCTTTCATGTGCTTTCGACTTTCTTTATTGTATTCTCTTTTACCGTCATTTGCTTTTTCTTTTACTTTGTCTCAGGACTAAAACATATTAAACAAAATACATGTCAGTATTGAAATGTCCTATCTATCTCTCTATCTCTCTATCTCACCCCATTTATCAGCGAACATTTTTATTTTTGCTGATTTTAATGCTCATCATGTCAAGTGGCCTAATCATTCTAATATTACTGATGTTACTGATATTCAGACTTTCATTTTTTTTCCCTTCCTCAGTCTCTCAGTCAAATAGTAGATTTCCCTACTCAGTTCCCTAATAATTCTAATCAACATGCTTTCGAGTTGTTCCTTAACTTCTCTCCTGGCACTTGTTGACATCACTTGACAACTTGGATTATGCCGTAATGTCTGTTGATATTTCCTTTGACTCGCTTGTTAAACATAAATTCACAAGACTTTTTTTCTCTGTTACCAACCTACTGATTAGAATTCGTTCCATAATTTTATTACACGACGCCACTTGGCATGAAATTTGAAAAGTGAGCCACTGAGTTTTGTTCTTGAGTAAAAACCGGTACCGTTGCTTTTGTGCCATCTCGGAAATACCAGATGAAACCACAAACTTCTTCTTAATTCACACCTGTCTGATCAGACGCTATAGTCCACAGCAATCATTTTTGGGGGATGTACTAACGTGACAGTTCTGATCAGAACAAATGCCTCTTTGCGTTCACTCGTAATAATTGTAAACATGTGCTCAATGAGGCTAAGACTTTGTTCGCTGAAAAATAAAATACTGTATAGTCTGTAACAATTTTGGTTCTCATGGCTACTGCCGGGATTGTACTGGTGTGTTAAATAACGCGAAGTCCACAACGTCCTCAATTTGAGGTGTTATCATCTTCTGCTGAGAAAGCAGAATTCTTTGGTTGTAAATTCTCTTCCAATTCTTCTTTTGACTCATCTAGAGTATCTTTGCCGTGTTTAATTAGCATTCAGCTAGTAACCAGAGCTTTACAAGACAATTAATTTCCTGATTTCTCTCAATTCTACAATCAATTTTTCTTATCCAATCATGAAACCAAGTTTGTATTTAACGGCCACTAAACTATATCTTTTTACATTAAAGCAGGTGTACTGAGTCTCCACTGATTTTATGCATATAACTTCGTCCATGTTTTCTGCTATCATTTTTAAACTAGATCCCCCAAAAGCATGCGGGCTTGATGCTATCCCTGCAATAGTCCTACAGAAACTTTCTCCTGAAATGTCTCTTGATTTCTCTCAACTCTACAATCAATTTTTTTGTTACTTCTTGCTTTCCTGCTTGTTGGAAATCCTCTTCTGCAGTTTTAAGAAATCGGGCGAACCATCCATTCGTTCTAACTATCGACCAATTAGATTTTTAGCTCTTTTTGGCAAAGTCTTTTTAGCACTAATCAACTCCAAATTGGTTCATCTCACCTAACAGAGGTTTTCTAACCGACAAACAATATAGGTTTCTCTTCTCTATATCAACTGCTGATGAGTTAACAGTTATTGCTGAAAGAGTCTGTCAAGATTTTGATAACTAGTGAATGTCGAGCTGTTGCTTTAGATATCGCGATGGTGTTTGACATGGACTGGTCTTCTTGTTGAAGGATTATTGTATTTCTAGCTGATTTTTTAAAAATCATTGAATCTTTCTTATCCAATCATGAAACCAAGTTTACATTTAACGGCCACTCTTCTATATCTTTTTACATTAAAGCAGGTGTGCTTCACGGCTCAATCCTTTGATCTAGGTGTTCCTGATCATCATCAAAATCCTTCCAAATTTTAATCTGTTCTCGATTCGGTATCTATGCTGATCACGCAACTATTTATTTCTGTCTTAATAGTAAGGCTGATCGGTTCAATAAGTTCAAACTGGTAGATTATCTCAAAAATGACGTTCCATCTATTGTTAACTGGGGCAAGAAATGGCTTGTTCATTTTTACGACCCCAAAACGAAACCGCTCTCTTTTAATTATCTTAGATAACCTTGTTTGCCTTCCATCATCATGACTGATGTTAACCCCCAGCAGAGGAACACATTGCGCCTTCTCAGACTAAAGTTTTCCACCAACATGAGGGGGAACGATTATATTGAATTAGTAGAAATTAGTTGCTAGGAAAATTGGTTCAATGTCTTGTACGACAATTTCTCTCGCTAGCATCTATCTTACACCTTTATAAATCCAGTATTATTCCCTGCATTTAATGCTGTTGCACCATCTGATCTGGTGCTTCTGCTATATATCCAAAGATTGTTGAAAAGATCCAAGTATGAGTTTGCAATGTTATTGGTCTTCACCTGGCGTCTCGGCTTCAGTCACTTTACAACCGCCTCAATGTCGCTTCTCTGTCTATTCTACAAATATTTTCATGGTAATTATTCTGATGAGCTTTCTCTCTGGGACTTAGGCTTCATGAATTTAAGCGCAGCCGTAGATTGGCGGCATGTTTTCGTCATTTAACAGTTGAGATTCGGAATATTTCTCGATATAGTAGGTGCATTTCACGATGTTTATCGCTTCTTGAAGTAATATGCGACAAATTTTATCAAGTTATACGGTATCATCTTCAGAGAGTAATACATTCCCTAACCAATGAATATGTGGCTTTTCAAATCCTATTAATACGAAAAGGATACAATCTAACTATTTTTGTGTCCTATTAGCCATTACTCGAACTCCACACTTCCGGCACAATATATGAAACTTAGGTGTATGTATGTACTAATGTTACTATAGTCTGGTGCAAATCCAGTGGAAGCATCCAGCTAGGATAGAATTCATTAGACTTGTTTAGCGGTTCTTCTTCTTCCATCACCTTTCAGGAAGTGAGCGATAATGACTCTCCATGACTTTCTATTATTCTCTTTTCGAACTGCTACTCTTTTTTTTACTCTTTTTTTTCACTACAAAATGATAGTTCTCTAAAGGTTATTTTTACTTTGCCGATCAGATCGTGAATCTATGATGACGCACATTATAATTTTAAAATGTATTCATGAAAAGAAGAAATAAGTATTATCAAAAAAATTATATAAACCTCCTTCAATTTGTATGTGGTTGTTCTCAGGCTGCTATAAAATACAATTCTTGGTGTTTACCATTTCCTTTTGATAAAAAAGGAGTGTTAAACTTAAAATGTTATCGGCTATTCTCATTTCTCATGCATTGATAGTTGTTTAAAACTGAACAAGAAGATTTTTCTATTGGGAATAATATTATATCAAGTCTATCATATGCAGATGATGTAGCCCTGACACACAACAATCAAGGCGATAATGCCACTAAGACGCAAGGTTTTGCTGGGAGCAAAAGAGAAAGCAAAGACTTTAGTGAGGAGAAAGGACAATAAAAGAATAAGTTTCAGGAAAACAAGAAAATGGCGATTGGCATTGCATTTATTTTTTTTTTAAGATTGTAGGTGATAGGAAAACAAGAAACCAGAAGAGATTTCCACTGGCGAGAAGTGCAGGAAAATAATCTATTGGAATAAAACATAAGGTTGCATCTAGCTAGTTCAACAGTAAAACGGTGAAAGTAATATTTTTAGCTGCTTATATAGTTTTGATGTTGTTGTTGTTTTTTTTTTTAAATCTAAGCTGAATGTTTTGGAATCTATGGTACACAATCTAAATTATAACAAAAACTGGAATATATATATATATATATATCAAGTGTGGATGGTCCTGCACGAAACCTTCACCACTATAATCAAATCTCATGTGCTGTTGTCGAGCTATCGTTTTCCTAGGAACTAATCTGCTTGACCCTCATACGTCGAATTCGATGGGAGAGTCGAGTATATCTATCTATCCATATATATATATATATACACACACACACATACATACATATATATATATATATATATATATATATATATATATATATAATAAAATATAGTTTTAAAGTATTCTATATTTATGACTTAAAGTGCTTAATATCAGGGGTAGAGTGTATGTAATTGGCCTAGCAATTGCGTATATGCATAAAACAGACTGTTGCCACTGGTTGTTGACTTCAAAGTTTACTTTAGACTAGAATAATTTGGATTATTACCGTACACAAAAGACACTGGTTAAGCATAATAAAACGTAAGAAAATATTAATTCCTTTAAATATGTGGAAATATCCATTCTTCGCCTGATGAAGGACACAAAATCTGAAACGTGTGTAGCAAAAATATGGAAAATAAAGTGTAATATATATTTTAAAAATCCACATTATACCCAAAAGCCACATTATAATCTAAAAACTGTAAAATTGTCCACATAGATACCACGGAATATACCGTGATGGTGGATTGATGGTGGTACCGAATAGTAAAGGAAAAAATGATGCCATCAGGGACAAATCTACACCATATATTTAAAGAGCTGCATTTCGACATTACAGTGGAAATCAATGGAAAGTAGTCCAGTTTTTAGAGATAGAGCTAAACCTGTTGACTGAAACTATTTCACCATTTATGAAGCCTAATACAGCTTTGAGATACGTAGATACGGCATCCAACCACCCGTCAAGTGCGATCAGATATATCAGAAAATAGACTATCAAAAACCTCTTCAAATGAAAATATATTCAATGAAGAAAATGTATCTGCATTCAGAGAGGAGGGGGACACAATATCAACCTGCGTTTCAAGGACCAATTAGATCCAAGAACAAGTGACAATAGAAAAGGAATTAATTCACCCTTCAACATTCAAGTAAGAACTAATATAGTGAAAATATTTTTTGCCGTTTCAATAAACCCTTCCCTAAAACATCTGGGTTGTACAAATTATTTAATCGCAACACAGTTAAGATGAACAACCTAGGCAACATTATTATTAAAGAAATTCAAATGTTGAAGAACATGTGAAGAGTGGAGCTAAGACCCTTTGTAATTACAGAAGAAAAATAATTGTCCCTTAAATGGGGCATGTTTCCCAGAAGGGGTAGTGTATTGTACGGAGGTAGAGAAATGGCAGTGCAAAGGCATGCATTGGTTGCCCTGAGGGCCAATTTAAAAAGAGGTAGTATAATCATACCTCGTCATTTAGAATAACCGGACAATACAAGGCTAGCAAACTACTATTGGAGTTTTAGAGAAAAATGAAAGAAGCCTGGTTATTAAATGGAATATTTTAAGAAAAGTAAAATCTAGTATAGTCAATAGCAACTCCTGTAAGCTGCGTTGGGTGGAGAAGTTGGCCAGTGCAACATACAAGGACGGTGCTGAGTTGTTGAATGTGAGAACTGAAATTATGGCAAAATGTAGGTACGTATGGAAGTTGACTTCGGGATTATACGAACCGGAATGAAGTTGGAAAAACAATTTTGTTACCACTTCTCCTCCTCATTACTTCTGGCGCCGCATTAAGAAATTGAAGTTTTTCTTTTGTTATCTGTTATTATTTCGCTTATTTAAGCCACCTGATGTGACCTTTTAGCGGTCGAAACTGCAGTAGTGTTTCATTCAGCGTTTTATTATTTTAGGATCTTAAATCGCTCTACAGGTTTGATTTTTCTAACTTGACATTGAGCACTTTTTAACACATACGATTTTAAAGAACTATTCCGGTGTTTATTTACTTCATTATATATATATATATATATATATATATATATATATATATATATATATATATATATATATATATATAATATTTTATTATTTTATAATATATATATATTTTAATTTAACCCGCCCCATCTTTCTAACCCCACCACTTCTTTCCTTACCTCTCCCTCCTTCTTTAAGATTTGATCGGCCATGGTGTGTGTATGTCACCTCGAAGTGTATCCTTATTCCCCCTTCCACTCACACCTAGTTTTTAAATAAAACTCTCTCTGTTAAACCCCTCTCTTATGAACTAACATTCGTCCCACACTCTCATAATTACACTCTCTCTAAATTCTATTTTTATTTCCGGAGTAGTTTTTTTTCTGTTTTCTTTTTGAATTTGTAGGTCTGATGAATTGGATCGTATTTACGATTCCAATGGAATAAATTATGACCATAGAATATTAGTGTTTAAGCCTTTTTATTATATATATATATATATATATATATATATATATAGTAAAGGTAATAAATCCGTTGGTATATAATCTAAGAGGATCCTAGTACTATAAAATATTAAAACTGATCCACAAAAAGACCTCAATGTATTTATTATTACAAAGTAAATAAATAGTAGTACACAATAAAATCCAGAATTATCTCATATGGGGAATAGACCTATTTCAACCGATGAAAACATCCTCAGTCTTATTCAAACCTGGTATATAGCTTGAGTTCGCGTCGGAATTACAAATTTAACTGTGATAGCTGTCGAAAAATTAATATAGAATTTATCCATTTCAGTGTTTCAGTCAGTTTCAAAGGCACGAGACAGTGGTTAGGGGAGGGGGCAAGGTATAAAGGGAAGAAGTTTTATCAAATTAAACCTGGATATTAAACTTATGATATTAAATTGGGGTTATATGAAGAATGAAGTGTTAATTTGAAACTAAGAGAGGAACGAAAAGGGGTTTAAAATTATATAAAGTTAAGTTTAAATATACAAGTTCCTACTTACAAATACTCTTCCGAAGATAAATTATACTTAGATATATTTAATAAAATTTAAATATTTAAGCGGAAGATAGTCAGGAACAGGGATTTCATTGGGAGAGATAAAAAGTTTAATAAATTAAAAATAAGTTATATTTAGATGATTTATATTAAAATTAAGTAAGGCTATAGTTTTTAAAAAATTATAATTAATAATATATATATATATACATATATATATATATATATATATATATATATATATATATATATATATAGTTAAGCCTAGAGAGCCAGACAAAGCTACCACGGTTGCACCTTAGCGGATCGTCAGGGAATCCGCTGAGGTGAAACCGTGGTAGCTTTGTTTGATTCTCTAGGCTTAACTAGGTCTGCTCTACTTTGTATTGAGCACTTTATTTAGTTATTTTGCGTACTCGTATCGGGGTTTTCTTTAGGCTTTGGACTTGCATGCCAGACGATTATTTTCGGCTAACATTTATGTCCTTGGTTCTTTCTTTTTTTATAACTTTTTTTCCCTTTGGTATTGGTTTGATTATTTGCAAATCAAGACACCGAAGGTCTTCCGGACGAGTATACTTTCTTATACTTATAAGATTACTACTACTAATATATATATATATATATATATATATATATATGGCTTGGCATTTCGGCTTTAGTGACTTTCCTACCGTCGTAATGTAGCATCCCTGTGCCTTTTCTATATATATTTTTATGTAATTTTTCTGGTGAGCTTTTCTCTTTGATATCTAGACGTTATGAATCTAAGTGTACTACTAGATTGTCGGCAAGTTATCAACATTTCACAGTTGAAATGGCTAGATGTGACCGTAAGTTCTATGCTATTTCTTCGCTCGTACTTCTCTCTTGTGGAAATCTCTACCGGCCTCTTGCTTTCCAGTCAATTCTGATCTTCAAAAATTTTAATGCAATGCCAATCGTCATTTTCTGTCTTCTTAATTCCTCTTCTTTTATTATTCTTTTTAATTAATATTTTGTTTATTTGTTTGTTTTTTTTGTTTTTTGTTTTTTTTATATCCTCTCACACTCGGTAACCTCTTCTGTCTTAGTGGTTTTATTTCCTTGCTTGTGGAGAAATTATTAAAACAGAATCAGTATAAACTGACTTCCTCATCATGAGAGCTGTTATGATTTGAAGACACATCTTCAGTAACTTTACAAATACCTCTAGTGTCACTTCTTTTCCAAATCTCCCTGTCTTTTGCTAACTCCCGAAAGTGCTTCAGGTCTTCTAAACTCTTCAAGCTTTTTACGGGGAATTATGGAAATTTATTGATAGATCTTTTAATGGTGATGTCTAATGTATATAAGATAGTTGTTCGTCCAATGACTATGGATCATATTCTTCCATTTGCTGTTGATGGCAAAGCAATTCCCATGGTATTTACTGTTTCTAAAGCTATTAATTTGCACTGTCAAAACTCAGCTATCAATGCCAACTCTTCCTTTGATTTTTGCTGCTTAAAGACAATCTACATGAATGTTATAACTGCCAACGAACCGAGCAAAGAATTCCTGCCTTTCTTTTTCTTTTCTTTTTCTTTTCTTTTTCACACGTCTTCTAATATTAAAGTTTCCGATGATAAAATCATGTTACGAAATTAACTAGTAAATTGAAGGCATTTACAAAGTTTTCAATAAGTAGTTGCCAACTTTTAACGGTTGACAACCGGAGATGATATTATATTCTCACCAAATGACTTACATTTCAAAAACTTCCGTTAATAAAAAAAAATTGACCAGCAAAGATAATGACGTCATGGAATGAAATAAACTAAACTCTCGATTTCTTTTCCTTTTTCTATCAGGGGATCATCATCATGATACGCTATTTCCGTTTGTGACAGAGTGCTAGCAAAAATGACTCATTTCTTTCCAAATGTTTAACTGCGACGTTTTTTATATAGTACCAACTATCGAACTTTGATGAATTGAGTAGGTGGTCTCTCTAGCTGAATTTCAGTCGATTTTTTTTCTTTGGTCAATATATTCTTAGATATCATTTTGACTGTTGTTATATACCGTACCTATGAGCACTAATGTGTATGTCCTAATCCTCATAAATACATTGGACACTATTGTAAGTGTGTGTGTTGGGGGGGGGTAATATGCTAAGTAGTCCACCACTAGCAGTGGTTTACCTATTCACGCCGCTGGCGAGTATTGTATTTTGTTGATGTTATAAAGATTACCATTTCATTTCCAACCTCCGTTTTGGTTATTCATCATTCAGTAACCCTCCCTAGGTTACAACAAGTTTGTACATGATATCATCTTTCTTCTTAGTCTAGGTTTATAAAGAAAAAAGTTTAATATCTATTTTCCTCGATGTTGCATTATTTTTTTTTACTTCGCCATCTTTCTGCTATGGCCGGCCCTAAAGATTCCGCAATTTATTAATGCCATAAAAAGAATTGTTTAAGTAAGAATTGAACGATCTGTTTTATTTTTTTTTGTTTTTTTTTTTGTTTGTTTGTTTTGTTTTGTTTTGTTTTGTCATTTAATTTTAATACGCGTTTCTTCATCTTCCCCTCAACACACCCAACATTCCGCTGAAGTAAATTATGTTTTTTTTCACTTACCGTCCGCCCATTCATGAGAGATGGGATCAAATCTTCCATAGAGCTGGCCCATTGTTATAGCTTTAGGGTTTATTATTTGATATTCAACCTGAAAATATAAGATTAAAAAACAGCAAAATGAAAGAATGAATGAAACTATGATTCATTTTTCAGTTTTGAATAACGAATACCGTAAAGTTATTTTGAGGATTGGTATATTTTACAACCGTTTTCTCACATCAATGATTATAAATAACTTCAAGCGAATGTCTCCTGTAGATCTTAAAGAAGATTGCATTAGAATATCATAGATTGACGCTACAGAACCGTATACGAAGAACTTTGCCAAATACCACAAACCACATCTTGAAGATTTGTTTATTTTCTACATTACTTTAAACAAAAGGTTAGGAAATAAACCAGCAACTAGAAAGTGGATATGGAAAGCATATTTTCCTAAAAAAAATGTTTTAAGGGAAAGGTTTTATAAATCGCAATCCATATGAATATGTTGGACACTATTGTAAGTGGGGGCAATCTACTGTCTACGCTGGCAGCGTGAGCTGTCAGTGTGGGAAGCTCTTGCCGTGTCGAACACTTTGCCTTTGGATAGAGAGGAATCCAGATGAGGCTATGCTGAAAGGCAGAGTCTCGACCGGAGAGGTAAACAGATACCCGATCCTGTGTATGCAGGGTCTACGGCCAATTTTTGCCCGAGCCCACGGGCTCGGATTTCCCCACATTAAATTTGTCCTTATGCCGCAATCTACCTCGTGTGGAGGCAGTTAAATATCGTAATGAACTGTCTAAGTAGTCCACCACTAACAGTGGTTTACCTACTTCCCGCCGCTGGCGAGCATTGTATTTTGTTGATGTTACAAAGATTACCATTTCATTTCCAACCTCCGTTTTGATTATTCATCATTCAGTAACCCTTCCTAGGTTACAACAACTGTTTTATTTCTGACCGTTTAAAATGTCTAAATTTTTTTAAAAATGATTTGCTCTAGACAAACAAAGGAGAAAGCTATCTCATACTTTATAGGTATTGTTATTTTGATTTTCTCGAAGTGTTTGTGTTCAGTAATTAAACGCATAAGAGACGAATTCTTTTACCAAGTTTCTCTTTCCTTGGGATGCAGTCAAATCTATATGTAAGAACTGGAAGAATGTATATTTCATACATTTTGACTTCAATATGTAGCAGCACTCATTTTGATTTTCAGCTTGCGGCTATATCACGTTGAAACAGCGCTTCTCGTAAGGTCAGTGAAGCAAAGCAACGTCGAACCTAGTCAGTACATACATGGGTGACCGCTTTAGAATATCAGGTGTCGTAAGCTGGGATGTGCGTGCGGGGTAATAGGTAACAGATCGAGATTGGAAATTGGAGAGACGAGTTCACATTCTAGTTGGGTTCATTATATTCACTTACGCGGAAGGGTATAAATCCAACTCTTCTCCCCGAGCTATGGGTTAATTAGCATGACTTTTACCAGTAAATCATTATTATTTCCAAAAGATTCTTACAATATAAATTCCTGCCTATTCCTGTTGTGTAATTTAATGAATTTGTATGATTGTTGGAGGACTAGCATTTTGTATCCTACCCTTATATCTACCTAGCAAAGTTTTATATATAGATACTGTATATTTCCACGTATAAGACGACCTTTAGATGAGACGAGGTCAAAAAATATAGCAAATTTTCATGAATTTACCCAATACTAGTATAAGACGACTGCTTATTGATTATATACTATTAGGTTGGTGCAAAAATAATGACGTAATAATGTCGTTTTTTGACGTATTTTTAAACTTCAAAAAACGACATTATTACGTCATTATTTTTGCACCAACCTAATAATAGCCATTTATTTATACTTCATCGATAATCACAAAAAACGCTAATAACAGCTCAATAACAAACACTAATATAGAAGCTAATGCGTTTTTGGCCATCGATCTGAGAAAGCGTTTTAATAAAGCTGACAGTTTAGATATTTCTGAACAGGTCTGGCGTTCTTACAATAACAAAAAAACAAAATGTTCAGAATATAGGTCCCATCATTAATAATAAAAAAAGCGATAACAGTAGATTTGAAAAGTATAATTTCCGCATTTATAAATACTTTGGAGAGGATCATCCAGAGATACAGCCGTAGCAGTACCTTTTATCATGGTATGGAGAGGTCCAACCGGAGACTACTGCACGTTCCAGAAACCATTCACAAAATGGTAAGTACAATGGCCCCAACACCTGCTGAAAGCTTCTTTCTGAGTTACTCAAAGGTTCGGATCACTGACTATCAAGCGGATAATGCCAAAACCTAGAAAACGTCTACCTCCAGCACCCTTAATGAAGGGACAATCTACCCAGGAAAGAAAATACATGTATGATACTCCGAGGGGACATGTCGTGACTGCCCAGAAGTCAAGGCAACAGAACTCTTCTTTGGGTCAGAAACACTGTACCTGTCCGAGACCTAAAAGCATCTAGACAAGCTCGCACGTACTTGAGGACTAAAAGACCCAGTGGGAGAAGTGAGGGTAACGAGGGATGCTCGAGGATGCACGTGCATTCTCTACCCCCATTTGAATTAGTATAATAGATGGTTACGAGGGCAGAGACCTGCAAAGGGCAAGTTATCTATTCAAGAGAAGAAAAAAATCAGACTTGCAAAGGAGAAGCAATGGGGATCGGAGGGAGGTTGATGGACAGGGAGTGTGAAACAGCTATAGAGTTTTAAAGCTTTAGTATAAGTCCCAGTATCCACCTTTTTTGGGGGGTGGGGGGGAGTGGATAGACTCCATCGTAAGACAGAAATTTAAGGAAAAAGAAAACCAGAATTTTAAAGAAAAATTAAATAAATAAAAATGGCGAGATGAAACAGATGAAACAATAAAAAAAAAGGTACTAGAAAGACATTGTTGAAAACATATGGCAGAACGGGTGAAGAACTTCGTGGGAGGGTGAGGGTAGTTTCACTGGCCGAGACTGACAGAGAACTATTAGGTTGGTGCAAAAAAATAATGACGTAATAATGTCGTTTTTTGGCGTATTTTTTAACGTCAAAAAACGACATTATTACGTCATTATTTTTTTGCACCACCCTAATATTGCTGTAACAAATGTTATATGACAGACAATATATTACTTCTTACCGTAAATCTTACAAATCTCAACATACGATTTTTCATCCCGTATTAAATCGAAAACTTTCAACTTTTCTCTCATGTGACACTTTAAGGCTTCTCTTTAGCTTCTTTAATTTGCCAGTATCGCTACTCGTGTTTTCTGAAACCGTTATAAAGTAACACTCGTAAATTGTTTATTTCCGTGGTTGACCGCGGGTATTTGAAACCCAAATGAAGACTCCGCGGATAAGCGGGAACCACTCTATTCTATATAAATGTGGGACATTTGAAACTGCAGACAAAATATCACTCTTTTTATTACAAAGGACAGTTGATGATGAGATATATGTCAATTATAAAGTATGTATAAGTATTATGAGCAGAAAACATTGTTAGTCATACATTTATATTATTTTTATTCACTTTTTAACATGTAGACATTCTTCCTTGTGTGCCGTGTCCCATCAGGGCGTGGGAGATCGTATCCCTCCGCAAATTCCGATCCTTCGTAGCTCTTAATAAAATTTATCTGTTTATTACTTCACCTAAACTCTGTTCCGCCATCCATTTATTCAAGCTCATTAAGTATGTTAGGCGTTGTTTTTCTCTGTAACCTCTTGCCTTCAATCTATCCTGTGAGTATCAGATTTTCCAAGCCCTCCTTCCTCATTATGTGACCCAGAAATTTCAACTGTCTCTTCCTGATATTAAGTTTACTTTTTGCTTTCATTTTTTCTAAAACCTCGTCGTTGCTCACATGTTCGGTCCATAGTATCCTTAGCATCTTTCTGTAGAAGCGCATTTTTGCTGCTACAAGTTTCTTCCCCCTCTTTGGGGTGATTGTCCAGCATTCACGGCCATATAGGAATAGATATCATGTACAGTACTCTTTTCTTTGTTTCTAACGACGTTTTTCTGTCTCTTAATACTCTGCTTAGCTTTTGAAATACATCTTTGCCTAACCCAATGCAACTTCGGATTTCATTGTTACACTTTCTCAGATATCTAAATTTTTGTACTTATTTCATTTTGGCGATTTGTAATTTGGGCTCACCCTTTTGCTAACAACCATTCATTCTATCTTATTGGAGTGTACATTTAGTCCATTCTTCTCGCTTTCCTTCGCTACTTACTGTAGAAGCTTTTGTAGTTTCCTTTCTGTGCCTGGTATCAACACTGTGTCATCTGCATATCTAATGTTGTTAAGATTGTGGCCGCCAATAATGAATCCTGGTAGGACATCTACTTCATAATTGTCTTGCAGTAGACATATTGTATATTAAAACAAACAGAAAATTCAATGCAAAAATGTACTGCGACATTTAATTATTGTCTAATATTTTTTTGATTATAAAATAGGTGTTTAACATCGCGTCTTATACAGTCTTTCTCTAAGTCATTTTCATAATTATCATCAAAAGGATTTTAGTATATACTAGCAGTAGAGCCCGGCGTTGCCCGGGGATGTAACAGTAAGAGATGGATCAAGTATCGACCATCATAAAGACTGAAAAATAAAATTGACAAAGATTATTGTTTAAGGTTGACGGATACGCATGTCTTAATTATTTTTTTTTTTTTGTTTCGTTTTGTTTTGTTTTGTTTTTTGTTTTGTTTTTTGTTTTTTTACGAATTGGTCAAACTCAAAGAAAAACATTGTTTTCAATCGTTATGAGTCTACCGATTGAATAGAATTTTATTATAAACAATTGTCTTGTAAACGGAATTTTTTAAGCATTCTGAATGTAAAAATAAAGAAAAAAAGTGTGCAAGACAATAAGAAACACTACCTGTCAAAAAAAAGTGAAGTTTTGTTGAAATCGGTTGAAAAATGTAGGAAATCTGATCTCATATATAAACGAACACACACACACACACACACAACCAACCTGGGTTTTATAATAAGTATAACTCGATATGAGTTGTCCCCCTTTCATTCTCGTGATGCTTCTTAATCGTGTTTTCAAATTGATTTCGTGCAAAAACAGTTGTGTTTTTCCAATTTTTGGCACTGTCAGAACCACCGCAAGGTAATTTTACGTAGTCCTGTGAAGTTTTGTTGAAATCGGTTGAAAAATGTAGGAAATCCGATCCAATATATAAACGAACAGACACACACAACCTGGGTTTTATAATAACTATGATGTATATTATCTCTTTCGATTCTCCCGTTGAGTATAAGACCACAGCCACGGCACGCAAGGCTTTTTTTACGGGGTGGAACTGCAAGCCCCATACCGGATATGTTTTGAATACAGAGTTATCATTCTCCTAGTTTGCTAAAGAGTTATTAACCCAAAGCCGGAAAGGAAAGTATCTGAAGCGTATTTGTGTGAAAGCGAACGCAACGGCGTCAGTTTGAATTTGTACTCGACACAGCAAGCCCACTTACCGCCCGGGAACATACCTGAAACGAACTTTCCCCAACACTTTCGCGATTAATTCAAATAAATCAAAACAGGCATTATTATTGGGTTGGTGCATAATTATCAGGCGTTTTTGTAGGCGAGTTATTTGTTAATAAAAATTGCTGTTTTGTTTGCTTTTTTGATAAAAATATTATTTTATTTTCAGGTCATAAAAATGCGTGTCGATAAAAATACGCTCATTTAAAAATGTTATTGTTGAATTGTTATTTTTCTTTTTTCATAATAAATATTGTTTAAAAAATGACTGATAATTATGCACCAAGCTGATATGAGCAGAATAGATAAATAGATATGAACAGACTGAGATAGATAGATAGATAGATAGATAGATAGATAGATAGATAGATAGATAGATAGATAGATAGATAGATAGATAGGTATGAGCTGAATAGAGATATTGGGCTAGAGCATAATTATCGGGCGTTTGTAGGCGAGTTATTTGTTAACAGAAATTGCTGTTTTGCATACTTTTTTAATAAAAATATTATTTTATTCTCAGGTTATAAAAATGCATGTGGATAATCATATGCTGCGGAATAATCATTTAAAAATGCTATTGTTGAATTGTTATGTTTCTTTTTTTAATAAATATTGTTTAAAAACGCCTGATAATTATGCACCAACCCAATATTATTGTTTCTTCTTTTTCAAATTTTCTCACGTATCTTTCATCATTACGTGCCCTAGCAATTAAAACTGTCTTTTTTTATTATTCTAAAGACAAACTTACCTTAAAACTTCGTCATTGTCGACATGTTCAGTGCATGATATTCTCAGTATTCCATTGTACAGCGTTAATATTTTGTTCATTTCTTTCTTCGCTTGATGTGGTTCAGTGTACCTGGGGAGGAATTAATTTGTAGATACAGCAATAAATCTGTAAGGTGAGGATGAAAAATAGCATTTATTTTATTTACAAATCTTTATTTGAAACATAATCTCCTCTCTTGTCTATGCACTTTATTCTGTGGCGAATATTAATCACATGGATCGAAAATTAAAGAGGGGACATTTCAGATTAATAATTACGTTTTAGGCAGCGACTTTACAGAGACGATCTAGTAAATATTCTTTATCATCGCACTAGTTGTCAGATAAATAGAAGAGACTGAGATAGATAGATAGATAGATAGATAGATAGATAGATAGATAGATAGATAGATAGATAGATAGATAGATGAACAGACTGAGATATGAATTCACTGAGATAGATAGATAGATAGATAGATAGATAGATAGATAGATAGATAGATAGATAGATAGATAGATATGAACAGGCTGCGATAGATAGATAGATAGATAGATAGATAGATAGATAGATAGATAGATAGATAGATGAACAGACTGAGATATGAATCCACTGAGATAGATAGATAGATAGATAGATAGATAGATAGATAGATAGATAGATAGATAGATAGATAGATGAGAAATTATTGAATCTGTCGTTATCATTGACCCGAGGAGGATCCAGATCTAAAATCTTTAGAAAATCTGGTTGGTTTTACGCGATTCGAACTGAAATTTTCCTTCCATCGAGCTCATTCGGTGAGTAACTTTTGAGTGTTTGGGAACAGACCGACTGATAGGCGCAAACTCACATCTCTCATGCAGGGGACGATAACTAGTTCATTTACACTGTCAAAATCGGTCGAATTCACAGATGCAGCCAAATTGACATTTGCGAAAGTATCACTGCAAGTATCGGTTCAAACGAAGTGACTTGCCTCTCGTGAATGGAAAGATAGTTATGCCGCCTGGTTAGTTAACGTCTCCACAACACATCACCGGCAGCGGAGAATACTAGCCATATCAGCATCCCTCTGTATGTTATCACCGTGTGTGACATGCCCATGAAGACTGCTAGCGCTAAGATGAGAAGAATGGGGATTTCTATGAGTGAAAGTCTTCTCGATAGCAACGGTACGATTCGCATATGTAAAGACCGAAAGACAATCTAGCTGTCATTATCTGAGAGGGTGACAGCAGTCAGTAAGGGTATAGCATTCAACCAATCTCCGCGGCATGGCTCAGAAGGAATTTGATGAAGGTCGGGGAAGGCTGAAAGTTTCGTTAATACGGGCTTATATTTAATGTCGTCCGATTCGTGCTGCTTAGTTGGAATTTGGGTCCCAGACTGAAAGCGAAACCAAAAAGTTTTTAGTGTACTCATTGTCCACTTCAAGTTTTATTTGCCTTAAAAGAATCGGCTTTAAGTTAATTTTTTTCCCCGTACCACCGGACGCGTTAACATTATTCCACAGAGGAGTGCTTCTCTGTCTTGTAAAAGCAAACTTCCTGTTTTCCCAAATTCTTTTTTTTTTCCTCGAATTCTTTTTTTAACTTTGCCTCTTACGGATAAAGGATAAAATTAATGAAGTCATATGAACGTCAATATTGGAAAGTATGTCTCCTGGAGTGGCTTGCATGCTCCAGTGACCCAGCTCGAAGAACTGAAAGTACAGATTGTTAAAAAAGTCACTTTACAATTTAAAAAATATATTACAAAGGCAATTTATGAGATATCTTAATCAGATTTGTTCTATGTACTTAGTAGTTATCAAAGTTTTTTTAATCACATTGCATTTGTGTATTTCAGATATCCTGTTGGTAAAAGACGTATTGTTAAATGAATCCCTAAAATTTCCAGATTAGTGGATTGGAAAGGATGGCCCAATTCCCTGGCCACATCGTTCACCAGATATCATTCCTACGTACTTCTTTTTACGGGATTATATTAAATATATGGGGCATCGAACAAAGATAAGGGATATTACTGATCTAAAGCAAAAGATCAATTGTTACCATTGATAAGGTTATGCTACAGCGAATATGGCAAGAAATCGCGTATCGTCTTGATGTGTTTCGTGCCCATATAGAGGTGTATTAAATTAGTTAAACTTCAATATCTCCTCATTTTGTAACAATTTCTACATATTTGTCTGTTCGTTTGTTTTTGTAATAATTTTTTAAATTGTAAAGAGACTTTATGGGCATCTTGTATATCTTCTGGAATGGGTTGCGTGTTCCAGTGACCTTGGCCGGAAATTTAAACTAACAGAAGTTTATCTCCTAGCAGGTCTAATCTAGCTGAACAGATCAATGGGTTGTTTTGTTGTCATTTTGGGTTTTTTTTTTTTTTACAAGCCCTTCTATTTAACTGGTGAGAGGAAATGGATTCATAACTTTCTCAAGGATTTATGCGACTAAGTGAATATAAAGTATTCGAACTCGGCTTTCAGTCCGGACTGATATCCATCACACCACTCGCACATCCAAGTCGGTATCTTCATCAAAGGGAGCAAATATGAATGACAAAGAAATAATAAACTATAGCAGTCAATAGCTCTTCCGTTGCATAGGTAGTCAAACATCAACAGATTGATATATTGATGATAGCATCCCTAGGGATTAACCAATACTAGTTAGTTGAATAGTTCGGTTGCTAGTAAGAATTGTGACCACTAGTACTGAATAGTACTTACAATGTGTGAAAGTAATTAGACCAAAAAAACTTGGCTAATAAATCCAATTATCCATATCACGACGCCTTTGGTTTGAATTAGAAAAAGAGACAAAAGAAATTATGGTGCATAATTATCAAGCGTTTTTAAAATAATATTACGCCTCGTGTTCGCTCAAAATAAAGAAAAATAGTTCTAGTATATTTTATGACAGCAGATTACTCTTCTTCTTCTTCTTCTTCTTCTGTGTGCCGTGTACATTCAGGACATTGGCGACCATGGCTCCCCACAATGTCCTGTCCTTCATAGTTCTTAATAAATCCTGTCTTTTTTGTTAACTCTGCTAAACTTTGTTCCGTCATCCATTTACTCACGTTCGCAAGGTAAGTTATGCGTTGTTTTCCTCTGTCCTTCTTGCTCTCAATATGCCCTGTGAGTATCAAATGTTCCAAGCCCTCTTTCCTCATTATGAGCTCCAGAAACTTAACTTGCAGATGTTAATTATATCTCCATTTTGTTTCTATTTTCTCTAAAACTTTGATATTGCTCATATGTTCAGTCCATGGTATTCTAAGCATCCTTCTGTAAAAACACATCTCTGTTGCTTCAAGTCTCTTCTCAATCTAGCTTACACCCATATACCGTTGAAATACCGATTCCCGTACGACCACCGAACTTAGCCCATGTCGATCTTGGTTTGTACATAGATGAGTGACCTCTTGGGAATGTAAGCTTGGATGTGCGAGTGGTGTAATGGATAACGGCTCGGAATGAAACATCAGAGAGCCGAGTTCCAATTCCAGTTGGGTTCGTTATATTCATTTGCGCGTAAATACCTTTGGGAAAGATATAAATCCATATCTTCTCCCCTCAGCTATGGGTTAATTATTATCCAAAAAAGTCTTACAATCTATATTTTCTGGTTTTAAATAACCTGCAAAATGTTGATAAGAAGTAGGAAACGAATCAATCAATCAATCTGGGAGATGTCCAGCATTCAAAACCATATGTGAGGTGTGAAATTACGTAACAGTTCAGTACACATTTCTTTGTTTCAAACGAATTTTTCCTATTTCTTAGCACTTTGCTTAGTTTTTAGAAGGCATCATTCGCTACGCCAATGCGTCTTCAGATTTTAGTCTCACACCTCCCATCGTCTGTTAAAATACTTCCAAATCTTAGACTACATAAAAGATGAGTCTTTGCAAGTTCTTTTTTTTTATTATTATTGTCTCTTTACGATCGTGTAAACGTGTAATGGATAGCGGCTCGGAATAAGAAATTGGAGAGCCGAGTTCGAATTCCAGTCGGGTTCGTTACTTTCACTTACGGGCAAATACTCCTGGGGAAGGTATAAATTCATCCCTTCTCCCTGTAACTACAGGTTGAATAGCAACATAGACTGGGTCCCATAGCCTACCGCAGAAAGGAATCACAAAAACTTCTTCCTAGTCAGTCATGAATTGAAAGCGATATGATCACCAAATCGTGTATAACGTATGGCACTTGACTTAAAGGTAGAGTTTGTGAGTAAAAAAAAAAAAAAAAGAAAATTGATTCTCATTCTTTTCTCTACTTCTATCTTTAAGACAAAATGTTAAAGCATTTTAGGGGTGGGAAGAAAAAACTTTAATTCAAACAGATTTGCAGCACCTTTATTCAATCGTCAAAATATTTCTATAATTTTTAAATGACCTTTCAGGAAATAGGTATTCTATCACAAAAGAATGGTTCCGGTTTGGATTCGATTCTTTGACATGGTTGCGAGAATACTGCATTGATCGACAAGTTAGGATCTAAAGGTGACGGGTCTGGTGATTACACTGCAAATACCGATACCAACTTCATGATCATTTGCTGCTTCACAGTCGCAATATGAAGACAGGCGTTGCCATGCACTTAAATTGCCGGTTAGTATTCCTTTCTAAAACTTACTTTAATACGTCATTCAGACGAACCAATTCCACGACAGCTGTTTAACCAGATTTCTCACAAAAAAAATCCTTTTCGATCACGAGACCCGTAACCCATTAAACTCGTAAGTGCGTTACATGTACTGCAGTCGCAGTGGTGTTTCTTGGACAGTATAGCTTGACAGAGCCCAACCCTGTCCAGTCTGGTTTGGATTCTGAGTTAATCTTCTAGACTAGTCGCCAACCAAGGTTATATGACACAATCTGCCCTGTTATTTACCCATAGCGGTGGGGGGGGAGAAGAGATGAATTCATACCTTTAATAAGGGTATTAGCATGTAAGTGAATGTAATGAACTCGATTGGAATTCGAACTCGGCTCTCTGATTCGTCAATTCGAGTCGCTGTGCATTATTCCGCATTATTGCGTAAATTCTGTTAAGTCTGAGATGTTGAAGGTTTTACTATATTTTGCCTCGATTTTCTTCAATTAAATCCCTATAAAATGCATCTATATTCCGTCACCAGTCACTATCTTGTCTAAAAATGGGATCCATTTTCTAAGTTCTTATGTTCTCTCGGGTTTATAAACGATGTGCTGCGCTTGGACGATTCCTTTAATTTTCTGCATGAAACAAAGTATCAAGAAATGGAAAATAAAGTGTGCGTAAGAGAAGAATTAAGAAAGATGTGATTTTTGTAGAAGAATGTCGAGAAATGTCTATGGAAAGACGATGTTAAATAACGAATAAGATTTAAGGAAAATGGAAACAAAAAGGACACTTAAGAGTCAGAAGAAGACAACTGAAATTGCCGAGGTACACAATGAGGAAAGAAAGCTTAGATGCTCATAGCTTAAGCTCATATTGAAGGCAAAAAGAACAGACCGAAGTACTGATTAACCTACCTAACGAGTTTGTGGCAGAAAAGCTTAGAACAAGGATCACCAAACTACAGCTAACGGACCGGATCCGGCCCTCGATGTCAGTTCATCCGGCCCACTGCCGCACTATGCCACAAAGGAGATAAAATATAATTATTTACATGGAATTATCAATAAATTGTAGTTAAACTTACTATGTAGAACATCTTAAGATAAATGTAAGTAAATGCCAAAGTTTGGTCAATCTGATTCTTGCCTCTGACAGGAATATAAGTTTTAGGAACATCAGTGAACTGGAAGAAAGAAATTTCTCTAATTTTCAATGTTTCAAAGAGTGTTTGCGCTGGAATCGCAGACGTCAGCCTCGAGTTTCCGAAGCGGATTATTTATGACAAACATTTTTAGAGAGATTTTCAGGTCTCGAGAGAACTGAGAGCGACATTCTTCTGTTCTAGAATCCATTTGATTGTAACCTTTTATGGCATCTCAGTTGAACTACAGTCGGAACATTGATTTGCAAGCAAGTGACTTGTTGAAAGAGAAGCACAAAGAAGAAAAAATTCTTTAATTTTATCGGTACTTACCTAAGTTGAAGAAATTTGCTTCTGGCATCGCATTAGTGTTTGAAACAACTTATGTTTGTGAGCAAACACTTTCAAAAATGAAGCATGTAAAGTCAGCTCATCAAACAACGTTGACTGATGAATCAATTCTAATGATTGGATGCAGCAATTCCAAAGCAAATATCCATTCTATCTTAAATGCTAAACGCTAATTTCACAAATCTCACTAAACCTTTTTTTTTTTTTTTTTTTTTTGCTGCTAATTTGTGAGATTTGGATATGTGTGCACTGGGTGTGATATAACTGTTTATTGCTAATGTCGTCTTCTTTGATAACTTCTTGGTAAATAATTATGCTTGTTGTATTTATTTTTTGTGTATTCAGTGTATTGTATTGAACAAAATCGTTACCCGGCCCGCACTCGTCATTCTCTCAGTTATCTGGACCTCTGTGACAAAAAGTTCGGTGTCCCCCTGGCTTAGGGCTACAAACGAAAGAAAGTTGTTGAGAGCCTAGATTCGTCCACGCTCTGAAGGTGAAAAGTATATAAAAGAAGAAATATGACTTAAGGATATGATTGGCTGTATTTATATTTTTCACTTTATTACTGCAGAAGCTGGTAAACCGAAATCTGTACGTGATTGTGTTATAAAATGCCAGACTAGTTGCAGTGTTGCGCACATTATGAGAACAGTCGTTGCTGGCGGATGGCACACTAGTCGATATCCGACCAGTATCGGCTGGATCACCGTGGGGATGTATGACACTGAAAGACCCGAAAACCCTAATGATCCTCGGTTTTAAAAAAATGACTGATTATGTTTTGCCGATGTATTTCACGAAATATTTATCCATATATTTGTTGATCTATGCTGTGTTCTGTTTTTCTTACCGGAATTCTTTTTCATAATGAAAACCCTTTTTAAACAAAACATTTTGCAGAATTAAGGTATCTGTTATTTATGCTTATAATTAACTATAGTTATAGGTTTTATAGGCAGTTATTCTTGCTACACATTTTTCTCCTTTGCAAAAAAAAAAATCCTATGATTCCAAACTGGATCGCTGAATATGATTGTTTAAGATCTGTATCCGAGAAAAAAAATTAATTAATACGCTCCCCAAACTATTTGACGCGAATAATTTCGTTTAGAAGAATACGGGGAGTGGGGTTGGGGTTTGGAAACGGTTCCAGTTTCTTTTATGAAAGTCTCAATTCCTGTTCTTGTTTTCTTTCTGTCCTTTTAAATATACTTCAGATTTAAAAATGGGTTAAAACAAATCTTTAAATCTTCTCGCATTTTTGGTCCTGAAGCCTGAATTAATTTTGTCCAGTTCCAAAGAATCATTCTCCAATTGACTACCATAGGAAAGAGTTTGATTTAATCCCTGGGCCATGAGGTTTACCTCGAGGGAAAATGCCAAAGAGACTGGACAGTTTTTGGACTCTGTTTCAGCGTTCGTGTGGCACTTCCGCTTATCAAAAAAAAACAGCATTGCGCTATCTTCTAGTCTGGTGAAGAAAACGAGTCCTTCTCCCTGCATATACAATAAAGGCAGCCTCAACATTGCTACTATGATTTCCGCAGTAAATAGACTATTTTAAGCGTTGCAGTTGCTAATTCCACGCCTAACCGGATTTGAATTCAAAGTTATCCTTCTACACTGGTTGTTACGAAAAGCTAAAGAACCCAGTCTTTACTGTCGTTTAAACCATAGATGAAGTCGTTGATTGATAGATTTGTTTTTTTACGGTTTATCAACCCTTTATGGGATATTTAAAACCGAAACATATTTTTTATTGTATGAATAAGTCTGTCTTTTACAAGTGAATATTGCATTAACATTTTTTGCGTGTATAACAATGACTTTTCCAGATACAAATCCTACTATTTAACCCCTAGTTAGTGGGGCAGATAGATTCATACCTTTTCCAGAGGCATTTGCGCGTAAGTGAATATAATGAATCCGGCTGAAATTAGAACTCGGCTCTCCGATTTCTCATTCCGAGCCGTTATTCATTACACCACCAGCACATGGAGGAAAA
This sequence comes from Acanthosepion lycidas, assembly GCA_963932145.1. Taxonomy (NCBI): domain Eukaryota; kingdom Metazoa; phylum Mollusca; class Cephalopoda; order Sepiida; family Sepiidae; genus Acanthosepion; species Acanthosepion lycidas. Next base: position 99,499,330 of record OZ010574.1, on the reverse strand, counting down.
GAAATGGATGTACACATAAATACCTTCTTGGGGCTTGGGCTAGGGACTTTTGAGTTCCGTCTTCGGTCGCGAAAATGCAAAATTAAAACGAGCCTGATTCCTCGAGACCCATCGTTATCTACTGTCTTCTTGCTTCTTCTTCATTTATTGTTCTCTCCCTTCAACAATGTTTTTCTTTTCCTTGTTCTTTTACACTCAGTAACCCCTTGTGCCGTAGTAGCTTTATTGCCTTGCTTAGGGTGAAATGTTTTAAAAAAAACAAAAACATTAACAGTGTAGAACCAATATGTGCTCCTTGATTCTGGTAGCACGACGCCGATTGAAATGTGTTATTTTTTAATTCGCCCACGCTGAAAAAAGAAAAAAAAAAAAGAAAAGAAAGAGACGTGTTTGAAAAGAAATAAACAAATTACCAGTTCCTCGTGCACAGAAACATCAGTGCCGCCCACACCCCTTCACTTTGTGCAGTGTGGTATTGTTGCCCTGAAGTTAGAATCTCCAGAGACTAGGTACATATGCTTCAATTTCGTGTTTTGTTAAGAACAGCATAGTGATTGTTTTTCACATTCACACTCATCTTTAGTGCTTTCATAACATTTTGGCTTATTTCCCTTGCACAGCAAAAAAAAAAATGACTGCATCTGTATTCATAAGTCATGTCCCGGAGGATATTTTTGCGATGGAATTTTAGAGTCTTAAACTTCAAATTCCTCTTTTCCCAGTAGAATCTCACATATGTTGTTCATTTCTGTGTATGGTCTACTAATTGGATCTCTTGGGAATAACTCATCTAATGGCGCCTTCAATCATTTTTTATTTCTGGTGCTGTTCTCTGTTTATTATTTGAGCTCAATATAATATTAGTTAAGGTGTTTCTCTGTTACATTAATATATGATTTGACATTACAGATTTACTGGTAGCCTCCTCAGACTACGGCTTTTAATATTTAGTATTTTCTAACACTGTAAAGTCGATACTTTCCTATTTTAGACTTTCTTTTAAGTGCTCAATTGCAAATAGACTCTTTCTTTAATTCTATTGACTTTTTCTTCTAAAATTTAAATTTTTTGTCGTGGCCTTGTTAGGGCCAGAAATAGCGACACAAAGAGAGGAATTGAGTTAAATATATTAACAAAAACTGTAATGCAAACATATACAAACGAGAGTGTTACAGCAAAGAATGTTTGGTTCGACTGTCAGAGCTGACTGCTGGAAACTTCCCTCTCCAGAAGGCAGTACCTGCTCCTATTTATAGCTGGGATAGTCCATTCGTGCGTGGGTAAATTACCATAACAATTTTCATGAGTACAGTAGATTCTGTTAATTTACTTTGTCAGTTTACCCAAATCTGGAAAATCAAAATAAAGTCGGAGTACCCGGAAAGTCCCCGGGAAAATTTGACAGTTTTGCGATTTTCAGTTTTTGATTAATTATAATCCTTATTAAATGACTAAATAAGTTCCTAAGACGTTCCTCCGTGGCAATTCCCCTATTGCATCTTTAACAAAATATTGTAATGACAATCATACGTATAAATGCAGGCCATTATTTAAAGAAGTAAGGGGGTACAAATGAGAAAATTCAAAATTGACAAGGTTTTCCATTTCACTAAAACAGAGAGAGCGTTAACGCCAGCATTATCTACTCTTTCTTTCCTTCTTTCTTTCTCTCTTTCTTTCTTCTTGTTATGTATGCTTTCTTTTACACACTAAAACCAAGAAGTATCTCTGATACATTCTTTTCTTTCGTCTTTCTTCGCAATCAAAACAGAATGGTCTATTACTTATCTGGGGTAATGTCAGAACGTAATGCGGGTGCTAGCTTACAAACTAACGGAGGAAAACACCCAATTATAATATAATTAGAAATACCCGTGAAAATTTCACGGTTTTCCAATTTTAATTTTCCGATGAATCTTAATTCTTAAGTTAATGATTGAATAAGCTCAAGGCAAGTTCTACGACAGTAGAATTTTCCCTATCGCATCATTAAATACTTGAACTTAACAACTTTAATAAAATATTGCAATAACAGTCATAAATATGAATGATGGTCGTTATTTAAAGAAGTAAGGGGGTACAAATGAAAATATTTGAAATTGACAACTTTTTCCATTGAACTGAAACAAATGTTAAATACATGAGAGTGTTATTGCCTGTTCTATCTTCTATTCTTTCTTTCTTTATTTCTTTCATTTTCTCACTGAAACCAAGTTGCATCTCTAATATGTTTTTTTCCCGTCTTTCCACGCGATAAAAACAGAATAGTTGATTATTTATTTATGGCAAAACTTAACGTACTTACGTGTTAACTAAGGAATTAAGGACTGGACAAGCAAAGTTATGAGATATTTGTAAATATTTCCTTAGCTTATTTGGGGCACCTATCTATTTAACTGGGGCGATGGAGACAGAAAATTTTGATTGTCAGTTACTGTCTCCCTCACCGCTTAGCCAACTTCAGTTAGACGGTGTCTGTTAAGTATCTGCTGGGGACAACCTTGTCAGCAGCGGCATAATTTTCTATCATTTTTTATGCAGAATTCTAAACTTTTAAGAAATTTTAATATTCAAAATTCAATGAAAAATCGATAAACTTTTATATTATTTCAGACAAGAACTTAATGAGAACTGTCTATACTTTTGCACAAATAATTGCGTTGACATTGTTTCTACGCAAATAATGACAAGAGAGTAATCCTGATAAATAGTTTCAGTGCCAATATAACAAGATTACAAATGCTCAGTATTTGATTAGATATTCAAGCAAAGATCTCTGGAAAGCAATAAAAACTCTTGCCAGTCTTATTATATTCATCGTTGGATGAAAAATAATGATAATTTTATAGAATGTGAACGAGCTCATATTAAATATATTTATACAATCGTTGGATGAAAAATAATGATTATTTTATAGAATGTGAACGAGCTCATATTAAATATATTTATACAATCGTTGGATGAAAAATAATAATTTTATAGAATGTGAACGAGCTCATATAAAATATATTTATACAATCGATCGATGAAAAATAATGATAATTTTATAGAATTTGAACGAGCTCATATTAAATATATTTATACAATCGTTGGATGAAAAATAATGATAATTTTATAGAATGTGAACGAGCGCATATTAAATATATTTATACAATCGTTGGATGAAAAATAATGATAATTTTATAGAATGTGAACGAGCTCATATTAAATATATTTATACAATCGATGGATGAAAAATAATGATAATTTTATAGAATGTGAACGAGCTCATATTAACGTGTAAAGTAAAACGATATTAATTTATTCAGGTATATGAGATATTGTGTAATCAAATATACGTTTCTATATCTTTTTTATGTATATATAAATATAAATTTATGTTGCATAATAGAAACTGAATAAAAACAATTAATTCTCAATAATTCTTTAATAAAGATAAGTATTATAAGTTGAAACTTACACGGTTATTTTTCTTATATTATTTTAAACGTTGTTTTTTGTTGTTTTTTTTTTACTGGATACCTTGAAATAATTGCCCCGTTTTTTATTTTATTTTAAATAGTTTGTATTACGCCTATCGACATGCGCACTCTAGAAATCTTAACAAAGGAATCGTGCTGAGAGGGTTCGAATCTGTCTCCCCTTTCTAGGAGAAATTACAGAGAAATCCACTAAAAATAAATCCATTAACTCTTTAGAAATTCCTTATATGAATATAAACTTGAAAAATGTCGGTTAATATAAATTTTATCCAGAAAACATTAACTTACTTTATAAAGTCTGACATATCGTCGTTAGTTGAATCGTATGATTGCTGATATTGGTTAACACTCTAGAAGTGGAAACTGTTATTGATTTACTCTAGAAATGGTCTCTGATAAGATCTGAAACTGATCTAATCCTAGATGGCCTAATGGTATATACTCACGCTCCTATAAAGATAGGATTATGATACAAGTTCGCGTTTAATATGGGTGATTACCACGCGGATGAAGTGCATGAAACAATTTTCCTCTTGCCTTTTTTTAGATACCGCCTTGTCACATGGATTGAATCTGATAATTTCCTTATTTGGGATCGTGTCCTTGGGAGCCACGAATTATCAAGAAACAGGGGTTCTCTTCTTTGGAGCCGTCTATCAGCCTCTATATTGCTCCATAATGTGACAACACTGAATGTTATGCTTTCATCATTCGCTAAAAAACAGCGAAATAGTTTTCTTTATCTTCTTTTCAATTGATTCACTGGCAAAAATTGATATTGAATAAGATTAACTTGGACACATGACAACTATCATGGGGCACCCAGTGAGGATCGAACTCATTACTCAGTTGTAAAGACATGCTAGACAAGGTGATTAGTCATTGTTTCACGATAAATTGACTTTGATATTTACCCAGACTAGATTTGTTAGGGAAGAAAGTCGCAATAAATGTGCACACAGTGAAGATCGAACTCACTAATTAAGTGCAATGCTATGCCTGGCTAGCTGGTTAATTATTGATCTAAAATGAATTACATTTGATATTTAACAAGCCTAGCTTAACTTGGGCAGACGGCCTCAGTAAAGGGGCACTCAGTGAAAATAGAACCCGCTATTAATGATCTGAGAGCCTAGCTCGCTAAAGATTATGCTTCTCCGAGGCGTTCGTAACGGACAAGAATTTTATGTTCCAAATTGTACGTTTCTATTGCATCAGAAAATGTACTGATTTTGTATATTACCACGTTTCACCGGAAAGGCTGAATTTAAGTATTTATATAGCATATCAATTCTTTATTTCCTTTTGTTTGTTTGTTTGTTTTTTGTTTTTTGTTGTTTTTTTTTTGCGTGACTCCGTTGCAATCTTCATAAAGACAGTGGTCGCCTTCCTAAAACTTAAAACTAAAGTTTACAAGCTGTCAGCAGTTGATTAAGCTTACCTTAATATGTTACAAGACCACAGGTGTAGAACACCCAGTGAGTATCGAATTCAATAAGAATAGCCAAACATATCAGCTCATTAACCATTACCCAACGTCAAGACGCCCACAAAAATTATTTCAAAATACTGCTTAGTTTGTCACTAGACAACAAGTATAGGGGCACTCAGTGAATATCATAGACACTACTTAGTGGTAATAGTCAAACATTTAACCATTACTCCCGTACCGATACGGCAATAAAATATTTACGAGGCTTAACTTAGTCTGGCACAAGGCTACAAGTATGGATAACACTCGGTATTGAATTCACCTGGCCAAGGGGGCTTCAAAATTAATAATGTGTCCGAGCTTCGGGTTGTGTGGAAAGGAGCGTCTCCCCAGGTATTACCGCCTCTTCGATTGAAAGCTGATGGGTTAGGGGATCAATTACCGGCGCTTGAGGCGTCCCTAAACGTCAAAGTGCCGAGGAGGCTTGAGCAATTTTTGTACGCCTAACAAACCCACTTTAAACTCCACCTCGATGTAGGCGTGCGTTCAAATACCTACACAGTAATAATGGTCAGCCAAAGTAACTCAGTAACCGTTAACGCACGCCAAGGCGCCCTCTCACGAGAAGTCCGCGTCCGCTGATCACACTGTTTCGTGGTTACTCAAAGAGTGGATGTGCCTGTCGTGTATTGAACACCGGTTCGAAATGAGAAATTGGAGAGTTCGCAGTCCAGTCGTTTCGTTACATTCGTTTTCGTGGAAATAGCCTGGAAAAAAGTGTGAATCCATGTGTCCCCCAGATATGGGTTAAATAATAGAGTAACCAGTATAGGAGAGAGGCAACTCTGAAATAAAACCGTATTTAGCCGTAGCATAGCACGTATTAAGTTGCTAATGAGATGATCGTGAAGTTTACAGTAGCTCTCTAATCTCGACTGTAGGTCCTGGGTATGATGATAAACTAC
>OZ010574.1:99425951-99488451 GCA_963932145.1 Acanthosepion lycidas | reverse complement strand
ATTTTTTAATACGAATTCAAATATTTTCCTGACTCTCAGTATACATCTGTGCTGTGATTACCTAACTCAGATGTGTTGGTGCACATGAACTGGCTTATCGTTAAATCCAACGAAGGATCTGCAATGTAATCAATCCTGACCTGGAAATTTGACTTCAGTCGTTTCTTTTTTTATTTCTTTAGCGACGCGACGTGGCTTCTCTCTGTCTTTTCTACAAATATTTTCATGGCAACTGCTTTGACGAGCTTTTTTCCCTGGTGCCCCGACTACGTGAATTTAAGCGTTCTGCTAGATTGGCATCTTGGCCCCACACTTTTACTGCTGAAACAGTTAAATGTAACCGCCACTTCTACCCCAGCAGTTTCTTTTCTCGAACTTCCCGCCTGTGGAACTCCGTTCTCTTGCTTCCCTGATAATTACAATCTTCAAAAATTTAAATAGAACATCAATCGCGATCTTCTATGTTCTTGAATCCCGTTCATCTTTTATCCTTTCCTCAATCTCCGATGTATATCCAGTCAGTTCTCTCGCATTCACTCTCTATAAACCCCAGCGCACTAGTGGCATTCCTGCCTTTCTTGGAAGTGAAATGCTTAAAAAAAAAAAATTTTGAAAACGTCCCACTGGCGAGAGTGATCCGGTTTCGAACCGAGTCAAAAGTCATTTTGGACACTGCTATTCCAGACATTTTTGCAGGCCATTCTCATTGTGTGAATTGGCGCAATACACTCTTCATATCCCCGTTTCTCTCTATTCTTCATTATGACGTCTTACGTTTAATAAATGACATAATCTACCTTCACACGAACGACTGACGCAATAATTTTACCTTTCAAATAAGCTGGCATTTCATAAAAGTCCCAAATCATCTTTACGTGTTACGAATCATCTTTCAGTGCATATAGAACACCCATAAATCTGTGATCAAACCTTAAAAAAAAAGTGCAAATGATTTGTTAGACGATGAAACATGAATAACTCAATGTGTAAATACATGCACCAGAATACTCACTCACGAGTAACGTTTAACAAGGTCAGTAGATTATTACTACGATAAAATATTCAGTAATGTGACGTGGCAGATTAAAACGGATGAATGGCTTTCTAATGGCACGTCACTCACACACGTGGTTGAATGAAAGCAAAGGACATAGTTATGACAATGAAACAATATATATATATATATATATATAAAGCAACCAGAAGGATAAAAAGAACATCATTCCGGCGGTTCGGGCCTCCCTTTCCCACTTCCTTGTGCAGTTAAAAGTCGATAAACGTTTTAAAATAGACAAACGTGCCCTAGATTCGGCTCAGATGAATTTACACTAGGAAATGCGTTTCTCTCTTTATTTTAAAGGAAATAAATAGAAACTCTCTTAACCAGAACTTCCGAAGTCCTGTTGTGGTTTTCCAATCCAAACCAGCAAATAAAAGATTGTTTGCCGTTTCACGGGCAAATATATTAATATATTAATACAACCACGGACTTTATATTACTTTTTTTTTTACAAGGACTGATTGTTTCATAATCACTTAAACTCTATTATTATTAAAATGCGGACCCCCCACCACCACGAAAGTGGGTTGGAGTGGCTGAATTCTCCTAGTGATTTGCCTTAAAATTCAGTGAGTTTGCTACTGTCAATTTTTTTTAACTTTGAATATGTACGGCTGTAGTGTGTAATGTGTAACGACTCGGAATCAGAAAGCCGAGTTCAAGTTCCAGTCGGATTCGTTAGTTTCACTTACGCGCAAATTCCCTTGGTTAAGATATAAATCCATCTATTCCTCCATCTATATAGGTTGAATAGTTGGACAGACTGGGTCTTATATCCTTCGTTTGTAACCAGTCTACGGCAGAAAGAAATGGCAACCTTTCTGCGGGAAAATCTTCTGCATATTCAGTCATAAATCTAGTTCTAACTTTATGATCATTATTTGGCAGTTATACAAGGAATCTCGTAGACCATTACTGCTGTCGTGAGTCCGGTCGTCCTTAATTTTGCATTTGTGCCGACTAATTTCAGCTTAAGAGGGACTTTTTGAGCGCCTAGCTTAGTGATTTTCAAACTAATTTTGTAACCAAATATTACTGCACTGAAATTATACCTCACTAGGTGCATCACATTAGTAACCTTGTGCCAAGTTAGTCAAAGCTTGGTAAATACCTATGATGAGTTATTATTATTTATATTCGTGCTATTTTCCTCACCTTTCTTGTTATTACAATGTTTCGACCTTTCTCCTTTCCAACATTCTTAAATCCCACAGAACACTAGCCTAGTTAGTGCACTGGTTCGTGAATTTGGTAGCAGAGTAATGCGAATCCAATACCTGGATCGGGTTGAACAGACTGAGCAGTACTAAATAAAAAAAGACAAGATATTCCTAAAGGTTTCACATCGGAATTTACGGAAGAACCGTGGGACACGACGACCGAAAGGTTTTGATAATAACAAAAATGATGATAACGATATCCCAAATGTAAATAATGTAGATTTGAAAGCCTTTGCATGTGTGTGCGTGTGTGTATGTGTGTGTGTAAGTGTGAGAGAGAGAGAGAGCGATAGAATAAACATATACGAGCGTGGTTAATTAAGTTTCTAGTCTGAAGTGATAATTTGCATAATTTTGATATTTAATTTTTCACTCTTTAATCGTCGAGTGATGAGATTATTAAAAAAAATCATCTATTATTGACAAGGGACGAGATTTTGTTGAAAAATTAATATTCGTTATATAATATTCGTTAGCTTATTGATCCATCGGCGTAGACATCACTAAGCTTTTGGAGGCCATAATCAATATGAAGGTCTCTGTGCACGTAGAAAAGAACAACCTCTTCAGCGACGAGCAGTATGGGTTTCGGTTAGCCCGAACCACTGCCAGCGTCCTAACTACCATCACTCACAGAATCAGTGAGAGTCTTGACGACAAACTCATCTCGATGACCATAGCACTAGATTCTCAATTACAAAATCCTTCCTAACAGGTAGGTCCCTGAAGGTAGTTATTAATGGACAATCCTCCAGAGCCCTAGTGGTCAACGCAGGCGTCCTCCAGGGGTCACTCCTCGGACTAACCCTCTTTTTGATCTACATAAATGATATGCCTAAGAATATACTCAGATCATTTGTAAACATCTATGCCTATGATACGACTATATAAGGGCGTACCTCTAAAACTCTCGATGGTCAGAGATTGGCGACTGATCTCTCTTCCGATCTTGCACAAACTACCCAACGAGGTAAAAACTGGCTGGTTACATTCAATGCCTCGAAGACCAAGCTAGTTACATTCCATCGTCGCCGATCTGACACCGAACGACCACCAATCAGCATGAACGAATGTCCTCTCGGGGAAGCACTGTGTCTTGAAAGACTGTTGGGCCTCAAACTCACACCCGACCTGAAGTAGAACTCGTACATATGATCCATTGCTAAGAATGCAGATAAATGGTCGGCTACCACTTCAGTAAGTACATATGCTATCCTCCACCTTCACAAAAGACAGATCAGGCCAAAAATCGAGTACTCTTGTCATATTTGAGCGGAAGCTGCCAAGACCACACTTTCCGGCCTTGATAGAGTTCAAAAGCGACTTCGGGTGGCGAATTTTTCTCTACTCTTCAACCTCTTTTCAAAAAGCTGGATATGGCAAGCCTCTCGCTGCTCTGCCGCTACTTCCATGGAAAGTGCTCGGATGAGCGACATTCCCTGGTCCCACCGACGCAAACGTTCGCAGCAAGAACACGCCATGTCCCTTACATAATAGCAAACTACCAACATTCCCTTCGTATTCCATCGTTGAGTAGTAAGTTCCACTCGAGCAGCTTCTTCCGGCGAACCACTGCCTTGTGGAACCGACTCCCAACAAGATGTTTCCCTGATAACTACAATCTTAACCTGTTCAAAGCTAGAGGTAGCCGTTATCTTCAACTCCTATACACACCAATGGCCTCCAAAAGTAACCACCTACTTCGAGTGCACTCTGAGCCTTGTAAAGGGTAAACTTCGCTGTAAAAAAGAAAGAAAAAAGATAGATAGATAGATAGATAGATAGATAGATAGATAGATAGATAGATAGATAGATCTAGACTTAGATAGATAGATAGATAGATAGATAGATAGATAGATAGATAGATAGATAGATAGATAGAAATACATTGACAAAGTGGGCATGAAAGGGAGTAAGGTTTATTCGTGCATATCTGACGTAGCGGAATATCAAATATAACCAGAGGGAAATCCCTTTTCATACTTTATCGGTGTGTCAAGTGTTAGCTAGCGTAGTTAAATAACAAGCCAAGCCCATTTTCATTATCCATTATGTATTGAATGTTGACTAACAAGTTTCACTCAGGATTCGATTCTCAAAGTCAAAAGTAGTAATTCTCGTGCAACAACTTTTTCCTTGTCTCAAGCTATCATTTCGAATATATCAGTTGGAAAATAACAGACATTCTGAAAAACAAAAAGATAAGAACGACGCCTTGGCTTACATTTTTTTAAGCCTAAGAGAATTCAACTTTGATAATTGGAAGAGTTTCGCTACTCAAGATATCTTTCCATTTTTTTCGAATCGATTCGCAAACTAAAGGTACTTGATTTTCATATGTTCTCGTTTAAAAAAAAAAGATTTTTTTTTCCGGTTAGAAAACTCATTTTCCAATTTAGAAATTGTCTGTGACATTTTTTTTAAGTCTAATTATTTATTTATTTATTTTATTTATTTATTTTTTGCTTTTGCTTATCGTCGATGGGTTGTTTTTTTTTATATTTTAATTTATTTATTTTTATTAGTTTTCGTTTTTCTTTTTGGTGGCTGAGAAAGTTCTTTAGTTTAATTTGTCAGTTTAATTCCAAAACTTTCCGCTGCTGTATTTTTTTCTTTCTTTTTTTTATTTATTTTGTGCCTTAATTATTTCTTCTTCTTTTTTTATCCACATTCATTTTTATCAAACATTTTTCTTAGCAAACTTTGTAACTAATTCAGTCTCATCGAAATACATGAAGCTATTTTACACATTGAAGCTATTTTAATTATGATATTGTTATGTACCATATTTTATAATGACGGGTACGTTTGCCTCTTTATCTCTTCCTTTGTTTGTTTGCCTATTTGTTTGTTTTGTTTGCTTGATATATCAGCCAAAAAATTACCATTGCTCCGTATATTTATACATATATTGTTATCTATATTTACAGATAAAGAGAAGAAAAAGAAATTTGACAATAAAGAATTGCCCTTCGGTAAGTTTGATTGGTTATATTGTAAAGAGATGAAAAAGAAAAAATTATGTTTTTACTGGTTTTAAATCAACAATTTAGTTCAATTAATTTGAATTATCTTACACTCGTAACATCGATCTATCTACCTACCTACCTATCTATCTATCTTTCCATACATACATATATGCTATAATATGCGTTTTGGCAGCAATTCAGCAGTATGGAAGACATAGTGATGACTGAGCACTCAGTAACAGTATTCTGTGAGAAAGAACTGCTAATCACAGATAGATAGATAGGTAGATAGATAGATAGATAGATAGATAGATAGATAGATAGATAGATAGATAGATGGTCGAGTTCTTGAATTTGATGTATAATAGCATATATGCAGTGAAGAAAATATTATATGAATAAGCTTCTTTTTTACTTCTAAATTTTTTTAATCAATTCACCCCAAGAAAGGTGATAAAACCACTAAGACACAAGGAGAGCTACTGTAAATGAAAGAAAATAAAAGATTTTAGAATGAACCGGAAATACAATAATATTATAAATTTTATAATTTAGACGGAGACATTAGAAGTATAGAGTTGAAGTAGAATTTAGAATGAACCGGAAACCCAATTCTAAATAGGAAACGAAAAATAAACCTCTACTTCTGTTCAAAAGACAGGGGAGGAATGTGAACTAGATGACAGACGAAACTATCTACTCTTTTTGAGGAGAACAAAATAAATAGTAAAAATTTTAAAAAGTTTAGGACGAAACGTTAGAAGTGTAGAGTTGAAGTAGAATTTAGAATGATAAAGAGAAATACTTGAATTTCTAAATGATGAATAAATGAATGAATGTATGTATGGAAAATCAATAGACCTCTAACATTTTTTAATTTGCTTCTTCACAACCAAATTTGTTTTGTTTTGTTATCAACACCCTATGGGTCATTTAATGCCGAATTTAATTTTCTTGGAAGCATTAGTAATTTCTTTTCCAAAAATGCTCGTAATATTTTTTTTTTCTAAAAATGCATTTCTTGTAATTTTTTTTTTTTTTTTTTAACAAAAACTTATTGCTAGTAATTTTTTTTACTATGAAAATGTATTGTTAGCACCTTCACTATAAAAATGTATTTCTACACTTTCATAGTGTTTTGACCCCATTTTGGTAGTTTACTATTTGCCCTTAGGTGAGGCCCTAACAGATGCTACCACCCCTGGTCAGAGTGGACCTGAGAAGAACAACAATTAAGAGGTGGTTCCGCACCCCTCAGGACCTCCTGATCAGATGTTGTTCATCGTCATAACAAAACTATCTTTCAACCAAACATACATGGTTCTATTACCTAATCAAAACATATTATTATTATTATTATTATTATTATTATTATTATTATTATTATTATTATTATTTCCTTTGATTTCTGGTGTATACTCATTTCTTTCCGTGTCCCGACCAGAGACCTAAGAAATGGCATGATGACCTGGTTAGAAATGGCATGATGACATTTTCCACTGACACAAAAAAATATTTACATAGATAAAGCCCTTCGTAAGGTGTAGGCTGTACTCGTGAGAACAATTCTTTGTATTTCTTTAAGGAATCCCTTCAATTAGTCTACTGGAATCTTTTCCAACCAATCCGAGGGCTCCAACTACAACAGAGATAGTTGATGTTCCTATGTGCCACATTTTTTTATATTTCAATTTCAAGGTCCCTTGTATTTTGATAGCTTTTTGAAGATCTTCAAAGATATATTGCAGTCCGCAGGGACTGCCATATCAATGAGGAGGCACTTTTTTTTTTGTTTGCGGTCTCTAATAACAATGTCTGTGCTGTTAGCTTTGATTGTTCTGTCTGTGTGTATTGCGTAGTCCCATAAAATTGTAACAGGTCCTATCTCCGTAACCGGATCTGGGTGGTGTTCATACCAATTTCTTTCGGTTTCCTTTCCGTAGAAGTTGCAGATTTTCCAGTGCAGATATTGGCCAACTCTGTCATGCTGGGTTTTATACTCAGTGCGTGCCAATATTGTGCCAATATCGTGCCAATATCGTGCAACCTGATACAAGATGATGATCAATTGTTTTTATTATTATTATTAGGTTGGTGCATAAATAATGACGTAATAATGTCGTTTTTTGACGTCAAAAAACGACATTATTACGTCATTATTTTTGCACCAACTTAATATTATTATTATTATTATTATTATTATTACCAAATAATACAGAACGACAACGTAAGTACACCTCTGCATAAGAAATTATTTTAAAATCATTTTTTTTTTTTTTTGGTATGGTTGGTTTTACTTTCTACTAATGATTTTAGGCTTGATGATATTGCACATACTTGAACGGTCATTGAAATGGTTTTCCACTTTGACATTATGTACTGTTTCAATTCTGTCTTGTTCGGTCGTTGTCGTTTCTCTGCTTTCTACTTTACAACCCACAAATACCCAAATGGATTTAAATCTTGTGATATACTCGGAAAGTCAAACACTTTTTAACGATTCTTTTTTCCGAAATGTTGTCTTCTTGGCGGGATGTCTTGAATAATTATCATGCTCTAACATCACTCCTTCTTCCTGTTTTAAGAGAAGGCAATATGTTTACTTTTAATACCTTGACCTAATCTTCAGCATTCATGATTCTTGTAATGAAATGCAGCTTACCGGTGCCATCAGAACTCACAACCCCACGCTATGATGTTTCCACCGCTATACTTAAATGTTGAGACCAGACACCATGATGCCGCCCAAAATCGGATGATATCAGCTCCAAATAGATTGATTTTTGTTTCATCTAACAATAGTATGCTGCTCGAAAATTTTCTTGCCTGAGTAAATTTTAAAAGTGCTTTTTCGTATCTGGAATTCAGTAGCTGTTTCCTCCGTGGTTGTCAGCCATGGAAATCTTGCTCCGGAAGCAATTACAGTTTAATCGAAACATTCAAGACACCCATCCCTAGCAGCCTCAGCAGCAGATTTTCCACCAATCTCCTGGTATGATGAATAAACCTTGGGTCAAATTTTGGGAACAGAATTTTTTGTTTAACATTCATTTGCGGAAAATAAGACGTTGCTTAAAATGAGGGAAGAGTTCTTTTCGACATGAGGCAATTTTTTTAAATAAACGTGTCTATACAAATAACTATGTCTTTGTTATGGTCCGATTCCTTGTACCACAGTGATAGTCCAAGGTAGAACCAATAAGGATGAACTCGAACACAGGTATGGAATAACACAGATATATTACAAACAGGAATATATACAGAGAAGTAGAAGTGTTAGTATGAACAATCAGGTTTAGTAGAGAGAACAATGTAGTCTCGACCAGTATCACTATTCCAATGTCTTGCAGTAATTGTCTGAACGCGACTCTGTTTCGAACTGCCTCTGACTCGACTCTTGACTCGACTTGAACTACTGACTCGACTTTTGCCTACTCCTAAGGCGCAGTATTTATTAAGTATGGAATAATCCATTATTCTTATTATGGGTAAGATCCCATAACAGTCTTTATAAGAATTCTTTTAGCATTGTTTGCTGTAATTGTATTACAATTTACTTAATATGCCGCATACTTGTAACCTTGCTTCCAAGCAAAGCTTACTAAATAACTATTCATTTCGGACTAAATCAAACGAGAAAAGTTTTAAAAAATAGCGTTGACTGGATATCCTAATTCTTTCTTTTCTTATCTCTTCCTTTTGAAGACTTAACCTGAATCTTTTTACTGAAAATCACGCACATTCAAGCAAGAAACCAAGGATTTTATTCGTAATTAAAAATTATAGATTATAGTGACGACAAAAGAGCCTGGTTTATTTTGTTACCTGCGATCTTAAAATAATAGCCCGGTCTAAGGGTTTAAGGGGAAAATTATATATATATATATATATATATATATATATATATATATATATATATATATATATATATATATATATATAATTAAACAGATAACAAATATAATTAAAACAGAAAGAATAAGAAAAATATCAACTACGGTAGTTGGCAATACGAAATTAGAAGCAAGAATGAAAAAAAAAAGAGAAAAACAAAAATCAATCCATATAATAATTACATATGTGTATTTCATATTTATTTATATGTTTTCTGTCCCATCTGTAATGGAAAGGGAGGTAAATCAAGTTAGTAAATTTATGAGTGATTACTTCCCTTAATCGTTTTAATAATCTATACAAATAAAATATTTAATTACATTTAGACAAAATTAGTTCCCGAGCAAAATTGACAGTTTAATTAATCAATTCCTTTACCTACATTTCTTAGATTGCAGTCTTATTCGTTTAAGCCTCTCATATGAGGCACTCAGATACCATTGTCTACTAATTGATCGTCTTGCTTCAACTTGGTCTTCAAATAGACTTTGTTGTTGTTGTCGTCGTCATCTTTGTCGTTTTGTTGCCAATCTTTTTCTTCCGAGAGTTATTTCTATATCAGTAATATTAAACATATCATTTTTTTTTTACATGATAAGGTATTGAGCAAAAGGTGATCTATATAATACCAGGAGTAATCACTGAATCATAGATACCATTGAAGTTCAAAAATATACAAAGGAAACGAATTAATTAAACTGGCCTTTATTTTAGCTGTGATTTTTTAATTTCCTCTTTACTACTCAATACATTGTTACAACACTTTTGTTTCATTGCATCTCACTATTAAAACTTTGTAACAATTGCCATGATTTTTGATGACATAAGTACACTGCAGAACTAACTGCATATCGCTATTTCCTTGTCATAGGTCGATCAATTTATTTGTTTTTGCTTTTTCTCTCTTTTTCTTTCCTTTCTTGCTCCTAATTCCGTATTGCAAGCTGCCATAGTTCCTTTCCATTTTTATTTTCTTTAAATTATGTCCGTTTTTATTTGTATTGCATTAATTAAATATTGTACTTCTAATACATAGAGAACACCTCAATGTTTAATTTGTAATGTAAAAATAAGAAAATTAAGATACCTTACTTTTCAGACATCCCTCGCCCAGTACTGTCACACTACGCTTTCTAAGAAAGTTTAACAAGCCTAACAGACTATTCTACTGTAGTGAGTCATATATTGAATTAGTCATATTCATGCCCAGGTTGGTTATGCTTAAACCTAAAACACTAACCATGGGTATATAGTACCCAGCGCAATTTTCCTATTTTTAATTACAATTTTCAGTACCTGATTTTCTTACCTAAATAATGTTTTTCAGTTCCTATTAATGTTAACTCAAATTACAAAGTTTGAAGTGCCTGCATGTAAAATATTTAAAATAAAGATTTATATTTAATTTTTTTTTTTTTTTTTTTTTTTTGATATTTTCGAAATCGGGTATGATATACCCATGGTTAGTAGTGGTGTAACTTTAATTGATGGTTAGTGTTCTAGTGTTAATATTACGTTGGTGCAAAAATAATGACGTAATAATGTCGTTTTTTGACCTTAAAAACTACGTCAAAAACGAAATTATTACGTCATTATTTTTGCACCGATCTAATAAATGCCTCTAACACGAACAAAAACTTCCTTCATAAAGAAATATATGCAATCAATACAAAAGGTTTTATTCGTATCTTTTTGTTAATATTCATAATAATATAATTATTTTTCATAAAAATTAGCTAGTTTGCCATTGAAAATATTGTTCGAAATCTCCTTACCGGAGACTCAATGCAAACATGAGAGATCTGTTTCCCGATTGAAATAATCATGTATTTGCTGTTAATGGCGGTATCTGTGTTCGAACTCAGGGGAAAATACGTGATTTCAAAAACCAATTTTCTATTAGGTTGGTGCAAAAATAATGACGTAATAATGTCGTTTTTTGACGTATTTTTAACGTCAAAAAACGACATTATTACGTCATTATTTTTGCACCAACCTAATAGATAACTAGATTATTATGAAACAGAATGCAACAATTTTACCCTCTTCAAGTTATGGTTCAAATCGTAATCTATCCTCCTTCACAACCTTCACTTTCTATCACCTCCTATTTAGTTCATATATTTATTCATAACCATTTAACCCTCTACCTTGAGTAGCTTTCGAGGCTTGTATTCGGTGAACTTCCATATAAAAGAAATATTTTAATATTTTTTTTCCTTTGAGTCTAGAGTCAAACAAAAATTAATTTAGTTAATATATTAATAGTTACGTATTTCCGCTGTTAACGGAGGTCGGTTTTCAAACCCAGATCAAATGTCATAATTCCGAATGCTGATTTTCAAGATAAAAAATGTTACTAAATAATAAATAATGTTTCATCTCCCTATTTCTCACTATTTGGACCAATGCTGTAAATATAAAAATATTTTTGATGTATTTTGTTCAAAGAAATCTTTTGTGTGTGTGTGTGTGTGTGTGTGTGTGTGTGTGTGTGTGTGTGTGTGTGTGTGTGTGTGTGTGTGTGTGTGTGTGTGTGTGTGTGTGTGTGTGAGAGAGAGAGAGAGTTGTCATATTTTGGGTAACGGACTTTCTTTACAAATTCAATCAGAAAATACAAAAAGAAGAAACTTTGATTTAATACAGGTTAAAAAAAAAAATCTTTGAAATTATAAATATATTAACCTTGAATTAAACCTGTTTTTCTAGTCGTTATTAAAGAACATCATAACCCATGTGAATGAGACTAGATGTTACTGTCTAGTCTGTTTTTAATTTTTGTGACATTTCCATGTATGATAACTGTGCTTTCACAGATTGACAAGCTTATGAGAAATGCCACCATGAACGGACATCTTTTTTTTTTTTTGCCTCCAGTTCGGTAATGATATATTATTATTATTTAATCATTCCAAATTGCTGCAATTAGTCGCGATAAATGTCCGCGTCGTCACGGTGATCTGGAAACTGACGGAATTTAAATCTGCCGTCACTGATGGGTTTTGTTTTGTTTTTGTTTTTTAGTTTGTTTTTTTTTTGGTGGGGGGTATTTTGGGGGTTTTCTTTTTTAGATTGGCATTACTATCTGGTTATTGGGAGAAAAGAGTGTTTATGACAGAAATAGAATATAAATAGAATAAGAGTTAACCTTTAGCAAGGCTGCTATATTTAGAGAGTTGTCTATGAACGACGATAAGATGGCATGAAACATTTAACCAAAACGCCTTGCTATGGACACAATAGCCACTCTTAAATATCAAAGCAGACAGGTACAAAATAGAATATTTAAGCGCCCAGTGTTTTCGTGCCCTGAAAATTCTTAATATATAAAATATGACAAAACTCGCTGATCTCAGAATTGCCAGGATGTCGAACAGTGATAGGTCAATAAAGAGTGCCAAGCGGGACAAAACCACATGCGACCGAGAAAGAGAATGAAAGAATTAGAGAATATAGATTCTTTTACCTTACTATAATTGCAACATTTCGGCCGCTCTGCTCTCCGCTCTTCACAATGTGTCTGTTCCATTCATTAACATTCTAGGAATGCCGAACAAAATTCTTTATTAAATCAAGTGAAAAGATGATGTTCCTATGCCTTTATTTGTTTTGTTGATGGTCATTCATCTCGAGTTTCCCATTTCGTTATGGCGCTAATTTATTTTTTTCTATTGACGCTTTCACACAGCCACAACCAGACATTGAACTTAACACCCCCAGAAGATGGGGGCAACAGAACTATGGTTCAAGAGAAGGATGCAGAGAATTCCATGGACAAAGTGCATATGCAAATAAAAGATCTTAAGCAAAATGAAAACAAAAAAAGAACACTTGCCAGAAAGAGACAGCTGAAATTTCTGGGATACTTAATGAGAAAAGAGGGCTTGGAGAATATGATACTCATGCATATCGAAGGCAAAAGGGACAGGGGCAGCCATCTGATGATCACTCACGTCCCGAAAGGACACGGCGCGTGAAAGAAAAAACATGCTCAAAAGAACAGTCCAGTATAAGGTTGGTGCAAAAATAATGACGGTTTTTGACGTATTTTTTAACGTCAAAAACCGTCATTATTTTTGCACCAACCTAATAGTAATTTCTGAAAGACACATATTTGATCATCATGAAATCTGTTTCGACTTGAAGGTATTAGGTTGGTGCAAAAATAATGTACTAATGTCGTTTTTTGACGTATTAAAAAATACGTCAAAAAACGACATTATTACGTCATTATTTTTGCACCAACCTAATACAATGTGATTTCTCATCCTCAAGTGAAAACATCCTTTCACTTATTTGCTTCCCCGATGACCATAATCTTCAAATATTCAAGTGTAATGTCAATCAACATCTGACACCCTGAGCGTGTTCCCCATCCTTCTCTGTATCCTTTCCTCAAACACGCCTCTTTACTCTTGTTCTCAATCTTCTGTAATACCTTGTTTGCTAGTGGCACTCCCGTCTTGTTTGGGGTGAATTGCTTTAAAAAAAAACTTTGTAATTATCTTAGTCCTTTCCAAACCGCCCTGTCGTTTGCTAACTTCCGAAGGTGCTTCAGGTCTTCCAAACTTTTCAAAGTTTGTTGTTTTTTTTTTTTACGTGTAATGATGGAATTATATAGATAGCTCTTTTAATGTCCTTGTTCAAAGTGTATACTATCGTTGTTCGTCAAATGTTTATAGATCTTATTCTTCCATTAGATCACAAAGCCATTTCCGTAATCTTACTTATTATAAAACGCAGATTGTGTGTGTGTGTCTGTACGTTTATATATTGGATCGGATTTCCTACATTTTTCAACCGATTTCAACAAAACTTCACAGGACTGCGTAAAATTAGCTTGCAGTGGTTCTGACAGCGCCCAAAATTGGAAAAACAATTGTTTTTGCACGAAACCAATTTGAAAACACGATAAAATACGATTCTGTCGCCAGAATGAAAGGGGGACAACTCATATCGAGTTATACTTATTATAAAACCCAGCTTGTTTGTGTGTGTGTTCGTTTATATATGGGATCGGATTTCCTACATTTTTCAACCGATTTCAACAAAACTTCACCTTTTTTTTTTTTGGCAGGTAGTGTTTCTTATTGTCTTGCACACTTTTTTCTTTATTTTTACATTCAGAATGCTTTAAAAATTCCATTTACAAGACAATTGATTATAATAAAATTCTATTCAATCGATAGACTCATAACGATTGAAAACAATGTTTTTGTTTGAGTTTGGGTTTGACCAATTCGTAAAAAAAAAAAATTAAAAAAAAATCTAATTAAGACATGCGTGTCCGTCAACCTTAAACAATAATCTTTGTCAATTTTATTTTTCAGTCTTTATGATGGTCGATACTTGATCTATCTCTTACTGTTACATCCCCGGGCAACGCTGGGCTCTTCTGCTAGTATTTAATGAAAAGCTATTAACTTGTGCTATCATACTCCGATATTAATATCGAATCCTTCTTTCTTGGAGAAAATAAACATCAATGTTATTACCATCAATTCCCTAGCTAATCATTGATGACTTTTTTTTTCTTTTCCCGATGCTAAAATCTTTTTATTCAGTTTTGGGATATTTACAAAGTTTTCAATAAGAAGTTGCTAACTTTTAACAGTTTGCAACCAGGATAGTCATTACCGCTAAAACAATTTAAATTTAATACCTGTTCTTTTCTTGTTGATGACAACGCATACATTTTTCAAATTTATTGTCTGCCTACTGATTGGTTGATTTTAGTATTGTATTTGTGCAGCGTTTATCAATCATTTTAATTCGTAGTGCTCTTCTATACTGTTCCAAATGAATAAATGCTCAAAAGTAACAACTGAAAATTGAAAGAAATTAACAGTTTTCATGTACAGTGATACCTTTATTTGTAGTTTCACGCACTTTGGTTTAATTTACCCGGAGACAGCTTCTGAAATAAACGCTTCATAAAATTTATTTAATCATATTCACACGATTAGTCATGCTGGCAATTCGGGTATACCAAACGAAATTTAAAATATTTTAATTAAATGAAAATTTTAAATTTCTTGATTCAAATAAAGAAAAAAAAATCCTATATTAGCTGTTATGAAAAATCAAGAGTGGTCTCGTATTGTTTGTTTGTTTTTTTTTTTTACTCTCCTCTTTGAAAGAGCTATTTCTGTTTACTGGGACTATAAAAGAACACTATACGCGAACATCGTATTCTCAGTTGAATAAAGCTTTTTTTAAGCCTACACCCGCGTACTTTTGTCATTACAGACCCTTCATTCCATATATTCAGACAGAAATTTATATCTAACTAAGCTAGGCTAGCTAAATATTAAAACCTACATTGAGCACCTCGTCAAAGAGTAGTGGTTTTAAAGTTAAATTTACAGACTATTACAACAGTAGTAGATATCCCTACTTATCGGCTTATGTATAACTAAGGTACTAAACTAAGCATATTAAATATTAATAACTATTTTGGGTGCCTCGCCATAGAGTAATGACTAATAATCTGGTTTATTTGATTATTATAAATAATAAATAATAAGAACTGGATGAGATATCCCTCGACAAGGTCAACGGAACGAGAACAATCTACCCAGTTTAAATTAAAAGGGTCCAGTTCGAAATTCCCTGAAAGTTCATCGAATTGGCAAGCATCTGATGAAAGCTGGGGTGCATAATGGTTTAAACTTTGTGATAATAACAAAAAATAGGAAGACAATAGTCCGCTTGCAATTAATGAAAATAATGATGACCCTGTTATGAATAATCAAGAGTAGCCTCCCTTTGTTTTGTTACTTTCCTCTTTGAGAGACCTATTTCTGTTTACTGGGACTATGAAAGATCACTATACGCGAATCTTGTATTCTCAGTTGAATAAAGCTTTCTTAAAGCCTACACCTGCGTACTTCTGCCATTACATTGGGGTTGCTATTGTAGGAACGAATTTTCTCTTACATAACTTTTAGGGCAGTATCTATTCTGTGATACAAAATACGATGTGACCTTATAGATTTATCAGCCAGAGTACCATTCTTATTAATGAGATATATCCTTCTTCATAATTAATATTATTAAAGATTGTTTTTTATTTACTTGCTTTTTATAAGAACGCCTACTATTTAACGCTTAAAATGGCCACAATATACTGTCTGTATTTGAAAATTAAGAATATATCTACTTTTATACCATCTAAAATCGCTCTTACGCAGTATTCATTATAGTAGTTTTACAAAACATAATCCTTGAAATTGGTTAACAGTTTAGCCGAAAGCGTTCGGAACTGATAAACTGTTGGGCATTTTTTGCAGTCATTGAGTTCAGAAAAGAAAACACTTGTACGTAAGCAAGTTAAAACGCTTTGAACAAACTAAATAACAGTTCACTGTCAGTTTTGTTCAACGAAATATAACATACTAATAAGACTAAATAAAAAGAGTTCTCAACCACACACCTTATAACTTATAGTTGGCGTCATCTGACCCAAGCAAGGGAGAAAAAAAAGAAAAGGAAAGTAGAGAGGCAATGAAACTCCTTATCGGGTGACATGACAAAAGTATTGCTGACTCTCGCACTGAGGTCATTTATAACGACTATTGCATTTGAAATTTGGCCTAGTTAAAAACGAAAATAAAATTTAAAAAAAATATTCAACACAAGCACAGATGAATGTTAATCCAAAACTATTACCGTGCTTGTTCATGCCAACTAAATAAAAAAAAAATACGTAAAAATATACAAAGAATATCTTAGTCATCACTTTTCATATACCGTATATGCTAGCGTACAAGATGACTAGGCGTATAAGACGACCCCAAAATTTTCAAGTTAAAATGTATGTTTCGGGCTATATTCGCCGCACAAGACGACCTCCAAGCCAAAAAAATTGTATTTTAAAATATATTCAATTGAATTTATTAAATAAATTCAGTAAGCTTATATTTTCTCTTCACTCAAATTCTAATGAAAACGCGGTGGGGTTATATTGTCAATTGCCTATCACAATCCATAATACCCCATGGGTGGGTACTGTGTTTTTGGTAGGCTATTACGGCAGCCTAGAATGACTTTTCCCCGCTATCAACTTCTTGCACTGTTCTCAAATGCGATCTTTAACATGCTTGTTGAGACATACATCCAGTTGTGTTTTTGTCAACATCATCGAAAAAAAAAACATCTTTTTTCCTGAATGCTCTGTCTGGTGAAGCGCTTTGAACGCACCCAAGGCAAGCAGTTGATTTGATTACACTAGAATATGTAACGATCGTTTTTTATCGCTCTCTCTCTCTATCTCTCTCTCTCTTCTCTCTCTCTCTCTCTCTCTCTCTCTCTCTTGACGAATATGAGTTTTATTGTTGCCGTACACTCATAACTCATACTATAAAAAGGTAAGATTACTTTTATTACACTACAATTAAAATATTTGTGTCGATACTTACCAAATCTTACCACCGTAAAAAATCTCCCAGAATACTAGGATATATATATATATATATATATATATATATATATATATATATATATATATATATATATATATAAATGTATGTAAAAATTTCAGATAGATCATATCTGTAAAAGGACAATATGAATAAAGACAAAAGGAAAACTTATCTTAGCCGACGCGTTTCGTCCACTGAGGGACTATATCAAGGCAAGCATTATATATATATATATATATATATATATATATATATATATATATATATATGCAGACTCTCTCGTCGTGGACGGCAAATGAGGGCTCAGTAAAGCAAAGAGGCGCTCAACTTCTATGGAGACGCATGTGTCTCTTGAGGCCTGTAAGTGTTTTGTAGACTTTTTGACATATGGAACATGTGGCAGAGCCATTTCGCCAGAGTCTTTGAGGATTAATTACTACATGTTCCTGCGAGCGCACAGCAAAGCCACAGTGGCACTTATAGCAGCAACTTGCTTTAATATTTGCAGGCAGTTGATCCGGATGTTCAAGAAATACTCAATCAAATCTTTTTATAGATGAGAAACAAGACAGACGCCAGCTCTTGCGATCTTACGCTTTGTTTTCTCAGGAAGAAAAGGAGATGATCAGTCGCTTCAGATTGTCTTTGAAGCCCAACGGTGACCTTCTCATATATATATATATATACAACAAAAGTTAATAAAATTAATAAAATGAACAAGCAACCACACCTTGTCTGGATGAATGGATTTCTCTGTATCCGTGGAAACTGTAAATTATGATTTTTGCCGTGCCTTTAAAACCCAGTAAATTTAAAAATAAGTTACTCCAAAATTCGCTTGAGGATGAAATGGAACTAATGTCTTTAATTTAATTCCAAAATTAAATTCGAAGCTTTTAGCTTCCATTTTTGAAACATGGTTAGAACTGTGTAGCGAAAAAACATATTTTAAATCAGTTAATTTATTATATATGAATGGGTCGACAGGAATATCTCCCACAAATACATTCAACATGGTAATGAAATTAAGAGGTATATCTGAGAAGTATAAGTAATATATATATATATATATATATATATATATATATATATATATATATATATATATATATATATATATATATATATATATATATTAGTACATATATAAGAAAAAATATATATATAATAGAGATGCATACTGTTTGCTTTCAGTTAAAGTAAAAAAGATGGGAAAATAGAGTAGGCGATAACACTCATATATTTAACGTCTGCTTCAATGCAATGGAAAAACGTGTCACTTTTAAATATTTTCATTTGTACTTTCTTACTTCTTAAAATAAAGACCTGCATTCATACTCATAGTTATTACAATATTTGCTTAAAGTTGTTAAGCTCAAATATTTAACGATGCAATAGAGAAATTTCTGCTGGTATTTCATAGTCATAGAACTAGCAAAGATATTATTCAATCATTAATTATGATACGTCAGAAAATCAAATTAGAGAAACCGCGAAGTTTTCGCAAGTGATACTAGTTTTATAATTTTCCTATATACAGTTGTAGCAGAATACAACAACTGGTCAGCTACCTGTTGCATTCTAGTATACTAACTTTTAGTCTACTAACTGGTGTCCTAATTACATTTATATTTTGGTCAGTCTATGGACTTTTTGGCCTACCCTCTATATTAAATTATTAGTTGTTAATCTCTTATTACGCCTAATTTATAAATTTAAATTTATAATTTTTGTATGTATAGGAAAATTATTGTTTCAGGAATCCATCAGTCGTTTTCAAACATCTGCCGACTACTGTAAAATGTTAAATTGCTCTCGAGTAGTTTGTAACACGTTTCTTTATCATTTCTCAGTTGCGTCTCTGTCTCTGGGCAGAGTGCACTCAGGGGCAACTCTGTCAAAAGACAGAGTCGCAACTGAAGAAAATTATACTGAGAGGTGCCCAACCCTGGGGAACAGCTGACCGATCGGTGATCGCAGCGAAGCCAGTGCAACCGACGGTTGCGGGGGCTCGAGGATTGTTTGTTCCTAGCCCGGGTGTACGCGCTCGGCCTCCCCACATTAAACAGACCTTGTGTCACAACCTGAAGTCGCAACTGAAGAAAATTATACTGAGAGGTTCCCAGTCCTGAGGAACAGCTGACCGATCGGTGATCGCAGCGAAGCCAGTGTAACCGACGGTTGCGGGGGCTCGAGCAATGTTTGTTCCTAGCCCGGGTGTACGCGCTCGGCCTCCCCACATTAAACAGACCTTGTGTCACAACCTGAAATCGCAACTGAAGAAAATTATACTGAGAGGTTCCCAGTCCTGAGGAACAGCTGACCGATCGGTGCTCGCAGCGAAGCCAGTGTAACCGACGGTTGCGGGGGCTCGAGCAATGTTTGTTCCTAGCCCGGGTGTACGCGCTCGGCCTCCCCACATTAAACAGACCTTGTGTCACAACCTGAAATCGCAACTGAAGAAAATTATACTGAGAGGTTCCCAGTTCTGAGGAACAGCTGACCGATCGGTGCTCGCAGCGAAGCCAGTGTAACCGACGGTTGCGGGGGCTCGGGGTGGGGGGGATAAATATAAACTACTGTAAAATGTTTTCATTTATTTTGACAAACGTTTGAGGTCTTCTACGAGAGAAGGTTCCTTGGTGAAAAAGATTAATAAAAGAGACATCCGAAATATCAGTTTTGGTATTTCGAAACCTCGAGACCTAATCTGTATTATTAATTCTATATAGACTTTCCTCTGATTTTTTTTTTCCTGGTATTCTACGGCACATGCGCAATGGAAAAGTCGAAGTAACTTCTAAACTTGAGTTTCTATACCAATGCAGCCTTTATTCAAGCTAAAACGAAACGAAAACAGAAAGGATATAAAGGTCTCTATATTTTTGTATGTATACGTCTCACTGTTCTTATCTCCCCCACATGATTGACAATATAAGCACGTTTCTATTAAAACAACATACTTCACCTTTTTTTAAAAATGACCTGTCTTGTCATCTTTTAAATTTATTCATTGTCATATGACACTACTTGACCCTGTGTCTCGCCATCCTAGACTTTCCTGTTCCATATCACTAATTTTTTGTTTTTGTTTTTGTTTCATTTTTGTTACTTTGTTCGTATTATTGTTTCTTTTTTTGTTTTTTTAACTCGGACAAGTAGAAAAAAGGCATTCAATTTTGTCACTTACCAATATCATTCCCCCCTCTTTACTATACTTACCTTCCTTCTCTCCCTCTCCCTCTTTCTTTTCTTCCTACTCAGTCTTTCCTTTCTGTCTCCCCCTCCATTTTATATACTTGTATGAAACTCTATCTCTCTTCTCCCTCTCTCTCTCTCTTACTCTATTAATATCCCTTTTTTTAGTTTATCTCAGATATCCCTGTTCTTCTCACATCTATCAAACCTATGATTAAATATTAGTAAATACACTAATGCTTTATCCTTTAGCTATCTTTAAATCTATATATCCCAAATCATCACATTGAGATTAAAATCAAGAAATACTATATCCAAATCAACCCAAGTCAACGCTCCTTACTCAAACAGAACTTCACACTGATTAGGTCACTTATATTTATCGTGAACTGACATGGTTATATATTTTATTCGACTTCTAATACCATTTAAAGAAAAAAAAGCAGAATCCCAAATTAATATTTATTTTTAATCATTTCAAGACGATAATGCCACTAGGACAGGGAGTGAAAGAGAAAAAGAATACTTCAATGAAAACATTCGGGTGGTGTAGTGGATAACGGCTCGGAATGAGAAATCGGAGTTCGAATTCCAATCGGGGTCGTTATAGTCACTTACGTGCAAATACCCTTAAGAAAGGTATGAATCTACATCTTCTCCTATGAGGTGAAAAGTAAAACTTGTATCAGAAAATCATTACTGTCTCCAAAACATTCTTACAATCCCAAAATATGTTTCGGCTTTAAATAACTTAAAAAGGTTGATAAACCGTATAAAACAAATCAATCAAGAAAATTATCTCGATGTTTTTGCCGCTAATCCTCGACACCGGTGCCATTTTTATCTCTTAACGAAAACAGAGATTATGAAAGAGGCATCTTAGAGAGAGATCAGTGAACAGCAGATTCACTACTTCTGATAGAGTTCTATCCCAAATCCATTTATAAGATACCGTGGTTTTAAACGCATAAGCAATAATAAAAATAACCTCGATTGGAAACGTATTCAGATTTAATTCTTACATTCTGGCATTAAAAGAAAATAAAAAAATTAGATTAACGCGAACCATTCTGCGATCCAGGAAAACTGCATCGTATCAGACATATCTTGCAACTTTTGTATACGAACCGAAAGAGTAATTTTAAAACAATAAAATACATTCTTTAAAGCATAAAGTATGTAGTTTCATTTTATTCACTTATATATAAACAAGCGGCTCTTTTATCGTTTGAGTAAAATTCCGCAGGTTTTGATGTGAGAAGGTTTCGACAAACTCTCTAATCCGTTTTCATTAGAGAACGTTTTCCCTATCAAAGCGATCGAAACAGGTAATAACCGGTTGATACAAAGCCAGGTGAATATGGCGTGTAAGGTAGAACAAATATCTAGTTTAAAAAGTTTTTTTTTGTTTGTTTGTTTGTTTTACTGTATGCGGTCTCGTGTTGTCATGAAGGAAAACAATATTTTTCCTTTAATCCGCAATGTACGCTACCATTGCCGTGCAAAAACTAAGCTATGTTAGTGTACTTTAAATTTATTTTTAACTGTTACATATGATTGGCTATTAGGATGATACATTCGTCGTTACAATTGGTTCCCAAAACCGAAAAATATTTATGACTGAATTTAAGAAGCTGGGGGTTGTGACTGCGGATTAGGTAATAGCAAATCTGATCAAATTTTGAGCGACTTCCTCAAACCCCTTGCAAACCACACACTGCTGGAGTCTGGATAGTCTCAAACCTTTCTTGAATTTTATGTTACCCCTGTCCATACCATTACCAAATTTATTTGCGAAAGAAATAAATTCTGGTTATTAAATAATTCCACTGAATACCACATATCCGTGGATTTTTTTTTTTTTGTTTTATGATGCTTAATGGCATGAAAATAAAGATCTACACAAATTCACTAATACATAATATTAGGTTTCTTTCAGAAATTCCATCTTTTCAATATGAAAATAAAATATGGAGTTTATATTGTCAAATATATTTTCCAAGAATTATTGTTTGTTTGGGCTTCTAAATGTAACCAGTACTGAAAGTTTTGATGTTTTGAAATTTGATTTGATTTTTAATAGTTTCAACTCAAGCAAGGTAATAATGCCACTAAGATGTAAGGAGTTACTAGGAGTGGAAAAGAATGAGAAGACTTTAGTGAGGAGAAAGAACGATAAAAGAACAGGCTTCAGGAAGACAGAAGATGGCGTTTGAAGTTGTATTTACATTTTTATAGATTGTAGATGGCAGGGAAACAAGAAATCGAAAAAAGAGTTTTAAAGGTAAGAAGTGCCAGAAAATAAATAATTAGAATAGAACATAAGATTGAATCGAGATAGTTCAATAGTAAAACGGTTTGACTCAGTTGCCAATCTGGAAGTACGCTTAAATTCACATAGTTGATGTACCAAGGAGAAGAGATCATTAGAACAATTGTCATGAAAATATTTGTTGAGAAAACAGAAGGCACGTCACAGCGGTGGAAAGTGACTGAAGTCGATATATGGTAGCATAAGGGTTTTCTTGATATTCCGTGAAATAAAGGCAAATAATGCGTATGACGCTTAAAACTTTAAGACTTTCTAAAATTATAGAATCAACCTTATCAATATTATGAAAATTGTTATTTCTCTGAAACTCATTATTCTTTTTTTTTTGCGTTTTCTTGAGGAGTTGAAATCATTTTCTGATTGATTTATACACGTATATTTTCTTTAGTTTCTGAACAATGAGAAATAATTGATTATCTTAGCTAATTATTAGGTATCACTAACTATTAGTATCACTAACTATTAGATATCACTAATTATTAGGTATCGCTAATTATTAGGTATCGCTAATTATAAGATATCACTAATTATTAGGTATCGCCAATTATTAGATATCACTAATTATTAGGTATCGCTAATTATTAGGTATCGCTAATTATTAGATATCACTAATTATTAGGTATCGCTAATTATTAGGTATCGCTAATTATTAGATATCACTAATTATTAGGTATCGCTAATTATTAGATATCACTAATTATTAGGTATCACTAATTATTAGATATCACTAATTATTAGGTATCGCTAATTATTAGATATCGCTAATTATTAGGTATCGCTAATTATTAGATATCACTAATTATTAGGTATCGCTAATTATTAGATATCACTAATTATTAGGTATCACTAATTATTAGATATCACTAATTATTAGGTATCGCTAATTATTAGATATCACTAACTATTAGGTATCGCTAATTATTAGATATCACTAATTATTAGGTATCGCTAATTATTAGGTATCGCTAATTATTAGGTATCGCTCATTATTAGGTATCACTAATTATTAGCTATAGCTAACAAGTTCTTTGCTAAGAATTTTCCCAATAATTATAAGTTCGCCATAATTAAGGAATAACATATTTGCTTCCCTTCAAAGACCCAAGCTGCATCGATGGTAGGCCTTTACTAGCGGGAGACTTGATTCCATAGCTTCGACAGTTCAAATTTTTTTTTTTTTTTTTTTAATTCCTTCTAGAGATCATGTGACAACAATTCTCTTTATACCCCTAACACCTATCTCAATATCCCAGTAGACTTCAACGTCATTTTCTTCATAGTTAAATTTTTCTCAAATTTCTAATTCGTCCAGTATTGATTTTAGGGGATCATTAAATTATCACTAAAACATTGCGGGATATTTATACTATAAAAAAAAAAATAAGTTGCAATTAGTTAAAATCTAATTTCAATAACGTTAAAGTAGAAAATCGGGCGTTCATACGTTCGATAGTAATTTACTAAGTGCTGCTTAGATGCGGCACAAGGCCGGATGAATGGAGCACCCAGTGAGGATCGAACTCACTCGTAATTGTCCTAGCGAGATAAACTTGCTAACCATTACACCACGCCGAGGTGCCCCGCTGATGCGTTTGATATGAACCACCTTTTGTCTGGCTAATGTAGATTTTATTCTATTGATATCAAATTCCTTTTCTGATGATGCTCGATGAACACCGGCGCAACCTGTCAATTTTTTTTTTTCAAAAATTACCTATATATATATATATATATATTAATTGATGCAGTATATGTAATATTATAAAAACGTAATCCCCCAAAGAATTAATCAGTGAAGTTAATTAATGTAATTAAAGTAATTATTGGCGAAATCGTACAGTTAATAAATAGCACGCTTAAAAAAAATAACATCTTCGGTTTGCAATACATTTATTTTCGTCTAGGAAATTTACCTGAAATGGAAGCAATATTAATACCTGACGATGAAGAGTGAATTTCTTCGAAAGTACCTGCAACAGAACATTTAATTGGTTAGCAAAGTCATTTCGCCATTAATTACGTTAACTTTACTGATTAATTCTTTGGATGATATAGATATATATATATATGTATACATACACACACACACACACACATATATATATATATATATATATATATATATATATATATATATATATATATATATATATATGTATATGGTGCATTCTGTATTATTCTAAACATGTTTGATTAAATTCAACCGACAAGCTGTGTCTAATTTTTTATTGTATTTTCCAATTTTCAAATTAGATGTATATCAAAACCGAAATAGTGGATAAACTGTCTGTCTATATTTGTTCTTTTGCTTATTTTTTTTTTCAAGTACTTTCAACTGGCTCAGTCATTATCAAGAACCGTGTGCTCCCAATGCCTAGGCTAGGCAAGATTCCGTTGCCTACATTTATTTTTTAATAGAACTGAAAATTAATGAGTTACCTTGTATCACTATATAAGCTCACATAGAATTTCCATAAACTGCAAGCATGTAGCTATCAATACAATATAAATATGCTCTTCAATAATCAAATTGTCTATTCTGAGTCTGTTAAAATACATTGATGTGGAACTGATTTATTCAAACAACTTTTCTCGGTTGTTATAGTCACAATCTTTCAGCTTTCTGCTCTACAAATTTCTTCCAGTGTCATATTCGATACACATTCTTGGATTCTACTGGGATGTGGGGAGGTCTCATTCCACTGTCTACGTTGAAAGACATCTTGTATTAATTCTCCTTATTTAATTCTGCTTTGTGATGTTTCTGTTCCACTAAATAAAAGTATATGGATTTCACTAAAACTGAATCCAGGGATTGAACTCACAACCACCAGACAAACTGCATGTACTTAACGAATTATTTTAAATTTCATTTTCGTTATTAACTTTATTGAAAAACATATTTCTGTTTCTTCTACTATCATCTACCACATCTCAAGCAACTTCATAATTCCGTCCTTCCAGAACCACTCCTTGCGCATACTTTATATATATATATATATATATATATATATATATATATATATATATATATATATATATATATATATATATATATATATATATATATATATATATATATATATATATATATATATATATATATATATATATATATATATATATATATATATATATAAACCACCTTCCTGGGGAAATAAAATATAATCAATAGACCCTTAAGGTCGTCTGTTTTCTAATTAAATTAAATTAATATATATATTTAAGTAAAATAAATTCTAAAGTGCCAGAGACTACCTACCTAGATTACCCTATTTAGGTGAAACCTAGATAAATAGTCCCTGGCTCTTTAGGATTTATTTTACTTACTTTTGCTCTACTTAGTGTATTGAGCACTCTACGTTTTATCTTAGTTACTCGCTTGGGTTTTTTTTCTTTCAACTGTAAATTTAAGGCACTGGACGATTTTTTTCGCCATGCTCGGATGCTTCTAGTTCTTTCTGGGTTTTTTTCCCATTTTTTTCCTCGGACACTAATCTGTTTTGATATACTTGCAAATTATACCATCAGGGTTTTTTTTTTTTTTTTTTTTTTGATTATCAAGTATGATTATTAGTGCACATATATATATATATATATATATATATATATATATATATATATATATTTGGTTGAATTGATGTGTTTGTGACCCTGGGTTCTGCAACGCCCGCAAATGGGCCGGGGAGCCTGCCGGTCTGTGCTGCTCCTCCGATAAAGTTCAACTGCCACCTCTGCATGAACCACCTACCCAGTTGAGGGGACTAATAGCCGGCTCCAACCACTTCCTTAAAACAATTAGGTAATACAAATCCTCCTTTCAAATGGCCTAATTTGGGGCTCAGGTGGTTCGAGAAGAGGGTTGGATGCCCACTTTCAAAGTACAGGGGCAGGTATACCACCGCATTGGGTCTTTGCTGCCTGAGGAGGCCTCTACGCCTAAATTCCTTCAACTGTACTTTATTGCAGACGACAATCTACAGGCCGAAATCGGGCTTGATATTTTGCCGCCGTCGGGAAGAGTTCCTCGCAGGGACGTCATACTAGTACTTCAGGCCATGCTTCACGAAGTTAACCGCTACATTTGCAGTTTCAAATATGCTTTGGAAAATGCTCCGTTTCCTTCCTTCAGCCTTGTAACTGACGCCGACAAACAGCCTCACAATAAACGCAAACGCCACTACAATGCTCCTGCGTGCAACGAATTGGCCTCTATTATACATGGGAGCAAGACCGCACTCAAATCAAGAGGCGGCGCTCTTTGCAGGATTTCAGAAACCCATCAATCATATGACGCATTGCTGTACCCTTTACTTTTCCCTTATGGTAACGATGGCTACCACTTCGGCATTCCCCTTCATACTCCGGGCGGCCAAACTATAACGTCTTCCAAAGCCTTATCGTGCAAGGCCTTCTACTCATACCGGTTCTTGGTTAGGGGGGGGAGACTTCAACCTGCTTCATAGATGCAGGGAGATTTTCCACCAGTTTGCGGATGACATGGCCGTCAAGATAGAATCGGAGAGGCTTTGTTTTATACAGAATCATCAGAAACAGTTGCGCTCAGACTCCTACCTACACCTTACGCGACAGCCTTCGAAATGAAGTCAATCCCCGGGACCTAGGGAAGCTGTGCATTCTATACTTTACCTACACTGGGTGCGGCGTTACATGCAGGGACACACGCGGAACGCTATGACATACGTTAGGCAATATGGGCGGCCAGACTTATCTATAACTTTTACCTGCAACCCCAAATGGGTTGAGATAACGCGTGAACTCCTAACCGGACAGGATTACACTCACAGACATGACATTACCGCCCGCGTATTCCACTTAAAACTGGGAAAACTTATGGACTTAATAGTGAAGGGGAAGTTTTTCGGGCCCTGTTAGATGTGACATGTACACTGTTGAGTGGCAAAAAAGTGGGGACTACCCCATGCCCACATACTCATTTGGCTTTCTACAAAAATTGACGCCAGTCAAATTGACAGCGTCATTTCTACTGAAATTCCGGATCCGGATGAGAACCGGGACCTATTGAGGCTGTGAGATCCTACATGGTCCATGGGCCATGCGGTCCAAGCTACAAGGCGCGCCCCTGCTGTCAAAACGGCGGACCATGCTCTAAAGGGTTTCCTAAGACATTTGTTGATGAGACGCAAACCGGTGGGGATGGGTATCCTTTGCACCGGCGAAGGGCTCCAGCCAGGGGTGGGCGACCGATGTAAGTTGAGGGGGCACCGTGTTGACAACAGTTGGATGGTACCCTACTGTTCCCTTCTCCTCAAAATATTCAATGCTCATATAAATGTTGAGTTCTGCAATTCCGTCCACTCCATTAAATACATATGTAAGTACGTTAACAAGGGCAGCGATGCCGCCATGTTCGACGTGTCGTTTATGGCGTTTACAAGGCGGTTCTGTAGGGGTTGATGGGGACACGTAGGCAGAGGCTTACAGTTTACCTCTATGCGGTCTTCAGGACTGTATAGACCGTCGGCGACAGTACAAATCGCCAGGCAAAGCTCAAATTCCCAAGAGCAGTTTTCCCTCTTACTACACCTTCACAGCCTACCAACCTTACAGACGTCGGTGAAATTTACTACACCGGGCCAGATAAATACTTCCTTTCACCCGCCTTCGGCGTATTCGCATGGCTGCTTGCGTTTTCTGTCAAACCTTCCCGTCTACTGCCACTGTCATCTCCATTACACCACTACCATCTACGCTGTGGAGGCATCAATAATTGTGTTAAGCGCCCCCACCAGGCAAATGCATCGCTGATGCTGCATCCATTCCCAACATTTTTGAATAACTGAGCGCTATAGGGAGCTTGCAATGGCATGTGCTTTCCCTAGGTTTCAGTGTTCAGTTCCGTCATACAGCTGATCACGGGCAGTGCTACATGAAACGCATCACAGACATCACTCTTCACCTTTGTGGGATTAGTTTGGAATCTCTGTACTGGTCTTAGCCAGGTTTCACCTATTGAATTAATCTACACCTGTACAATTTGTCTGCTGCAAGGAGTTGGCATCGAGGAATCCTTCTAGGGCCAGCCAGTTAATTCCGTCTCCGCCTTGCTTCTCACACATCTACCTGTTGACCTGTTTGCGGTAGTGCCGTCACCATCTTTCACTCAGCCTGTGTTGCACGTACCGTTGTGTGATATTGTGTTTACTGAAGTCAGCTTAAACGGTGGTCAATCCATTTAAAAAAGAGATGATTCAAGAAATACTTAAGGGTTGACTTATATCCAACTCCAAAATTCCCGACACCTACAATTGGCTGCTGGTGGTACCTCAGGCTCATACTGTGATGAGCTAAGGCAAAACGTACTTGCGCTACTGTGTGCACTACCCGCTGCATTAGACACAACATCGAATCATACAATCGCATACGCTCACAGGGTTGGAGGGGTATAGTTGAGCGGGGCTACGGAATTCAGGGCATTCAGAGAGGTATTCGAGGTCAGCGACGCGTAGATGTTGACACAACGGTTGGTACTTTCAGTTAAGATGCACAATGCAACCCACTACTCTCTGCAGCTACTTCAAGCGTCGATTCAATAGGCTGAAACCTGAGTGATGGCCAGTCGGCAATAAGTTCTGAGTATTTAGCTTACTTATTGAGCCAGCGTCTATTATGAAGAGCGATTTCTCTGGGTGGTTCATTGTAGCTCTGTCTACCAGTAACTTCTACGGTACAACACTTCAAACTTTACGGAAGATCAAATGCTGCTTTGCAAGCTCCATTCCTTTACTGGGGTTTTCCCAAAACCATAACATCCGTAGTAAAAACCGACAACAGCATATACTCCCAATTCACAAACGATTGCGCTTAACACAACTATTGACCCCTACATGCAGCTGTGATAACCTCTGTTCGTGCGCCGCGACAATTACCGAGTGTGTGCGGGGGTGGGTAGTCACGTGCGTTCGTCCGCTCAGTTTCCCGGGGAGGGTTTCATCTTGCTATAGGAAATGAAGTCAAATCATTCTCGGTTCAATAAATGGACACTCCAGACTTATGCACAAAAAAGGAATGGACGCCAATTCACCACTAGGTCAAGGGCTTTCCAACAAGACTAAGCAAGCCGTACTTAAGTAGTGTCGGGTAGGTGTGCAAACTAGAGTAGAGCACCTTTGACGACCACCGACGTCGATATGTTAAGCGAGTCCTACAGTAAAAAAGCAACCACTATTTTACATTGCCAGAATTAAAAATCTTGGCCGATTATGAACGGGTGGCAGTGTTCGGGTAAGCACGGAGCAGCAACACAGCAGCCACCTATTGCAACTGGTTGCCCTTGATCTCATTGATTTTGCTACCAGTGTGATTCCCGGTCTATCACTGACCTCAACAACTGCGGATACGTGCGTAAGTTCAATAATTCAAACCCAAAAGCAATTTAACTACATAAAACCCCGAACAACGCCGGGCTTTACTGCTAATATATATATATATATATATATATATATATATATATATATATATATATATATATATATATATATATATATTCGTGCACGTTTCATTAAATAATATAAACAAGTGTTGTCTATTTATTTTATGTAAAAAAATTTTTCGTAACGTCTGATAAGTTTAATAACATTATCGTTGAAC
The DNA here is from genome assembly GCA_963932145.1 of Acanthosepion lycidas. Lineage (NCBI taxonomy): Eukaryota > Metazoa > Mollusca > Cephalopoda > Sepiida > Sepiidae > Acanthosepion > Acanthosepion lycidas. Next base: position 99,457,723 of record OZ010574.1, on the reverse strand, counting down.
GAAGAAAGAAATTCACAATATTGAACCATATTTTTTTTTTTTAATACAATCTAAGCTTTCGGCTTACTTAAGCCATTATCAAAGATGTCAATTACAAAATATTAAGCAATATATGGACAAGACAGTGATGATAGTCTGTCATTATTTACATAGATGATTTCTAAGCAACGATAAACACGTGCATATAAGACGCTAGAAGCGAAAATCGCACCGCATTTCATGACGCCACACATGACCACACGAGAGTGAATTGGAGAAGTATGGGAAGCCATTGGTATAAACCAATGGCTTCTGTTACCAATTACAGACATTTAAGAATATTTGTAGAGATGCCATAATTGATTTTGTTTAGGTTGGGTTTCAACTGTTTGATGTATAATGCTGCTAGGATTTTTAGTTTTTGTCTTTTGTTTTCATGTATAATTGTGTTTCCGACAAGTATTTAACGTAATTGTGTGTGCGGGCAGGCATGTTGTTTTAAATACCTAAAAATTTTAGAGTTTTCATTCAAATGTAGTGTCATGTATATATATATATATATATATATATATATATATATATATATATATATATATATATATATACTTAATAAGTATAAGAAACTATACTCGCTCGGAAAGCCTTCAGTATATTGATTTTCAAATAAACAAGCTAATACCAAAGGGGAAAAAAGGCATAAAAAAAAGAAAGAACCAAGAAATATGTACGTTAACCGAAAATAATCATCCAGCATACGAGTTCAAGACTCAAAGATAAAACGCCGAAGCGTTTTTTACCTTGTCAGCCAGCCTTCCCTGACGATCCGCTTAGGTGAAACCTTGGTAGGTTTGTCTGTCTCTCTAAGTTTAACTATATATATATATATATATATATATATATATATATATATATGTGTGTGTGTCCTGCTGTAGACCACAGCTGTGGAGTATGAGGCCACAATTTCACCATTTCTGTGGCAAATTATTTTTTACGGGTGGGATTGCTAGCCCCACGCCCAACCGGTTTTGAATCCTGAGATGTTTTTCTTCTGGACAGTTTATTGACCCCGCCAGTTGGTTTTCATACCTTTCCGAGAGTATTTGTGCGAAATCGAACGCAAAGGCCTCTGATGGAATTTGAACTCGGCGTGCCACATCCACTCATATATTATAAAACAATGGATTACCTCTGCAGATCCCCACCTAAAAAAGTCATAAACATCATTTTATATTACAAAAAATTAAAACTGCCAATCTTATAATCACCAATAATACCACAGCTATGAGATCGAAATTCCAGACAATCTCGTTTAAAGATTTACCTGCCTCATCCCTGTGAACTCGTCAATAGAAATAAAAGTAAAAACGAATACATTGGACAGAAGAGTATTACTCTACACATGCGCACCTAAACAATAACTGATATGACTTAAGCGCAATCAGAAAACTTTCAAATACACACGTCCAGCTCCCACTGCCCATATGAAAACTCTCCAAATATAATAAGAACATCTAGCTGCAAGAAAATTTTAAATATATTAGGACAACTTTCCATAACAAGCAACATACAACCCCCCTTAATAGCACCTCGTGCGAAAGAGGTTGGAATGTCTTAGATAAATTTGGAAATTAAATGAAATGTTTTTTCTCGCACAACGCCATAGAGAAAACAAAAATATACAGTTTTCTTTAACACGATAATGAAACCGCCACTTTGAAAATGGCTAAAGCAAAAGTAAAAGAAAACCAAACTTTATGGACAATTTCTCCACACACATATTTCTGAAAAAAGAAAACTTTTAAGAACAGGAGAATTTAAAAAAGAAATTCCTTATCCGTCAAATTTAACAAAATATACATAAAATAAATACTGCGGTCAAATGAAAAGCTTATAAAACATTAACAGAAATTGTGCTATCAGAATTAAGAAATATTTAGGTAAACTAGAATTACGTGAACATATATATATATATATATATATATATATATATATATATATATATATGCAATTTTTATATATATTATATATGCGCGGTAGTTATTCGAAAGCGCACAATATCAGAGATAGAGCTAACATATTTAGTTGGATTGATGTGAGTTTGTGACACTGGGTTTCACGCTCTTTGCGATAGTCAGACAATCACAAAGAGCGTGAAACCGAGGGTCACAAACTCACATCAATTCAACTAAATACATACATATATATATGTGTGTGTGTGTGTGTATGCGTGTGTGTGTTAGTAAACATCTTTCTACAAAAGCTGTCCGGTTGGGCAAATGATTAAAAACTTTCCATTTAGTCCCGTCTTTAAGATTAAAGTTAAACAATAAAGTGAGAATGTTTGTACATTTTATATATATGTGTATGTGTATATATATATATATATATATATATATATATATATATATATATATATATATTATATTATATTATATTATATTATATTATATATATATATACTATATAATATAATATAATATAATATATATATATATATATATATATATATATATATATATATATAAACTTGTCGCTGGAATTAAAATACGCACACATATACATATTTTTTATCACTTTGAACGTTATTTTTAGTGTATACTTCGTTTACTTATTAAACAATATATATATATATATATATATATATATATATATATATATATATATATATATATATATATATATATATATATTCTAATGGCCTGAATGTTCGAGAATTGTTATTAAAGAAAAATTTACACTCTCTGCGTCCCTCTGGACAAAGTGAACTACCGGTGGGCTCTGACCATCTGAGCTACAAAGAAGGAGGCCGAAGTTGTACCTTTAAACGAAACTTCTTCTATCATAGATTTACCAATTTTTTTCATATGTGCAGTTTCGTATTCAAACTGATACAAAGAGAATTTTCTAATTCCGATAGATTTGTTCTTGAAATTCACTGAGGATTGCTCATTTGAAAATCATTTTGATCGATTCCTGTGAGTTATAAAAATAGAAACTCGTAATAAAATCCGACACAAGCAAACTCCATATCGTACGCTTTAAATATGTGTGGGAACGTTAATTGTGGATGCGCAGGTATCGTAACGGTCATCGGCACGGGAAGTTCTAATACCTGTCGATTTTGGTTCGTTCACTTTACGTTAATAACCTAGGAAAAGGCAAACATCTGTTCTCCTCCATCTATGGGTTAAATAGCATAGTATACTGGGCTGCTTATCCTTGGTTAGAAGCCAGTCTAAGAGAAGTAAAACCCTGAATTCAAACCTGAGAAGAACTGTTTGGAGTCTTCGCGACGCACTGTTCGCCCTTTCTCCGTTGTCATTTCATCCGAAAATTATGGCTGGTTCTACACAAGCCTTTGCCACTATAATCAAATGTGGGATTAGTCTCGCAGTTCAATTCTAAATTGAACTGTTGGGCAATCACACGCCAAACGTCATATTATTTTTATGGACGCTTCTTTTCTGAAATCTTAAATTATTTGCGTGAGCAAAATACGCAGTCTTTTTAACTTAATGGTCATCCCCGATAGATCTGTGAAAATGGCGATGTATATCTTTCAATGAACTTACGGTTATTTTTATTGTTACTATCATCTGTGTTGTTAGTTAAGTTCGAAAGTAAACACTTAAGATCTCATATGTCGAAACTGACAGTTTGTTAATGCGGTGGGGGTGTTAATGTGTGGGTTTAGGAGTGCGTACGTGTGCTTCTGTATTCTTTGAGGTATATGCTTTAATGTTTGAACTTATATGAAAGCCACTTCTAAAACTTATTCCCATTAAAATTTATACGACCATTTCATTAGGGCGGTCTACGGATATTTTTATATATAAACCAAGTTCTAATTATATCTCTAATTAAAATCCAACACCTATCCATAATTCCTACTACAGCTGCTGCTGGTGGTATTATTATTATTATTATAAGTATTATCAATGCGGTTTCTTTACATGTGACACCCGACATCATTTTTAATTGTCGACTGATTACTGAATTGTTTTCTGCTGTATTAACTACAGAACTAATTCCTGCGAGTGTCATTTGAGAGACTCTGTGTTGAGAAGTTTTACGAAGGTCGCAGAAATTTTCATGAACAGGGCACGTGATTCTGAATGAAACAAGCAGAAAATCCAATAACATCAACAGACAAATAGTCAAATATAAAATAAAATAAAATAAAACAGATCATCATTCTTTGCTCAGGTCCGAAATAATCATCTTACTGTTTTCTTTTTATAAGAAGACCATTCTGGACAGTTGACTGGAATGTCTGATTTCTGATAGAGGATATGGCCCAGTTCTATCGCCAACACATACCCTTAACCCCCAAACGATTCTTGCGCCTCTCTCTCTCTCTCTCTCTTTCTCTCTCTCCCCGCCTGCCACAGCTCTCTGCAGACAAACGTTTTGCGACGCTTGCCGCGACCAAGTCGACGCTGCTTGTTTGAATACTGTGCTATTCAAATTGGGAAGAGATTTATTCGATGAAGCAGAGTGGGAAAAATTATGGACGGTGCTAGTGTCGGCTGGGATCGACGAGGACATGCAACCCTTTCATTATCCAATTGAAATTCAATACACTTGTGTATCGGTTACAAGCAAGGTGGATGTTTTACTGATGCATGTATTTGCAAAATACCTCAACTCTCCTGGTAAGTAAATCTGCGAAAATGTTTTCAATCTATGCAAAGGCGGAGTCACTTCACGACACGGTCGTTTCTTTGTCTGGGGGAATTGCGTCTGTCTAAAAACACCATTAGCGAAATTATCATATTTAAATCAGTTCGATAGACTTAAGCATTTTTGTAGTCGTTGATTTCTGCTTCGGTACGTAAGGGCTGTAGCTTAATAGAAAGCGCGATTGACTTCTACTAAAGGGTTACATTGACGTGACTGCGTTAGAAATTACAATGTCTCTTGTATTAAATAAAATCTAGAATTAAAAAAAAAAAGATCCAATAGAGGTAAACAAATAAATTCATTATTAAACAAACAAACCGAATAACTTATTTTATTCTTGTTTACGAATAACACTTTCAAAAATTAAATATTTCAGAAATTGAAATTTATATTCACAGGATTTTAAAAATATACGATTAAAATATCAACATTGTTTAATTCCCTTTATACTTTTTATTTTCAAGTTGTGATCGAAATACAATGTCCGATACTATTTGCTTCATTTGTAAAAGATAAAAAATAAAAAACTAAGTAGTATAAAAACTACCAACAAAATAATTGCTTATTTGAAAAGACAACTCTAGGCCAGAATTAAAATGAATAACACAATTTTGATCCTTAAAGATGATATGCAAATTAATTAAGCAAAAGTTGACAAATTAACCCATGCTGTTAATATAAATGATAAAAACCACAATTACTTGCTGCCGAAATTTTAGGAAAGATTTTTACACAAACACACACAAATGTACATACGGTGTAAAAATCAAACTTTATACAAATATATTTAATTAAATTCCAGTGTTTCTAGCGAATACGGATAAACTTTCAAGTCGAGGTTGTAGGTAGCGTAGTAGACTGTTTGTTTCTGCATTTGGAAATGACTTCTAACATTTGGTTTAGGAATTTATATTTACAAACGATTTTCGCAAACCTGAGCACTCTTCCATAAGAATTATAACAAATTGAAGAATATACTTACATACATACATATATGTGTGTGAGTGTGTGTGTTTGTGTGTGTGTTGTTGTTGTCGTTTTATATATTTATAGAGGAAGAATGCTTAAAATGAGAGAACTTATCTATCTACATATTGCCTCAATGCAAACTTTAGACTATGTTTTTTGAAGATCACATTCATGCGTAAAATTGGCAGTGACCATTATGTTGAATCCTACATTATAAAACAAATAACACGAAAAATAAGAAAAATAGAACGAATGGAATTCAATAAATGAATTAAATAAAGAAAAGAAAAAATATATGAATCCCAATAAATTATTAAAATAAGCCAACTGAAGGGGGAAGAATATAAATAACCAAACACAGTTGCCCTCAAAAATAGAATCAGCAAAGGCCGGGTTCCTCTTTTCCATCCCACTGATGGTACAGTGTAACCAGGATATAAGAGAAACCCGGGTATAAGAGAGATTTTATCTGGGGCCCCAAATTAGAGCCATACTTGCCTAAACAAAATAGACCAGACCCGGATATAAGAGAGACCCGGGTATAAGAGACTTCTTCTCCGGTCCCGTCAACTCTCTTATACCCGGGTTACACTGTATATCGGGAGATCCAGCACAAGAAGAAGTGACACATCTTCCGAAAATCGGTAGAGGCGTGAAACCGACAGTCACCATGCAGTGTTGATTATCTTTTTTTCTCCATAGTGTCTCTATCTACAAACGCGCTATCTCCAATGTTGAGCTCTCTTCCTCTATAAATATAGCAATTTTTAAGCACGCACAAATGTATATGTGTATATAAATATATATATGTGTGTGTGTGTGTGTGAACTTATGCGTGTGCATGTAAATATTCTCAGACTCAGTGTATCCGCAGAAGAGACAAAATGAATAAAAACAGACAAGATGAAAAACTATTTACATTATTCGGACTATTGTCCTCCTCATCTTTGTTTACCATATTTATTACAACGTCCTGTCCTTAAGGACACATAGAAACAGTGGATAAAGGCATTGGGTAGATCCAGTGACATGGCCCAAAGAGTTCTGAGTTCAATACGTGGTTATGGCAGTGGAGAACTTAGAGAGGTAAATTAACAGGAGATAAATGATAATTGACATCTATTAGACCTGGCACGTGGAACTAGAACAGTCTACCCCAGCGAGCGAAATAAACGGTTCAGTTCGACATTCCAACCACCTGAAGAAGGCCAGAGCTTACAACGGCCGAAACGTTGTGATAAATATGGGAACAAATATGAGGACAATAGTCCGAATAATATAAGTAATGTACATAATACCTAATCTCAAAAATATAAACAGATAATGAAAAACTATACTGCGGGGACTTTATCAAGTGACTTTATCACAGATAAATTTATTACTTTAGATTACTTCATTATTGATATGTATACACCTAAAAATACGGGTTATACGGGAAAAAATCACACTGTAAATCAGTATGGCGATAGAAGTAAAAATGGACGAACAGTTACCGCCATCGAAATCAACCGGTCGAAACCACTTGTTACAGACACTGAGTTTCGCCAGATAGTGATTTAAGATCTGTCTTCCAGGCAGTGCCTCCATCATAATTTCAATCCTTTATGATCAATCAGTTAGGCGATCATGTATCTTTCGATACATAACTGACAAGGCAGATTTTTTTCCCCACAGTTGGTAGACCAGTTATTGAAGCCGGTCTGTCCTGTTATTTACCCATAGCTGGGGAGAGAAGAGAATTCATACCTTTCCCAAGGGTATTAGCACGTAAGTGAATGTAATAGATTCAAATGGAATTTGAACTCGGCTCTCCGATTCCTCAATCCACCGTGCTATATATTAGCGTGTTTCTCACTTCACGTAGAAGATCATTCTTTTGACTTGTTTCTTCTCAGTCAGTCAGTGATGTACCATGCGTGATACAGGCTAAGGCGATCGTATATCTTTAGATACATGACTAATGCATTTTCCCCCACGGTAGGTTGCCATTTCTTTCTGCGGTAGACCAGTTGCCTTCCAAGGCTATAGAACCCGGCCTGTCCTGCTATTTACCCATAGCTGGGGAGAGAAGAAGAGAATTCATACCTTTCCCAAGGATATTAGCACGTAAGTGAATGTAATGGATTCGACTGGAATTCGAACTCGGTTCTCCGATTCCTCAGTCCGAACCGCTATCCATAACCTACCGTTAAAATCGATATGCTATGGAGATATTTTTGCATGCCTGTATTAAAACAAACATTTTGCATTGGGTATTATGCAGATATGAATAAATATTCACAAACGCATCAACACTGATCAACTGAATCTTTTTTCTGTGTGCAGTGTCTACTCAGTACGTTGACGATTATGGCTCTCCACAACTTCCTGGTTTTTCTAGCTCTCAGTATAATTTTTTGTTTTGTTTTTTTGGGGTTTTTTTTTTCTATCTCTCTTCATTCTTTTTCTGCCAACCATTTACACAGGATAGTTGGGCAAGTTAAGCACTGCTTTTCTCTATCCCTCTTCTCCTGTGTGTGTCAAATTTTCCAAACTCTCTTTCCACATTATGTATCCTACAAATTCTGTCTCTTTCTGGTGCTATGTAGAAGTGTCATTTTGTTTCGATTTTCTCTAAAACATCATTCATGTTCAGTCTATGGTACCCTCAGCATTCCATCCGTAGAATTACAATTCCATTGCTTCACACATCTTCTTTATCTGTGAGGAAATTGTTCAGCATTTACTATCATATAGAAGGACTCATATTACATAACAGTTCATTACGTTTCTTTGTTTGCAATTAAATTTTCCTGTTTCTTAATACTTTGTTTCATTTTTGGAAGGCATCTTTCGCTATCCCGATGTGCCTTCGGAGGTGGGTATCATATTTTCCATCCTCTGTTTCAGATCAACTGGATAGTCATTGAATTAACCATGCCGTTTTCTCGATTCCATTTATCTATGTGTCTGTCTCAATCTATTCCTATCTCTGATTGCGTATATGTCTGTCTAGTTATTTGTCTATGCATGACGATCTGTTACTTTCTATTTTGAAAATATATCACTATTCAGTACGAAACACGAACTCATGTGTTCACTTAAGTTCCTTAAATAGTCCTCCTGATAGGAAAGTCTGTAAATATTTTGTACAGTTAAAACACATAGAATATCTTACCAAAAACCAAAATAAAATAATCATTCGGTACAATCCCAGTTTAGACTCGATTTTCTGTCACATTCCTTTAGAGTGGACGTGCCGATAACATTTTTTTTTTAAATGCCATCGTGTTAACGTAGAGGCAAATCATAGTTTTAAAATATGATGACGTCAGTTTTGAAATAATGTGTTGCTATTTTTACGTATTTGTCATTTAGGGAATCTCTTATTCATAAACGTATCGAGTGAAACAGTTGATGACTGGAAATCTGCCGACTATAGTTCTATATATAGACTATACTTCCCAGTCCAAGTAAAACAGTATTGCATGGTTTATTTGACAGTGTCATAGATCAAGTGAATTTTACGTAAATATGGACATTTTTAACGATTACATCCGCCATAGTTTTTAGCTGCCAGTATTAAATATTAGCAGTCTCCATGCACGGCGGAGTACAGTGGAGGCATGGTGAAGTAATATCATATTAAGCTTTGGATGGCAACTGGTCGACCGCAAAAAGAAATGGCAACCTACTGCGGAAAAAAAATCTGCCTCGTCAGTCATGTATCGAAAGATACATGATCGCTTTAGCGTGTATCACGCATGGCACATAACTGGCTGACTGAGAAGAAACACGTCAAAAGAATGATCTTCTACGTGAAGTGAGAAACACGCTAATATATAGAACGGTGGATTGAGGAATCGGAGAGCCGAGTTCGAATTCTAGTCAAATCCATTACATTCACTTACATGCTAATACCCTTGGGAAAGGTATTAATCCTTTTCTCCCCCCCCCACCACCAGCTATGAGTAAATAGCAGGACAAACCGGGTTCTATAGCCTTGGATGGCAACTGGTCTATCGCAGAAGGAAACGGCAACCTACTGCGGGAAAAAAATCTACTTCGTCAGTCATGTATCGAATGATATCACCCGTGGCACATAACTGATTGTGTCTCCATGCCGTTCAGACTGAGCAATTTACAGTAAACAATGACTTTTATATCTTACAAACTACAACGCGTTTCAGATACACCTGTGGATTTGATTAGGTTAACATTGCGCCATTCTTCTTCACAAAACTTTGTTTGACGTCATTCTAACAAACAGGGACTATTTTTTTATCATCTGCAATAATGGCGTCCAACTGTGCATGTGCTTCAAGACAAGATCTCGTTACAATAGCAAGTTCGATCATCGCACGTCGCTAAATGTGGCCTCCAATTTCCGAGTTTAGAGATTTTGTTGATTGTAACTCATTAATTTAGGATCGAGTGACGGTTATTGCGCTCTCTTTTAATACGGGTATCAAATTAAACCCTGTAGCAGTTCCTCTCAACGTACTTTTGTAAAATTCTAGAGTTGATTGTGCGTATCCAAAGTCTGAAGACTGAGTCACTGGTCAGGGAGAGTATTGTGATATGACTGGGTCGTGTTCGTCGAAAACGTTTTAGTGGATAACTTGTAAGAATATAAATTTAAGGCCATATGACTTCAGAACGTACGTAGTCATGGCCCTTCACGGCTTCCTTCTCTTTAATACCTGTGAATTTCCAAGATTTCTTAGGAGAGATAGTGCGGATGTTTTTCGTTGCCGTCTCCTCGATTTTGAATCCAGAATCGTCTTTCTCTTAGACTGACTGATACCCAAGCATCGAAAGCCAAGTGTGCCTTGCTACTTAAATCGTAATTGGTGAGGATGGAGAAGAGATATATTGGTGTCTTTTCCAAGAGCATTAATGCCAAAATGAATTCGACAGGCTAGGTTGTATTAGGTTGGTGATATATAAAATAATAAATAATATCGTTTTTTGGCGTATTTTTTAACGTCAAAACGATATTATTTTTGCACCAACCTAATACTTTGAATTTGTCTCGACGATTCTAGTTCCTGCGCTGATTACGCATAAGCACTAAATCAACTAAATATTCTTCTATGTGCCCTGTCCAACCAGGACGTTGACGATCATGACTCTCCACAACTTTCTGCTTTTGTAGTTCTCATTATAGTTTGTATTTTTGTTATCTCTCTTTATCCCACTTCTGTGAACAATTTACACAGGATAATTAGGCATGTAATGTGCTGCCTTCCTCTGTCCCTCTTGTCTTCAATATTTTCTGTGTCAAATTTTCCAAACCCTCTTTCCACATTATGTATCCTACAAATTCTGTCTCTTTTTGGTGCTACGTATAAGTGTCGATTTTATTTCGACTTCCTTCTTCGACGATTCTACTGTCTGCGCTGATAACCGTTATGCATGATGTACATCTAACGGTATTCTAGAATTAAGAAAAATATATTATATAATATTTGATAATATTTCCAATATTCATCTCCAACATTTTGGGGAAAGCTCAAATCCTCTGAAAAATACTTAATATGATAAATTCTGGTTTATTTTCTGTTCCGATATAGCTTTTATTTCTTCTTTCCCTTTCATATACCATCGCATTTCAGGATGTGTGTGATCACTTCTCTTCACGGTTTCCTTTTTGTTTCTCTAAGCAATTTTTACCCTTTTAATAACACCTGTTATTCTTTCTTTTTTTCAACTTACATTCGCGCAAACTCGTCAAATAAGTTCGGTATTGTTTACTCTGCTTCCATTGCTCTCAATATGCCCCAACAGTGTTCAATTCTTTCCCCATTCTGTATTCCAGAAATTTCATCTGATTTTTTATTATCCTTCCGGTTCTTCTTACAACTTCCTGTCCATACTCGTAGCAATTATTCGTTAAAACCAAATCTTTCTCGCTTCAAGTTTCCTCTTCGTCTATGAAGAGAGTGCCCAACATTCGCGGCCATATAACAGATTAAATCTTTGTTAATCGTCTGAGAGACAACATTCTACCTTCCATCATCATGGCTGGCGCTAACCTCCAGGAGAGTGACTCATTGCGCGTTCTTTGATGGTATAAAGTTTAAAGATTATATTGTATAAATTTCTAGGTTTGCTGCTTATAATCTTGGCCCACTGTGTCGTGCTGGACAATTTATATTTCCAGAATCTATCTTATATATTTATAAGTCTGTCATTTGTCCCTGCTTCGAATATTGCTGCCACATATAACCTGATGCTTCTGCTATGTATTTAGAGATTTTTGTTGAAATTCAATGATGAATCTGCATTGTTATCGGTTCTAACCTAGCATCTCGGTTTCAGTCACTATCCCACAGCCGTAATGTATCTTTGTATCTCTGAGCATTTTCTCTAAACATTTCCATTGTAATTGTTCTTATGAACCTAGACTTCATGAATTTAAGCGCAGTACTAGATTGGCAAGAAGTTGTTATAATTTTACAGTCGCATTGACTAGATGTAACCGCGAGTTCTTTGGTAACAGTTTCTTTGTTTGATCTTCAAAAGAGTAACTGCAGCGTAAATCGTTATCGTCTGTCTTCTTGATTTCTTTTCTTTTATTGTTCTTGCTCCTTGATAATGTTTTTCTTTTGTTTATTCTTTCACACCCAGTAAACACTTGTGTCTTAGTGGCTTTACTGCCTTGCTTGGAGAGAAATGTTTTAAAAAAAACATAGCAGTTAAGCATTGTTTTCTTTGATTCTAATGAAATGTCCCTGTTTCTTTTTTCGCTATTCGGATTTCGCTGTCATGTTTTCTGTCGTGTGATCGATAAATTTTTCTACTCCCATCATTCTAACATCTCCAATTCATAAGTTACATCTTACAATTTCCCTCTCGTTGACGACTGTACAGTTTGGGGAACCATTTATAATCTTTCATACTGACAATTGTTCTTTATTTGTACACCATCAATTCAGCTGGAACGATGACTGTTTTACTGTTTATTCTCAGCTGTTTATGAGAGTTTGTTTTTTTTCCTGATATTATGAATTCTCTCATGCCAGCAAAAAATGAGTATAAAAACAGGCACCAATTGAATGAAAATATCCTGAATGTTTCGAAAATGTTTTCACCCGCTCATTTCGAAAATGATTTCTTGTTAAAATATTGCTACTAGCTAGACACTTTGCATCATCGTATGTTCAAAATAACATACCTTTCAAATCCTTAACTTGCTTTCAAAAGTAAAATCTTCAGATTATCATTGGTATCAGTGTATTTGCTTGTTATCTATCTCAAATTACTCACGCACCGTTGATTTTATAACTTACCGCCAGGTTTACTTACTCACGGGCTTCTTAACTGCAACTTTATCATATTTAATTCTGAGATATCTTTCATTGACACAACTATGTTTGTTAGAAATCAGATAATTGCTCCATTTTCATTTTGACAACCACAAGATTTGTTTAAAGACATTTTATTTACTTAGAAATTTTCTGCGTCTCTCTCTCTCTCTCTCTCTCTCTCTCTCTCTCTCCACTTTCTCCCTCCCTTTCTTTCTTCTGTTCTTTCTTGTTGTTAATTCTTAATTACAATCATTGTCTGATGTTAATTAGTCTTATTTTAGTTAACACAAAAATCGAAGAATGTTGTTAAAAATATGGGTGTCCTGGGTTTGACGATAAACTACGTCTGGTATCAAAGTCTCTGATGAGGAGATCGGAGTTTTTAGTGGCATGGAACCAACTCTTAATACCAGTAATACATTTTTTTTATCTAAAACATTACCAACAATACATTTTTAAAGTAAAATCACCAGCGATACATTCTATCCGTAGTTGAAAGTATAGAAAATATATTTAGTTGACAACATAAAATTGCGTTCAGATTATTTTGATTTCGGCATTAAATAACCCATGAATTTGTTGATATGCCGCTAAACAAAACCAACTAAAATCGAAAATATGGTATTATAACGCTCTCCATCACTTTCATCAGTTTTCTATTGAAATGTTAAGACTCTTTCTAAGTCAGTAATTTAACACTTTCACTGCTACTCATTTGCCCAGTGCTGCCCCCATCCGGCCAGCCATTTTTAAAGAAAATGCCAAATTTCAACCTACATATTTTATTACACAGAAAACTGGCACCAGTGTGTTTTACAGCATTCCATTTTCATGGATATACCTGGGAATGACTTACCAGATCAGTAATGGGTATACACATGATATCTTTTGAAACATTGTCCTTTGTGATTTTACGATAGATGACACATACCAGCGGTATGCAAAAAAACGTAGGTTTCCGTACTTAGCCAACTGGAACAAGATAAGAAAAACGAAGATCTCTTTAGTTAGCAGCGGAAGTGTTAAAAAGGAAACGAAATTGAAATTATAAAAAAAAAGAAACAACAGATTTATTTTCTAAAAATAATTTACACAAAATACTAAAGGGATTAACAGTGTTGTAGTGTTAGATAATTCGTACCTGACTATGATGGCCCGTTTTAGGGGGAAATATGAAATTGCCATTTACGAAAAATAATGACTATAAACATGCTAAACGCCGCCATTTTCGAATAGAGCTGATACTCTGCAATACAGACGAAGCTAAACGACATAACACAATATAATTGATATATCAATAAAAAAAGGTCATATTATTGGCTACTATAAGTCTAATAGTTCTAAGTTCTAGTTAGTATATAACACAAGTGCTAGAAACCAACATTTGACAACGGTGTATTGCAACGTATGTATACGTCAACAGCATTGAAAGTTTCATGAAGACGTTCATGTACGTCCACAGCAGTGGAATTGGTTAAATACTTAAAGAGTGGTCTCTTTTTTTTTATCAACATTTCGCTCTGTAATAAAATTGAAGTGAGTGCGAGGAGTTTTATTATAACACACACACACACACACACACACACACACACACACACACACATATATATATATATATATATATATATATATATATGGGATAACGATATATACATTTTTATATATCAAAGACAATATTGGGGAAAAGATATATGACAAAGTGGAAAAAAAAGTTTTCGTACGCATTTAGTCCCATAGCACCTTAGTGCTTCATCGGACTAAGTTTGTTTACGTCCGATGAACTCCTAAAGGAAAAAACGCGTCATACTAATTTTTTCACTAATATATATATATATATATATATATATATATATATATATATATATATATATATATATATCATAAAGAAATAATATTATGAATTCTGCAACCATTATATATTGAAATTTAGATTAGAAGTTCAAAGGAAATTTCTGTTAGTTTTGTGACCATACATCCTGTTGATTAATGACTGCATTAATTTCTGACCTCAGACAATATATTTCATCCTGATCTTCCATGCATTTCTCAATAATTAATTTATGTATATATTATTCTTATTTTGTCAAAAAATACTTTCATATGTTCCAGACTACTTATAATACTTTGCTTGTAATTGTTTGTAAATGATAGAATCAAATACATAATTTATAGTCGTTAAATGTAGGAGGAAATTCATTATTTATCATTAATTCTTTTTTTCTAATCCTTTTACCCCAAGCAAGGCAATAACGTCACTGAGATACAAGTGGTTAGAGAATATAGGAAAAACTCTATTGAGGGGAGGGAACCATAAAAGAACAAGAATATAAAAGCCAAAAGATAACGATTGACATTGCATTTAAATTATTGAAGATCAAAGTTCAATAGTGATGATTATTCTATTCAGTAACCTTCCCTAGGAAGGTTACTGAATAG
Source organism: Acanthosepion lycidas (assembly GCA_963932145.1). NCBI lineage: Eukaryota > Metazoa > Mollusca > Cephalopoda > Sepiida > Sepiidae > Acanthosepion > Acanthosepion lycidas. The sequence continues at coordinate 99,442,364 of OZ010574.1, read as the reverse complement.
AATAATCACACCAAGGTTGGTAATGAATGATAATACTCAGGACACGAACAACACATATAAGATTCGCCAGCGGCGCCTAGAAGTAGTCAACTGCTAGAAATGAGTCAAGTGAATTGCACAATGAACCTTCAACTGCAAACCAACATACAGTATTTACTACTGTAAGCAAATATATGGATATAGATCCGACAGTATGAAGAAAAATATACGGAAAAAACAAACAAAAATCCTTATATGCATTTATGCTGTTTTAATGTTAATATAATGTCAACGTCGGACGTTTCGATCTAGTAGACCATCTTCACGACATATTCATAAAACAATTAACATTAGACTATATTTAATCGCCCACGTGACGCCGACGTGATCATATTGAAACGGAACGCTGATCTTGTAAAATTTCAGTTATCCGTTTTGATTAGTCTTCCTCTTATGTCGATCGTCTTTTCCTGTTGAATTAAATATAGTCTAATGTTATTTATGTTTTATGAATATGTCCTGAAGATGATCTACTAGACCGAAACGTCTGACGTTGACATTATATTAACATTAATACAGCATAATTGCATATTAGGATTTTTGTTTGTTTTTTCAGTATTTACTACTGTATTTATGCGAATGTCGACATACCCATTATCGTCCGTAGGTATGCTACAGCAACTGGAAAGCAAGAAGCCAGAAGAAAATTCCAAAAGCAAGAAATGCGATAGAAGAAACTTAGAAGATAGATCTATTTATTACCAATTTGATCTGTAAAATGATGAGACTTTGTTGCCAATGTAGTACTTTAATTCATAAAGTCTAGGTACCATAGAGGAAGGTTCACCAGAAAAATTACCATAAAAGTATTTATAGAAAAGGCACAGGGAAGCTACATTTCGTCGGTGGGAAAGTGACTGAAGTTGAGATGACAGGTAAGAACAAATGAAATTGCAGATTCTTCTTTGGATTTTAGGAAGAATATCTGAATATATAACAAGAGCGCCAAACCGGATGTGGCAGCAATATTCAAAGCAAGGATGAATGGTAGACTTATAGATATGTAGAGAGATTCTAGCGAGAATAATTGTCTAGCACAACACAGTGAACCAACTTATGTAACAGTAGACCTATGTCACAAAGAATTGGTCAGTGTTAAATCACTAAGGAGCTTGGAATATCAAGTCTGTTCAAGTAATCAAGGTGTACCATACTGATATTGAAAGCCTTTTGGATATGAAAACTTCCTTGTTCATTTTTCGAAATTAGACAAAAGAGACCAATCGAAACAAGTGTGGTTATCAGTATTCAACTAGTTCGTCGAGCAGTGAATGAAACCAGCATTACTACTGAAGTGTCAATTCAAATAGTAAGGATACTATGTGAAAGTAATCTAAATGGATACCTTGCAGTAAAAAAGCTCATTAACGAAAAAGCAATCGAATAAGACAAAACACTGGAAAACGAAATATTTATTACAGGATTATAAAAAAAATGGACAAAAGGAATATACAGTGACGAAAGCAAAATCGAACTGAATTCTAATGCAAGATAGTATGTCCAAAGAGCAAGTGGAATAAGAAATTATCCAAAATATACAAAACTTCAATAAGATTTGGTGAGCGCGTTAATGTTTTGAAGTTACCTCAAAAGAAATAAATAGTACAGGAATGTTTATAAAGATCGATGGAGCACTGGACTGCGAAAAATGTATTACTTTACTAAAGTTCCATACTAATGTATTACTTACTAAAGTTCCATATTAATGTATTACTTACTAAAGTTCCATACTAATGTATTACTTACTAAAGTTCCACTTATCACCGGAGATAGCAGAAGGTGAAATATTCCAATTTGATGGCTAACCTTGTTATACATCGTGTGTAACAAAGGAGATTTCACTGATGAAGACAATACAGTGTAACAAAAATGACCTTCACAAAGCCCCGAGTATAACATAATCGAATAGCAAAGAACTTTCAAGAGATTTGAATTTACTGTCAATATAAATTGCCCAAAAATTCTTGATTAAAGGATTTTAAGTTGTATTCCTCCATACCACGTCGAATCGAAATTTATTTTGTCCAATTTTATTTATTTTTGTTGTTTTTTTCGTAGGGGATTGTTCATCAATAAAAGCAGTCAATTCTACGTTTTTCCTTATGGCTCATACTTTTTCTTTGCCTAATTTTCAGTATTATGATGTATTCAGATCTATGTCTCTCCTTATACTGGGTCCAAATAAATGGAACAACTTCTATTAGAATAATGAATGAACACAGATACTACTCCTAAAAGATATTATCATTATATATATATGTGTGTGTGTGTTAGGTACCTCCACTAATTCGCTGCAAAAGAGTACACCATGATGAAAAAAAGACATTAAACTGGATTAAAACAAAGTTTTATCGTAAAAATGTTTATGTTATTATTAAGAGGAAATACAAAAATATTTTTTGATTATTTTATTAAATCGTTGAATCCTTTCTAATACGTTCGAAATTTTTGAAAAAAATCTTGTTTTCCTTGCGTCAGCTGGTGGGCCAAATATTAGTATCGGAAATTTTAGCGTTTTTTTTTTTTTTTTTTTTTTTTTTTGCAGTAAAAAACACATTGATTTGGAAATTCTTGCAAAAATCAAATAATTGTAGGATTTTAATGAAATTTTCAGAACTTATTCACAAATGAATTAAATTATTTTTTTTATTTTTTATTTTTTTTTTTTTAGGAAACCTTGATAAAAATATTCTTTTTTCACACTTGTTGCCCCAACTTATTTAATTTAATGAAATTTTGAGAAATTAAAAATTCACCCTCTTCATATTTATATTAGTTAAAAGTAGAACTCCTTGGAGAATTTAAATCATCAATTTCGACGGCAACTTGCCTAGAAGGTAAACTTTGATTTCAAAACGATAGGCAACGGTAAACCACTCTGCTATATCTCATGGCAATTTGCAGATAATAAAGAGAATGAATCTAGAGAGAGCACTCATCGCCTACGTCACGAAAGAAAATGGCATTTTTTTTAAATTTTGACTTGTGGAAGAGTCTTCCACAAGTCAAAATTTAAAAAAAAAATTAAAAAAACCTTTTGTTTTGAAAAGATTAGGGTGTTAAATATTTCCCTTGAACTGACCGCGAAATTGTTATATGCGTAAATGTTACGCATACAAAAAACCCTCCACCACCACCACACACGCCAAATTCGGTTCTTCGTTTGTGGACAGACATAAGCACATATTCTTATCAAGAAAAACAAAGAAACCGCTTCAAATAGAATAGAAACCAATCTGTAAGATCTGATGGTTGCCGATGGTCGAATCAAAGGCGTTTTAGTTGAATCTGATGTGACACATTGCTTCGTTCTTTGTGTTTAAGGTGTGTATGAATCTAACCAGGATGTGAAAAAAAACTCAACTTCAAGTGCTATTTCCCACGATTGAGTACCCCCCGCCCCCGAAGTGAATATAGGAAATTTGTGAGCTAATGATTCTCTCTCCTCTCTCTTTCTTTCTTTCACTCACTCACACACACATTCTCTCCCTCTCTCCCTCCCTCCCTCCCTCTCTCCCTCTCTCTCTCTCTCTCTCTTTGCTGATCAAATTCTACGTGATAGTGTACTTGTAGCTTTCGTTGTGATCGTGTTTTATCTCCGAATGCGTGCATTCATCAGCAGGGTCGCGAACAACTTATGCGTTAGTTAAGTATTTCCAAATGAGCGCTCCTTTTAAAATACTACATAATCATTAGAAACGGTTGACATGCCTGAGGACACACGTAATTCAAAATTATATCCATACAAGATGTCAGTCAGTCAGGTATGTGCCATGCGTGATACGCGCTTAGGCGATCATGTATCTTTTGATACATGACTGACGAGGCAAATTTTTAACCATACCTTGACATTTCATTAGGCGGTAAACCAGTTGCCATCCACTGCTATAGAACCCGGTCTGTCCTGCTTTTAACCCATTGCTGGGGGAGGAGGAGGAGAAGAGGATTCATACCTTTTCCAAGGGTATTAGCACGTAAGTGAATGTAATGGATTCGACTGGAATTCGAACTCGGCTCTCCGATTCCTCAATCCACCGTTCTATATATTAGCGTGTGTCTCACTTCACGTAGAAGATCATTCTTTTGACTCATTTCTTCTCAGTCAGTTAGTTATGTGCCATGCGTGATACACGCTTAGGCGATCATGTATCTTTCGATACATGTCTGACGAGGCAGATTTTTTTGCCACAGTTGCCATTTCTTTCTGCGATAGACCAGTTGCCATCCAAGGCTATAGAACACGGTCTGTCTCGCTATTTACCCATAGAGAAGAAGAGGATTCATACCTTTCGAAATGTAATGGAATCTTCAATCGGAGCCGCTATCAATTACTCCACCGTGCCCTCTAGTATATACAAAATAAAATCCTCGCATTTGCTTTCATAAAGTCCCCCAGAGGACGAAACCCGTCAGCTAAGATAAGTTTTCTTTTTTTATTTATTCATATTTTCCTTTTACAAATATACTGTATTTGACATTTTTACACACACACACGCATGCACATATATACATATATGTGTGTGTGTGTGTGTGTGTGTGTGTGTGTGTGTGTGTGTGTTTCCCACTCCCAAACATACACTCTCACTGAAATTTAGTTTTTATACCCGGAATTATATTTTCCGATTTCTTTTTGAATTTGTAGGTCTGATGAATTGGATCGTCATTACCATTCCAATGTAATAAATTATAACCATGGAATATTAGTGTTTGAGACTTTTATATTATATTCTTGCTCTGTCCTGGACATTGAGCTCTACCTGGATTCTATCCTCTTGGAAATATATATATATATATATATATATATATATATATATTGTTTTACGCGAGAGGTTAGGACCTCACTCACACACTTGGGATTAAAATGTATACATTTTGTCGGGATGACCAGCTGATATGAGCGTCTATTCTAAAGTAATTTCAATGAAGAAATAAATTGAATAACATATATATTTTTTCTTTTCTCCTTAGTAATTTTATGATTTTAAACTTAATAGAGATTAAATTTAGATTTTAAAATGGGTAATTTTTTACTTTTAATTTTAATATCAAATTTTATCATATAATTTAATATTTATTGGTTTGAATAAATTCTATTTTAGTATTACCCCAACTTTAAAGCTCTTAATAGCTATTATAACCTAATTCGTTGTCAAGTTTTTTGAATTCTCCTATACTTGTGTTTTGATTGGTCATTCTAGCTTTTGTAAAACCGTTTTCCCCTTACGAAGGATCGTTTATTAATTTGAAACTTTTAAAACCATTTATTTTACATTCAACATCATCACTTGATAAAACACCGGAGGTGTTGAAACAAAATGGCTATTTTTGTAGTGATTTTAGAAAATATTTATGTTATAATTTTTAAATAAATAATTATATCTGCTCTACTCTGTATTGAGCACTCTTTTAAGAAGAATAGTAATTGTTGGTTATTGGAATTTATTCCGTATACACCAATCGTATACGTATGGATTGGAAGAAGAGGGACAGTTGAATACCCACCTAGATCACCAGATTTGACACCCTTGGATTTCTTTTTGTGGGGATTTCGAAAAGATGAAGGTTACAGCAGGAAACCTGAAAGAATTGCTGAAATGTGAGTAGCAATTGAAGAAGAATGTGCTCAAATACCAGAGGAAATGATACTGGACGTTTGTAGGTCTATTTCTTCAAGATATGAAAAGTGTATTTAACAGAACGGCAACCAATTTGAGCACTTGATGTGAACTCCTCATTATATAACCATTCTGCCATTGCCGCAAGTTGCTTTTATCTTATTAAAGTTAATTTTCTATGTTTTTTTTTATATTTTACTCTCAAATTCTTTAAATATGTATTCTTTCTCTTGTATTAATCTTATTTACAAGTTAAAATACATAAATTGAATAATTTATAACGATTCAAAAAGTGTATGAATTATTTTGGGACACCCTGTATATATATATATTGACCACTAATATTATCAATATATATATATATATATATATATATATATATATATATATATATATATATATATATATATATATATATATATATATATATATATATATATATATATATATTTCATAATGTGTGACGTCATTTGTTTACATTTGATACGCCATGAGCAGATATGATATGAATGTACGGGGGAGATTCGTGGAATATTGAAGTTTAAATACGTGGCCAAATCGGTTAAAGGCACGTCAAACTAAATAACGGTTCTGTATAGGATGTAGGTTCGAATCCTGTCGGAGCACAAATTATTTCTTCGAAATTTTCTCGGCCATTCAGGCCGGTTAGTGTTGTTTATTATAAATAGAGCATTTACTTAAATATTTGTATCTATAAAAAGAATGTATAAACATATAAATGTCTTAAAATATATATATTGTTTAAAATGTTTATATTTATTGGGGAAATTGCTCAATATCAAAGGTAAAGCATGGATAGATAGAGACAGTGTGGACAATGGTATCAACACTGTAAATCAAATATCATTTTCGCACCTTAAGTGATCTTCAGTTCATATGCATTTCTCTTTTCTGCGTATAAACCAATGGAGATTAAGGGGAGTGAGGAATGGAGAAAACCGATCTTGTTTTTATTAATATTAACCTTTAGATTGGCTATTTGTTTATTATTTTAAGTTATTTAATTTCTTTCTAGATTCCAGTTATTTATTTGTTTTGTATATTTTCCTTTTAGTTTGAAATTTAGGTATCTGGAATAAAGTTTATTAGATTCACGTTATAGAATTTTGTATAATCTTTTGGGTTATTATGTGATTTGTAGATAGTCGGGTAGGCATTTGTGTTTTTACCTGTATTTTCAAATAAGCCCTGACCGTTTGCTTTGGAGTTCATCTTGCTGAACACAGTACATCTCCTTCAGTTTTTCTATCGCAGTAAATCCAGAGCCATTCAACATATTTCCATTCCTCACAAAATTGCTAGTAATACCGGATGCGGCAGAAATACCTTCCACATATACCACCCAGAAATAACTTCCACATAATGATAAGACATTGGTGACAGTGGTGTCTTCATCTAGCTAATGTCTTACCATTATGTGGGAGGTATGTCTGGGAGGTATACATGAAAAGTATTTCTGCTGCACCCTTGCAATGTGGGATAATTAAAAACAATAGTAATCTCTATCTATAAAAGGCAAGATGTGTGTGTGTGTGTGTGTGTGTGTGTAACAAATGCACGGCCGCAATTTTCGACGGATTTGCACCAAAATTTACATACACATGCTCCAAGTTAGCGGAAAAGCCAAGACCGACTTTGCATTTCACAACTCCCATCGATAGTGGAAATAATCGATTTTTTCATGCTTCTACGGCAGTTTTTATGTAGTTTGTGGCTATTTTCTACTGGCCAGTGTGAGAGACTACAGCTGGCTGCCACGATTAGGCAGGAAGATTCTATTGGCCAGCGTGAGAGCAAACAGCTGACTGACACGAATGTTAACTAGCATGCTAGCATACAAAAAAAATCGATAGCTGCATTCGTCACAAGTGGGAAAAATTTAAATCTGCATGGCACTTTACGCCAATGGGCTCATTCGCTTGCTTAAACTCAACGTTGATTCTGATTCCGCAGAACTGGGTTGGGTGTGAAAAAGTATTTGTTGTTAACATTCTTTTTTCATTCGGTTTTTCCAGTTACGAGTCCTTTTTTAAAGCTGATCGTTTTGTGTTCATTTTGTTTAGTTCTTTTTTTGTAATAGATTTAATGTTTAGTATAGAGCTTAGAAAAAATTCGCAGTGTGAGATAGGCAAGAAGTAAGGCATGTAGCAACATCAGCACGGCAAAGGGCACTCCTTTAAAGGCAAGGGAGGGCAAAAATATTTTAAGTCAAGTGATAGCGATTGCTGTATGAGTCGTACGATTTTTGACTCAAGCACGGGCAACGCCGGGTCATGCTGCTAGTTTACTAATAAAAGTTCTTCAGTTTTACTGAAACGGACATTAAACACACGAGAGCGTTATCGTCGTCTCCATCTTTCTTTCTTTCTTTCTTTCTTTCTTTCACTGAAACAGCATCTCTGATATGGTTTTTTGTCTTTCCTCGCGAAAAAGTTGGAAAAGTCCTTTATTTAAGATGTATTGGCAGGGCGTAGCGTATGTGCTAACTAAGGAACAGCAACAACAACAATAATAATAATAATATTGATAATAATAATTGGCACTTAAAAACTAAATATCTTCCTGTTGTAGTTGAAGCTTTGCGTCTGGCGAAGAAAGAAATCCAAGAACGAATCCCCTGGTACATTATTTCTCTAAGAAATTTCAAATCTAGTTCTAAGAAGCACAGTCCATATCCAGCGAAAAGCTTTGCCCATTTAAATTTTTTTAAACACGTGCTTCGTTTGCGCTAGGTCATTAGTTATGACCTGGCACGTGATTATAAAACAAACGCATGTTAAAAAGAAAATTGTTTTTTAATAATAATAATAATAATAATAATAATAATAATCTAACCACTCATCGTTTCTCGCTCTTCAAAGTTCAACCGAGGACAAAATATTGCGAATTGAAAAGCAAGGAACTAGCTTCTTTTTTTTTTTTTCTTTTTTTTTTTTTTGATACAGTTTTTCGATTTACTTTTGTTTCTATGTACCGTGTCCATGCTGCTAGTAAAAAATAAAAGCAATCAGTGACTGATAGGTTTTATATGAGTCTTAAGATAAGAGCAAAAGGAAAAGGAAAACACGTGAAGACAGTCAATACACTGCTACAAAAGAAGAGTGATGACGACTCACTGCTTCAATATTCCTTAGTGGTACAGATAACGACATGGTGGTGAGTAGTTAACCAACTTTGTTGGCATCCGTTTTCTCCTTCTCGCTCTTGATTCTTCTTCTTTTTATGTGCTATGTCCTTTCACGACGTGAACGATCATGGCTCCGCACCTTCCTCTATCCATTGCAGCTCTCAGCAACCTCCTCCCCAAGACCATGTTTTGTCATCCACCTGCTCAAGCGCGTCTGGTATTTCACGCGCTGCTTTCCCTTGTCTCTCTTTCTCTCTATTCGACCCGTGAGTATCAGATTATCCATGCCCTCCTTCCTCATTATGTGTACCAGGAACTTCAGCTGTCTCTTCCTGATGTTAATTATAAGCCTCTTCCTTGTTTGTAACCTTTCTAAGATCTCATTGTTGCTCACACGCTCGGTTCATGATATCCTTAGCATCCTTCTGTAGAACCACATCTCTGTCGCCTCGAGTCTCTGCTTCATAGGAAATCGTCCAACATTTGCTGCCGTAAAGAAGGACATATGTCACGTAACAGTTCAGTATTCTTTTCTTACGGAAGAAATCCTCCTGTCTTGCAATACTCTGCTCAGCTTTAGGAATGTGTCCTTGGCCATCCCAATACGTCTACGGATCTCAGTGCCGCACTTACCCTCTTCTGTCAAGACGCTTCCCAGACATTTATACTTGCACGTTTGCTTGATTACGATTCTAAAAATTCAGTATTTCCCCACTGAAATAAAAAGAAAAAAACAACAAAGAAAATTATCCGTCGTCAACTTTGAGGACACATGGCGCAGTGGATAAAGGCATTAGTTAGATCAAGTGACAAGACCCAAAGATTGTGAGTTCAATATCCGGTTAAGGCAGTGGAGAACTTTCAGAGGGAAATTAACAGGAGATAACTGATAACTGACATCCATTAAACATGGCACGTGGAACTAGAACAGTCTACCCCAGTGAGCGAAATAAAGGGTTCAGTTCGACATTCCAACCACCTGAAGAAGGCTGGGGCGTACAACGGCCGAAACGTTGTAATAAATATGGCGACAAAGATGAGGACAGTAGTCCGAATAATGTAAATAATGTATATCTCAGAAATATAGACAGATACAGAATATGATTGCTTTGCAGATCCTCCGATGCAGGTTCAGAATTCTCTAGAAACGAAAAATTTTGTGTGAGAACTAATTTAGTAAAGTTAGATTAATTTTGGCACTAGTCCACAAATATGGGCACCCATTAAGAATCAAAATCACTACCTTTTCGTAATGGCCATCTTGACAAGCTTACGAATAACGAAGCTTAACCCCACTCCAACGTCCTCTACTAATCTAAGTTATTATTTACTAACTTTATCTTAGTTCTATCATAATGCTACGGGTATGGGGCTCTCAGTGAGAATCAAAGTACCCCGTATAATCTAAACGTTTATTGTGTTGCTTTTTATGTCAAAGAGTTCTTTATGTGTTATGTCCCTTCATGGCATAGGCTTCGTGTCCCTCCACATCTTCCTGGCCCTAGTAGCTCTTAATAAATGTCTTTTTATCATTTCTCCAAAACCTTGTTCTACCATTCATTTACTGAAGCCCATCAAGTATATTATGCGCTGTTTTCCTATGTCCCTTTTCCCCTCAATCTGTCCTCTGAGTATCAGTTTTTCTAAGCCCTCCTTCCTCATTCCATGCTTCAGAAATTTCAACAGCCTCTTCCTTATTTTAAACATAAGTTTCTTTTTTTGCATTTTCTCTAAAATCTCGTCGTTGCTAACTTGTTCAGTCCATGGTATCCTCAGCATCTTTCTGTAGAAACACATTTCTGTTGCTTTAAGTCTCTTTTTCATCTTTGAGGAGATTGTCCAGCATTCGCTGCCATACAGGAGGAGAGATATCATATAACATTTCAGTACCCTTTTCTTTGTTTCTAACGAAGTTTTTTTTTCTTCTGTCAGTTACCCATCTGAATAAATTAGAGCATCTGTTAGCGGGTTTTTTCAATGCATTACTCATGGATTGTCTTGTATTAATTCCCGTAACTATTCAACAGTCAGCTTAGTCCAACAGACATCGATCTGGATATTTACTAAGCTTTGTTAGGTTTGTCACAAAGCTAAACAGGAGATATTTTTTTAAAAAGTAGCCAGACTGTTATACCAATCTTCCATGCGGGGAACTTGACAATCAACGTTCAGAATCATGCCTTCTTTTTACCTGCGCTCGAACACTGACCACTAGGATATGCTCAAATACCTCATCCACAAAGCAGGTCACAATATGCGTCTATCTAACGAAAAGGACACTGGTAATGAAGATTAAAATTCAAGTATTTGCACAATGCTTATAGCATGAAATGAATTTAATCATATTTCTTAATGACCCTTGAAATTAAAATGAAATCTTGGAACTTTAACAATTAACATTTTCATATCTTTTTTCAAAATATGCTTTTGATTATTTTAAAATACCGTACAAGTCTAAATATATAAATTGATTAATTTTCAGTTCTTTTGACCTGATCCCAATTACTTATTTAAAAAAAAAATAATTCAGGACAGTTTCCTTTAATAATGCATGCAAATAAATTAACGACATTTCGAAATCGATTTTGATTTTATGAGTTTCTGCTTTTAAGATGAAAAATCGAAACATTCTTTTCATCTATCCTGAATTATTAAAAAAAAAATCTTGTTTCTTCATTAAGTTCTCAACTCAACAGATGCGTCATGTTCTGCCATTACCTTAGGTAAATAATGAATCATTCCGTTTTGTTTGAGAGGAAAGACGGAAGAAAAAGATATAGGAAAGGTGCCGCTTGCCTTCAGTGAGAAAAAGAAAACATACGTAATAGAAAAAAGAAAGAAAGAAAGAGATAAATAAATAAAGAAAACGCAAACAAGGAGAAGATAACCTTCTCATGTGTTTAACGTCTGCTTCAGACAAATGGAAAACCTTGCCAAATTTAAATTATTTCAAACGAAGTATTAGGTTGGTGCAAAAATAATGACGTAATAATGTCGTTTTTTGACGTTAAAAAAACGTCATTATTACGTCATTATTTTTGCACCAACCTAATATATTCTTGTAGTTCATAGTTATGATTGCTATTGCGGTTTTGTTAAGGTTGGTAAGCTCAAACATTTACTTGTGCGATAGGGCAATTTCCACGGGCCGTTAATCATTAAATTAAGAATTATGACTCATCGGAAAATTCAAGTATGAAAACCGTGAATTTATATTATCTTCAACTTATTTTTTATTACAACAAGCTTTGTCAACCTTTATTTACAATTGACTAATATTTATTTCATTGTATTCATAGATACTTTACATTTAAACGATGCAGATCTTCCATTTCCAACCTCCACTAAACAAACAAGGGTCATAAATAAACGATAAATTCTCAAGGAAACACGTTTTCATTTTGCCTCTGAGAGAGCGTTTTTCTATTAAAGCAGCTAAATCGATTTTTAAAAAATAAATATTCACCCAATACACGGGCCTAGAGCCACTAACAATATCAGGTCACTAAATGAGGGTTCATGTATGGACATAGGAAGGGGAAAAGTGGAGATTATGAAGATACGTACGATAGGTAACAGTTGACCCCAGATGTGAAAGGATTAAGAGTGTAGTGTTCGGGGAAGCACCCTCTCGGGAGTCTGTTCTATAAATAAGCGCTTCTTGGTAATTAGCTGTCCGAATGGATTTCCGAGCCGATCCATTAGACCACAACGCATAAACTATATACATTAAGGCAGGTCAATTTTAGAAGCATCGTATTGCACTCAATTTGAAATTTGGGACTTGACATATTACAGAATGACACAAATGTTTTGTTTATTTTTTTCAAATCGTTAGCGATTTTTGAGGAAATGAGTTCAAAAGATTAAGTTTAGGTACAAAATCGTAGCGTTACAATTTCATTCCAGTGGTCAAAAAAAGCCCTATAGTACGGTCTTGCAAAATTTATAATTTGAAGCTTTACAAATTGTATATGGACAAGATGCATGACACAAGCATATTATTAGGTTGATGCAAAAATAATGTCGTTTTATCATATCGTAACATATGTGAGAAAACGACATTATTTTTGCACCAAACTAATATTACTAAATCATTTTGCCAACAAATAAGACCTTCATTTAATTCAAAGGGAAAATATAGTGAACAATTTAGCTATATTATGATATAATATGTCATACAGTATAGTAGTTTCAGTGTGATTTTCTATAAAAAATGCAAATTTGAAACATTATATATATATATATATATATATATATATATATATATATATATATATATATATAATGTAAACACAACTGACTGACAGTTTTTATTTTGGCGGTCATCAGATGAAACTGGCAGTCACGCTTATGTGTGTGCTTAATTCTTTATTATTATTATTATTGTTGTTGTTGTTGTTGTTGCAGGTTTGTCTTCTTAACACTGAGAGTTGTTTTCTTAACGAAACCACATATGCAAATTTTTTGCTATCCTTAATAACACTGCTACTAGAAACTTCACATACATATATATATATATATATATATATATATATATATATATATATATATATATATATATATATATATATATATTAGGTTGGTGCAAAAATAATGTCGTTTTCACACATATGTTACTAAGCGAGAAAACGACATTATTTTTGCACCAACCTAATACATATATATTACTTCAAACGTTATTTTTAGTGGATACTCGTATTTAAGTAGACGCTCCGTTTATTTTAATCAGTAGATATTTCGTCTCAGTATATACTGTGTACTCGAGAAAATTTATTAAAGGAAATGTACCGCCGCCCCGGCAGGATTCGAACGCTGTTTCTGCTAGGCTAGGAAGATCTTCGCAGTAAAGGGCACATTTTCTTTATTAAGTCGGTAGACGTAATATATACTCTTTAAAATAAACAGCGCGTCTATTCAGATACGAATATCTACTGAAAATAACCTTTGAAATAATAATTATATATATATATATATATATATATATATATATATATATATATATATATATATATATATATATATATATATATATATATATATATATATATATATATATATATATATATATATATCCTGCTATAGTTATTGTGGTAGTTTAACACCTGTGATCAATGTTCTAAATAGCATTTCAACTATTGTCTCATACACCTTTATATCAGTGATGTAGGTGTTTCTTTTATAAGTTAACCATCTAAAATAATGATTCGGAATTTCTCCCCTGTATGTCTGTCAGAGTTCCTTCTTAATAACAAGGATATTCAATAAATTAGCTTAGCATGGTACAAGGCCATCAGTGCAGGTCTTCTAATAATGACTCACTCATAATAATAGTTTGTAAAACTATTACTTTGCAGCGAAGCAGCATTAATTATATCTGTAGCCTTCAACAAATAATAATAATAATAATAAAATTATGTGGATCTTCCAAGTTATTTTCATTTTGATCGGTCTGATCCATACTTCCTTACTTTTTCATTATTTTTTTCGTTTTTTCTTTTAATAAATTCATCCCAAGCAAGGCGATAATGCCACTAAGATGCTCCTGGGAGTGAAAGAGAATGACTAGCCGTTAGAAGGATCCGGAAACGAGGGATAAACCTTTACTTCTGTTCAAAAGACTGGGGAGGAATGTGAACCGGACGATAGGTCTTGGATTTTTTTCTCGTTTTATGAAAGTGCAGTCTGCTTTTTTTTTCTTTATTAAGATTGAAAATACTCCTTGCAAATTTGCATGACTGCGACGTAGCTATGAATAAATTTATAATCGGAGTCGACAAAGAAAGTACACTCTTTCACAGTGTTGTTCCTTTTGTTACCACTCTCCGGACGATCTATGACACGTCCTTCGTCAGGTGTATAATCTGTAAGGAAAAGAGAACGGACTCATATCAAGATTACAGGCAGCAAAATTACTTGTCCACATGTGAAAGAATATGTCAAAACCGTCATTCCACCGAAACAAAATGTGACGCTGTCAGCTTCGTTTTTTTTTTGTTTTTGCTTTTTTGTTGTTGTTTTCTTTTTTTTCTTTTTTTTTTGTTTGTTTGTTGTTTTTTTTTTGTTTGTTTTTTTTGTTTGTTTGTTTTTTTGTTTGTTGTTAGTCGGGTGTCAATCTATACACCAAATACGACACACGTCTCGAGGTAGCATTTCACAGTTCACGCAAAAATTCCACAATTACTTCAGCTATTACCACAGACCCAAGGATCTACCTCTGTTTTTTTTATTCCTCTTATTATAATGGCTACAAGTATTTGATACCTGCAACATTTCGATTGGCAGACTACAGTTTCGGGTAACGCTAAGTAGATTCAGATAACGTTCACTAATTTCAGGTAGCGTCTACCCGTCTGAGACGGCAACTCAAATAACGCTGTGGGATGACTGCAGGGAATCCATTGTGGTTTTGGTAAATGCCTATGACCTTCAGCTACAAAAGGCGGATGTCCATCGTTAAGCATAAAGCTGAACATTGAAGATAAACATTTGGAGACGGAGATACGGAAGGCAAACTTTTCAAACATGTTTGCCCATTTTCATAGCGTTAACTTTTTCAATGAACAAGCCATTGGCGATATATATATATATATATATATATATATATATATATATATATATATATATATATATATATATTTAGTTGCGTTGATGTGAGTTTGTGACACTGGGTTTCACACCCTTTGCGATCGTCAGACAAACTGCGTGCATATGAACGTTATCCCGAGGAGGACACAGAGGAGAATTTTTCTTCTCACTACCGTCAAAAAACGAAAACACACAACCATCAAATAGATTTAAAATTTCAAAATGAATCAGCTTATCTGACGATCGCAAAGGGAGTGAAACCCATGGTCACAAACTCACATCAACGTAACTATGTATGTTATATATGATATTGAGCGCTTTCCAATAAGTATAGCATATGTATATGAATAATATATATAGAAACTGCATATGTGTGTGTGTGTGTGTGTATGTGTGTGTGTGTGTGTGTGTGTGTGTGCAGGTATGTAGAAAAATAGGAAAGAACACGTTAGGTAAATAATCCGGAGTTCTTTAGTATTTTTGTATTTATTTAAAAAAAAAACAGTGCTCCATAGAGAAGTAGAGCTTAAATTATAATTATTTTTTTTAAATATGATTCCTTCGCTACATAAAAGTTCTCATGTTTCAAAAACGAGAGCCGAAACCCTCAATATAATTATTAAAATTAAATTGAACTAAAGTAACAAGCCCTATTTCATCCTCAATGATGCGTAAATTTCAAGATTGGTTATTCCTAATTTTTCGCTTGAAATACTAATGGTAGCATCTCTCTCTCTCTCTCTCTCTCTCTCTCTCTCTCTCTCTCTCTCTTGCTATATATCCTGATCCTGATAAAACATGACCAAATATATTTTATCTAATTCCTTCTTAGTCAAGCTCCACGACACCTCCTAAAATATATATATATATATATATATATATATATATATATAGTGCGCCAGGTATGTGAGAACACATTTTAATAGGTAGATTACCTAACGTTATGTCACACTGCGAGAAAATATAAGGAGGAAAAAAAAGAAACCACGACTAAGATACAAATGTTAGCATACGGGATGTTCA
>OZ010574.1:99360951-99420951 GCA_963932145.1 Acanthosepion lycidas | reverse complement strand
AAATTTATTTGAATTTCTGGGATGTGGAATCACCATTTTTTTAATCTTTTTTTAAGCATTTCATCCCAAACAAGGTGAGGGTGCCACATGGTTCGCAGGAGGAGGGTTACATAGAATGAAGGTGTGAGATAAAACTGTGTATAGGAGGAATGAGAAAAGGAAAAACAATATATATATATTGAGATAAAACTGTGTATAGGAGGAATAAGAAAAGGATAACAATATATATATATATATATATATATATATATATATATATATATATATATATATATATATAATTAAGTTATAAAGAACTTGGTAAACCGAATTGGTAAATCCAAAGAGGATGAAATCCTGAGAGCTCAATGTGAGGACAGAGCTAATATGTAATGAAAAACAAACCACTTTAAGGTACCATTACGATAATTTATTTCACCTAAATCCTTTTTTAAGTATTCAGGATCATCAGGTAAAACTTCCAACAACGAATTGAGAGGAAAAATGGGATTAGAAATTGGTGGGTAGTGTAATTTTTGTAATTTAATAGAGGGGGTTGAGAGTGGTAGTTAAACAGACAATATAAAGTATAGGGAGGGGTTAATTTTATATCTCTCTTAAGTATGTTTTATATTGGAGTAGGAGGAGTGACAGAACCTTGACCTATTTAGATGGTTAACAAAACGGAAATGAAATGTAGAAAATGTATACAAGTGAGTCTTATGGTAAAGAGAGAGATAGGGGGGAAAGAGAGATGGAGTTGTTATAATTTTGTTTTAACAAAATTATGTAAAAGATAGCTTACAATGTTTGATAGAAAATTCGATGTCTGAAAAAAATTTGTTATTAACTTAAATCTTTAATTTTTTAAGTAAATAGTTTCAGGACTAAATATAACTATTATTGTAATAAACATATTTATCTAGGACATAAAGAAATATTTAAAATTTTAATAGTTTATTCACCCGACTAATTGTATTTCCACAATATATAAAAAAATAAAAAATAAAAAAAATAACAATAACATCTATTTTAATATTTAAAATTAATTTATGAATGTAATTTTTATTTATTATATTGGTAAACTAAATTAAAGATTAGGTTTCATTATTTAATAGAATTTGAGGGTAATATTAATTTTCATTTATTCATATATGTCTCACAAATGTATTCATGTGAATCCCTACATACATACGATCATTAACAAGTCCAAAAAACACATAGAAACACATGAGATAATTTACACAAAAATTCATTTATCCTCGTACATAAACTATATATACATTTTACAATCTTTATCTATATTTTAATATTTGAAATATATATAGATTTTAGTTAAATTCCATAGTTAAAATTTAATTTTAGGTGATTTCGGAAGTGTCTCATTTTAAAGGAATTTAGCTAATATTATTACTATTATTAATAGTCAAAGAATGGTATATTTAAATTTAAATTATCAATTTAAAAATGAAACTCCCTTCAGAAGATAACAAAATTTAAATTATAGAATATTACAAGAGAAGGATATTACAAATCAAGAATAGTAAATTTAAAATGTCATTAGAAAGACCCAATATTTCATTTAAAATCAATTTATGCACGTACGCACATATATAGATACACACACGCACATACATATATATATACATATATACATACACACACACAAAATATACATCTATATATATTATATATACATATATACATACACATATACATACATATACAATTCATATATCCATATACAAATCTATATATCAAAAAATTTATCTAACCATTTAATCATCTATATATATATACATATATATAGACATACTCATATACACATATACACCCTTAAATACATATACATTCATATATAAGCACAAAACACCTACATACAAAAAAAAAGATATAAAAAGAATATATATAAATATATATATATATATACATATATATATATATACACATACCACCATACATACACACAATTATATATATATAAAGAATATTTTCTACAATTATTCACACATGCATGTATATGTATTTATATTACACTGTTATACACCCATTTACATACATATACATATATATATTTTCCAAATATTAATTCTAAGGTAATTACGTCTATATACATATATAGATTACAAGTAGTTATTAAATCCATAAAAATACACATATTTAAGTGCATGTACACACACATATATTCGTACATATACATATAATATACATATACATACAAACAAACATAAAAACATTTATACATATACATCCACACCCATGCAGCATACACGTTAAAAAAAAAATTTGTCAGTATTCAAACATTCCTCATACTAGTATATTTATACTCACACATGTGTATATCTATTTATACTTATATATCCATACTACCATACATATGTGTCCACGATATAAATACATAGTTACCCTTATCTATAATGTTGATATATATATATCTAAATAAGTTCACATATAAAAAATTTTTTAAGTTCAACAACACATTTATCAAAGAGCACAGTGTCAGTATTTTCATATATTCATTTAAAACAATTTATATTTTCTATTTATATATCTACACATACTTTGTTAAAATGAAGTGATTTTTATGCCTACATTTACAAATCAAACCATTATATATATATATATATATATATATATATATATATATATATATATGTATGTGTGTGTGTGTGTATATATATATATATATATATATATATATATACATATATATATATATACATACATATATATACATATATATATACATATATATATACATATATATACACATATATATATATACATATATATACATATATACATATACATATATATATACATATATATATATATATATATATATATATATATATATATATATGTTAACCGTTTAAATGTGTCAATATCTGGTAACTCACTCATGTCTTCTCTCTCTCCCCACTCACTTCCTCACTTCGTTAATTTACATATGTTTAATACGACCCGCCAAAAATGTGTAAATTTCTTTTCATCTTTGTTTCAACCTTTGGAAGTAAAGTCTGGTGATCTGCAGTCCTTTAAAAGGGCCGTGGTGAAATAATTTATTACATGGAACCTTAAAGTGGTCTGTTTTTATTTAAATTATTTGCTCTGGACTTACATTGAGCTCTCTGGATTTTATCCTCCTTAGGTTTACCCATACGGATTACCTAGTTTTTCATAAACTATATATATATATATATATATATATATATATATATATATATATATATATATATATATATATATATAACTCATAAAGTGAACAAACTCAAATATGAGTAAAGATTTTAAAATCTGATTTTTTTAAGCAGGCGGCAGCACAGAAGGTGTGCCCTAGAGCAAAATACCTTGAAGGGAGCCCATCACTTTTTTTTCCATTTCTCCTATACTAACTGCCAGATCAAGACAAAAGAGTCCAGTGTGTATTGCTATTGAACCCATGCCTGGAGAGAGATGCATTTATGCATTTTCCAAGAGCAATAGTGTGAAGTGAACAAAACAGAATCGACCGGAATTTGAACTCGGATCGACAGTTTCACTTTCTGCGCCGATAATCGTTGCACTGCCTGCGTCCCCGAAAGCTATGCAATGGTTTCGAACTTCAAACTCTTCTTATTTCGGCATGAAACCTGTAAATAAAAGAACGAATTTTGGCCCCGAAACTAGAAAAAAACTTTTACCGCCCACATTTTGATGAACCAGGTTCATCTTTGACATTAAACTAGTTTCAGTTTCAACTTCTTTCAAAAGTAACTAAATCGTAGCTCGAATCAACATTCAGTATAACATGAAACATCGCCCCACAAAGGATTGACCTAGACACCAATGTCTCAGGATTATCTGTTACGAAAAACTTGATTCTAACACGCAGGCCAAGTAACCTTCATCCCCCGGAAGCAACAATCTAATTGACACTGTAACTCAATACCTGCTATTACATTTTCTAAATATCACGAACACTATTATGACACCGATTAACGCTGTTGCAGAACCACTGTTGAGTGAAAATTGCGATGGCAAACATCGTCACGGAGACGCTACTACCTTGACATGTATGTTGATTCTTCAGACACATATTTATTACAGTGTTAGCTTTTGTGGATATTGACTAACTTTAGCTAAGAGTCTAACAAGGTCATGAAAAGACTTGAGATTGAACAAAAAAAAAATAACTAGCAAGGCTTTTTTTCTGTGATCCCTCGCTTTATCGTGTCTAAGCTGTTGACTTTTCGAAAAAAAAAAAGAACAGCGAGTAAAATCCAAACTAAATGTTCGCCTCCGTCGTCACCTTCTTCTTTATGGGCCGTGTCCCTTCAGGACATTAGGTGATCATGGCTCTCCACAATTTCCTGTCCTTCGTAGCTCTTAATAAATCTTGTCTTTGTATTATTTCTCTTAAACCTTGTTCCGTCATCCATTTAACTAGCTCAAGTAGGTTATGCTTATTTAAACATGGCTATGTACAGATCCTTCATATATTCTGGTAGGTTCTGTAAGAAAACTAGATTAACCTTAGACTTGGATAGAATGAATGGAAAACACACAGTGTACCAATATTATCCTCGGACTGATGTAGCTATCTTATCTACAATCATATATAACACTTATAACTATGTTTATGTGCGTCTGTATATATATATATATATATATATATATATATATATATGAATAAAAATGGCAATAGGAAAATTAGTAATTGCTGACGCGTTTCGTCCAACGTGGACTTTATCAAAGCAAAATACAAAATGAATTTAATTGAACAAGGTAACTAATAAAAACAAAAACAGAATGTTCCTATAACTTTGTAATATTGTCTTCTCTACTGGTTAAATCGGAGAAATTTTCATATATATATATATATATATATATATATATATATATGAAGAAATATAGTTTTAAGGTGAGCTATATTTATGGAATAAAGTGCTCAATACCAGAAATAGAGCGTATGTAAATATGAAAGTGAGCATTGAAGTCAACACTCAAAGGAGACAGACTGCCACCTGATGATTGCGTCTAGCATGAAATAGTCTGTTGCCTCTGAGTTTCGACATCAATGTTCACTTATATATATATATGTGTGTGTGTGTGTGTTTTGTTATTGGAATTTTCAGCGTAATTGCATTTATTGCTCACAAATATTTCACGAGTAAGTGATACATTCACACATAAATATATATATATATATATATATATATATATATGTATCTCGATTAAATATTCTTCTGGCTGCTATGTCCTTTCAGGACATCAGGGTTCATGGTTCTCTACAATTTCCTTTCCTTAGTAGCTCCTAGTAAATTTTATATTTTTGTTGTCTCTCCTAAAACTTGTTCCATTTACTCAAGTTCGCTTGGCAGTTAATGCTTTTTTTACTCTCTCCCTTTTAACTTCAGTCTATCCTATGAGTATCAGATTTGCCAAGCCCCCTTTTCCTCATTATGTGCCCGAGAAATTTCAACTGCCTCTTCCTGATGTTAAGCATAAGTTTCCTTTTTGATTCTATATTTATTTAATTTTTCCTGCGTTGCAATTGTTTTAAACTCATGACCTAAATCAAAATGCGGGTATAATTTTGCCTCATGGAACTCACAGATTGATGCTTATAAAATCGTTTTTTTTCCTCTTTCGTGTGCTTAGTCTCTTCAGGATACGGATCACTGTGGCTCTTTACAATTTCCTGTAATTTGTTGCTCTGAATAAATATTGACCTTTTACCACGTTTGTTCTTGTTCTGCCATCCATTCACAGAAAACAACTCATTACGTATTTTACACTCGGTTTCCCACTGTTTCACCTGCCTTCAGTATGCCTTATGTGTATTAAATTCTCTAGTCCTTCTTTTTTCATCAGTTGTTACAGAAATATCATCTGTCTCTTTCTGATTATAATTTTCCTATTTTTTTCTATTTTATGTTAGATTGCCTCTTTGTTCCACTAGCATAGTGGCATTCCTCGGCAGAAACACATCTCTGTCGCGTCAAGTCTCGTTTTCGTCTGTGAAGAGATTGACCAACATTCATTGCCATATATTAAATGTTGCATAGCATTTCGGCACACTTTTGTTTCTAATAAAATTTACCCATGTCTTAATACTTTGCTTAGTTTCTGGGTGACATCTCTCCACATTCCTATTCATCATCTGATTTCTGTAACACATTTTCCGTCATCTGTTCATTACTGTTCATTATCACCGATTACTTCGTCTCGCTCTTTTTTCTTCGTTCTTTTCTTCCATCCGTTATTGTTTTCACTTTCTTTTTTTGCCTTCTTTTCATTTACTCTTCTTCTTCTTCTTTTTTTTTCTTCTTTTTTTTCTTCTTTTTTTTTCTTCTTTTTTTTTTTTTTTTTTTTTTCCTTCTTTTTTTTTTCTTCTTTTTTTTTCAATTTGCTCTAATCATCTTATTTCTTTCTATTTCCTCTTCGCCTGATGCATTTTTCATTTCTGATTTCTTTCCAGATTTTATATCTTCCTCTTAATTTTATGTGACCTTCTCTTTTCGTCTCTCGTTTTCCTAGCCTCCTCTTCTTGTATTCATTTTCCTTTTACTGCTCTCGTTGTCTTTTTTTTTTTTTTTTTTTTTTTTGCGATAACTTCATTTTCCAGTGCATCTGATACCACCTCCAAGGGTGACTTGCGAATCATTATAATTATGCCAAAGCCTTGACGCTAAAAGTGTCTAGTTGGGTGGCATCGAAAATTTAATAAAAATGAAGCCAACATGAACAATGACCTGAAGCCATCTGCACAGAATGTTAGCATTACACAGTTCCACCCGAGTATTAATAAATATCTCACGCTGAATTACAAAATGGCGTCTACGTATGTCCCCATTATTAAAACGCAACAGTTATTTTAGTTTTAGTTTTCACCCTAACTAATAATTATTCTTTTTTCTTTTCTTTTTTTTTTCTTTTTTTCTTTTGGCTTCCATTAAAATATAATGAGTAAAAGTGCTCTATATATGTATAATTACTTATATGGAAGTGATGAGGTGTCTCAGCGTGCTTATGCAACTTATCCACCTATATCTGTACTTATGTAATTCAGTGTGCATAAATTTGAGGGATTATTTTCCCCTTCTCCATGGATTCATCATGATATGCACTTTAAGTCTACAATATTACAACAAAAAAGAGACTCTTTCTAAACAACATCCCAGTATACATCCCGTTTAAATCTCTAACCAAATTTCAAATATTGGATTTACTAGAAACAGCAATGAGTGTTTCATAATAAAATCCACCTTCTTTTTTTTCTTTTCTTTTGTCTGCAATAGCAAGTCAGTGTATGGTTGATATTTTTAATTGTTCTACCACTGTAATCCTTCACCATATCCAGCTTAGTTTTAAACGATTAAATGCGGTTTCAGACTATTTGTTTCTCGGCTTTTAATTCCTTCAAATCTTTGATCAACACCTACGTGATATTCCAGTAGGACTGTTGCTGGCCTTTGAACAATTATAATATGAAATTTTCACGACGATTCCAGTATTCTCTCCGTGATTATGATTAGGGGATTTTACTAATCACCTGTCAAATTTATGTTACTTTGCGAATAAAATGTATTTATACGCGATCCGTTTCTCCTGCAAAAAGTTAATCAATAAAATCCTCTAAAAGAAACAAATGGTTATGCCTGTGAACAACACGCTTGGTATTGTCCAGAAAGTCCGAAAAGGTTGCGTGCACAAATGTTAATAACGTTAGATCCTATCAAGAGAAGTATACAAAGTTGGTTTTATTACAATAAATTCTTTAAAAATCGTTTACTTATGACACAGCATCAAAAGTATGTCAGGATCAACTTTTAAACTTCGAGTGTAATGCCTTGTGATTGATTCTTTCTTTTCTCCATTTGAATGGCATGCAATGCAAAACAATTTTCTATTCAATTTCATTAGGTGATCTTATATGACAAAGACAAATTGTACTGTGCTAATTTTTCAAGTGGAAGAGGACCTGTTTGCCTTAAAAATTAGAAGTCTAAATTCGTTCTTATTTTCTTAATCTGGGCTCGAACCCCGCCTACCAGGGCCAGTCAAAACTAGGTAACTATCTCAGCCAACAGACAGACTACAATTTTCGGATCAATCAAGTTATTTTCTTCAGTTATATTGAATATTTCTTTAGCGACCTCGCAAAATTTGGTAAGTTTAAATGGCTATTTTTTTTATTCATTTGTCCTATTCAACAGTTTTTTTGTATTTGAAATACTATTTATTTCCGTCTTTATGGACCTTTACATTTTAAAACATCTTTAATTCTCTAAAGACAGCTAAAGCCGTTCTTTTTCCAAAACGATAAACATTCTTGGAGTGTGGAATTATGAAGTTAACCTGACAATATTGGAAAAAGTACTTTAGGAATCATTATATCTCCCAATGCCAGCCTATTTTAATCGTTTTAGCAGAGTGTTTGTAGGATACTTCACTTTGCTTTATAAGCTGGTTCCGCAAATCATTACTACAATCAGTTCGATCCTCACTCAGCGCACCATATTTAATATTATTTAATGCTTTCGCGTCTTTAACTGATAAATGTCGAACAACTAACGTCCCTCTTTTTGAAATTAGAGCCTTGTCTTCATGTTGTCCTCCACTCACTACTGAGACAACTTTTTTTTCCATTTTAATTTCTGGGAAATCTCTACTGTTCTTTTTTTTTTTTGGCCTTAAGACATTGACAAAAAATGAAAGAACGTTGTCGCAGAAGGTGTTCCTAGGTTCAGTATACTGTGGAGTAAGGATTCAATTTTTACTAAGTTGTATCCTTGTGTCTAAACAAACAGTTCACCTTGTCATGTAATCATAGTTACCAAACTTGCATCACAGACTATTATTACTCTAGTTAGTTGTGTAAACCCTTCTTTTGAGGTCTTTGTAACACATTATTCGTCATCTCTCAGTTGCATCTCTATCTTTAGGCAGAGTGCGCTCAGGGGCAACTCCGTCAAAGGACAGAGTCGCAACTGAGGAAAATTATACTGAGAGGTGCCCAGCCCGAGGCCGCGCCCTCTCATTGCACCAGAGAGAGGAATCGGTGCTCGCACCGAGGCCAGCGCAACCGACAGTGCGGGATCTGCGGGCAATTTTTGTTCCTAGCCTGGGTGTATGCACCTAGGCCCCACCCTTAAAAATTGACCTTGTGTCACAACTGGTCTTAGTGGGGAGACAGAGTAAATGCCTAGTTCGGTTCTAACAGGTTGCTCACTCATATGACCTTGTACCAGACTAAGCTAAATTTCTATCTAGAAAGAAGACTCCAATATTTTTTTTTTTTTACACATCCTTTGGTTTTAACAGCAGGGGCAATTGTCATAGCAGCAACAATGTTCTCACTTTGCTAAACCACTTGCCTCTTAAATGAACCACAAATATTTTAAATACCTCTCGACAGGATATGACGTCAGAATCCTTTCCCGCCACATATCATTCTCCCTTTTCTTGCCTTCTGCACCATCCACGCCTACGCATACACCCGCTGATGGTGATTCGATGTATAACTAAGCATGTGTCTTTATCACTAAGTTTCTCACTGCTTGTCGACGGGTTTCCGGGTTTCACCGCCTCCTACCTTTGGATAAGGAAGTAGATAGTTATGAAACAAGATTATGGCGGATTTTAGAAGTAAATCCCTGCTGGTTAGTCTCTGCAGAATCAATCTCCTGATGTTGTTTTTTTTGTTTGAAAATTGAGTTTGTTGTCGTTTAGATTCTATTTGGTGATTAAAAAAAAGATTGCAGCCAAAAGACGCATCTCAAATTTTTGGACAGAGTAGATGTAAGTATGTACGGCTGCTTGCGTCCATATATATATATATATGGATGTGATAGCAAGAAACGGAGCGTGTGTGTATATATAGGGATGTGTTTGCGCGTACGTTTGCACAGAAAAAAATAGTGTCATTTTTCTTCTTAAAACGCATTCATGATCTTCGAAATGCATGACGAGGAAATGCCTACTTACAGAAATAAGCATCTTTCCATTTCAAAAACACGTTTACAGAGGAAACAAAAGTAAAACCAAGATGACACCTCTATACATAAGATGCACATTTAGGGAAACTAAAATGTTCAAATGCACGAATGAATTCACATTAAAAATGTACAAAAAAATATTTAAAACAAAAGCTAAAAATGTATTTCCCGTCATTTAAGATTAAATCTCAACATTTTCCTGACATATTATTACTATCACCCTCCAGTTAAAAAATGCTATAAAATTAACAGTGATTTTTTTTTTAAATTTCTGCTTGTTTCTCTAATATATTGAGAGGAATTTGGCAATTTATTTTACCTAAAGAAGAAACATACTGTCATGGGTCCTTACCTATAACTACAGTATGAACTCTTCCTAACACTATGTATACTACGCCCCTCAAGAGAGAGGGACGAATCAAGCCGAGCTTCTCGGTTTGACGGTCGAACTCTCTGCCTCTGAGCAGAGAGGAACCCGGACGAGGCTCCGCCGAAGGGCAGAGTCTCGTTCGGGGAGGTTGACCAACCCAATCCCGTTTATACGGGTTCTACGGGCACTTTTTGGCCGAACCTACGGGCTCGGGAAATCCACGTTAAATTCGGCCTTGTGCCATATGCAACCCTCGTGGGAGGGTGGCTAGATACCGATTTAAGCCGAATTTCTCGGCTTGACGGTCGAACTCTCTGCCTCTCAGCAGAGAGGAACCCGGACGGAGCTCCGCCGAAGGGCAGAGCCTCGTTCGGGGAGGTTGACCAACCCGGTCCCGTTTATACGGGTTCTACGGGCACTTTTTGGCCGAGCCTACGGGCTCGGGAAATCCACGTTAAACTCGGCCTTGTGCCATATGCAACCCTCGGGGGGGGTGATGGCTAGATACTGAATCGAGTCGAGCCGATAGTAGTTCACTCCAAACCAGACTGACAGTCATACTAACACCTTCCACATTTTGTATTATTATTTCGTGTAATATACCTTCGTTATTTCTACTCTTGTGTTCGTGTTGTTCTTCCTTGGTTCTCACCTGGACCATAACACATACATTGAAAACACATTCAAAAACCTACAATACCCATATCATTTTATCCACAATGCAAGAAGAAAGGCATACAAAATATACAAACGAAACAAAACTAATTACATAATCCGTAATAATAAATTACATGAAAACAGATGCATCATACTACCGACCAATCCTGTCATGTCCACTATCCAGAACAACCTATTCCATCTAAATAATCTTAAAATAGTCAAAAACACTTCCAAAACCATTATGGATATACTCAGATCCTTAAACAAAATTAAAAGTATATAAGAATTCAATTTAAGTACCCTTAAGAATTAAACCTATGGTTTACGAACTATTGATAAATACGTATTAAAGGCCGAGTTATTGATTCAAGGGGCTTACGACTATATCGTGTTGACATACAGGTTATTGTCCGGTCACCGCAGTTAAGCAACCTCGAACCTGGTTAGTATCTAAACTGGTGGCCGCTTGGAAATACCAAATACCGTAAACGTGGAAGTGCTGGTAATGTAACAGGAGAAAGATTGGGAAATACACATATTATTCATGTAAGTAATAGTACTGATAATACTAGCTGTTTCCTTATAAAGAAACATTCGGGACAGTCAGTGATACTATCGGTTGAAATTTATAAATCATTCTATTAAAACAATTTTTCAGGAAACGTAGACGCATTATACACTATTTAATAAATAAATAAAAACGGAGCGTCTATTTCAAATAAGATGTGTCTTCTATAATAATATCTTACGCAATATATCAATACACTCACACACATATACGCACACACACATACATACATACATACATATATATATATATATATATATATATATGTGTGTGTGTGGGAAAATATTGTAGAAAATAGGAAAGAAACTGGTTTGGTAAATAATCCAAAGTTCCTTAGTATTTTTGTAATTATTTTTAAAAAATAGTGCTCGATACGAAAGTAGAGCATAAATATAATTATTTATTTAAAAATATGATTCCAACTCGCTACATAAGAGGTCTCATGTTTCAAAACAAGAGCCGAAAGTAAGCTCTGTTCCATCTTCAAGCGAAATTTTTGGGGAATGACTTATTTCTGAAATTTACGAGTTTTAATAGTATGGTCAGAATGGCCTACTTTAACTCAAGTTAATTCAAATATTATTTTGAAGTTTTCGGCTCTTGTTTTGAAACATGAGACCTCTTATGTAGCGAGTTGAAATCATATTTTTAAATAAATAATTATATATATATATATATATATATATATATATATATATATATATATATAAGTGGACATTGTGGTCAACACAAAGCGGTGATAGTCTGTTTCATGCTTCAACGCAAACTTCAGGCAATAAAGACGAGGCTGAAGTATTAAACAGACTGTCGCCGATTGATGTTGTCCTTATTGTCCACTTTTATATTTACATACGCTCTATCTCTAATAGTGAGCACTTTTACCCATAAATATAGCATACCGTAAAACTATATTTTTATCAGATAGATAGATAGAGAGAGAGAGAGAGAGAGAGAGAGAGCAAGAAAAAGTGTGAGAGACTGAGACAGAATGCAGACAGACACACTGAGATGTATATACAGGGAGAGTGAGAAAGAGCGAGAGGGAGAGATAGAGACAGACAGTAGATAGAGACACAAAGATGTATATATAGAAAGAGAGAGTGAGAAACAGAGATCGAGAGAGACAGACAGACAGTAGTCACACACACAGAGATGCATATATAGAGTGAAAGAGTGAGGGAGAGAGAGAGAGTAGACAGACAAACATATATATATATAGAGAGAGAGAGAGAGAAAGGGATAAAGAGAGAGACAGATTGTAGACAGACACACTGAGATGTATATACAGAGGGAAAGCATGAGAGAAAGAGAGTAGACAGACACACAGAGATGTATGTATATATAGAAAGAGAAAGTGTGTAAGAGAGAGAGCGAGAAAGAAGGAGGGAGAGACAGAGACAGATTGTAGACAGACACACAGAGATGTATATATAGAGAGAGAACGAGTGAGGGGGAGAGTAGACAGACACACACAGATGTATACATAGAGAGATAGACTGGGAGAGAGAGAGAGCGAGAGAGAAAGAACGAGAGCGGGGGACAGAGACAGACAGTATACAGACACATAGAGATGTATATATAGAGAGAAAGAGTGATAGACAGAGAGAATAGACACACATAGATGTATATATATATAGAGAGAGAGAGTGAAAGAGAGAGCGAGAAAGAAAGAGCGAGAAAGAAAGAGCGAGAGAGAGACAGTAGACACACACACATATACATATATATTAGGTTAGTGCAAAAATAATGACGTAATAATGTCGTTTTTTGACGTAACGTCAAAAAACGACATTATTACGTCATTATTTTTGCACCAACCTAATATATATATATATATATACACAGTAGACAGACACACAGAGATATATATAAAGTGAACGAAAGTATTGATCTTATGCGTTTTTATTTTAATCTATGTGTTTATTTGTCAGAGTGCATCTTTTGCAAAGGAGTAAGACCCCTAAAAAATAAGGGCAACTGCTGGGCGGATGTTTGTGGATTACGGTATAGACGGATAACGTTTTCTTTTATGCTGCATTATAAATGTGGTTTGCGTAAGTGTTCAGACTTAGATATAATAAAAACAAAACAGATTTCAAAATTATATAACCAAAATTATTGTAAAATCCACTATCTCAGCCCAAGGATTGAACAAATGACTACCAGGGAAAAAATGTCAGTCGTGTTTGAACAAGCCAAGCTATGTTTCATAGTCGTTGTGAAATTTTGGTGACTTACTGGACGAAACTGAAAAGTGATAAAGGTCAATAGACTGGAAAGAATAATTCTTACTCTTCTTCTAGGTACCGTGTTCCATTAGAACGTGAACGATCATGGCTCTTCACAGCTTCCTATCCTTTGTACCTATTAGTAGAATTGATCTTTTCACCATCCCTTCCACTCCCTGTTCTACTATACATTTAAACAAGTTCTTAGCTGTTTCCCTCTGTCCATCTTACCTTCAATATTTCTTATGAGCGTTAAATTCACCAAGTCTTCTTTCCTCAAATTTTATCAAAGTCCGAGAAATTTTATCTGACTATCAACTGATCTTAACTGTAAGCATCCTTTTCGTTTCCAATTCCCTTAAAGCTTCATCGTTACTCACATATTCAGTCCATATTATTCTCAGGATCTTTCTGTAGGATCACATCTCTTTTGTCTCAAGTCTTTCATTTATGAGATTTTCTAGCATTCACTGCCATATAGGAATGATATTACATAGCAGTTCGGCACTCTTTTCTTTGTTTCTAAGAAACTGTTCCGTTTCTTAATACTTTGCTTAGATTTTGGAAGGCCACTGACATAAAAATTTGATTTATTAAAATCTTATTCATGTTTACAGATTTTGAATCAGCAATACTCAAAGACTCAATGGTTATTCGACCATAACTGATTACAAGCACAACCATTGCGTTTTTCGATCATATATCAATTTTGTCAAAATAATTTTTTACTACCTTTTAAGGATTTAACTCCTGTTTACCGAACACAAAGCTGCAGAACTATTTCGACGATTAAAAGATGAAATAAGTATTTGCTCGTTTTAAAAAATGCCACTATTTGTATCCCTTTTTATTTGAGCATGATATTAATTTTGTCCTTGTTATTTATTTTTTTACTAAATTTAATTCATCTCATGTAAAGTAAATTAATAAGCTGGCGATAATTTCATTCGTTTAGTCATCGCCGCCATCTTTAATTTTACTGCTTTGTTAAGTATGCCCAGTAAACTTTAGTCAAACCCTTTTTAGAGCTTTCATTAATTCATATATGATGCTTTTCTTTGCTTTTCAGTGTTATCTTGACCGCGACTTTTGAAAGTGAATTGTCTATTCATCTACTTATCGTCGGTGTGTACGTGTTATGGGGGCTATCTTCAGTGTTATAGACGCATTAATTCGAAAAATTGGAATCATGTCACCACGCGACGACGAAGAAGTTGATAGCAAAACTGGTCTTAAAGTGAAGGAGAAACGCGCCATGACACAAAGCTGGAAATACATTTCTCCAAACCTCAAAGCAGAGGGTATGCATTTCTTCAACATGTAAGTCTACGTTTCTTTCTTCATTTTCTTTTCTTTTTTTTTCTTTTTTTTTTTTTCGCTTTTTCTTCATTTTTAATTCTTTCTTTCTTTTCCTTTTAAGTTTTCTTACATTTTTTTCCACCTTTCTTTATTTTTGGTTACATTTTGTACATAATTTCCGCTTCAAAATGCGACCTCACAAATAACCTAATATTAATATGCCTGTTCGTAACTGATCCCCACCCTATTGACTTACCGGCCTAACTATGGTGGGTGTAATTCTACCGGTATTTTTTTGCCTCCCACAATGATAAATTATGGCAGGTTAATTTTTAGTGTGAGGACTTTTGTGTAGCGACCTGATACGGCACATTCAAACTATTGTCCTCATCTTTGTTGTTATTATCAAAGTGTTTTGGACTTTGTACCCTCCAATTTTCTTAAGGCTTCTGTTGATCCGAATAACCCTCGGGGAATTACGAACCCTTTAGTTCACCTACGGAGATTGATTGCTCTCGTTCCGCTGACTATGCCAGGGAATATCTTGATTTATTCTTACTGTTTTCAGTTAAGTTCTTTTCTCACTGAGTCTAAGGTATTGAACTCACATTTACTATGTCATTAAAATCCGCGAACTAACTCAAGATTTAATAAAAGATTTCTCTGAAAGTTACTCGCGTCGAAAGACAGAAATCTGGAGGGACCAACGGAACGCTGTGAAAATAAGACCAAAGAAAAGCGCATTAGTTCCGAATGTAAATAAAATTAACTTTTGGTATACTACGTCTGAAAACCCCAATCAAAACTACAATGCTGTACACACTTTTCCAAAATACAATGACCCTGCAGCGTAAATTTATTTAATCAATATTCATGATTAATGATTCTAAAAGAATATTTATTATAGAGATAAATAAACATAAAATATGAAATTAATTAATTAACTTTTCCTGACGTATAGAAAAATTAAAATTTTATGATTTTTCTCTTTCATCCAGATAGTGATCCCAATAATTACAAAAAAAAAAAAAAATGGCAAATTTGGATTTTTCCCACTTTTTATAAATTAGGGAAATATATTCATTGTTTCAGAAGTATTAACTATAACTCATTTGTAATGTATTTTAGAATAAGAAAAAAAATCTCTAAATTGGATTTTTATATCTCTTTTTGTTTCAAAGTTTGTTTTAATCACTTATATATTGTAATTCATTAAAAAAAAAACATAAAACATAAAACGTATGTTAAAAAAATTACTAAATAGATATTTATACATTTATTTGGGGAAAAAAGATTAAAACTCAAATCTGAAATAAAAGCGTAAAATTATTTGGTTGGTGCAAAAATAATGTAAGTAATAATAGTAACATATGTGAGAAAACGACATTATTTTTGCATCAACCTAATACAATTTTTTCCATTCACGTCTTGATTTTATAAAGATCAGAAATTAAAATTGTCACAATGTGAATTTTCAAAACTGAATATGTAAATTAGTTATCGCGATTAAGGAAGGATTGTTAAGTTGGTGATGATATAAGATACATGATGCTAAACATCAATATGACATTTGACAGAATTAAATGGCAGTTATTTTAACGACATAATTCTATCTAATATGTGTGCGCGCGTTTAACAACTTTCTCCCAAAACATTGGTAAACATCTCTGTGGATGATAGATACCCTGTTGTAACCTAGAAAAGGTTACTGAATGACGAATAACCAAAATGGAAGTTGGAAATGAAAAGTTAATCTTTATAACATCAACAAAATATAACACTCACCAGCGGCGTGAAGTAGGTAAACCACCGATAGTGGTGGACTATTTAGCATATTATACCCACTTACTATAGTGTCCAACGTATTGATGAGGATTGGGACATACACATTACTGTTAATAGGTACGTTATATAACATACCTATTTTTTTATGGACGTACTTCCAAAACCAAAGACTATCAGTGCCTTGCAGCTGATGTCTTGGCTCTTAAGTTCAATCCAGACCACAAATGGAACTCCTAGGATCAATCTATTGTCTGTGGTACTGGAAAATGATCAGTCAATTCTATCGCTAAAGGAAGTGTCTATCTATTTCTGTCAGATTAGACCATTCATGGAGTATTGCTGACATATTTGAGGTGGAGCTGCTAGCTCCTAGTCTTGATAGAGTTCACAACTATTTACACGGTTTTGTGGAGTGTAGACATTCTCTACTTTTGAGGTGAAACGTTGCAAGCCTGGCGTTACTCTGTTCCTATTTCCATGGAAAAGTTCAGATCAGCTCCATTCTTTACTTTCACCATTTCAGTCCTTCATGCTATGTCCACGGAGTCGAATCCTCTTCATTTACACCGTATTCCATTTGTAAGGAGCAAGTTCCAATCAGAGAGCTCTTTTTCCTCAAGAACTTCCACTTTGTGGAAAAAAAATACTCTAAAGTTGGCGCTTCCCTGAACATAAAAATCTTAACTTCTTCGATTCAAGGATCAATCGTTATCCTCGTAATTTTGACATTCTACTACCTCCTCTTTCATTCATCACACACCATCTTTGGGTTTTCCTACTTCTTATAAATTGGGGAAACATATTAATTGTTTCAGAAGTTTAAAATATAACTCATTTGTAATTTATTTTAGAATAACAAACAAAATCTCCAAATTGAATTTTTATATCTCTTTTTGCTTCAAAGTTTGTTTTAGTCACTTATACAGGGTGTTTCAAAAAGAATACGCCAAAATCATCACGTGATGTGTCAATAACGAAAAAAATTACAAACCTCTAGCATGAACACATGTGTTGTATATACATTCAAGTTTCATTTCATGTTTTATAAGTGCTCAATGTGGCCACCACCGGCAGCGCGGACAACATCAAGCCGATATGAGAATTCTTCCCAAACACGCCTCAGCATGTCACGGTCCACCGTGTTGATTACAGCTGTTATTCGATCTTTCAAGTCATCGATACTTGCTGGAAGTGCTGGAATATAAACTTGGTCTTTAACTAACCCCCCACAAGAAAAAGTCACACACAGTGAGGTCCAGGGATCTAGCAGGCCAAGCACAGAGAGCAAGGTCTTTAGCACCTCTTCTCCCAATCCATCGCTGAGGCACGTTTTCATTCAGATGAGCCCGAGATTCCAATGGGGTGGTGCTCCATCTTGCTGAAAAATGAAGTCATTCGAATCTGCTTGCAGTAAAGTGAATAGGCAGTTTTGGAGCATTTCGAGATAGGTTTGTCCTGTAACGGTGTTTCCTTCAAAAGAAAAATAGACCATAGACCTTGTCTTGAGACACAGCACAGAAGACGTTCACTTTAGGGGAATCTCTTTCATGCTCAACAGTTTCATGTGGGTGTTCTGTTCCCCAAATGCGCACATTGTGACCATTGACTGTGCCTTTCAAATGGAAATTCGCTTCTTCACTAAAAACTAAACGTGAAAAGAGAGTTTCATCACTTTCCTCCATCTCCAGCATTGACTCACAGAATGTCCTCCGCATCACCTTGTCATCATTAGTAAGTGCTTGGACGAGGCTTAGTTTGTATAGTTTCATGTGTAATCGTCTCTTTAAAACACGCCAGACAGTGGTATGAGGGATGGCAAGCTGAAGACTTGCTCGACGTACGGTCTTACGTGGGCTGCTTTCAAATGCATCATGAAACCTCTCCAATTGCTCCACTGTAACACGTGGTCTTCCAGGACTCTTTCCTTTGCACAGGCACCCACTCTCTTTAAACTGTCTAACCCACCATCGAATGCTCTCACGATGGGACGGATCAATGCCGAATTCTGTTCTGAAAGCACGCTGCACCGTGACAGTGGCGTATGTTTTCGCGAACTCAAGCACGCAAAACGCCTTCTGTTGAGGAGTTGCCATTTTGATTGATCTTCCCACAATTCAGCTGCACCGGAAGTTATACTAACGACAGCGGCGAAACTGACACCCAATCAAACTTTGATAAGTACTCTATCAAATAACCACTGATTGAGTCCACTACAATGCTATAGACCTGAAAAAACAGCGTAATGATTTGGGCGTATTCTTTTTGAAACACCCTATATATTGTAATTCATGAAAATACCGAAAAACTTTATACTATATTTTAAGTATAACCCTCTACCTTAAGTGTCTCTTAAGCCATGTATTGGGTAAAGTTTTGTTTATCAAAGGGGTTTATATACAGTTTTATTTTAAGACGGTTTTCTATAATAAAAAAGGCTAAAATATTGTATATGTTTGTTGTTGTTGTTCTATCTTTAGTCTTACTAACAGACTATACCTGTAACTAATGTTACATTTTTCCTGAATCCACGGTATATATTCGGTTGTCAGATAAATTTGTCCGTTTATTTTTTTTTCATTTATATTAATCCTGTTATTCATCAACAATTTTGAAAATCCGAATGATGGTGAGGGCGACGATATTATGAAAGCATCTAATCTGCTGAGCCAATTCTCAAGTGAATTGGCGCGACTCCACGTGGATGAGCGCATTCAGTCGATCCTCATTGATCTGAGCATGTCAGCCGGAACACTGAGAGTCTGTGAAGTCGAAGTTTCTCTTCTGTGCAGTTCTTTCTGTAATAGCGCCTCCTCCAGACACAGTACAAATGTCTCGAACAGCTTTGGCTGATTTGGAACCTTGATTGAAAGCAAAGAGAAGCAAATGTCAAAAATGGTACCTTTTTTTGTCTACTTGGCACCCCAACATTATATATCTGAAAAGAGGTAAAAATTCAATCAAATTTTAAAAACCATAAACAAAATTTGTAGAGGAAATATAAAGCTACAAAAATACGGTAAAAATATTTTACAGGTTAATTCAAATAAATTTAAAAAAAAAAAAAAACGAACAGATTTATCTGACAGCCCTATTACAATCATGAGTTCCATAACGCCTTAGGGTCATAATGGCACTACATGTACAGTATATGTACTTTGTGCACTAACCTTAGCGAAACTCTTGTGGGGAGGGAGAAATGAGGTAATTTAATAGTTACTTTGTGATAAATAAAATGAAATTTATTATTTTATCTTCACAGAAAATTTATAGAAATGAGTTCCATTCTACCCGATCTGATTGAAGTGAAGTCAAAATTTGCATATGTGTTTGAAGAGAGATATTAGGTTGGTGCAAAAATAATGTCGTTTTCTCACATAGTAACATATGTGAGAAAACGACATTATTTTTGCACCAACCTAATATATAAAATGCTAAAATAGTAAGCCAAAGGCTATATTTTTTTTTCTTCCTTTGTTACAACCTTACTCTCTCTTTTGAAGCTGACTGGACGTGTTATTGAAACTGTTAATAAAAGTCCTAACTCTTTATTTTCTACTGTTACTTCTACAAGAACAACTTGTAGGCAACACAGTGTCGAAAATGGTACTTTTTGTCTACTTGGTACTCCGACGTTATATAGCTGAATAGAGGTAAAATTCAATCAAATAACAATGGAAAAGATATGAATCTATCTACCCCCACATATGGGTTAAATATTAGGTCTTGTTTGCATATGTGTTTGAAGAGAGATATTAGGTTGGTGCAAAAATAATGTTGTTTTCTCACATAGTAACATATGTGAGAAAGCGATATTATTTTTGCACCAACCTAATATATAAAATGCTAAAATAGTAAGCCAAAGGCTATATTTTTTTTTCTTCCTTTGTTACGACCTTTCTCTCTCTTTTGAAGCTGACTGGACATGTTATTGAAACTGTTAATAAAAGTCCTAACTCTTTATTTTCTACTGTTACTTCTACAAGAACAACTTGTAGGCAACACAGTGTCGAAAATGGTACTTTTTGTCTACTTGGTACTCCGACGTTATATAGCTGAATAGAGGTAAAATTCAATCAAATAACAATGGAAAAGATATGAATCTATCTACCCCCACATATGGGTTAAATATTAGGTCTTGTATCTGGAAAATTGTTAAAGCAATATTCACTTGCAAAAGAAATAATTATCCTCACAATTCATAATATGTTTCGGCTTTAAATAATCCACAAAAGGTTAATAATCTGTAAAAATAAATACATTCACCGTCACATCACATTTTCCTTCGTTCAGAATTCGTAATTCTATTCATTCACTGTAACAGCACTGCAGTTGTAACACCACCTATTTTTCGAATTTCCTATTTGTTGTTTTTTTTTTTTTAGATTACTTTTCTCGGTTTTTCAAAATTTTGTTCTGATGCGTGTAAAATAAATAAAAAATAGAATAAAATCATTCCTCCCACCTGTATTGCCAGAGATTCAGCACTATGGATCACAGATTATATTAAGACCCACCAACCATTCCTTCCTCTTACGGTAGGAATGTTGCTTGGATTTAATATACAGAGACTCAAGCACTCTTAAATGGTAGTCTGAAGTGAATTGTTGACGACTGAAAAAGACATGTTTATCAAACGAGGCACAAATCGA
Organism: Acanthosepion lycidas; assembly: GCA_963932145.1. NCBI lineage: Eukaryota > Metazoa > Mollusca > Cephalopoda > Sepiida > Sepiidae > Acanthosepion > Acanthosepion lycidas. The sequence goes on along the minus strand of OZ010574.1, from coordinate 99,399,430 downwards.
ATTCCTTATCTGGCATTCCGCAATCACAGAATCCGAAGTATTGACAAGCGTATGCAAATTTCCAAACTGCTCTCTTTGGATCTTAGCTGGAATGGGGCTGGTTAATTCCCACCTACTTACCTCAGCTTAGTTCTATTCCTATAGGTGGGATTATTTTTTTTTATTTTTAATATCTTTTTTATTTATTTTTTTGTTTTTAATATTTTTTTTATTTTTTTTTTATTTTGTTTTTAATATCTTTGCCTATTTACTTTACACACAAATATGTTTGTTTGCAACAAAAGACATTTTCTCATTTTGCTCACGAGCGCTCATAACAATACATAGAAACGTCACTTCCATTTATAATATACAGACGATGGATTTAAACATCGAAATAGGAACTAAATTAAGTCTAGTATTGACTTTTCATCCAAATTTACACCCTCCCAACTATGGGTTAATTAGTAAGACTTGTATCAGTAAATCATTATTACCTCCAAAACATTCTTACAATCTTTCCTGGCAGTAATCTGGCAGTAACCTGCAAATGAGTGATAATCTGTAAAAAACAAAACAATCGTCGAAGTGTGATTTTCCAAAGTTACCCTCATCATTTTCTAGTTCGAGATCCATATGAAGCGAAGCTTATTTGGATGAGTGAATCTGTGTTTATTCAATGCCCACAGAGCCAACCTGCGTTTTATACTGCAATTACGCTGAGCAGACTTTAATTAAAAAGCCTGTTATCTAATGTGATCGACAATTTCAACAAGGCCAAGTCTCTCATGCCCTCGGCTGAACCGAAGGCTTCCGTCCACCCAATTTCACTCACAAGGCTTGGGTCAACCTGTGGTATAGTTTTCAGGCACTTTCTAAATGTGCCGCACGCTGAGATCGACCCCTCCATTTCGATAACATCCTTCCTGACGAATCGACGATGGTGAGATTCGAACCCGGGTACGAAGATAGATCACTTGGTTACCATGATACTTCAAATTTTCCCATTATGCATCAACTTGTACCCTCACTTTACATTTTTTTTATATCCTTATGACAACATATTATGCTCTTTTTTTCGTATCAATATCCAGTACAACTATGAGACCCCGGGTTCGAATCTCACCCTGGTCGATTTGTGAGGAAGGTTCTATCAATCTGGTGGAGGCGATCCCAGTCTGCGACACCTTTGGAAAGTGCCTGAAAACCATACCACGGGTTGACCCAGGCTTTGTGAATGAAGTTAGGTAGACGAAACCCTTGGGAGCCGTCGGTGGTTGTGCTAGCACGAAGTCACAAGTCATCGTGACCGAGGGTTTGAGAGTTCTAGCCTTGTTCAGACTTTTGATCACGCTAGATAACGCGTTCTCTCCCAGAAAATGTAACTAAGGTCCGCTCAGCATAGTTGTAGTAAAAACCACAGGTGGGCTCTGTGGGTGTTGAATAAAGTCAAATGTGCCTAAGCAGGCGTCTACAGTGGGGATCAGCTAGCCGCCTTAGTAGACTGGTTTGCTCGGATTCGAGTGGCTGCGCCATTTTACCTTCATCCAATGCAACATCGGCAATTTGTTATATCTAGCAAATACCTTCTTCAAAATGTTGTTTCTTTCATCTTACATCTTCTGGTGTCGATTATTGCGATAACTCCTTTTGCTCCTTCTCCTCCTCTTCCTCTTTCTCCTCCTCTTTCTCCTTCTTCTCCTCCTCTTCCTCCTTCTCCTCCTCTTCCTCTTTCGTATCTGTGTAAGGCAAAACCTTGACATTTCTGTCGCTTACACCCTGCTTTGCTTTTGCTTCAACGGCGTCTCAACATTCCAGTGTTTATACTTAAACTGCTCAAGACGCCATCCTTATCTTCAATTACATTAAGAAAACACGCACGCACGTCCGCACGCATACATATGTTCATGTATAATTACATATATATAGGTAATTATACATGCAATATATATTTAAATATATAATGTTTGTAATTTTGCAAGTTGTTTTCGATTTTGTTGACATACTGTAATGCTTCGTATTAGAGCCGGAAGCTCCAATACAAACATTCACAGAGTGTTCTGGTGTCAATCTGAGAACAGTGCAGAGGATTTGGAAAAAGTTGGATGAGTCTAATGGTGATTACGAAGGTGTTTAGAGTGATCACTCGTGATGGCAACGTTATCCCTCCATTCATCTTCTCACGGGGCCTCAAACTCAACACGGAGCCTACATCAAGTAGCTTGAGGAGGTAGTGCTGCCCTTGGTCAAGAGGGTGGTTGCTGGAAGACCGTTTGTCTGGCAACAGGACTCTTCAGCATGCCACATAAACAGGATAATTCAGTCATGGCTGTCAGACAATTGCTGTGACCACATCACCCCTTACATCTGGCCACCTACCTCCCCAGACTGAAACCCCCTTTGTTATGTGTGCGTCGCAGTTGAGCGAGAGATCTATAAAACTCCTTGGAACACAAAAGATGAACTTAAAACAAGAATTATGGCAGCATTCACCAACTTAAACAAGGAGACAGCCCCGAAGTCGTCTGCAGGCCGTGGTTGAAGCCAATGATGATTTTATTGAATAAATTTACTCTTTAGTATTTCAAGATGTTTCTGTGTAATTTTGGTAAATATATCTGTTAAAATGAGTTGTCAATGTTACGTTCATTTTTGCGTAAGTTGGACGACAATTTATCTATTGCACTTACTCTCTCTCTCTCTCTCTTTCTCTCTCTCTCTCTCTCTCTCTCTATATATATATATATATATATATATATATATATATATATATATATGATAAAAAATAGTTTCAAGGAATGCTATATTTAAGGATTAAAGTAATAAAAATGTCGGATTAAAAATAAATCCATTAATTCTATAGAAATATATATATATATATATATATATATATATATATATATATATTGCTTTGAATATACGCTCTTTTAGTGCTAGAGGGCGTCGTCAGTGATGTTCTAGAAAAGAATCATTGGGCAGTTTCGGGTCTTTCAAACATCATACTGACCTCACCAAATCGACCCCCTTCAGAGCTGATCAGGCTCTAAAGCGCCCTCTAAAAAATGCTTGTTAACACTGACTTTTATAAATACCCCGTAGTCACACATTTGATTGGAGATTGACCAACAGCCAATCACAGCGAAGCAAATTCTTTATAAGCTGTTCACGGGTAATTTCTTTTTTTTTTTCCCTCTCTTTACTTCCCTCCTTGGTGGACACACCCCATCGGATACTTAGAAGGTAATTTTTTTTCCTCACCCACTTCCCCTCACGTTTCATTTATCCAGCAATAATTACTATATACAGAAATAAGAAAAATAGCCATTAAAATTAATAAATAGATTACGGCGAGTCAAGCCAAGAGTGCTTATAGGTAAAAAAAAAAAAAAAAAAAAAAAAAACGTTTTAAACTTTACGACTAATAAGAATATATATATAAAATAAATAAATATATATATATATATATATATATATATATATGATGCATGTTTCATTAAATAATATATAGAGATGTGGCAGGTGAGAACACAGAGAGGCGACAGTCTGTTTCATGATAAATCCAATATTGCGTTTATCAGGAAACAGATTGTCGCCTCTGGGTGTTGACTTAAATGTCCAGTTTTATAAATATATATATATATATATATATATATATATATATATATATATATAGAAAGAGAGAGAGAGAATTAATGATTTTTAATCCGTCATTATTGTTACTTCAAATTGACTTATTTTCGGTTGCTTTCATCAAAAGTTAAAGTGTTACTGAACTATGATGCTCTTTGTGGCCAAGAGTGAAAGCACACAGGATCAGATATTGGTTTTGTCCTACAAAGTGGGACGCACGTTCGATTGCTGTCGGTGAGCGCAGTTTCTTTATTAAAAGTTCTCGAATACGCAGGCCGATAGATGTAGTAGTACACACTGTTTAAAGTAAAAATAAAAATGAGGCGTCTATTTCAAATACGAGTATCCACTATAATAACGTTTTAAGAAATAATAATAATAAAATAGGAGGAAACATTTCATATCTACGTATAGCAAATATTCCGTTAGATATTTTAACAGTAATTAACAAAAAAAATTAATGCGCATAAAAGCGAAGTTAGTGGGAAAATATTTTGATGCAAAAATATCCTATAAGTTATGCAGTTGAAGGAAGCATGGTTTGGAAAATTAAATACTCACAGGACTTTGCGCAAAAAAAGAAAGGTAGAGGAAACTAATGATTTTGTTTGAATGGATGGAAGAGTAAGCACAAGGAAAGTTGGTAGAGAGTCAAAAGTTGCTTAGAGCGTCTGGAATTTATGAATAGCCATGACCGCACACGTCAAATAATGATTTTAGGCTTGTTCCTTTGCATGACAGGCTTCCTGGATACACGACATTAGCGCTCCTTCTACTGAATCCAAACCTCGAACTACGTTCATAGACTTAAATATTGGAAATATACGTTCATGTATCGTCACGTCACGAGTCCCATAGGGTAGTCGGAGCATCCTATCTACTTCAGACATAACAGAAGTAATGTCAGTTCGAACTTCACTGTGTGCCCCATACTTTCGGCCGTTCCCCATACTTTCGGCCGTGCCCCATACTTTCGGCTACGCTTACAAAATTACATAACAGAAGTGACGCGTCTACTAACAAACATAACGTAATCTGTTAAATGCTTAAACACCTTATGCAAATCAAGGACTTAAAATTTTGCCTAAGTGCTCCGTTACATCCAGGACTACCATCTCAAAACATCTGGTATAAAATGGTAATGTGCATCGTCTTTCCATTAGGATATGTTCTCAGTATACTGTGGATCACATTCTGACTATCACTTGAAAGTTCTTGAGCCAATTAATATTAAATCGCGGCAGCCATCTTTGTAAAATCAAAAAAGAATGGTTGTTGGGTCGTAATATGATCTGTTTATAAGTGTACTTGTGTCAATATATTATTGATACTTGTATATTTCTTATGGATATTTTCCCCTTCTTTTTTAGTCGGGGTGCACAATATTATAATTGTTTCATCAATTAATTCATGGCAGTAGTTTGGTTTCAATCTTAGTTTCATCAGGATCGATGTTTTTTATGTTGGTTTTTATAACATGGATTAAATCAGAGTTTGTTATTGGCATTTTATTGGTCTTTTCATTCGGACTCTTCAAGTCACTTCTGCCAAAGATCAGAATATCCGTACGCTCTTCCGTGGATCAATATAACGCTTCCGGTCCAGTCTCCCGAGGATTAGAATATTTATGCACCCTCGCGTGGACCAAACTATTGATTCCAGTCAGTTCTACCTAAATATCAGGATATCTGTGCGCTTTCCCGTGGATGAGACTATCGCTTCCAGTCAGTTCTACCTAAGATCAGTATATCTGTGCGCTTCTCAGAAGATCAAAGTATCGATTCCACTCAATTATACGTGAGACCAGAATATCTACACACTCTCCCTTGGATCACTATAACTTCCAGTCATTTCTGCGAAGAATCAGAATAAACGTGTACTCACCCGTGAATAAAAGTATCAATTTCATTCAGTTCTGCCTAAGACCAGAATATCTGTATGCTCTCTCGTAGATCAAAGTATCGCTTCATTTCGACTAATGATCACAATATCTCTACGCTCACACGTGGATGAAATTACCACTTCCAGTCAATTCTGCCTAAGTTCAGAAAATCTGTGTACTCTCCCGCTTCTAGTCTGTTCTGCCTAGGATCAGAAAATCGAGTGTTGGAAGTATCCCTTCCACTGCATTCTACCTGAGACCAAATAACTCTGCTCCCCCCCTCCCTGTAGATCAATGAACCGCTTCCATTCAGTTCTAATTAAGATCAAAATACCAGAGCACTCTGTCGTGGATCATTGTATCGTATCCAGTCAGTTTTGCCTAAAATCAAAACATCTGTGCAGTCACCTGTTGATCAAAGTATCGCTTCCAATCAGTTCTACCTAGGAACAGAATATCCGTACTCTCTCTCGCGGATCAATGTATCAATTCTGCCTAAGATCAAAATATCTGTGAGCTCTCCCGTGGATCAATGTATCGCTTCCAGTCAGTTCTGCCTAGGATCAGAATAACTATGCACTTTCACATTGATCAACGTGTCGCTTCCAGTGAGTTTGGCTTAGAATCAGAATATATGTGTGCTCTCCCATGGATCGAGGTATCACTTTCAGCCAATTCTTCCTTAGATCAGAAAATCTGTGCGTTCTCCTGTGAATCAAAGCATTGCTTCTAGTCAGTTCTGTCTAAAATCAGAATATCTGTAAGCTCTCCTATGGATCAACGTATATCTTTCAATCATTTCGGCCAGAGATCAGAATATCTGTGCGCTCTCCTGTGGATCAAAATATCGCATACAGTCAGTTCTGCTATGAATCAGAATAATTGTGCACTCTCCCGTTGATCAAAGTATCGCTTCTAATCATTTCTACCTAGGAACTGAATATCTGTGCGCTGTCTCGTAGATCAAAATATCGCTTCCAGTCATTTCTGCCTATGATCAAAATACCTGTGAGCTCACCTGTGGATCATAGTAACGCCTTCAGTTAGTTCTACCTATGCTCGTAGTATCATTTCATCCTAAAATCAATGTAATATCCATTTATTATGTAAAATGTTCCATATATATATATATATATATATATATATATATATATATATATATATATATATATATATATCCGAATGTAATGAGAACGAAAATAATATATAAATTCTAACATTCACAGCATTAATTCAAAAGAGGGCTCAATACCGATAGTAGAGCAATACTTATATATAATATTTTTTTCATATATATATACTCACCACAAAGTATTACTGTCTCCTATTCTCACCTTTCCTCCCCCAGCCCTCACTCTTAGAAGGCTTGGAAAAGCTGTGCCTAAATCCTTGACTGTTGTTGTGGTAAAGAAATTTTCAGCTCTAGCCATCTTTAACACCTCACCCATCCTTCACCAAACTGCTATCAACAACCACTATTATTTCACTCCGTCACCTTTTTGTCTTTATATATATATATATATATATATATATATATATATATATATATATATATATATTCTAGAAAATGCTAAAAAGATAGTGACGTTTCACATGCGGCTTGCTTACAAACAGAATTGTTCATAAACATTTTAGTTCTCACCAACCGAAGTGCCATTAAATGCACTGAAACGAAGTTGCATCCTTGTAGTGTATAAATTGTTTTTATCTATATGAAAAAATTATATATATATATATATATATATATATATATATATATATATTATAACTTTTTCATATGTGAAATGTTAATTTTTTCATATGTGAAATGTGAATTTCGCTTGTGAAATGCTGTGCCTAAACTTTTGACCGTTGTTATCGACAAGGAATCTTTCCAGACTAGCTAGCCATCATTTAACACCTCACCCATCCTTCACCAAACCTCTATCAACAACCGCTATTGTTCCACTCCGTCACCTTTTTGCTTTATGTATATTTTTTCTTGGACAAAGGGGAAAAGGAAGTGACGTTTTACATACGGCTTGCTTACAAGCAGAATTGTTCATAACCATTTTTGGCTCTCACCAGTCGAGGTGCAATTGAAATTCACCGAAACGAAGTTGCATCTTTGTAGTGAGTAAACTGTTTTTGTCTATATGATAAAATTATTATAATATATATATATATATATATATATATAGTGTAATCCGGATATAAGAGAAACCTGGATATAAGAGAGATTTTCTCTGGTCCCAAATTCGAGTCATACTTACCTAAACAAAATAGACCAAACCCGGATATAAGAGAAACCCGGATATAAGAGACTTATTTTCCGGTCCCGACAACTCTCTTATATCCTGGTTACACTGTATATATATATATATATATATATATATATATATATATATATATATATATATTCCGCCTACTATCCTCTATCTCCTCAAGGGGCGGACCAGAACAAAAATAGAGTATAGCTGCCATATTTGGTTAGGGCTACTCAATCCTCACTTACCAGCCTTGACAGAGTTTAAATGCATTTATGCAGCCTTGTTGGTGATGAATTATTTTCTACCTTACAACCACTTTCCCACAAGCGAAACGTTGTTAGACTATCACTATCCTATCACTATTTTCCTGGCAAATGTTCAGACATGCTACATTCCTTAGTTCCACAAGTTCAGACTTTCACAACCAGGACACCCCATGCCACGTACATACAGTCGTCTTATCCTTATTCCCTTGATAATTCCGTTAGTAAAGGAGGATGTTCCACTCAGATAGCTTCTTTCTCAAAGCTCTTTTTTAAACAAACTACTGTAAGAACGCTTCTCCGATTACTTAAATTTTAACTACTAAGTCAAGGCTCAACCGCATCTATCATACATATCTTCATATTATACATTCTTAACTTCATCCGTTTACGCTTCTATAAGAACATTTTTAGTAGCTCTATACCCTGAGTGGCTCTTGAGCCTTGTATTGAGTGATCAACAGCAAAAAAAATAATTGCTTCCCTAACGGAATTTCAAACTAGAGTATTTCAATGATAAGATTTTCTTTCCAAGAAGCAAATCTGTTTATGTCTGACTTCTTGGTTTGGACGTTAATTCTAGAGTGACCTTCATTGGTTGGCCACTGTAATCGGCTTTATTTTGTCGGAATTTACTAAGCTTAGCTGATCCAAGCCGGTCATATGACCACAGTTGTTTGAGAACAAAAGAACAAAAGATAGAACTCATAACACCAGATAAAATCTTCCGATTTCGCTTGACTATTGGAAAACGGCGTGAGATGACATGTATAAATAGAAAACTCATTTTGATTGCGTCTTTAGAAAATGTAAATATTAACAAGCTAAGTTAGCAAATGCATCTTCTTCTATGTGCTATATCTTTTGCCGATCATAGGTCTCCACAATTTCCTGTCCTTTGTAGCTCAATAAATTTTCTATTTTTGTTATCTCTGCTAAACATTGTTCCGCCATACATTTACTCAGGTAGGTTATGCGTTCTTTTCCTCTGTCCTATAAATATCAAATTTTCCAAGCACACTTTCTATATTATGTACCCTAGAAATTTCAATTGTCTCTTACTGATGTTAAGTACGTCCTTTTTGTGTTCATTTTCTCTTCGTCGTTACTCACACGTTCGGTTCATAGCATTCTCAGCATCCTTCTGTGGGCCAACATTTATTTTGCTTCAGGTTTTTTTCTTTATTTACAATCGTATTATTTACTAAATTCTCGAAGCTCACTAGGTGAGAATCCAAATGGATTTGATTTTCATTTGGTGCCACACGCTTAGACTAAAGTAACATTAGTAAATACAGTAGACTCTTGATTTAACAGACTAGCAAAACAATTAATTCCGAAAGCCCATTATATCCTAACGGCTTTTTTCTATATGTTAAAAAGGGGGATGCTGGTGGAGGAAAAATGGAATTGGCGAGCCGGATTCAAATTCCGGGCTATTTGCGTCTGTTGTGTTAACTTACGCATAATGCCCTTTGGAAAGGCCATTTTTCTAAATCACTGTTTTGGGTTAAAAAGCAGGATGCACTGTCGTTTTAAACTTGGAGTGGCAACTTATCTAAGAGAAGGAAAACTCTTATGTCAAACCGTGGAGAAAGGAACCGAAAATCACTCCAATATATTTCCCAAGAATGCATGGCAATTCACAGATAATAAAGCAAAGAAAGTTGTGGAGAGACATGATCGCCTATATCCTACAGGAATATTACACTTTAAAAAATGTAAAAGGAAAAACGCGGTACAATAGAATCCTCCTAATAAATGCCTGTTTGATTTGAAGAGAAAAGAATTCACTTAGAAGTAAATGCATCGAAAGTCAAGTTATCCCACAATCCTCTAAGTTCAACCTCCGACCAGGCTCTCATAGAATATCATAAAAGTCGTAGTAGGACAGTGTGGTATACAAACTAATAGAGAAAAAAAAAACATAGATCTACTCGGGGTGGGTTAATTTCAAATTTCAAAATTAGCAGATCTTAACGACTTCAATAAGGGAGAAAAAAAATTTCTGGTCGTAGTATTCGATAACGGCATTTATTTCCTCTTCCTACCATAAATGAGCGGAACTGTTGTTTGAATAGCTTTTCAACTTTGTCACCTTATATCCATAAACACACACACACACACACATATATATATATATATATATATATATATATATATATATATATATATATATATTAGGTTGGTGCAAAAATAATGACGTAATAATGTCGTTTTTTACGTTAAAAAATACGTCAAAAAAACGACATTATTACGTCATTATTTTTGCACCAACCTAATATATATATCGTCCGTCCGGTTCAGCCCCTCTCTGGTATTTTAAGCAGTAGAGGTTTATCCCCTTCTTCGTGTTTAGGGTTGGATTTCCAGTTCCTTCTAAAGTATTATTCATTCTTTTCCACTCACGCTAGTTCCTTGCGTTTTAGTGGCTTTATTGCCTTGCTTGGGATGCATTGATTTAAATGCACTTAATTCAGCGGTGAATATAAATCATATAGATCGAGCATTATACAATGAAAATTTCAAATTAAAATTGTGTTATTAATATCAATTATTAATTCAATACATACATATTACCCCACCCTCATATATATATATATATATGTGTGTGTGTGTGTGTATGTGTAATGGACAATTAACATTTAAATGCTTTCTTAATTAATTCATGTAATTACCAGTTAATTATTCCGATGTGCTCAACTCTTTTTACATTCCCTCGAGAATTAAATTCTGTTTATTTTGCAAAATATCAAATTTGAAATGTAAAAAAAATCGAAAATAATTTCAAGTATTGCTTTGTTTGTCAACTTTTAATTTTTTTTGCCGATTTGTATTTTATATTTGTGTTGCGTAAAAGGAAAAATTCTCACGCTGAAATTTTCTATACATATTTCCAAAGATCACTCAAATATTTAGAAGGAGAAGGCAAATTTCAATATTATTATAATTATTATTATTATTATTATTATTATTATTTGTGTGTATGTTTCCTGTTTTGTATCCTTTAGAGCCGGATCCAAACAATGCCCTTTAGGCTCTATAGAAGAATTGTCATTTAATTGATAGCCCATTTTTAGTAGATGGGCTGTTCCTAGTAGGGCGATCTTTTGGGCAACTTGTATGTTGATGTTACCTGAGTCACTGTTTGTAAAATTGTCCATTCCTTTTCTCACGAGGCCCAGAGCTCTGATTACTATTGGTATAGTTTCAGTCTTCATTTCCCACATCCTGTTAATCTTGATCGTTGTATTTGGAAAAAAGTCTCGATAATTTTTATGGGGGTGCTTTCGCTTGGATAATACTGCTACGTAAATAAGCACACACTTCCTGAATTTCTTGTCGTTTATGAAGATATCAGGTTTGTTGGCTGTTATTTATTTCCCTGTCAGGTTGAATTGACATATTCCAGATGATAGTTTTTGATGTTATTATTATTATTATTATTATTATTATTATTATTATTATTATTATTATTATTATTATTATTTCCTTTGATTTCTGGTGTATACTTATTTTTTTCTGGGTCCCGACCAGAGACCTATGGTCATAAATAGCATCATTAAATTTTCCACTGAGCAGTTTTGAAAAAAAATCATACATGCTTTACATAGATAAATTGAGATCATCAATGTAGATTGAATACTTTCTTGCTTAGTTTGTATCCATAGCTATTATTGTTTAGTTCATGCGTAAGGGGGATTAAGGATAGACAAAACAGGTGTGACGGGAAGTCTCCTTGAAAGATTCCACGTCGGATATTCAGTCGGTTGGAAATGGCAGTGCCTCTGGCGTGATTTAAGTATAATGTGGTTTTCCACATTCCCATGCTGCGTTTAAAGAAATTTACTGTCATCGAGGAGATTTTGTACATTTCTTAAAGTCTTAAGGATCCAAGAGTGTGGCAGGCCATCAAAGACTTTACGGCAATCTCTCTAAGATTTCTACATCTTTTCCTGAACTTTTCCAGGATCATTTTTCTTTATCAGTGGTTGTTCTTCGCAACCGTGTGAACCTCTCCAGCATCTTTTCTGTTCCAGTTGAAGAATGTTGTTTGCTTCAAGAAAAGTGTAAGTACGGTTCGTAAGTACAGATTTATTTATACGTTATAGACAGACATGTTATTGGCCTATAATTTTTCAAATCGTCTGTTTCACTTGTTTTTGACATGATATATTAGGTTGGTGCAAAAATAATGACGTAATAACGTCGTTTTTTGACGTTAAAAATGCGTCAAAAAACGACATTATTACGTCATTATTTTTGCACCAACCTAATAGCTTCAGTGATCCATTCTGCGATTTCATTAGGATTATTAATAAGCATTGATAAATTTTGCGTAAGGAATTTTTTTGGTTTCATGACAGATGGTAGAGCAAGAAATTAGACAACTTGCCATTTCCAGGAGATTTTCATGTCTGGGATTTCATTAGACCTTGCCTAACATTCATGATTATATTTCCCCATTCTTGTAGAGGTTTATCCAGCATTTGTTCTTCTTCATGTTGGATCCATTCTGCATTGAGGTTATATTCCTTTGGGCTGCTTCAAATATTCTCCCAAAATTTCTGCATTTTTTCAATAGATGGTGGCTTTATGACATGTATAACGGCTTTTCCAATTTCCCTGTAAAACTTGTAAAATTCCTTAAAATGCGTTTGGAATATTTTATTTTGGCGATAGAACCTACAACGCTTTTCGTATCGTCTTGTTCTCTGCATCTTTAACTGCAGTTTCTGTTTTAACAATTCCTTGATTGATGGAATTTCATTTAATGATTTAATTTTATGTTTCTGCTTGATTTTCCTGTATTTGCATGTTGAGAACTTTGGATTTCTTTTGATCTCATCTAGTATCAATAACACACATCTGATTTCCTTTATTTCTCACATCAGTTTTGCTTTCCAAGCAGGCTCACTTTGTCTGTTGTTTGATCTTTTCATTGTCTTCACCCCAAGCTTCCTAAAACTGCTAAAACTGTTGCATATATGACATTGTTAACATCTGTGATTTTTCCCAGTGGTTTGTATATTAACAGTTTTTGCAGTGAACGATTTGTATATTTGCTCAATGTTCTTATTGGACTTTGTCATATGAATTTTTGGGAGCTGGTCGCTGTTTGATTTGTGTGAGAGTTACTCTACTGGATACTTAGATGACGTGGGTTTTTTTTGTTTCAGTGATTTCACCTTTGTTGCTTTCAAGGAATTCTACCATAATGTCGATGTACTCATCTTTAGTGACATAGTCTGGATAACTGCAATTTATGTCACAAATAGATTCTTCCGTTTTATTTCCTGGGAGATTATTATTTCGTACCTCATTTATTTTCATTTTTAACTCTTCCTCTGTCGTATTATTTATCTCTACTCTCATCTCTTAATTGTTTGAGTGATGGGTTATTGTATTCTGTCTGATATCTAGCTTTATTTTAGCGATTTCTGCATTTGAGTTATTATTATTATTATTTTTTTTTCTTTGATTTCTGGCGTTTACACATTTCTTTCCGGGTCCCGCCTAGGGACCCAAGGTTAGAAATGGCATCATGACTCTTTCCACTGACAAAAAAAAATTACATAGATAGAGCCCTTCGTAAAGTGTGGGCTGTACTTGTCAGAATAATTTTTTGTATCTCCTTGAGGCATGGACTTCCAGGAATCCCTTCAATTAGTCTACTGCAATCTTTTCCAACCAGTCCTAGGGCTCCAACCACAACAGGGATTGTTGATGTTCCCATATGCCACATTTTCGAGATTTCTATTTCAAGGTCCTTTGTATTTTGACAGCTTTTTGAATATCTTCAAATATACATTGCAGTCAGCAGGGACTGCCATATCAATAAGGAGGCACTTTCTTTGTTTGTGGTCTTTAATAACAATATCTGGTTGGTTGGCTTTGATTGTTCTGTCAGTGTGTATTGTGTAATCCCATAGAATTGTAACAGGTCCTATCTCCGTAACCGGGTCTGGGTGGTTTATTATTATTATTATTATTATTATTATTATTATTATTATTATTATTATTCCAGTGTCGTTCAATAATATTATTATTACGTAATAACGATCGTTAATAATTTAAATAAAAAATGACATTTTCCTAGGTACATCAGTAAGTTCGTCGCCAGATGAGAAAAATCGTTTATTTTGTGTAAGAAATATTGATTTTTTAACATAATCTCCTTCTTAATTCATTTATAAATATGAATCACATTAAAACGAACATCATACAATGAATTATTTCCGATGAAATTCAATTTAAAAACCAGTTTTACAATTTTTGAGGCACATTCAGTTCAGTCGTGTAGTTGAACAAGAATTTAAAAAAATTAAACCCTTTTTATCCTACGTCTCTTCCTGCTCTCAAAAACTATTTTCGGGTGGGTTGCACAGTTGCCAAACTTTATACCTGAATTGTTCAGAGAAAATCCTATTATACTGTTATGGGGTCCACCCCTTTTTCCTATAAGTGGACTCTACCAAGTGTACCTGGACTGCTGCCGTTAAATAACCAGAGTTACAGTCAGTGAGGGTAGTCGGTAGTCGGGTGTCAGTCGATGTCGGACGACCGGCTGAACGGTTGAACTCTCTGCCTTCGGGCGGGGAGGAACCCGAAAGAGGCTACGCCGAAGGGCGAATTCTCTTTGGGGGAGGTAAACCTGACCCTGAACACGTTTATACGGGTTCAAAGGGCATATTTTGGGCCGATCCCACGGGCTCGGAGATCCCACGTTAAACCGGCCTTGTCCCACATGATACACTCGTGGGTGGGTGACTAAATACTAGTCGGTAGTCGGATGTCAGTCGATGTCGGATGACCGGCTGAACGGTTGAACTCTCTGCCTTCGGGCGGGGAGGAACCCGAAAGTGGCTACGCCGAAGGGCGGATTCTCTTTCGGGGAGGTAAACCTGACCCTGAACACGTTTATACGGGTTCAAAGGGCATATTTTTGGCCGATCCCACGGGCTCGGAGATCCCACGTTAAACCGGCCTTGTGCCACATGATACACTCGTGGGTGGGTGACTAAATACTAGTCGGTAGTCGGATGTCAGTCGATGTCGGACGACCGGCTGAACGGTTGAACTCTCTGCCTTCGGGCGGGGAGGAACCCGAAAGTGGCTACGCCGAAGGGCGAATTCTCTTTCGGGGAGGTAAACCTGACCCTGAACACGTTTATACGGGTTCAAAGGGCATATTTTTGGCCGATCCCACGGGCTCGGAGATCCCACGTTAAACCGGCCTTGTGCCACATGATACACTCGTGGGTGGGTGACTAAATACTAGTCGGTAGTCGGATGTCAGTCGATGTCGGATGACCGGCTGAACGGTTGAACTCTCTGCCTTCGAGCGGGGAGGAACCCGAAAGTGGCTACGCCGAAGGGCGGATTCTCTTTCGGAGAGGTAAACCTGACCCTGAACACGTTTATACGGGTTCAAAGGGCATATTTTTGGCCTAGCCCACGGGCTCGGAGATCCCACGTTAAACCGGCCTTGTGCCACATAATACACTCGTGGGTGGGTGCCTAAATACTAGTCGGTAGTCGGGTGTCAGTCGATGTCGGACGACCGGCTGAACGGTTGAACTCTCTGCCTTCGGGCGGGGAGGAACCCGAAAGAGGCTACGCCGAAGGGCGAATTCTCTTTGGGGGAGGTAAACCTGACCCTGAACACGTTTATACGGGTTCAAAGGGCATATTTTGGGCCGATCCCACGGGCTCGGAGATCCCACGTTAAACCGGCCTTGTCCCACATGATACACTCGTGGGTGGGTGACTAAATACTAGTCGGTAGTCGGATGTCAGTCGATGTCGGATGACCGGCTGAACGGTTGAACTCTCTGCCTTCGGGCGGGGAGGAACCCGAAAGTGGCTACGCCGAAGGGCGGATTCTCTTTCGGGGAGGTAAACCTGACCCTGAACACGTTTATACGGGTTCAAAGGGCATATTTTTGGCCGATCCCACGGGCTCGGAGATCCCACGTTAAACCGGCCTTGTGCCACATGATACACTCGTGGGTGGGTGACTAAATACTAGTCGGTAGTCGGATGTCAGTCGATGTCGGACGACCGGCTGAACGGTTGAACTCTCTGCCTTCGGGCGGGGAGGAACCCGAAAGTGGCTACGCCGAAGGGCGAATTCTCTTTCGGGGAGGTAAACCTGACCCTGAACACGTTTATACGGGTTCAAAGGGCATATTTTTGGCCGATCCCACGGGCTCGGAGATCCCACGTTAAACCGGCCTTGTGCCACATGATACACTCGTGGGTGGGTGACTAAATACTAGTCGGTAGTCGGATGTCAGTCGATGTCGGATGACCGGCTGAACGGTTGAACTCTCTGCCTTCGAGCGGGGAGGAACCCGAAAGTGGCTACGCCGAAGGGCGGATTCTCTTTCGGAGAGGTAAACCTGACCCTGAACACGTTTATACGGGTTCAAAGGGCATATTTTTGGCCTAGCCCACGGGCTCGGAGATCCCACGTTAAACCGGCCTTGTGCCACATAATACACTCGTGGGTGGGTGCCTAAATACTAGTCGGTAGTCGGATGTCAGTCGATATCGGACGACCGGCTGAACGGTTGAACTCTCTGCCTTCGGGCGGGGAGGAACCCGAAAGAGGCTACGCCGAAGGGCGGATTCTCTTTCGGGGAGGTAAACCTGACCCTGAACACGTTTATACGGGTTCAAAGGGCATATTTTTGGCCTAGCCCACGGGCTCGGAGATCCCACGTTAAACCGGCCTTGTGCCACATAATACACTCGTGGGTGGGTGCCTAAATACTAGTCGGTAGTCGGATGTCAGTCGATGTCGGACGACCGGCTGAACGGTTGAACTCTCTGCCTTCGGGCGGGGAGGAACCCGAAAGAGGCTGCGCCGAAGGGCGGATTCTCTTTGGGGGAGGTAAACCTGACCCTGAACACGTTTATACGGGTTCAAAGGGCATATTTTTGGCCGATCCCACGGGCTCGGAGATCCCACGTTAAACCGGCCTTGTGCCACATGATACCCTTGTGAGGCGGGGGTGACTAAATATTAGTCGGTAGTCGGATAGTGAGAGGATATACGGAGAGTGAGAGAATATACGAACGGAGATAGTGTGAGGTAACCTCTTGGAGATGTCAGTTACAAGCACGTAGACTCTAAGGAAGTCCTACATCGAAACTGTATATTAGGTTGGTGCAAAAATAATGACGTAATAATGCCGTTTTTGACGTATTTTTAACGTCAAAAAACGACATTATTACGTCATTATTTTTGCACCAACCTAATATATCTATCTGTATTTGCTACTAACCACGTTCCTGGACTTACTAACAGTATTACTCTTTGTATGATTGCGTAAATACATTTTATTTCTTATATTTAATTATTGCGTTTGTCATTCCTTGGAGACCGAATTCATCTCGGAATCCACAACATATACCTTCATTACTTACAAAAGAAAAGCCACTTTCCGCCAGAATATAGGCGAGCACGGCTCTCCACAGATTCCTTTTCTTTATTATCTTTGAATTGTCATACCTTCTTGGGAAATATAGTGGAACGATTTTCTGTTGCTTTTTCCATGATTTGGAACTCAAAATATTCCTTCTCTTAAGCTAGATGCTACCCAAGGCTCTCCTTTGCTATTTAGCCTCTATCGTGGAATTATTGGTAGGCAACTAGTATCTATCTCTCTCTCTCTCTCTCTCTCTCTCTCTCTATATATATATATATATATATATATATATATATATATATATATATATAATGTTTTACATTTGGGTTTTTCTTTTAAAATGATTTACATGTCGTTAGGTTTTTATCATTTTGATATTATCATCCGTTATCTGTCTATATTTCTGAGATGAGATATTGTAATTATTTACATTGTCCGGGCTGCTGTCCTCATCTTTATTGTCATATTCACGGTGTTTCGGCCGTTGTACGCTCCAGTCTTCTTCAGGTGATTAGAATTTCGAAATTCAAGTTGCAAGATCAGCAATGAACGAAAATTAGTTTTAATCTAGTCGCAAAGAGTTGTCTCTGCATCGGTGAACAAAAACTAGGAGAGTTGAGTTAAAGTGGGGGTATCTGAGAAATCCGGAAGAGGCATGGCACATGGAACTAGAACAATCTACTCCTGTTCGAAATTCCAGTCACCTGAAGAAAGCCGGCTAGCGTACAACGGCCGAAACGTCGCGAATATGACACTAAAGATGAGGTCAACAGTTCAAACAATGTAATGTAAATATTTTCATTCGTATATACACTACGAAATATAATGATTACATTTTATTTGAAATCTGAATTACAATCTGAGATCTGTATTTAATATACCACTATGGAAGAAACTATATTTCAAGATTATTCTTTTGACCAGCAGTTTACAATAATAATATTAATGTCCTGATTCTACGTCTACATCTGATTATGGATCCATGGCTTCTGATCTTAATTAATTGATACTAACAAGTACTGGTTTGTCTTGCTAAATTATAATGTGCTAAAGCAACTATCACGTTCAATATCATACATTTGCATATCAGCTGCATTACTTTAACTTTTTGGGGAGTGTCCTCTTGAAACTGGGACACTGTATATGTCTATTCATGAACAGTAGTGTGGCGTATCATGGCCGGGTATCAATGCTTTTTTTTTTTTTTAGTTAGAAGGATGAGGCAGCCAAGGCGACTTATAAGTCAACTCTAGAATCTAATCCAAGACACATTGCTGCTGCTATGACTGCAGACGACCCTAATGTGTTACGAAGCTCGTGTTCGGGCATTCTTGAGACGAAATTAAAACTAATCTTTGCTCATTGGTTATCTTGCAACTTGACTGATAAGACATCTCTTGTAATGAAACTTTAACTTTTAGAGAATTATATACTTATATATATTATACTTTTCTTTGTAGAGAATTATATCGTAGAAACAAGCTTATTTATGATTTTCTTTTATGTTACTTTTTCGAATCAAGTTTCCTGGTTGTTTTATTTTCTCGTTGTGACACTGTCGGGAAGACAGTTAACTTTCTCTTTCTGAAATTTTGATATCGTTGTTGAGGGTTAGCAACTCAAATTGTCGAAAAGGTAAAAAAAAAAAAAAAAAATATGCTTTTCCCGTCCTACTGTCATTAAGTAAAACCTCTTATATCTGTGAACGACAATTTTCCGTTTGTAAATAACGTGCTCTCCTAACTTTGATTTTTGAAACGGATTGACAATTTAAAAGACCTTCTACCCAATGTAAAACACTTGTTTTTTTTTTTCATCGTATTTTAGGTTAAATATAAGAAATATTTTCAGTTCTTTAAACAAGCAAGCATTGTATCCTTGTTTTTAATTTTAAACCCATTTTTAAATGCCTGCCTTGTATCTTTCACCATAGAATCATCATCATCATCATCATCATCATCATCATCACCATCATCATCATCGCATCGTCCCCTTGACTTTTGTAATCGTAGTGGGGGGTGGATCCGAATGCAGAAGCCATAATGAATCTCCTCCATAACGGTCCATCAACGGCGGCCATCAGCAATTCTGGTATAGTCATACTTGCCCATTGTTTGACATTGTCCAACCAGTTTTTTTCGTTGGCCTCATTTCTTACGTCCACCTTCAACAGTGCCTTGCATCACGGTCTAGCACAGGCTTTCGTGCCTTGTAACATGTTCAAACCACGCCATTTTTCTCCGTTTGAAAGTGTTGAGAAGAGTTTTCTGGCGGCCCACGAAATTTTCAAGCATTTTCTGCACTCATTGGTTTTATGTTCCCAATAGAAGATGCCAAGGAGTTTTCTCATGCTTTTTTTCTCAATCGCTTGAATCCTTCTCCCTGTTTCTGCCAACAGTATCTACGTTTCACATCCATACGACCAGCGATTTGTACAGTCTGTACTTCGTTTGAAAGCTGATTTTGCTCCTCCGTATCCTTACCAATTTGGCCATCGCTGCCATGGCTGCAGCAATCCGTGTGCGGATTTCCGAGCTGCAGGTACCATCTTTAGACAAGATTGCTCACAAGTATTTAAAAATGGACACTTGCTACAGTGAATTCCCTTTTGTGGTAATGTTGACACAGGTGTTATTTATTATTTACATTATTCGGACTATTGTCCTCATCTTTGTCGCCTTATCTCAGAAATATAGACAGATACAGGTGTTATTTATTATTTACATTATTCGGACTATTGTCCTCATCTTTGTCGCCTCATCTCAGAAATATAGACAGACACAGGTGTTATTTATTATTTACATTATTCGAACTATTGTCCTCATCTTTGTCGCCTCATCTCAAAAATATAGACAGACACAGGTGTTATTTATTATTTACATTATTCGGACTATTGTCCTCATCTTTGTCGCCTCATCTCAGAAATATAGACAGACACAGGTGTTATTTATTATTTACATTATTCGGACTATTGTCCTCATCTTTGTCGCCTCATCTCAGAAATATAGACAGACACAGGTGTTATTTATTATTTACATTATTCGGACTATTGTCCTCATCTTTGTCGCCTCATCTCAGAAATATAGACAGACACAGGTGTTATTTATTATTTACATTATTCGCACTATTGTCCTCATCTTTGTCGCCTCATCTCAGAAATATAGACAGACACAGGTGTTATTTATTATTTACATTATTCGGACTATTGTCCTCATCTTTGTCGCCTCACCTCAGAAATATAGACAGACACAGGTGTTATTTATTATTTACATTTTTCGGACTATTGTCCTCATCTTTGTCGCCTCATCTCAGAAATATAGACAGACACAGGTGTTATTTATTATTTACATTATTCGGACTATTGTCCTCATCTTTGTCGCCTCATCTCAGAAATATAGACAGACACAGGTGTTATTTATTATTTACATTATTCGGACTATTGTCCTCATCTTTGTCGCCTCATCTCAGAAATATAGACAGACACAGGTGTTATTGCTTATGCTATTCACCATTACTATGGATTTCTCGGAGAATAAGATGTTTTAATTTTTTAAATGCACGCAGTGTTGTCGTCGCAGAAATTGGAATCGACGAGTTGCGATCAAGTTCCAGCCTAGTTTGCGACATTCACAAGTTCTCTTGGGAAAGGCATGAATCCATTTTTCTCTCTTTACTTATGGGTTAAATAGCTGAGTAGACTGTTTCATTGTGTGGGTCTGGAACGAAGTATCAATGTGTTTTTTAGCACAAGGTGCAACACATTTACACAGGAACCAAACAGAAAGAATTCAATAAAAACAATGTTATCAACTCAGCATAGTTGTATCAGGAACCATAAATGAGGGTCTGAGACTTGGTGAACAAACACAAAAGTGCTTGAGCAAGTGACTACAACTCGGATTGGTTAGCTTCCGGTACAGACGGGATTCTTTGGCAACGGGTAGCCATTATATATGTATGTATGCGTGTATAATTGAAAAGCGGATTAAACTTAAGATGATTTCTTTTAATCCTTCAAAATATAGGGATTATTTCCTCTGATCTTAGCTGTGTCACATTTGCTTTCATTTCGCTCTTCTTTTCTGTTTTTTTTTTTTTATTTCATTTTTATTTTTATTTTTACCGTAGCTCAAACGATATGATTCTTCGTCGGAAAACACCGACAAGTTTTACACATTGCTTCTTCAGATGAATGACTTGACATTTACTGGAATTAATCTCTTGTTCCGTTTTATAGTCTCTTGATCCTTACGACGGATGAAGATCCGTGCAAAATTGGTGGCCAGAACTAACCTAAAGACATTTATTTGTGCAGTTTGGTTTAGTTTTACAAAGACGTTTGACTTCGATATTCAAACACAACTGGGGTGGGTAACTTGATAAAATAAAAACAAATTGTTTTTCTTATTGGTGGTTCAAAAAATTTGTTACGTCTTTTAATAGTATATTATTAATATATAGTACATACAAATATATTAAAACTAGGAGAAAGAAGAGCAAGGAGAAGAAATTATTTACCGTAAAGTATTAGGTTGGTGCAAAAATAATGACGTAATAATGTCGTTTTTGACGTCAAAAACGACATTATTACGTCATTATTTTTGTACCAACCTAATAAGAATGCATGGTCATCAGTAAAAGGATGGGCCCAAAATGCGATTTGCAGGTCAGGTATACTAGAATCAAGCAGTCTCGGCAGTTTAAATATCTGGGAAGCGTTCTGACAGAGGATGGTAAATGCGACACTGAGATCTGTAGATGTATTGGGATGGCCAAGGACACATTCCAAAAGCCGTACAGAATATTACAAGACAGGAGGATTTCTTTGGTAACAAAGAAAAGAATACTGAGCTGTTACGAGACATATGTCCTTCTTTATGGCAGCGAATGTTGGACGATTTCCTCAAAGATGATGAAGAGACTCAAGACAACGAAGATTTGGTTCTACAGAAGGATGCAAAGGATATCATGGACCGAGCGTATGAGCAACGATGAATTTTTAGAGAGGATGCAAACATGGATGAGGCTTATACTTAGCATCAGGAAGCGGTAGCTGAAGTTTCTGGGACGCATAATGAGGAAGGAAGGCTAGGAGAATCTGATATTCACGGGTCGAATAGAGGGAACGAGAGACAAGGAGAAACAACGCATGACATACCTAGCGGTTTTAAGCAAGTGGATGACAGAACGTGGCCTGGGGGAGGTGGCAGAGGGAAGGAACTTGTTGAGAGCTGTAAGGGATAGAGGGAGGTGGAGAGCCATGATTGCCTATGTCCTGAAAGGACACGGTACATAGAAACAAATGTAAATCGAAAAACTGTAACAAAAAAAAAGAAGCTAATTGGTCATCGCTCCTTGCTTTTCAATTCGCAATATTTTGTCCTCGGTTGAACTTTGAAGAGCGAGAAACGATGAGTGGTTAGATTATTATTATTATTATTATTATTATTATTATTATTATTATTATTATTATTATTAAAAACAATTTTCTTTTTAACATGCGTTTGTTTTATAATCACGTGCCAGGTCATAACTAATGACCTAGCGCAAACGAAGCACGTGTTTAAAAAAATTTTAAATGGGCAAAGCTTTTCGCTGGATATGGACTGTGCTTCTTAGAACTAGATTTGAAATTTCTTAGAGAAATAATGTACCAGGGGATTCGTTCTTGGATTTCTTTCTTCGCCAGACGCAAAGCTTCAACTACAACAGGAAGATATTTAGTTTTTAAGTGCCAATTATTATTATCAATATTATTATTATTATTGTTGTTGTTGCTGTTCCTTAGTTAGCACATACGTTACGCCCTGCCAATACATCTTAAATAAAGGACTTTTCCAACTTTTTCGCGAGGAAAGACGAAAAATCATATCAGAGATTCTGTTTCAGTGAAAGAAAGAAAGAAAGAAAGAAAGAAAGAAAGATGGAGACGACGATAACGCTCTCGTGTGTTTAATGTCCGTTTCAGTAAAACTGAAGAACTTTTATTAGTAAACTAGCAGCATGACCCGGCGTTGCCCGTGCTTGATTCAAAAATCGTACGACTCATACAGCAATCGCTATCACTTGACTTAAAATATTTTTGCCCTCCCTTGCCTTTAAAGGAGTGCCCTTTGCCGTGCTGATGTTGCTACATGCCTTACTTCTTGCCTATCTCACACTGCGAATTTTTTCTAAGCTCTATACTAAACATTAAATCTTTTACGAAAAAAGAACTAAACAAAATGAACACCAAACGATCAGCTTTAAAAAAGGACTCGTAACTGGAAAAACCGAATGAAAAAAGAATGTTAACAACAAATACTTTTTCACACCAAACCTAGTTCTACGAAATCAGAATCAACGTTGAGTTTAAGCAAGCGAATGAGCCCATTGGCGTAAAGTGCCATGCAGATTTAAATTTTTCCCACTTGTGACGAATGCAGCTATCGATTTTTTTTTTTTGCATATTCGTGGCAGCCAGCTATAGGCTCTCACTCTGGCCAGTAGAAAATGGCCTCAAACTACATGAAAACTGTCGTAGAAGCATGAAAAAATTGATTATTTCCACTATCGATGAGAGTTGGGAAATGCAAAGTCGGTCTTGGCCTTCTCAGTAACTTGGATCATGTGCATGTAAATCTTGGTCCAAATCCGTCGAAAATTGCGGCCGTACATTCGTTACACACACACAAACATCCTGCCTTTTATAGATAGAAATTTATTTTTTTATTATTATTATCATCATCATCATTATTATTATTATTATTATTATTGTTATTATTATTATTATTATTATTATTATTTCCTTTGATTTCTGGTGTGCATGCATTTCTTTCTGGGTCCCGCCCAGAGACCTAAGGTCAGAAATGGCACCATGACATTTTTTACTGATCAATTAAAACACACACATATTTTACATACTTAAAGCCAACTCCGTTAGGCATGGTCTGTACTCGTGACAACAATTTTTTGTATTTCTTTAAAACATGGGCTTCCAGGAATCCCTTCAATGAGTCTACTGGAATCTTTTCCAATCAATCCGAGGGCCCCAACTACAACAGGGATTGTTGATGTTCCTATGTGCCACATTTTTGAGATTTCGATTCCAAGGTCCTTCTATATTGATAGCTTTTTGAAGATCTTCGAAGAGACATTGCAGTCCGCAGGGACTGCCATATCAATGTGGAGGCAATTTTTTTGTTTGCGGTCTCTAATAACAATGTCTGAACGCTTAGCTTTGATTGTTTGTTATTATTATTATTATTATTATTATTATTATTATTATTATTATTATTATTAAGTGAAAGAGCCAAAAATGGCATTGGGGTACAAATATGCTAAATCGAATATCCTGATTCTGAACCTCAGTCTGATACGAGTATACTCAGCACAGGCCTTGCTTCCAAGTGTGTATTATATGCTGACAGGTTTTTATAGAAAGAGCATGGGATCCAGTTAGAAATATCTTTAGGTCTGGTAACCTAGTTATTATTATTATCATTATTATCATTATTATTGAGGTGTCCACCCTTTTTTATACAAATAGACTCACCCAGTGTATATCTATACTACTGCCAGTGAAGACCCGAGAGAGCAAGACCGAAGAGTCGAGTCGAGTCGAGTCCAGAGTGACAGAGCAAAAGGTTGTAGGTAACCGGAAGAGTGAGGGTGAGGTAACAGCGTTGTAGGAGCCACAGTAAGCGAACACGTAGACTCAGTAAGAAGTCATACAGCGATACTTCAATACCAAAGACTGTATATATATTTTGCTACTAACCCGTATTCCTGGAACTACTAACCTGCTTTACCAGTTTGTATTATTACGTTAGTACATTATTTTCATATATTCATTCCTGGCGTTTGTTATTTATTGGTACTGGATTTCAATCTGGAATCCACAACAATTATTATTATTATTATTATTGTGTATGGTATGTACTTGCCACAGAGTAGTTTTAAGTGCCTAATTACCAAGTTCCCTCCGGGATCATGCGTAAAAAGTGTTAGGATAGCTATCGATGCACATTTGGGTCGTTTCGTTTAATGGAGAGGATTTTGCGGATGATATATGCATTTTCGCACAAAGTAATCTTTTGTAGTTCTAGTATTCAAATGCATTCAGGAATTTTACTCTCATGATTTTCAGTGCCCTTCTTTATCATACCCAATGCTCCCATCACTACAAGGATAAATGCAGTTTTAAGTTTCCACATTTTTATTACTTCGATTTGCAAGTCCTTATCATTTAACAGTTTTGGAAATTCTTTTTTTTTAGAAACAGTGGAGTCGTTAGTGCTAGTCATATCAATTAGTTTGCAAGTTTCTCTTCTGAAATCTTTTATGAATATGCCTGGTGTATTTAAATCAATATTCCTGTCTGTGAGGATTGGGAAATTCCACAGTATAGTCACTCCATCACTATGTGTGTAGCATCATTTGGGTTATGTTTGTACCATGTTTTATTATTATTATTATTATTATTATTATTATTATTATTTATTTTCTTTGATTTCTGGCGTTTACACATTTCTTTCCGGGTCCCGCCCAGGGACCTAATGTTTGAAATGGCATCATGACACTTTCCACTGACAAAAAAAAAAAAAAAAAAATTACATAGATAAAGCCCTTCGTAAAGTGTGGGCTGTACTTGTCAGAAGAATTTTTTGTATGTATCTCTTTGAGGCATGGACTTCCAGGAATCCCTTCAATTAGTCTACTGCAATCTTTTCCAACCAGTCCTAGGGCTCCAACTACAACAGGGATTGTTGATGTTCTCATATGCCACATTTTTGAGATTTCTATTTCAAGGTCCTTGTATTTTGACAGCTTTTTGAATATCTTCAAAGATACATTGCAGTCAGCAGGGACTGCCATATCAATAAGGAGGCACCGTTTTTATTATTATTATTATTATTTCCTTAGATTTCTGTTGTATACACGTTTCCTTCCGGGTCCCAACCAGAGACCTAAGGTCAGAAATGACTTCATGAAATCTTCCATTGATAATACTTTGTAAAAAAAATTTTAAAATAAACTAACTTCACACTCATTTATCAGTACCTTTTCCAATCAAACCGAGGGCTCCAACTACAACTGGAGTTATTGATGTCCGCTATGTGACACATTTTTTTAGATTTCCACTTCAAGATCCTTGTATTTTGAGAGTTTTTTATTATTATTATTATTATTATTATTATTATTATTATTATTATTATTATTTCCTTTGATTTCTTATGTATACTCATTTCGTTCCGGATTCCAACCATTCCTAAGCCAAACATCATCGTGACATTTTCCACTGAGCATTTTTGAGGAAAAAAAAAAAAGAACCTAAGATTTTACAGATAAAACATTTCTTTAGGTGTGAGCTGTACTCGTGAGAACATTTTTTTGTATTTCTTTAAGGCGTGGGCTACCAGGA
The DNA here is from genome assembly GCA_963932145.1 of Acanthosepion lycidas. Lineage (NCBI taxonomy): Eukaryota > Metazoa > Mollusca > Cephalopoda > Sepiida > Sepiidae > Acanthosepion > Acanthosepion lycidas. The sequence goes on along the minus strand of OZ010574.1, from coordinate 99,372,587 downwards.
ATCACTTCAGTGGATATATCGGAATCTTTTCCAATCAATTCTAGGGCTCCAACTACAATTAGAGTTGTTGATGTCCTTATGTGTTATATTTTGGAGACTTCGATTTCAAGGTCCTTGTATTTTGATAGTTTTTTGAAGATCTTCATAGATACATTACAGTCTGCAGGGACTATCATATCAATAAGTAGGCACAATTTGTTTTCTCTTATCACGATGTCTGGGCCGCCCTTAGTCTTGATTGTTCTGTCTGCGTGTATTGTAATGTCTCATGAAAATGTTACAGGTCCTATCTCCATAACCGGGTCTGGGTGGTGTTCATGTCAATTACTTGTGGTTTCCTTTCCGTAAAAGTTGCACATTTTCCAGTGCAGATGTTGGCCCACTCTGTCACGCCGAGTTTTATATTCAGTGGGTGCCAATACCGTACAACCTGACACAAGATTGTCAATTGTTTCTGAATATTTATCAAAGTATCTGCTTTTGGGGCTAGCATAATTTTTCAGCATATCAGCTTGGTAATTTCGAGTTACCACGCATTGGTCCTATGCAGCAAGAATATAATCTTCGGTTTCAGATTTTAACTTTGCAATACGTAGCGACTGTTTGGTACTTGCTTGTTTGGTACGGGCAGAATATTGTCCGTAAAGATTTCTACATATTTTCCTGTCATTTTCAAGGATCATTTTGTTTCTCAATAGTTGATCTTTGCAACCATATAAACCTCTCCGGCATTCCTTCTATTCCAGGGGAAGAATTTTGTTTTGTTTGAAAAAAAAAGTACAGTTCGTTAGGACAGACGTGATCAATTTATACGTGATGAACAGACATGTTATTGGCCTATAATTTTTCTGATCATTTGTTTCACCCGTTTTTGCAAGAGATATGTAACAGCTTCAGTGATCCATTCCGGAACTTCATTGGGATTATTAATAAGCATTGGTAAAGTTTTTTCAAGGGTTTTATGGAATGATGAGGGATAATAGAGCCAAAAATTGGGTACCTTTTCTCTTTCCTGGAGAATTCCATTTGGGGGATTTCGTTAGCGCTTGCCTGACACTATTTCGGTTTATATTTTCCAATTCTTGTAGACAATGGATTCATTCTGCCTTTGGGTTATATTTCTTTGAGCTGCTTCAAATATTCTCCCAAAATGTCTGCACTTTTTCAATAGATGATGGCTTTTTGACATCTATAACTGCTTTTTCAATTTTCCTGTAAACTTTCTGAAGATTCGTTTGGAATATCTTTTGGCGATCGAACTTACAACGCTTTTCATATATCCTTTTGTTTCTTGTGCTTATTATTTTTATTACTATATTTAAACAAACTGATTGACGTAACTCAACCAATATTTTTCAACACTTAAGTGAAAAGCGCTACCTTTCAACCCTTAAAAAGGCATGAAGATAGTTACATATTTAATTACTAACTTAACGCCCCGGGGATATGAACAGAATGACAGAAGAGTTCCATAAGATTTATACTAAGCTGTTTGATTAATTCCTCTTAGTATATAATCAACTAACAGAAAATTCCAAGATGAACAAGGTCACCATCATATTAAGCACGTTTCTATTACATGCCTTCACGTTGGTGGCATTTCATTCGTTTTTGACGCATTGATTACCACTACAGCCGTTTCTTTATTACAAGACAAGCAACGTTTATATAGACTTATACTTTATATATATATATATATATATATATATATATATATATATATATATTAACATACAACGTGTGTTAGCACGTGCGATACCCTACCTTCATCAGCCGCCGACCAGGGGTGATATCACGGTTTCGTGGCTATGGCGGGACCGCCACCCCTGGCGCCACCAGCAGCGTTTGCCACCAGGCAGGGTATGAAGATAAGCTAACTAAATGTTCCTTTAAGTAAAATCTATCTGCAATGAAAATTTCTTGAACGCGTTTGCCGTTATTGACGCGCTCATAAAAGTCGTTATAGACGACCACGCAAATATCTCACTTGCGCATGTTAGGTCGTGATGTTGCGCGCATTTTATTTGCTTATTTTGATCTCGACCAAATCCAACTTGACGCGTGTTGAACGGTTTTTTGAATGCGATGCGAAACGCTTTTCAACCAACGGCCAGTGATGCCTATTTTTGAAAGGAAGGAAATGACCGAATGTCCCAGAAACCCACGGCACCCAATTTCAATAGGCATCACGTGACACGTCCAACCATTTTCCAAAAATATACTTGATTTTTTTTCAAATATAACTGAAAGGCGCATAAAAGTATTAGGTTGGTGCAAAAATAATGACGTAATAATGTCGTTTTTTGACGTATTTTTAACGTCAAAAAACGACATTATTACGTCATTATTTTTGCACCAACCTAATGCAAGTTGTTTGACATTGTCAAATAGTGTGATTTACTTTTCTTTTTCTTTTCTTAAATCTCGCTCCTCTCTTAAGTATTATTATTATTATTATTATTATTATTATTATTACTATTATTATTATTATTTTATCGATTACGGTGAGTAACTTTTCATTGCTCTTCCCCCCACCACTTGTTTTAATATATTTGTATATATTATATGTTAATATATTCGTTTTTTAAAATATCTTTCTTTCATCAACTCTGATATTTTTCAACATCTCTTTGTAGGCTGTTCACGGATCACCCGGAATATATTGATTATTTCCCAAGTTTCCGCGGGAAAAAGTTAGAAGAGTTCAATACGAAAGCTACTTTCAAGGTACACGCGAAAAACGTGTTCTATGCAATCAGTCTGATTGTGGACACCCTTGACGATGCCGATGAGCTGGTTGAAGTGTTGCTCAAAACCGGAAGGGATCATCATAGACGAGGCGTTCCCATATCCGCATTTCATGTAAGTTCTTCGAAAAGAGTTCTGGTTCCATGCACATATTCTCGTGCATTCATTTTCTAAACTCCCACATCGAAGTCAAGGAACCGATTTAGAATCGAACTCACGAGCCCAACAAATTGCTTTACACGATCAGCTTGCTAATTTCGTGCTGTGATAGAACCCCCCACACCTCCAATCATACACACACAATTCTGAAGACTTCTCATAACATTCCATCCACAATATTTTATAATAATGTAATGTTATATTAATAACGTCTGAAAAGTATACCAGACTAATTTTATCATACGTAAAATAACTGTTTATTTACATCAAATCCATCAAATTAATTTCAGCTGAATCAAGGTTATGTTTATTTCGGGTTTTACTTCAAGCGTTCGATTTTCTTACGTGGCTAAAAGAGATTCTGTTCCTGTCCAAGCCGATCGGACATTTATATAACGTCTTAGGTGTGCATATCCTAAGTTCATCTGTGTTCAATTCTTTGTTAATCTTAATGCACCCACCGACATCCTTTGAGGCCAGATTCCGCATTGGTGGCTTTAAGACACCTTCTTGGTTAAACCTTGCAGCTTGCAGATCTTTTGACATTCTGATGTGACACCGAGTACAAATCTTACTTTGGTATCTCTTAGGACGAACACAGTACACATTATTGTCACCGCCGAGCAACTCATCTTAAAATCAAAGGTGCATGATTGATATGAAATTCGATTCATACTTCTGGTATTTCTTGGTGAGAATCACATACTACAGTTTGAAATTCATAAAAAATTTGGACACAATAATTCTCCTGAATAGTTAAGAGAATAAAAAGTACCTTTTATGTACTTAGTAACTATTTTGAATTATTTATTTACTTTTTACTAGTGTTTACCCAATACAAGGCCCAAGATTGACTCAAGGTAGAGGGTTACTGTGTTGCGTTGTAATAACGTAAGTAAAGGCAAGAAGTCAAGTTCTTGGGGCTATTTAGGAAAGATAATAGCTAAGTCTAGTCTTGAAATGGTCAAGATTTAGTTGGGCAATAACATTTCATAGTTCAGTCGGAGACATTAGAAGTATAGCGTGGAAGTAGACTTTAGAAGGAACCGGAAACCCAGTTGTAAAGAGGAAACAAGGGATAAACCTCTACTCTTGTTCAAAAGACCAGAGAGACATGTGAAGCGGACAATAGGAGAACCTATATTTATTTACTATTTTCAAGTATTTAATCTGTTGCGTTCACTTACGCATAAATTCCCTTCCGAAAGGCACAGACCGATCTCTTTTTCCTCATCCCCACCAATTGTGGATTAGATAGAAGGGTAGAAACCAATGTAAGAGAAGGAAAATATATACATTTATATAAATATAAAAACCGTAGAGAAGACAACAGGAAACCATTCCACTATCTTTCCAAAGAAGTTATGTCTGTTTACAGACGATAATAAAGAAAAGGAATCTCTGCAGAGTCATGAATGCTTACGTTCTGATGGCTCATGGCATTAAAAATATTTCGAGAATTCCTGAGACTTGACTATTGCTGAACGAGACAAAACTTCATAAAAACAAAAGACTAGAAATTAGAGGCATATACTTTATAATCTATATAAAATAAATGATAACAAACCGAAATTATTTGTGTTTGCTTATCCATTTTTGATGACTGTATTCAAAATAATGATGAAAATACAATAAATCCTTGTTTAATATTATGCTTAAATAACATCGAAAACTCTTCAGTTGAGGTTTGTCCGCATAACGTAACGATTACCGGCGCGGAAAGTGGAGTCGGAGTGCCGAATTCAAATTGCGTTCACTTTCGCACAAATGGCCTTGGGAAATGTATGAATCTATCTCTTCCCACCAAACAGAAGCATAGACTGGACACTCTCCCAGACTGGTTGCCAACCATGCCCAGAAAGACAAATCAGAATCCAAAACGTGTTTGGCTTGGAGCTGACAAAACCACACCGTAAACAAAAAAAGTACTTGCTTCGGAATACCGTAGATGCAAGAACTTGTGTGGTAAGTCTATGGCTCTATTCTCCACAGGAATGTCTGAGGGAACTAAGTAGAATGATGAGAGTTCTTTGATTTGATTTCAAACATCAATTAGGTTTCTATGCCTTCGGTTTAACGAATCGGTTCTATCTGATTTAAAACTGAATCGAAAAATATTACCCGAAGGTTAACCTGTCCCTTAAAAAGTAAGCTGATTATGAGGGAAAACACTTAATTTTTATAGTTTTTCATTAGTCTGACACAACTTTATATTCCAGTGTAAAACTCATTGATATAAAAACAAAACAAAAAACAAATGATAGCTTTGCTTACAGCAGCAGGGATTCTAAGAAAATAATATATTTCTATCCGAGTATTTTTCCTTGAGTCATTCACAAATATGGCGGCAAGTGTACGGTTACGTTTAGATTATGATATTTTCAATGAAAATGAAAGTAAAATGCTATTCTCTATAAATTGTTGAAGTATAATATATAAAAAAAAAACTATATGAGACATTTGCGGTGGGAGGATTTTATTGCGCTGATCTTTTAAGCAAGGGACAGCTTGCCAGCCTTAACATTCTACATCATCGTTTTTATCCGTTCTCAAAAACTGACCACTGGCTTCTTCTTCTACATACTGTATCCCATCGGAACGATCACGGCGATTACGGCTCTCCTCATTTTCTTTGTAGCTCTTAATAACGTTTGTCTTTTTAGGATCTTTCCCATCTCCCGTTCCGCCATCCATTCACACAATCTCGTCAGGTAGGTAACCCGCCGCCACACACTATTACTTTTGCCTTCGATATCTCCTCTAAGTGTCAAATTCTGCAAGCCTTCCTTCTCACTATGTGTCCAAGAAATTTCAACTGTCTCCATCTTATTCTAAGAGTCGATTTTTTTTATCATTTTCCTTAAAACTGGTTGCTTAAGCGCTTCGTCATTGGTATTCTTAGCATCTTTCTGTGGCACCATATTTCTCTTCCCTCCAGCCTTCCTTTTCTCTGTGAGGAAATTACCCAGCATTCACTGCTGTATAGGAGGATAGATATTATATAGCAGTTCAGCACCGTTTTGTTTGTTTCTAACGCACTTTCTCTGTTTCATAATACTTCACTTGGCTTTTAGAAGGCATCTTTTGCTATTCCAATGCGCGTTCGGATTTTGGTATCACATTTTCCATCCACTTGCCAGACATTTAAACTTCTGTACAAAACACTTGCTAGATATTTAAACATCTGTACCTGCTTTCACCGAAGCAAAATACATAACCCACTATTCTTGCCATCGGTTTGGGCACCTCGACGTGATGTAATGGTTAGATAACTTGTCTTGCTAGATCAGTTACGATTGATTAGTGAGTTTGATCCTCACTGGGTGCCACATACTTTCGGCTTTGTGCCACATCTAAGCCGCGCTTAGAAAATCACTATTCTTGCCATCGGTTGTATTTTGCTTTTAGTCGGGACTAGCTTTTAAAATGTCTTTTTTAATGATAGTTTTTTTTTGTTATTTATTATTTATTCATTTATTTATAAATATGTTTGTTTGGTTTCAGGGCCTGGCTATTGTCTTCGACAAATTCATGGGAGAAAGATTGGGAAAAGCCTATACACCATTGGCTAAGGCCTCGTGGATGAAGGCATTGACTGTAGTTAATGCCGTCATCGAAAAAGGAATGGAAGAGGTGAAGCAAAGTGATAAACAAGAAACAGAAGGGCAGAAACAACAAGCCGCTCAAAAATAAAAGTTCCCTAATTGCAGCTGTCGCTCCTTCACTTCATCTTTTTCTAACTCCTACATACTCCTCCTCCTCATTTACCCCTCACTATCTTATGTTATTCTATCAATAAATCCACCTCTTTTTCTTTGTATCTCTCTCTCTCTTCCTTTCTCTGTATCTCTCTCTTATTCATATACCTGCCTTCTCTTCAAATATATACCTCCCCACTCTCTATTTATCTTACTTAAAAATGCTCTCTTACTAATTGCAGAGCATCTCAACAAATCGCCTCAACCCATGCAAATATTTTGTGTCAAACGTTAGAAAAACCAGAATGTAATGTCAGACATTTTAATAATCAGAAAACTCGAAAATCTCATGTTAAAACTTCAATGGCCGCCTCAGAAATGGTTCTACTATTACATGGTTTATAGTTAGATAAGAAATAATTGCTAATGGTCAGATTTTCGCATTATATGTCTCTGTTAAGGTGAAATATTGTGAATCAATAGTTATTGTTAAACAAACAAATAAAGCTCTAATTCTTTTTTTAACGTTGTACCTGTTCTCATTGTGATTAGATTTCTTTAACGTTGAGGCAACCAGCTGACAGTGTTAGTCATTCAGCTTGGCAGGGCTGAATACTTTGAAGCCTGTTTCTAAATCCGAGATATATCAACAAATCGAAAACGACTAAAGATAATGAAACTCATAAAATTAAGTAAACAATTATAACACCGGTTGGTACTCATCACACACTACAAATATTAGTTCTCTCAGTTTGTTTATAAAAAAAGATTAATTAAATTTACAATGGAAACAACTTGAAGGCCTCAGTCATGTATCTTTTAACAAACCCGCAAATGTTTATAGAAATTAATTGTAGTCAAATATATTACTTATATAATGTTTACAAAGTATATGGCTGATTTTATATTTTTAATACAAGTATGGATATTTTTTGTTTTTGGTTTTAAAAATTGGATGTTCAAAATTCGTAAAAAATATTGGTTATGGGATTTCGAATTAAAAAAAAAAGATGATTTTTATTTTTTGTTTTGTTTTTATAAGTTGAATGATCAAAATTCGTAAAAGAAAAAATGGTGTTGGGATTTCGAATTTCAAAAAAAAAAAAGAATTTATACAATTAAAATTCGATTTTACTTATTATTTTAAACATTCCTATACTTTAAAAAATGTTATAGTCATTTTCCTTCATCAAATTTAACGCTTCAAACTTAATTCAGATAAAGACCAATAAACTGAATTATATTCTCACCCCCATTACCTTACTTTTTCTCCTGCTTTTTCTTTCTTTTCTACCCTTCTTTTCTTTTGTCTCTTTCTCTCTCCCACCCCGCCTCATTCATTTTGTTCTCTCCTCCGCTCACTTGATATTATATCATCGATCTTATAACATGCTATAATATCTCACTTTATAACTAAAATATACTTTTAATTAGAGTTACACGGGGAGACCACCATGCATGCAGACGCTCACCAGCATCTAAAAACTATACGTCATGCTCTTTGAAGACGCAAAAAAAAAGCAACTGAGCGTGTGTATGCACAACCAATATATAAGTGTAAAGAAGTTTAAATAATTTCTTTCTGAGGACGTTTAGATGTTATTACTTCTCTACTGATTCGACGACCACAGAAAATTGCATATCGTTACAAAGTTTTATGTTGCCAAAGAAGTAAAAATTAATAAGCAAATCAAAATTTTCTCAAAAGTTCAAATTCGCTCGTCAAAAAAAAAAAAAAAAAAAAAAAAATATATATATATATATATATATATATAAAAGAAAAGAAAAATTGTAATATGAACAAAGTGGTTGCCTTTAAGACTTAGCTTTCAGGTATTGCATTATGTGTGTCCACGTTTAAAGTCGCAGTTCAGTTCCTAATAGGGGCCTGTTTCGGGAGTTTTTCATTCCCAGAACAAATGTTGTTATTTTTTTCACGGACGCTTAAAAAAAAATAAAAAGAAAGGTTCATAAAAGAATAAAAAAAAATATCTTTGTAATATTCACTTTCAAAAATATTTTCACGGAACTTCGAAGAGGTTTCTTTCTCCCAAATCGAGCGATAAACATTCAACAGGTCGCCCTACAGTCATCCCACCCGTAATCCACCCGTAATCGTCGGGATATTAGAACCTGTGTATCTTCTTGAAATTTTTCTATTTTCATTTTTTCATAATTTATAACAGGAAAATGACTTTCCTTTTCATTTCTTCATATTACTTTTCTAACGTAAATTTGTTTTGTTGTGTTTTAATTTTATCAATTCAGGATGTTTTTAACCAAAAGTATTGTTAATCATTTGTTACTACAAATATATATATATATATATATATATATATATATATATATATATATATATATATATATATATATATATATATATATATATATATAATGGTGCACACGAGCATCTGGATATGCATCTATAAAAGTGTTACATATAGATTCACGCACGCGCACAGGTATCTGAAACAGTCACGTGACTATGCGAGTCAATAAAACAAATTTGGGACGCACGTGCACACAGATACACACACAGACACCCGCACTCTCACGTGCACGCTCGCTCGCACACACACACACACACGCGCGCGCGCGCGCACGCACTACAGGAAAGTCAAACCACGCTTACAGTCATACATATAGACCCAAATCTACGCATACTTAGTCCATATTCGCATAGACGCGGAGGTGTATAAATCCTTTATAAAGTACAGTAGTGATTTCGAGCCTTACTGGATTGCTTATAACCCGTGGCCTTGTGCCAGATTAGAGTTAGTAAAGTTTGTTTTTTTTCCAAAAATTTGAAAATCAGTTTATAAAAATGAAAGAAAAAAATAAGTGAAATTTAATAAAGAGAAACTTTGAAATCTATTTTTAGCGATTCACCAAATTTAGCTATGTCCGATGGAAATTCACAATATTCGAGTGTACGATATTTTTATAAGCAATTCGTTTATAAGCAATTTGTATTCAAATTTGACTAACACTTAAAGAACCCCATTACGAATGCCAATGTGGCTTAAGCAAATCAAAAGAAAATTAAAAAAAAATAAAATCATGCAAAAAGATTTATTAAAAACGTGATTTTATAGTAGATTCTAGAATTCTACAAAATCTACTAGTTTAGTTACATTGAAATGTCGGCAATGTTTAACTTTTGTGTCCGTAAAAAAACGGAGTGTCAAAAGAACGATTTTTTCACTTGACGCTGCTATTATTTTAACTACCTTCACTCCTCGGCAATTTTTATTATTTTAAAAAGCGATGATTAGAATTTTAATAAAAGCTAAACATATGAAAGTGAATTTATACATTTTCTTTTTTCTTGGGGATTGACAATAAAAACATCCCCGATTTCTCGAAGCTTATTATCTAAATGAATATTGACGAATCAGATTAGAAGAATTGGGTCATACATAAACAGACTCTCACATACAACTAAGTTCACGCTTAGGATCCTTTAATATTGTTTCACACACAAATACACACACTCTTTCTCTCTTTCTCTCTCTCTCTCTCACTCTCTCTTACATACAAACACTATTACACACGCACGCTTTCTCAACTAAGCATACTTTCGCATATATGCCCATTTTCTCTCGTACACGCACGCATGCACACACACACTCCCTCTTTCTATCGTGAAGTCACACTCCGTCGTTTTTACTCATACACACACACTCACACACAGTTTCTTTCTCTCACACACGCGCATTATTTCTCTTATGCACTCGCTCTGTCTCACACATACGCGCACACCCTTTCTGTGTCAAACACACTCTCTAGCACGCTACTTTCTCTTTTCACTAATAAACTAGCCGCTTCCCCCCTCACTACACACAGTCACGTTTTCTTTTTCCTGAAAAACAAACACTTCCGCCCCAAACACTATCTTTTTCTCTCTCTTTCACACCTTCACACGCGCAATCTCTCTCACTTCATCTCTCTCTTTCTTTCTTTCTCTCTCTCTCTCTCCATCTCTCAGACAGAGAGAGAGAAAGAGAAGGAGAGAGAGAGAGGAAAACACTTCCTCATCTTGTAATATGCTTTGGTTTGTAAATTTGTTTAAAATTAGACATGGATATTTTATACGAATTATTCAAGTCGTATATGTCCTCTACTCACAAGCGTAAGAGTGTGTTCATATCTCACAGCACAATGAAAAACATCTTACTTATTTTAGATAGTTTTCAATTTGACAGTTTACAGGGCTGGTCTTTCTCAACATTTTCTTTTGCCTCTTCTCGCTGAGAAAATATTGTAGTGGTCACTTCGCCACAGCGATTATTTCAATCCGGCCTTTAAAACCGAGCCCGGATCGCCAGCCATATACACACACGGCAAGTTCTTTGAATTTCTGCTTCCAAAACCTGCCATAATCGTAACAGCGAGAGAAACATCTCTTGATACATTTAAATCCCAAAATTATTTGTCTTCATTTTTAATCATAATAATTCATAATGCGAAAGGTGATTCTGGTGTTAACCACCAGAATCACCTTTCGCATTATCAACCATTTCCAAAGAAAGAAGAATTCTAAGAATTCAGATTATTTGCTTTTCTTTCCGTAATTCCTCGTTATTCTTCATTGGTGTCTACTAATTCATTGAATAGCGCCAACTCAGAATCAATCAATCGCACCTTAATCAAAATGTCCAATCAGTCAAAGAATTGGCAATTAAAAGCATCAAAGTTGATTTCTATCCACTGATAGCATATAGCGATTTACTAAGCATGGCACAAGGCCAAAAGTATGTAGTACCCGGTAAGGATCGAACTTACTAGTCAGTCGAGCGAGATAAGCTTGCTAACCATTACACCACTTCGAAGTACTCGCTACTGTTGACCTATAGCCATACTGTTGTGGATTCCGAGATGAAATTCGGTCCCCAATGAATGACAAACGCAAGAAATAAAGATAAGAAATTAAATGTATTTACACAATAATACAATGGGTAATACTGTTAGTAAATCCAGGAATGCTGTTAGTAGCAATAATAATAATATATATATATATACAGTCTCGAA
>OZ010574.1:99168451-99355951 GCA_963932145.1 Acanthosepion lycidas | reverse complement strand
TTAACTTTGAATTTCCCTCTGAATTTCCGGGATGAGGAGTTATCATTATTTACATTATTTATATTCGGACTAGTGTACCCCCTCTTTGTTGATTTTATCTCAACGTTTCGGCCGTTGTGCCCTTCGACTTTCATCAATTGTATATCAATCCGGGTAACCTACAGGGAATTTTGAACTGATTCCTACGGAAGTAGACTGTTCTAGTAGTTCCAATGCAGAAGCACCAGCAGCAGCAGTTAAATATGACGGGCAGAAACAAAAGAAGCAACAGCAAAGGCAGCACTAATCAGCGGGCAGGTTATATTTAAAGCTCCAAGTTCTCTACAGAGAATTGTCCTACACGGCAATAGCCTAGCGGACGTTTGTGAATTTGGTGACATATTAATTGCGTGTTCAATCCCTATGTACTTGAACACAGCGATTAAGCAGTACTAAAATTAAAAAAATAGACAATATACCCCTAGACATGAATAATGTGTAGATTAAATAAAGGGATCAATTCAGAATTCCCTATAGATTATCTAGATGGATATACACGGAGGACACACCCTGATAGCAACAATAGTCCAAATATAGAGTAAGTGTATATTCTTGGGTTTTCCGTTGCCATCTCCACGATCTGAATTCAGTTTCCCTTCTTTTAGAATGGTTAGAAAGCCCAATCTACCCTGCTGTGTAACCAATAAGAGGACTTGTTGAAAAGTGAATGTCACAAACAAGGCCGAAATTTGAACTCGTTTCGCCGATTCTATTTTCCATACCGATATCCGTTACACGACCCACACAACCTATAAATGCCGTACATAATGTTATATATCTTGTAAACTTTTAGTAAAGTTTAGTTCAGTAATAGCTGCATAAAGGAAAGAAAACACTTCCAACTGGAAGGAATTTGATTATTTCTTTCTACAAACGTCTACAAAGATGGCAACCAGGTGAAAGCTGAGCAAAAACATTATTCAAAAAAAGTAGAAATGTCGGAGATATAAAGAAGTTATCAGGTCGACGATGCAAACTGGCCCTAGAGTTCCAACTACTATAATCGAAAATACCTTGAAGAAGACTGGATTACAAAACAGACAACTGCGTAGGAGACCGATACTGGAATGCGGATAAAAAAGCATGTTTAAGTTTTTTATGCAAGAGAATAAGAATAAAGATTCAACTTGTTCTCTTTGTATAAATGTTTTATATGCCTTCTCTCAGACTCTGAAAAAGAAAAGCTAGCGTATATTTTTTTTTTTTTTAAAGTATCTTCTCTTCATGACATCAACCTCCAAAATTGTTCTCTGCACAGAGTAAACTTCATTGTGATTGGCCGTTAACGGTCACATGACCGGCTAAGTTCAGTGCATATTAATTAGGGAGTAAGAAGGGAAATTAATCCAGCAAACGTTTTTTAACTTATTTTTATCAGATGGTGTACGAGACTGAAATGCCATAATCTTAAAAATCTTTAGTCTTCAAAGAAGAAAACGAGTTTTCTTTATTTATCCCAATGCAAAAACATGGAGAGTAGGGTCAAATATATATATTGGTTGTACAAAATATACAATATAGTGGGGATGTCTCTTGGAATGTCCTGGTGTCGTCTTCTAGTCTCAGCAAGAGGTCGCTCACAGGAGTGTCAGATCAAAGTATCGACATCTTAGACAGTCGCCTGAGTTTATTAAAAGCTGAAGTCACCAACAGGGCGGCATGTCATGTGTTTGTGATCTTCCAAACAAAAAGGAATGAATGTGAAAAAACAAAATATTAGATTTCTTTTTTGAAACACCATAACATAAAATTTAGTGATCATGTCTGAAATTTTTTTTCACTTGCAAAATGCTGCCCCCATAAAGTTACCGCCCGGGGTCCAGGGCCACGTGCAATTGCAAAACTCCCTTCTGGTTTAGGCCACAAAGATCTCCCATTAAAATAATTTCAACTTCTTTTCTGTTTTCACAGAAATATTAAATTTCATAACCATATCAATAAAATATAAAATTGATTTAACTAAAAATTTCAACATTTTCACAATTGATTTTGGAATCATTGAAAAAGAAAACATCTTCGGACATTTTATTTTTATTAAAAATAATTTTAAAACAATCCAAAAATTATTTAGGTTGATTATCGTGATACAAAAACATGGTTGGGGGGGATATATTGGTTGTACAAAATATACAATATATGTCTCTTGGAATGTCCTGGTGTGGTCTTGTTGTCTCAGCAAGAGGTTGTTCAAAGTGGGACCAGATCAAGGTACCACCATCACAGACAGTCATCCGAGCTTATTAAAATCTGAGGTCGCCAACAGGGCAGCATGTCATGTGTTTGTGATTTTCCAAACAAAAAGGAATGAATGTGAAAAAAAAAATGAATTAGAAACAAAATATTAGATTTCTTATTTGAAACATCATAACATAAAAATGAATGATTGTGTCTTCAATTTTTTTTTTCACCCGCAAAATGCTGCCTCCATAAAGTGCCCCCCGGGGCCTGTGGCCTGGGGCCTGTGGCCTGAGGCCCAGTCACACCAACCTAGGTCTGCCACTGCATTTCCATTGTGTCGTTTTTCTTTAAACTTTTAAATACTTCTGAATAGGCATTTTTGTACAAACCTATGCGTTTAAATGTTCTGTCATGTCTTGATTTCCTCTTTGCTAGCTCTTTATCTATCGACAAAAGATTAAATAAATCTTTACGTGAATTGAATTATTTAATAAATTATTTGGTGCGTATAAACCGGTTTACAGTTTACAGCACTTGTAAAGAAAGCATTAGGTTATCTTTACAACACTTGATGCAAATTCTTTATTCCCAACGAAAAAAGAGACGATTTACAATAAAAATTCTTTTCATCAAATTTAAGGTCGTTTTTATCATGAAGTCGCTAAAATAGCATGATAAAAACGACCTTAAACTTGATGAAAAATTTTTTTATTGTATAAATGTTTATGTTATTATTAAGAGGAAAGACCATAGTATTTTTTGATTATTTATTGAAAATTTTTAATCCTTCTTAGCATGTCCGAAATTTTAGTTAAAAATCGTGGTGTTTTTTTGAGTCAGCGAAATTATTAGGTTGGTGCAAAAATAATAACGTAATAATGTCGTTTTTTGACGTTAAAAAATACGTCAAAAAACGACATTATTACGTCATTATTTTTGCCCAACCTAATACTAAAAAATCGATATCAGCCATTTTTTTAGGATTTTGTACGCAGAAGTCAAATTCTCGTTTAAAATCCTTGCAAAAATTAATTATGTATTTTTCAAAATTTACCTGAAGAAAATTAGAAAATTTAAGATTTATTCAATATATTTTGAAAGAAACATAACTTAGTTTCTTCGCAAAAAAAAATAGTTTAAAATAAGAGAAAACATGTCTTAACAATGGTGACGATTGACAAGTGATGGCTTCATCACGTATTGACAGTTACGGAGAGACAGAAGTGATATAACCTTTTCTAGTTTTTAGTGAACCAGCTTATGTACTTCGTAATTTTTAAAGTAAGAAAAAATTTTAGTAGTTTAGTATTTTTATTTTTATTTTTTAACTACTTTAGCTTTCAGCTTACGTTTGCTGATACTTTCTGGAGAAATTTAAAAAATACTATAAAATTTTTGATGAAAAATGAATTTTCAAAAGATTTGTTTTCATTTTTTACAATTTAAAGCTGAATAATTTATAAAGATTTTAAAGTTCATCTTAGATAATTTTGGGGGGGCATATTCTTATTAAGACTATATTTACTAATCATATATTTTAAAGCTTATTACAATCTGAAGATCCCAACTATTTTTATTTTTCCGCCGTCAATAAATCGATTAACACATCAGAAAAACTACGTGATGTTTTCACATTCCTTGGGGCCATCCGTACATTTGAAATAAACCTTTTTTTTTAATGACACAAGAACAATTTTAAATTCTATTTGTATATAATGATCGTTTGCATGTTGTAATAAAGCTGTAAAATTTATAATCTGTATAGATATATATACTTAATAACACCAATAGACAGCTTTTTCACTAATTTTAATAGATTTAAGAACTTTAGTGTAAAAATTGTTAAATCCTAAAAAAACATGTAAGAAGTAACAAATAATTGTTGTAAAAATTTATTTTTCACCGGAAAAAATTTTGTTTTCAAACAATATTGTCCTTATTCTTAAAAGCAACTATAAGCTTTTGAAATTAAATGATATTTTTGTTTTATTAAGTTTTTTATCTTACAATTCAGAACTGAATTTCGATAACTGGTCGTTCGATTTTACAAAAAAGAAATTGAGGGTTTAAATTATTCAAAGGCTTCTGCTTTTAACTAATCTATTCACTAAGAAACGGCATTGAATTTCTAGAGGTTTCATACAACTAGGTAGGGGGTGTAACAGATGTAAAAAATATTTTTACCATGACTTTCAAAATAAAACATATTTACATTAATTTAAATCATTTGTGAATAAGTCCTGTGAAAGTTTCATTAAAGTATTTTTTTTATTATTATTTTTTGCAAGATTTTCAAAATTTACGTCTGTCACTGCAAAAAAAGCCCTAAAATTTGCAATGTCATTTATTAATGATATTTTCGTAAAGAGAAATATGATTTTTTTATTCAAAAATTAGAATGTTCTAAAAAGGATGCAAAATTTTTTTAAATAATGAAAAAAATATTTTGGTCTTTCCTGTTAATAATAGCAAAAGCGTTTAGACGATAAAAAATTTTCCTTTCATCAAGTATAAGGCCATTTTTATCATGCTATGCTCTTTTTTTAGCGATTTCATGAAGGTACTTAAATTATGGAGAAATAAAATTGTTTTTCCTTTTTTGAAGTTGCGCTCCTTCCAGAAGTCTTTGGGGCGGAAAATTAAAATTATAAATAAAATAAAACAAAATATATCATTTTTACAAATGTTTTTGTTAGATCATGATTTATATTTTTCTCTTATTGTCTTTGAAATTTGATAATATTTACATTATTATTAATATGTTAATTGAAATTTCCGATATTTTGTTTTACATATCACCTGATACTGATTAGATTTAAGGGCAAATCTTTGAATCAAAATAAGGATTATAGTTTATTTTGATAGTAAATGATAACACACATGGGTTTTAAGAAATATTTGGGTTTTATTGCTTTATTGCCCCAATGATATATTTTATGAGTCCGTGGGGGTAATCCTGGAACAGACCACCATATACAGTCAGAGCACCTACACACAACATTGGCCTGAACGGTTATCTTCAAAATGTAAGTTTAATTCTTTTTATTATTATTTTTTTCATAATTGAAACATTTTAGAACAAAACACCCTGAATTTAGATTAAAAAATTAAGAAGAGGCTATTTTGCCGGCCTCTGCACAATAACGACACCCTCGTTATATTTTCAACATAATTGCTATGACGGTATGAAAGAAGTCTAAACTATTAGGTTGGTGCAAAAATAATGACGTAATAATGTCGTTTTTTGACGTTAAAAATACGTCAAAAAACGACATTATTACGTCATTATTTTTGCACCAACCTAATATTTATTCATAAAAAAAACATCACTTTACTTATATGGTTAGATTTAAGATATGCAACCCCCAAAATTTTCAGCTTATTTTTAAAGGAATGTTCTCTTTATAGTAGCAGCAGGAGCCAGCCTCGTTCGTACGCTTTTTATTTGAAGTAATGCTAACATCTTGATTATATCATTATTTTCCATTCGAGTTACATTTTCGAAGGATTGTCTTCAAGACACGCGCTCTTCATTCACACAAGCCATTTTAAACATTGATCTGAGAAAGCTATTGTCTACAGCAGACGGTTTAGATATTTCTGAACGAATCTGATGCCATTCGTGACATCCGTATGAAAGGCTCGGTCAGATGATGTTATATAAGAACATACCTGGAGTTTTCAGGTTAATGTTTTGGTATTGTAGCAATTTGCGGTGTTGGGCGAAACTATCCCTGGCGCAGCCTGTGTTCAATTTCTTTGTTTCCGGTACTAAATTTTTCTAACTGATCCATACACTTATAGCTTAATGGATTACAGCTTTGATTGGTGGATTTGGTGGCATAGTAATTATGAGTCTAACACCTGATTAGGGCAGTGAACTCAGTCGAAACGCTCAATAACTGAGCAGTACTAAATAAATAGACGCGATGTCCCTAGACGTAAAGGTAGCGGATCGAGAAAAATCTAATCCCGTAGATTAATTAAAAGGTTCTGTTCGAAATTCCCTGAAGGTTACCCAGAGCGAAAAGAACCTGATGAAAACCGAAGGACAAAACAGTCGAAACTTTATTTTAATAAAATGAATGAATAGTAAATGATGATAACTGTCCATCCCAGAAATTTTGACAGAAAAGGAGAAACGTTTTCTTTAATTTTCACAGGTATGAAACTATTCAATTGTATGTGTTATGGAGTGGTTTCACAGTGGAGGCTTGTATTTGTACTAAGTCGGTCCTAAAATAGGTTCGACGTACAAAACGTTAGGAACTTGATATAATAGGTAATGACGCAGAGAAATCTAGTTGTGGTCGCTGATACTTTAGTATCCGAGTAACAGTCGTCCGGCATCGACTGACTGACCGATCCCCTGAGCGACTCCCTCTACTCCTACTTATTATAGGTGGGTGAATCTATTAACTATAGCGTAGGTATGTTCCACTATAACACACACCCGTAGGAGTAAACAGTTTTATTTATTTATTGTTTTTTAGCAACATCGTAGCGTATCTCCTACGTTTTGGATCTTTTTCTCCTGGATCGGCGTACCTCAGGTAAAATTGTTGCAGGCGTTGTTAGATCAAACGTATCGAAAATCACCTCCATCGGCGTTTCTTCCGCGGGACCGCTATCAACCACATCTGAAGCACGTCGTCTGATCTGGTTAATTTGCCTTCTGCACGTGAATTTTTCGCCTTTCACCAAGTACATCATATTGCCAATCAGCTTTTCTATTTTTCCAATCTCCCAGAATAATTTATTCTGCTTATAGACCTTAAAATATATTTTTTTCACCAGGATTGTATTTTTTTACTTGAATAAATTTTTCTCTACCTGGCTTTGTCTTTTTTGGTAATAATTTGTCGAAGACAGATCTTACTCAACGTGCAAACATCACCTCGGCTTGCGACTGTGAGGCTGGTGTTTCGTTATTTGGGGTAATTCTGTATACCTGTAGAAACTTCTGTAGGGCTTCATCTGCAGGTATTTCCCTAGTTTTCTTTAGAGCTCTTTTCAGAGTGTCCACAAATTTTTCAGCTAACCCGTTTGATCTTGGGTGATATGGAGCTGTGGTAACATGTTCGACATTGTATTCCTTGCAGAAATCTTTAAATTGTTTCGACGTAAACTGCCTTCCGTTGTCCGTCACAATTGTGTCCACTACACCAAACCTTGCAAACAATTCCAGCAGGAAGTTTTTAGTACTTTGCATCGTCGGATTTCTTATCCTTTGTATCTCAGGCCCTTTCGAGAAACTATCCACAACTATGATGTAATGGTATCCATTCAATGGACCTGCAAAATCCACATGTAACCAAGACCATGGTAAGTCTGTTTTTGGCCAGGGGTTAAATTTTATTGGGGGTGCCTTTGCAGCTAAAGCACAGCCTTTACATTTTGCCACTGCGTTCTCAATGTCCCTGTCCATATTCGGTCAATATACAAAACTTCGCATTAGGCTCTTCATCCTAGTGCTGCCCGGGTGACCAGTATGAAAATCCTTTAGTATTTGCTTCTGCAGTGTGTATGTATTCACCACACGTTCTCTGTACAACAATACTGTATCACAAAGCGAAAAAACATTTGTTGTGTACTGGTCCCTCTCGGCTATTTTTTCTTTTATTTTCAAAATATACTTGTCCCTGGTGGCTTCTTTTATTTTCTCTAGAGTTACCGGAAGTTCCCGAACTACATTACACACAGTAAATTTCAGCTCTTCTTCTGACTTCAGTGAGGCAATTACAGTGTCTTCTAATGGTTCACTCATTTTTGGAATTAACCTGGACAGCCCATCAGCATAGCCAAATTTATTCGATGGTATGTACTCCACGCTGAAGTTATAGTTTAGCAATTTTGTACCCCATCTCTGTAGACAGTTGGCTGTATGTGTCAGCAAACCCTTTTTCGATCCAAAAATCGAAATTAGAGGCTTATGGTCGGTTTGTAACTTAAAATGTCGACCGTGGAGAAAACGGTGAAATTTTGCTACTGCAAAAATTATTCCTAGCGCCACTTTCTCTATCTGAGAGTAATTCTTCTAAGCCGGAAGTAGTGCTCTAGAAGCATGCGCAATTGGTTTTACTTGACCATTTGTCATTTTGTGTAAGATACATGCTCCTACTCCATACGCACTTGCATCGCAAGCTACTATGATCTCTAAATCCGGGTTGTAATGGGTTAAAAATAATTCCGAGGTTAACACTTCCTTTATCTTTTCAAATGCTTTTTGGTATTCATTAGTCCATTTCCAGGGTTTTTTTTTCTTCAGTAGTTCATTTAATGGTGCCTGCAAATCATACATTTTAGGGATGTAATAATTGGCTAATCCCAAAAGATTTTGTAATGTGGTAATATCATTCGGAGCCGGCATATCTTTTATAGCCGCTGCTCGCTCTTGGTCTGGCCTTCTACCATTCTTATCGATGATCTGCCCCAGATATTTTATTTTCTCCATAAAAAATGCACATTTGTTTTCCTTGAGTTTAAATCCAAAATCCTGTATTCTTGAAACTACTGCATTTACATGTTCCACGTGTTCTGCTATACTTGTACTTCTCATGAGGATGTCGTCCAGATACGCTACCGCAAAATCTAGACCACCCAACATCGAATCCATTACTTGTTGGAAAATGGCGACGCTAACTTAACCCCAAAAGGTAGTCTGTTAAATTTATACAGACCTCAATGTGTATTTATACACAAAAGTTTTGACGTTTCTTTTTCTACCGGTATTTGCAAATATGCGTCGCTGAGGTCTATCTTCGAAAATATTGTGCCTCCATTAAGCTTCGCAAATATTTCTTCCTCTGTTCGTAGAGGATAATTATATATTATAATTATATATTATATTATTATATATATTTGAGTGCTGAATTTAAACCCGTGGAAAAATCAGCACAAACACGAATTTCTTTAGACTGTTTCTTTCACGTATACCGTCGGTGTTGCCCATTCACTATAATCAACTTTTTTAAATACACCGGTTTTCTCTAATCTGTCCAATTCTTTATCTATCTGTTCAATTGAAGCAAACAGCACATTCCTTTTCTTTTTGAATACCGCCTGAGTGTTTTCTTTTAGCTGGAATTTTGCCTCCATCTTGGTACACCTGGAGAAAAAACAGTAGGAAATGTTTCCTTAAGTTTCTTTACTAATTTTGGGGCTTCTGAGTTTAAACTTTCAACCTTGTAACAGAAAGAATTTATCGGTAGATCCCATAATTGAAATTCTGTTAACCAATTCGTACCAAGTAAGTTCGTGGTATTTTTTATGACAAATAGTTTAGCTTTTCGCGTTTTTTTATTTAACGTGACGTTTGTAACAAATTCTCCAATAAATTGTATTTTTTCTCACGTCACTGACCTAGCGATTTTATTTGTCTTCATTAAAGTTGGTTTCCCCAACTTCTTCCACGTATGCAAATTTATGATAGATAGTTCGGAACCAGTGTCGAGTTGCATTTTTATTTTTTTATTACTTATTTCGACGGTAACAAATTTTCTGGTTATTCCATCGTTCACCTCGTCAGACTTTAATTTTCTTATTTTATTGTCGTTATTTTTTGACCTGCAACGCGAGCTTTTATGACCCACACTTTTACAGTTGAAACATTTTTTATTCCTAAAATTACAATATCTGTACCAGTGAAGTTCACCGCAAGCAAAACATGGCTTCGGGAGTTTTTGTTTATTTTTCTCTGGTATTTCACTTTTTGTTTGATAATCCGCCGTTTAAGATTTCTTTTTGGTAGACTGACTTTCTTTTTTGTAGCGTATTTTCCTTACATGCGAAACGACAGACTGTTCTATCTTTTTCGAATCTTTCTTTACGCTAACATGTCTTGTGCAGTCTTCTGCTAACTTCTGTATCGAAATCCTTGGTTCGTTTTCTAATTTTGACAGCACTACTTTTCTCAACTCTGCGTCTCTTTCCGATACCATCCCTTGAACAAACACTAAGCACTTAAAATTGTCAGCGCTTAACTCTGCTAACTTGAATTCTTCACAATGCTTATTCACATTGGCTGTGTACGTTACATAGTCTTGTTCGTCATCTTTCATCAGATTCAAACATTTCCACCTCTTGTGAAACAAAGATGTCTTTTTACTAAATAATTCACTTAATATATTTACCGCCTCGGTAAATGTCAACTCGCTAGTTTTTTCGGTAAAATGTAGTTTAGCAATCTGTTATGCTCAGCAGTTCCTAACTTGCTTAAAAGAAGCCTAACCTTCTTTCCTTCAGACCACGAGTAGCAGTCCTCGTTATACACGTCCGTATATTCAAAAGTTATCTCTTTATCTGGACTGTATGTGAATATTTCAATTGAATTCCATATTGTATTCTCTGTTGCTCTAATATTGTCATCTGTTGTTCCGTCTGGAACTTAAAAAATCCTGGAATATATTTTTGCATTCCTCCATCTTCGCAAAAGTTTACACAATGCTTAAATATTGTAGAGGGGGGTCCTACGAATTTGCAATTCGTGACCTATTTGAGAAAACTGTCTTATCGAGAAAAAAAATTCTTTTCTCAGTTGAGAATACGAGTGATTTTTTCGTCACTAAGTTGACGTCTTGTCTTTCGAAAAACTTTGCCAAGTTTTTTTTTTTTTTAAATGTGAATCCGAGATTTTGTCGCCGAAATAATTGTGACGACCATTTTTTTTCTTTTTCCTCCGTATGAGTACGAATTTCGTCGCCAAATGTTGTGGCGAGCGAATTTTTTTTCTTTCACCGTATGAATCCGAATCCCTTCGCCAAATTTGTTATGGCGGGTGAATTTTTTTTTTTTTCCTCCGTATGAGTACGAATTCCTGGTCGCCAAATTTGTTATGTGGCAAACGATTATTTTTTCCTCCGTATGAGTACGAATTCTCGTGGCCAAATTTGTTATGGTGGGTGATTTTTTTTTTTTTTTTTTTACCGTATGTTTACGAATTTCGTCATCAAATAATGTTGTGGCGAATTTTTTTTCTCTTCCGCCGTATGAATCCGAATCCTTTCGCCAAATAATACTGTGGCGAACGCAATTTTTTTTTTTCTCTTCCACCGTATGAATCCGAATATCTCGTTGCCAAGTGTGTTATGGCGAACGATTTTTTTTCTTCCTCCGTATGAGTTCGAATCCTCGTCGCCAAGTGTGTTATGGAGTGGTTTCACAGTGGAGGCTTGTATTTGTACTAAGTCGGTCCTAAAGTAGGTTCGTATTATCAAGATGAATTTAAATAAATGTGTATTGTGTAATGAAGTGAAAGTACTGATAAAAGGCTAACACGAGACTTAACATTTTATTCACTCCTGTATTTCGTCAGTTGCTCTCAGCCAGTCTGTGGTGCGAATGCTGCGTCACCACCTCAACCCCGAGCCCAAAATGCGAAACCTACATTCTCTGTGTGCGGTGTGTGTGAAAGAGGGCTTCGAGACTGGCTAGGGCGCTTATGAGGTACTGTAATGCTGCATTCAGAAGTCGGGAATAACCCCAGATAAAATTTTCACCTGACTTCCTTTGACGATCTAGTGGGAAAATTGAGTGCAATGTCTATTCCGACATAATAATACAACTGCATCATTTATTCCGACATAATAACACAACTGCATCATTTGTACATACAGCTATTCTACTGCTGTATCTAATTTTTCAAACGGCCCCGTTTCATATACATATTTCTGTCTGAATTTCTGGGGTGAAAAGTTGTAATTATTTACACTATTTCTATTCGTTCCTACAGGACGATGACCTAGTGGAAAAAGCGTTCGTTTGGATATTTGGTGACAAAGTGGTTGTGAGTTCAATCACTGGGTCGGGTAGTGTGTAAATTACAATGAATATAAACGGACGGACAATAACTGAAGAGTACTAAATAAAAAATAAAAAAGAACTAGACAATATCCCAAGGCAAGAACAGTGGAACGAGAACAGTCTGCCCCCCACTTAGATAAAATAAAAGGTTCGGTTCAAAATTCCTTGTAGGTTACCCAGATCGATATACACCTGATGAAGGCCTGGGAGCAAAACGACTGAAACGTTGTGATAACAACAACAAAGATGAGGAAAAGAGTCGGAATGTAAATAGCATAAATAATAATTTTATCTTTGAAAATATGTTCTCTGTAAAGCAAGCAAGATTATTCTTTCTAAATGTGAATTGAAACATAATGTGATTAATAATTTCGGAAAGATTGTATAGCAATGACAAGAATATTAAAAACGAACATCGAGGAAAACCAATGATTGCCATCAACTACGAGGCGCATCTGGACGTTGGATTAGGATTAGCGAGAGAGTCCAGTTGACAATTAGTACAGATTAGTGAGTCCGATCAACACTTGGTGCCCCATATGTGCCGGAAATAAACTATGCTTAGTAAATAACAACTACAGCCAAATGAAAAGCACTTTTGAAATTGAAAATGCGACAATTTTAACGCTCTGCAAACGTTGCACTTTTTTTTTCTGTTTCTCCTTGTATTGACAGTCATATCCTTGCGATTTCGAGCGACTTCGAACACTATTAACTAGTCTCTTCTATTCTTACTTCTCGCGACGAGAATGGTATGAAGAATTGCATTTATTAGTCATACTATTTTTCATTTGCTTTCACATTTACATTGTAAGTACTATTTAGTACCAGTGGTCACATCTCCTACTAGAAATTATAGTATTCAGCTGACTAGAATTAGTTGATTTTTGCAGTTGTTGATGACTGTGTTGCATATCATCCGACATTGATCACTGATTATCAAACTAATGTAGTAGTATGCTGATGCTTGTCTATGAATCGGAAGAGCTACTGTCCGCTTCGGGATTTTTATAGTTATTGAGATTTTCTCCTTTAGGTGACTAAGGTTTTGTCTGGTTACTACCCATTGATCTATCTGACTAGAATGAACCTTCTAAGAGACGAACTCCTGCCAGCATATTACTGCGGGTCATGGAAGCACGAAAGCCACTACACCACATATTTAATCACCGAATGTTTGTCATAGTGAAGGCGAAAAAATTGAACAAGTGGATTTTATATGAACTGATATAATTTCAAACAGTGCGTCGTTCAGTAGTGGACTTATCATAACTGCAAACAAAATCCGTTTTTAGAACGGACTTTGTTTATAATGCTTATAATGAAAAACAGAACATTAACTATAATCGTAGATGTATACGTTCATTAGAAAAATGTCTGTTTTAAAAAGTATGGTTTCATTTTCCTGTCAAAAATCCGACAATTCTTGCCATAAAACTTAATATTTCTTGATAAATTGTCTGCATAATTAAATAGATAAACGCTGTTTGGTCATGGTGAGACTGTAGTGACCTCTAAGGTGCAGGGCTGACCGATAGTATATAGCGGCCATGCGTTGTTGACTACATGGTTATTGGACATAACATTTGGGACTGTCTTAGCTGCAGGAGTTGCCAAAAAGTTTTCGATGTTTACAGCCAACCGCAATCGGGGCTCCACTCCGGGTTTTCTGACAGGATTTACTTCCATAGCCTTTTCAGTGTTTGGGGAGCGGAGGTTTAAAATCGGTGTTTTTCCTTCTCGTTGGTGGGGGGGGACTACCTTCCTGGGCTGTCGAACTTCATCTACCCGAACAGATATGAAAATACATACATCTGTATTAATTAAAGTAAATGTCACTTTATAGATTAAATATAATAAATTTTATGTGTATAAATATAAGTTAAATAAAAATAGCATTCATCTTTTATTTAGATTTTTAAAGTTAAAAATAAAATTGAAACTTTTTTCATTACATTTCAAAACTTTTATTCGGCTCGTCATTTTATGCAGCTTATCATTTGCGAATCGTTTGGGCCTTGATTGTTACGTCCGAATATGAAAGAGAATTTACAGACCAAGGCCAAAAATTACTGGCTTACTTCCCTTGGCCCTAGACAACTGGAAGGAGGTCAGACCGTGATCCATTAGACATCATTTCAATCATAAATCGTTCGACTGAAAGGATAACATGAAAGTCGGATGCTAAGCCAACAGAGAAATAATAAGGATTAACGAACGGCAGAATAGATATTCGATTATTCTGTACAATTCTGCTTAATCACTAGGAATCGTCTTCTTTAACCTCTCTCTCTCTCCCTCTATCTCTCTCTCTCTCTCCTTTTCTCACTCTATCTATATATCACTCACTCACACCCTCACTTTCCCTTTCTTTCTCTCGCTTTCTCTCTGATTTGAAGTTTATTTGATGTCAGAGAATGCAGCCCCCTTCCAAATATATGTGGTTGTCTATTGTTATTGCTTTCCGTTGGTCACTTAGCAAGCTTTCTATTGGGTTTACCTATACTTTGGTTTACTATATATATATATATATATATATATATATATATATATATATATATACCTCATTAAATAATTTAGACAAGTTTTGTCTACTTATTTTTAATATGATCCTCTCATATTCACGGACATGTTTCTTAGTATCCTTATAAAAGGAAGAAAGAAAATTACCATATTGATGCATATTCATGTATTCCGAGTAATTTCGACATTAACACAATGTCATCTTCAGTGCCTTGTTTTTATCAGAGTCTTGTTTTATCTGAGACCAATTTGTTGTGTTTATCTGAAAATTATTTTTTTATTTGTGAAGTGAAAAATGCTAAACGTATGTACTGTACGATTTTTTAAATTTATTATATAACCATACACGTGCAGAAAATTCAAGGGAGGTAACTAAGTTAAAAAGATATATTTTTTAAAACTATTTAAAACTATTAGTTAAAACCTAGATATTTTAATCTATCTACTGTAAACATTTTAAAACATTTGTGCAGTATTCATAATAAATCATATCTCACTATACATGTTAGGATGATCGTTTGAGGTGCGAAACTGTTAGTACTATATAGTGTTGATGTCTATACCCACTTCCTCTATATTTCTGTCCCTTTCACTCTCTCTCTCCCTCTCTCTCTCTCTCTCTCTCTCTCTCTCTCTCGATATATATATATATATATATATATATATATATATATATATATATATATATATATATATATATATATTATGCACTGTTACATTAGAACATGTACATACCCACTACAGAACTGTACATCTTCTTTCGATGTTGGAAAATGTTTTAACGTTTCATCACAATCGTGATTTCCCACCTGATGAAACGTTAAGATTTTTTTACGTTGAAACAAGATGTACAGTTCTGTAGTGGGTATGTACATGTTCGAATATAAAAGTGAATAATATATATATATATATATGTGTGTGTGTGTGTGTGTGTGTGTTCTAATATAAAAGTGCATAATAAATATTTATTCCTCTACTTTTGTATTGAGCCCTGTTTTAAATGAATGTTTTGAACGCTGAAATCTTACTCTTCGTTCTTTTACATTTGTATATATGTATATATATATATATATATATATATATATATATATATATATATATATATATATATGTGTGTGTGTGTGTGTGTGTGTGTGTGTGTATGTATGTATGTATGCATGCATGTATGTATGTATGCATGCATGTATGTATGTGTGTATGTATTCATAAGAATAGACTATGATGTTAGGTTGGTGCAAAAACTAATGACGTAATAATGTCGTTTTTTGACGTATTTTTTAACGTCAAAAAACGACATTATTACGTCATTATTTTTGCACCAACCTAATAGATAGAGAGGAAGAGAGAGAGCTGAACTGAACGTAATATAAAAGAGTGATCGAACAATAGATAGATAGATAGATAGATAGATAGATAGATAGATAGATAGATAGATATGAACGGACTGAAGAAAATATAAAGGTGAATCAATGTCTTCGTTAAATGATGTGAGGTCTTTTCTGCATTCAATATTCTATAATCTCTCTGATTTTTGGCGAAGTACAATGGGATTTCTTACGCTATTCTGTTTCACTTATTATTTGATTCGTAGATTAAGTATCAAATTTCACCTCACCAAACGCATCAGTGTTTGATAAGCTTAGTTTTAATTTGGTAAGCGACCATATAGTGGTTACGTACCCAGTTATGGATCGAACTCAATGCGTTTTTAAGTGACAACTATACTTGCTTATCAAAACGTTACACCTAGAACGAAAACATTGATATCAGGACAGCTTCAATATCTTCCCCGGCTTTCATAACTTCTCCATTAGAAATTATAAACATTTTCAAAATAATTTTGACACGAGACAATGCTTAAATATAGTTTTTTTTTTTTCTTTTCTTCGGGCACTATATAATGAGATGAAGAACTCTGCATCATTTAAAAGACTAGAATAAAATGTCCAATTTTGCAAAAAAAGCGGATCACAGAATAAATCCAGCTTCACACACATTTTCAAAAAACTCGAGTTCTGAATGGTCAATAAACACACAAGTGGGCGTTACTATCCACCCACGCACAAGTATTTTTTCAGCTCGTGACTAAGTTTAAAGTTGGCGCCTATTTTCTGTGAGCCACCCAAAGTAAATAAATAGAAAAAACTTCATTCACACCCACCAGGGAGCATCGTGACTCCGAACGACTTGCCACAAGAATTCACGTCACATCATTTTAAGTTTTGACGTTTCTGTAAACATTCAACAAAGAAATCTTCACTCACTCACCAATTCATTTTACGCAGAAGCCTGAACTTATTTCCTGCAAATGAATTAACTTTACATTTTCCAATCTTTCGAGAAACATTGCCTCACAATATTAATCAAAGGAAGACAACTTCATTTAACTAAATTTGCACATAATTTCTACGTACATTTATTGCTTAAATGAACAGTAACTTTCTAAGAAAAAACTTTCTCCAAGAATTCTATGAAACTTCATTCATACATCCTAGCAAACTGCATTTCTTATCTCAACTCATCAACTAAAGTCAAACATACACATAAATTGAGTTCAACACTAATTAAATAAACCTAGCTTTCATTCAAAAATCTACGCAATTATGTAAAAACCTTTTTTACAAAAATATAATGAAAATTGTTTGTTTACTAAATATTGCCTTTATCTTTTCTCATATTTGTTTATTGCTTCTTGTTCCTTTGCTGAAGAAAAATTTGATATTGTATGGAGGGTTATATATAATTTTTGCACGCAACCTATAAAAAATATTCTTCTCACATACATATGCCCCTACGAAAGTGTTAGTTCACGAAAAATCTAATCTGACCCTCCAGGTTGGGACCTGAAGTGAAGCTAGTTGTTATTTCTTGCAACTGCCATTAACGTTTGAATTATCGTCTGTTGCATACACCACGTGACTCTTTTTTTTTTTTTCTGTATCTCTGATTCGATTATTCAGAGACTATTCTTGTTTCGACTACGTTCCGGAGCCGATATTTTTAAGTGAATATTGCATCCAGAAATCATTCAATCTCTACTTTTTCTTTTTATTTATTTCTTTCCTTTGTTTTTGTTTTTTTTTTTTTTTTACAAAAACTCCGTTGACAGCTCACTACCTCACAGAACTAAGCGTAAAAAATTTGTGCAGCAATGAAAGTTTAGTTTGAGCATGCACAGTCCGAAACATTGTTTAAAAAATTACAAAAATGTAGACATTCGTTAGACCAACTCAAAGATCTCTGATTGCAGTTTTAACCTAAAAAGGACAAAAATAAGTTCTTTATTATAATTCTAACTTTTATTATTGAAAATCGTTATTCGTGGAGTTTTCAACAATTAAATTGTCTTTTATGTGAGAGCCGGAAATAGTGTAAATTGTAAAGAAATACACATTCTAACAGTACAACAGTAAAATATGAAAATCTTTCCTCGGATTTGTTGTTTTTGTTTAGCGGCATATCAACACCTCTATGGATTATTTATGACTCTTCATAACTTTCCCAAGGGTATTTGAGCGTAAGTGACTATAACGAACCCGATTGGAATTGGAACTCAGCTTTCTAATCTTCAATTCCAACCCATTATCCATTCCGCCACACTCACATCCAAGCTTATATTAGCAGGCGGTTACCCATCTAGGTACGCACCAGGCTCGACGTTGCTTAACTTCTGTGACCGTACGAGAATCGGTGTTTCAACGTGACGTGGCCGTAAGCTCTGTACTTTTCCGTCGCGCATATGAATATAGCATCTTTTACTACTCGGTTCTTAATTATGTCTGACACTGGACCAACCAGATGAGGTAAATTATCTCCACTCAGGGTCGGCGTGTACTATCCACGAACCCCTCGACTGGGGAGGGTCCAAGCTTGATTGGAGGCCCCGAGCAGTGCTTTGTATCCATCGCCATCTTATCAACATTTGCTTTTTTTCAACCTACATTTATATACGTTACAAATTAATCTAAAGGATGAAAGGATTGAAGGATGAAAAATGTTCGTGGATTTTGACGACTTTCTAGTGTGTTTTTTTTTTTTGGGGGGGGGGGTAAGGGGGTTGTTGTTTGGGGGGGTTGTTTGGGGGGGTTGTTTTTTGGGGGGTAAGGTTTTTTTGGGGGGTAAGGGGGTCATCCTAAACCGTGAATTTGTTTTGCTCATGAGAAGTCTCGAAAAAATCCTATATAAAATTCACTATTTTTTTTATCCATAATGTTGGATGTGTTAAAATTATTCAACTTTTTAAGAAAAATATCTCAAGTCGATGTTAAAAATTGCCGCCTAACATTGTTTTATTTAAGATTAAATGATCGATCATGATGGATCCCTAATTTGTATTCGGATAGATTGTATTTATTTTCTATTTTTCTAGTTGAATTGTACACCTATGTTGGATATGATCCATTATTATACATACTTAGGTTACAATAAAATTTGTATTTTATATGAATACTACCTTATGAAAATTGAGATGTAGTAGAGTGATGGCCCCATATCACAGATTCTGGTGGTAGGGACGAGACCTTTTCACCGGCCCTGCCTCCACCCCACAAAAAATGGAAGGTTTAAATGGAGGTTCTGTTTTAATGATTTGGCGCGATTAAACTTTCCTTGCTGAAAAAAATTCGCTTATAGTAGCTTCAGTTCGTGCATATATTTTTCATTTTGTAATGAAGTTCTTTACGCGAAATAAATGTCAAGAAAGAGCGCTTGATTTCTTTTTTATAGTATCTTTTAGTTGGACTTTCTACGCATTATGCTTCTATTGTTGAATTGTTTAAAGAAACGTTCATGAAAGATACTGAGACATTGAAACTTTGTCGGAAACTACTAATTCCTTCTCACGCCATGAGATTTGAACATCTGGAAGTTATTCGACCGATGACTTTTCTATATAAATCAGCAAGACGAAATAGCGTGTCAAAAATGAATCATAAAATTGCTTTATCCCAGAATTCAAATACCCTGAGTACTTGAATAACCAGTTGTTGATTTTTAAAAAAATTCGACAAATATAACAATCCGACTTGTGACACGCCATTGTATCCTATCCCTCATATGGTAAACGAAGCGAAAAAAAAGAATCGACTTATCACACGACAAATTATTTTGTAGGTTATAATAATAAGTTTGGAGATTAACGATGAAAATGTATTTATTTTACATAACAAATGTTTCTTTTTCAACATAACATCCTCCTTTGTCGATGCATAACGATGAATATTAGCCATACAGAGCCAACTTTTACTCAGCCTTTCTTATTATATAAAATTAGTTTTAAATGTTATGAACGTAGCTATCATGACTCCACAGACATTCCTTTTTCTTTGTTATCTATGAATTATCATAATTTCTCGAGAAATATAGTGGGGTGGTTTCCCATTGCCTTCTACACGGTGTAAAATTCAGATTTTTCTTCTCTTGGACTAGTTACCAGCCAGAGCTAGATATTCCAGTCTATTTTACTATTTAAACTATAGCTGCATGAGGAAGAAAAATATATACGCGCGTTTCCCTAATGATAATAGTGTGAAAGTAAACGCAACAGAATGAACCAAGATTTGAACTTAGTTTGGTGAACCCACGTTACACTGCCAGCATATTCTTGAAGAGAATAAAGTTCTTGAAGAGAATAAAGTTCTTGAAGAGAATAAAGTTCTTGAAGAGAATAAAAATGTCAAATTACAAAATTTTCGTACTCAAATTAATAGTTTAATTTTAATTTTTTTCTTTAATAACAAGTCAAGACCAGGCGATTTTTTAAAACAATTCCTTTATATAAATTTTTTTTTTTTTAAATGCATAAGTAATAATTATGTATTAATTCTTTTGCTAACTTTTTTAACATTTCGTCCGATCTACTCGCCGGCTTTCCTTGTGAAATGCTAAATATGCAGTTCTCATTCACTTTATTTTTCTGCTCCAGTCGTTTTTCTCGTGAGTTGTAGAAGTTTTTGATTGTCAATTCTTTCTTAAAATAATATACACGTTTCTCTTACTCTCCAAAAATAGTTTTCCATGTTACTTGAAAATGACAAGATCATCGCTAAATTTCATTTGAATTAAAATTGACAACGGAAAATATTTCCTTTCTAAATTCCTGAAATGAAGAATCGTCATTATTATACACTAATGCTTAGAACGTTAAAGGTACGAGCATGAAACCCGAGTTCGAATTTCACCATGGTCGCTTTGTCAAGGAGGTAACACCTTGATAATATGGGACTGTGGGAAAATCCCAGCGTACGGCACAGTTGAGAAATGACTAAAATCCTTACTAAACATACTTTTAAGTGAACATTCGTGGGCCGATATTGCGTAAAACGAAAAACCAATTACATTTATTTATATAGGAAAAAACATTGAACCTTCTCAGTTTAAAAAATAACCTTCGCATTTTCACTACAATGGTTATAGAAAAGTATTATTTGAATTTTGAAAGGACAAATTTAAATCAGTTCGTTACATATTTTAACTGCTAACAAAAGAAATTAAAAAAAAAAACGAGAAGAAAGACTAAGCTGTTAAAGTTAATGTTGAGTTTCCACTACAGACAATAAATGTCGGCTTTCGGCATCGAATCAAAGTTATTTTTATGGAGTGAGATCTGGAAAAGATGTAATGTTTCCCTACTGAAGCTGATGATAATTACTTCTTCGCTTGACATAATTTCGGAAAATGGGGAAATATTTACTAATGTGGTTCTTTTGAAAAAGCAAAGGTGGCATAAATCGAAAAAAATAGGTGACACGTATTTCTGCATTACCTGTCTGAACACCACTAGACCATGTCCGGCTGTAACAATAACAACACCTGGTCTCAGAAACTAAAAAGAAATTAAATGAAAAAAGCCAAATAGATTATATTGTTAAATAGATTACAAAATCTATTCGGGCTAATGGCTTCGTCTTGGTTGTTTATATCCTCAACGCTTCGGTGGTTGTACTAACCGGCTTTCTTCAGGCATAATCGGTCACCTTTCGTGGATATCGAATTTAAACCTTTATTCAATATATTTGGATAGATTGTTCGCATTCCACACACACACACACACACACCCATGCCCAAGGATGTATCGTATCAGTTATTGGATGTTACTGAAGAAGGTCGGCGGGAACGACAGTTAATATGTTGTGACTATAACAGCCAAGATAAGAAGAACATTTAATTGGAATAAATATATATTAATGTCAGGGTGTCCGTTTCCGATTATGTCGGCCTGCTAGGGTGCCTATCTAATCCCTGTTGCGGACGTGATTTTGTGGCTTATACTGCATCTATGCTGAGCGGATCTTAATTATCGTTTCTGGATGTGAGCCCATAATCTGACGAGATTAGTCATTGAACAAGGTCAGTAAGCTAAAAACTTCGGTCATGTTTCGTCTACTCAAATTCGCTCAACAAGGCTTCGGTTAAACAGCGAATTTTCTAACGATGAAATCCCTCCTTCTCAAATCGACCATGGTGAAATTCAAACTTCGGATAACGTGATCGGAACGCTAAGCCTAAACACTCGGCTAGACTCCGATTAGTGCATAATAACAATAGCTCCTCATTTAAAAAATTTAGAAAGAAAAGAGCTTCTGTTCATAAGTTTAATTCAAAGGGAATTTAACCATGCTCTTCTTCATAAGTGATATATTTAAAGATATCACCCCCACTTTTTTAATTAATTCTAATCATGTATTTTTGACGTGTGCAATATATTGTAAATATTCCCTTTTTACTAGCTATGTGCCACACGTGATGCACGCATGGGCGATCATGTATCTTTCGATACAAGACTGACGAGGCAAATTTTTTCCCGCAGTAGGTTGCCATTTCTTTCTGCGGTAAATCAGTTGCCATCCAACACAGTCTCTCTTGCTATTTACCCATAGTTGAGGGGAAAAAGGAGAGGATTAATATATCAGTCAGTTATGTGCCATGCGTGATACACGCTTAAGGCGATCTTGTATCTTTCGATACATGACTGACGAGGCAGATTTTTTTTTCCCGCGGTAGGCTGCCATTTCTTTCCATGGTAAACCAGTTGCCATCCAAGTATGTCGAACCCGGTCTGTCCTGCTATTTACCCATAGGTGGGGGGGAGAAGATGAGGATTCACAGTCAGGTTGTCAGCTGAGATATACGGAACTTCTGTCAATGTTGATTTGAAAATTATTTACAGATAATTACCGTCTGAATTACCATCCACGAATTGTCCTGACAAATATTCTTCTTTCTGCTGGTCTTATCCCTACTCTTCGACCTCCCTATATCGACTGAAGTATACATCAAGTGAAATGTAAAACCATTTATCGCATATCTTCGCGAGACTAAAAGAAAATTGCTTACGTTTGGTTATAATTCTTGGCCCGTTACAAATCTCATAGACCATTACTACTCGTCAGTACTCCACACTTGTGTCCGAGTAAGTTAACAAATACCAAATAAAAAATACCAAATAAGAAATACCAGTATGCTTTAATCATTGTCACAATTCTGTTCTTAATTATTTCTGACACAGATTCAAGACATGTAACAATGAGATTCAGTTTTCTATACACATTTGCGGGTAAGTGGATGAATTCTGTGTATGTTATAGATTTGATGAAGATGAGTGATGTGTGTTTATAATACACTATGAATATTTTCAGTTTTTAGAAATAATTTCTTTACCAGATTTACGTTATGAAGAATGTTATTACACTATTTACAAAAACATAAAACCGGACTAAAAGTCTAGAGTTCGGTCGCAGGTCAAAATGTTAATAATAATAATAATAACAACAATAACAATGATAATCAAAATACAAGGACCTTGAAATAGAAATCTCAAAAATGTGGCATATGGGAACCTCAACAATCCCTGTTGTAGCTGGAGCCCTAGGACTGGTTGGAAAAGATTGCAGCAGACTAATTGAAGGGATTCCTGGAAGTCCATGCCTCAAAGAGATACATACAAAAAATTCTTCTGACAAGTACAGCCCACACTTTACGAAGGGCTTTATCCATGTAATTTTTTTTTTTTTTTTTGTCAGTGGAAAGTGTCATGATGCTATTTCAAACCTTAGGTCCCTGGGCGGGACCCGGAAAGAAATGTGTAAACGCCAGAAATCAAGGGAAATAAAATAATAATAATAATAATAATAATAATAATAATAATAATAATAATAATAATTGTTCTCGCGAGTACAGCCCGCACCTTACGAAGGGCTTTATCTATATAAAATGTGTGTGTGTGTGTGGAAAATGTCATGATGCCATTTCTAACTTCAAGTCTCTGAAAGAAATCAATACATATAAGAAATCAAACGAACAATAATAATAATAATAATAATAATAATAATAATAATAATAATAATAATAATAATAAATATGTACCAGTCGTTATCTGACCACTAAGAATAGCCCCGAAGAGCTTAGGGAAAAGGTTGAAGGAACAGAAAACCAGGCTGAGTCAAGACTATCTAGATGACAGCTAGAATACTGTGGTGGTTGCTGGAGAATTGAGGAGACTTGTTGACACTTGCGTCTCTAGTATAAGCCACCAGTTACTACTAGTATCCGTTAATAATAATAATAATAATAATAATAATAATAATAATAATAATAATAATAATAATAATAATAATGCTACTACTTAAAATAATTAGTTAAAAGAGGAAGATAGTCAGTCAATGGTTTGATAGGATCTCTTGTGTAGTTATACAGCTGTGTTTAAGATCAAGTTAGTTGTCCAGTTGGCAAAGTAAAGCCACTCCGTTATTGATCCAATAACTTTTGTGGTGTTCGCTGGCCAGATAGATGGTCAACACATAATTCGTTGAATGACCAGTGGTTGAGAGAATCCCTCTTCTTTCGCTTGTTTTATAGACTGAAAAATAAAAATAAATATTAATAAGTAAGAATTGGATGACGCAAATGTCACAATTGTTTGCAACTCAATTTCTCCTGACATAAATTGAAAATAAACAAAATTACTTTGCCATTTTCTCATTTTTATTTTTCTGAATCCAATTGCTTAGAATCATGTCCAAGACTACAAGGAACGAGATTCTATCAAATCTCGCTCACCAAAATATGAGACTTCATCAGACCGCGTTCTATCACACACTACGAGAGAGTGCTGAAAATCTTTTCTTTTCTTTTTCTGCCTAACCAAGAAGAGATTTTTTTAAAAAAAATTGATATTTTGGTCGTTTGTACAAGAAGAACTTTTCAGCTTTTGAAACATCTAAAATTTGATTAATTCTTATCCAGTGATTCTTTCATTTAACTCTTTTTTAAAGTCTTTTAAATCTTTTAATCTGCTAACTTCTCCGGCCTTACTTTGGTATCATGAAGTGCTAAACGTTTGGGCGGTGTAACGGATAGCGACTCGGAATGAGAAATCGGCAGAGCTGAGATCGAATTCCAGTCGGTTTCGTTACATTCATTTACGCGCAAACACCTTTGGGGAAAGGTATAAATGCATCTCCTCCACGAACTATGGGTTAAATAGTAATTTTGTATGTGGAAAAGCTATTGTTATTCCATAAAAATTGTTGATGCAATATTCACTAGCAAAAAAATAATTATTAAGTCCAAAATATATTTCGGCTTTAAACAACCCACAAACGGTTGATAAACTGTAAAACAAATCACCCTACCAACCTTACTTAAGTCTTTCAGAATTCATAAGCGTCAATTCGTCCTTATAGTACCGATCTACCTGTCCTTGGAATCAGTGTACATGCCATCTCTTCTTTTACGTTCCATAAAATAGGATATGGATGATCATGACTTTTCACAACTTCCTGGCTATGGTTTTCTAAATAAAGTAGCTTCCCTGTGCCTTTTCTATAAATATCTTCATAGTAATTCTTCTGATGGGCTTTCCTCTTTGGTAACTCGAATTTATGAAATTATGCACTGTACTAGATTGGCAGTTAGGTTTCATCATTTTATAGTTGAAATTACTAGATAGAACCATGGGTTCTGTGCTAACAGTTTCTTCTCTCGCACTTCTCGCATATGGAACTCTCTTCCGGCTTATTGTTTTCCTGTCAACGTCGATCTACAAAACCTTAAATGTAATGTCAATCGTCATCTTCAATATTTTTAATTCCTGTTCATTTATTGTTCTCTCTCCTTAATAATGTTTTTTTTTCCATTCCTTCACACTCAGTAACACCTTGTGTCTTAATCGCTTTATTGCCTTACTTGGGGTGAAATAATTTTTTTTTTTTTTTAATTTCCTTCTTCACCCGTTTTCTTCATCGTCATGATTCTTGTTCTTCCATCCCATTCATTAAATAGGTTACACAATCTTTTCCCCTGCTACGCTTCCTTTCACTACGCCTCGTGAATGTTAAATTCTCCTGACCCTCTTTCCTCATTATATAACTCAAAAAATTTAGTTGTCTCTTTATTGTTAGCAGTAGTTTCACTGTATTTCCTCCTCCCTTTAAAATTTCCTCGTTACTCACATGCTCTGTTTATAGTATTCAGCGCATTCGTCGGTAGAACCAGATCTCTGTGCCTGCAAAGCTCTCCTTCGCCTCTTGCCACATAGTAGATGAGATCATTAGTCTCACACTCTATAATTCGTTCAGTTTGTAAAAGATGTCTTCTTCTATTCCTATACACCTTCAGATTTTCACACGGATCCTTTCACATAGTCACCAATATTCCGTATGCTTTTTAATGTGCTAAAATGCATTACCTGTGCTCACATCCAATATTTGGTCTCCGTAAATATCCATCAAGTGTCGATGAATGTTAATGGATGCGCACGGAGGAATTCGATGATAAAGATCTACTTCGTACGCAATTTCATATCAGACGCCACTTTACGGTAGCAAAGCAAAAAACTATCGGTTATTGGCAGAGAGGTTAAACCTCCACTGCAACAGCATCAACGCCAGCATAATAAAATTGCTTGCTTTAATTTCGAAATGATCATCGAAAATAAAGCGTTTCATTTTTAAGAATTAACAAAATATAATATTCTTTTTCTCAGAAATATTAGGTTGGTGCAAAAATAGTGTCGTTTTCTCACATAGTAACATATGTGAGAAAACGACATTATTTTTGCACCAACCTAATAGCTAAAATTATAGCACTGGTTTTGTTATACCGCACCTATGGACTCTAATCGGCATATCCCAATCCTTATAAATACGGTGGAATATACTGTATGTTAGAATGACTTAGGTTCCACCTTGATTCACTGCCAGCTCACCACTATCATTTGATTACTACACACCGCTGACGAATCATTGTTCCTGTTATAAATATTATCGATCATTTCCATCCTTCGTTTTGGTTATTCTAATTCAATAACCTTTTCCTAGGTTACAACAGGGTTTTTTTTTTGTATCACCGATCTCGTGAAATTGATACAGATGTAACACAATAGGTCCTCGATCGATTGAATAGGACGTCCACATAGTGAACTGGATTGTAAATGATTTTATGTGGGTCTAGTGCCACCGGCAGGTTTTAAGACAACTGAGATGTGAGAGTTTCAAAGCAACCACACGATAAACAGGACTAGAGAAAAGGAAATAAGAGAAAAAGAAATAAGTAAATGAAAACATTCGTGATTCAGTGGCACCTGATCGGAAGGTAGAGAATTCCGGTCACGAGCTAATATACAGTAGTCATGCCGCATTCTACATACGACCAAAGTAGAAGTAATGCTTGCAGTAAGAAGTGATGGAGTTCTTGCTGACCGAAGGGGAGATCTGATCAGTTTATCCGAGGTATGAGACGACAGAAGTGACAGCGAAGACCCCTCGATTGTCGCTTAAGTTACCTTCACCCAATGCCAGGTGAACATATCCATGAATAACGAACCCTGTTGGTCAGAACCCAGTAGACCTTGTTTTTCTCACCATCTCTAGGCAGTCGTATTCTTTGTTGAGTGTACATCGGGCCATCACCAGTTTTGTTTCACAAACAAGAATCGAACCACGGTCTGAGACAGAAGTTGACCAGTCGATGAAAAACTGAACGAGGAACCCTGCGTATGTTCATAGTTAAAAGTAATAGATAGATAGATAGATAGATAGATAGATAGATAGATAGATAACGAAGAGACAAGGATAGATAGATAGATAGATAGATAGATAGATAGATAGATAGATAGATAGATAGATAGATAACGAAGAGACAAGGATAGATAGATAGATAGATAGATAGATAGATAGATAGATAGATAGATAGATAGATAGATAGATAGATAGATAGATAATTATCTATTTCGCTTATAATTTTTGTTCCATCTGATCAGAACAAAAACCTGGTACTCGAGTGGAGAAATTACACCGGACGGATTTTATAAAAATTATAAACGAAATGGATAATTAAAGTCTCCGTCTTCTTATTGTCATTATAATGTTCTGTAGTCTACATTGAGCTCTCCCTGGATTTATATCCACCTCAGAAGTATCTAGTCACAAACTGGTAAAACACACATATATATATATATATATATATATATATATATATATATATATATATAAAGTGTGTTCCAATAACTTGGAGCGTTTTTAAATGTGAATTAAGTTTAAGCGTCTAATGATTCTTTTTCTTTTTCTTTCAGATTTGGCGGATATTTGGTTGATATTATTTTTCACACATAATTGCCATGACTAAAATAACATGATCCAATAGAGAAATAAATACATTTTCACCAATAACACTGATTAATTTACTGCTGACTTTGATCCGTCTTAATGAAACACCCTTATATATAATCCGTCTTAATGAAACACCCGTCATTGTTACTCATGAGATTTAAATGAGAAATAAATAAATTTTTACGAATAACACTGATTAATTTACTGCTGACTTTGATCCGTTTTAATGAAACACCCTTATATATAATCCGTCTTAATGGAACACCCTTCATTGTTACTCATGAGATTTAAATGAGAAATAAATAAATTTTTACGAATAACACTGATTTATTTACTGCTGACTTTGATCCGTCTTAAAGAAACACCCTTATATATAATCCGTCTTAATGAAACACCATTTATATATTTGAACTTTGATTTCACACACACACACACACACACACACACACATATATATATATATATATATATATATATATATGTCCAAAACGAAAGTTCATATGTGTGTGTGTGTGTGTGTGTGTGTGTAATAGATAAATTTATGCTGAGATATGGGATATTTAATAACAAAAGTGATGGCTAACATAAACAAAAGAAAAAAATTTTAATGAAACTGGCTAGAAAATTCAAAATTCTGATTCTTTTTTTTATCACGTCAACGGGTGATCATAAATTTGTATGGAAAATTTTAACGTCTTTTTTGCGGTGAAAAACACATTCATTGGAAGATTCTTACAAAAATCAAATAATTGACAGATTTTAATGAAACTTTCACGACTTATTCACAAATGAATGAAATTATTTTTTAAAATGTTTCTTTTTAGAAAATTTTACTAAAATGAAATTACATCTATTAGCAAGTACTTATTTAATTTTATGAAATTTCGAAAAATTCATTTTTGTACGACTTAATGTTTATATTAGTTATATGCAAAAGTCATTGAAGAATTTAAATAATCAATTTCTTTTTCTTTTCGTGAAACAGGACGCCCAGTTACAGAAAATCTACTCTGAATCGTAAAACAAAAACCGTAATAAAACTAGAACATTATTTAATTAGAAAAGCTTTTAATTGCTTTTATGAATAAGATATATTATGGACACTTTAGAAAAACATTTTTTCGATTAATAATGAATTCTTTTCATTTTTAAATTTTAATTCTAATAATTTATAACGTTTTAAATTATTTAAAATTCTGTATTAATTTGTAACGGTTAGGTTAAAACAATATTTACTAATCATAAATGGAAAAGCTTACTACAATTCAGTGACCTCCCAGTATTTTAAAAAGAATTTCGATTTTTTTTTTTTTTTTTTTTTTTTTGCGTGTGCGTATAAATGTGTCCATTTTTGTATATAGGGACGTCCATACGCGACATTAGCAGAAAATAAGAGCGGTAATTATAGTAAATTTAAAGCAAAAGTATCTAGAATTCAATAAAATATTAGATTATTTGGAATATTTTCCTAAATTTTAAGATTACTGGATAATGAAAAAAAATAGAGAGAGAAGACGCTCACGTTACATTCATCAAGTGATTTTTACAGATATGTCCTCCGTATAAAAATCCCTAAACATAAGTTTATCGAGATAATTATCAACACCTTAAAAACCTCTGTGTTAAAAATGCTTTTCTACGAGATTTTAAACTAAAAGTATGTAATATTTTTTTTTCAAATCAGATTAATTAAACTTTAAATCAATTTCCAAAAAAGAATTACTCCAATCAATTTAAAAGTATTTTGCTGATTGTAAATATTGAATTTAAACAATTAGCTTGAAATTAAAACTAAAATACAAGCCTCAAGAAAGATTTTTCATTTTTTAAAATTCATTTTAATTGTTAGGTTTTGCTTTTCTTTTTAACTACCGATAGATAGATAGATAGATAGATAGATAGATAGATAGATAGATAGATAGATAGATAGATAGATAGATGAACTAGCGAAATGGAGATTTTCTGAAGATAATAAAATATTATGAAGAAATATTTAAATTCTCTGGATAATTCTTGAAGGAAGTGATTCTAAAGACGTTATTTCGACCAATTGGTGGACGATTTTTCCTTTGTCTAATGAACAGATTTAAATATTAAATATAATATCTTAAATGCAGCTACTTACTATAATATTTCATATGAAGCATGTCTTTCTTTAGAAATGAAAAAATAAGAAAGTTATATTGAAAGTTTTCTCACCTGGACAAGCATAACAATTCTTTTGTTGACATTCTTTCTTCTTCACAGGTTTCAGCCAAATCTGCTTGAGTTCAGGTGCAATATTAACATATATTCATAGCTTGCTTCCCGACCTGTGTACTTTCCCCTTGCACCGGAAGTTAATGTTCGTTCTAGCTAGCTATCTGTCTGTCTATAATCCTTGGTATGTTTTATATATTCAAAAAGCCGTTTATTTTTATTTTTTTTTTTTGGGGGGGGTGCTTCTAAAATACGTAATGTACTATAATGTTTATAAACGCGCATTATACCTTTTCAAAAAGTCATCATAGCTGAGGGGATAGAGGGAACAAGCCCTCAATGTCTATAAAATGCTT
The DNA here is from genome assembly GCA_963932145.1 of Acanthosepion lycidas. NCBI lineage: Eukaryota > Metazoa > Mollusca > Cephalopoda > Sepiida > Sepiidae > Acanthosepion > Acanthosepion lycidas. Next base: position 99,325,248 of record OZ010574.1, on the reverse strand, counting down.
CCGTGGCATGTGTCTCAAATAGCCTCTGACAACTAAGTTCAGCTCGCGTTATCTAAGTGGATGCCTACTATTACTATGGCGTGATTACTATCACTTTTTGTCCGTTGCTATCTATCTATCTAATCCTTACATGTATCTTTAGTTTTCACTCACTTTCTCTCCAGATCCCTCTCTCTCTCTCTCTCTCTCTCTCTCTTTCTCTCTCTCTCTATCTATCTATCTAATATATATATATATATATATATATATATATATATATATATATATATATATCATAAATTTACTAATTTAAAAATATGGTTCCACCGCTACACAGAAATTACCATGTTTCAAAAACACAAACTAAAAACTCTAAAATAAATTTTAGAATTAAATTAAAATGCTTCGGACTCTTTCATTTTCGAAATAAGAACACCGGATTATAAATCTTACTGTTCTTTCTCATTATATATATATATATATATATATATATATATATATATATATATATATATATATATATATATATAATTTTTAGGCATTTAAAACAACATGCCCGGCCGCGTACTCAATTCCGGAAAATCCTTGTTGACAACACAACTATACTTAAACATAAAAACAATAAACACAAACTAAAAATTCTTGAAGCTATATACATAAAACGGTTGAAACCGAACCTGAACAAATCTCCACAAATATTCTTTAATCCCATACTCAATAATTCTCGTTTTCGCTCTCGCGTGGTCATGTGTGACGTCACGAGCTGCGACGCGATTTTCGCTTCCGCGTCTCATATACACGATGTTTTGCAAGGGCGGACTATCATTGTTGTTTCGTGCGTGTGTTGTTTGATATATTGAAATTGTCATTTTTGATCATGGCTTATGTATACCGAAAGCTTAGATTGGATTTAAACATGTATCAATATGGTGTTATCCTTTCGTCTTTCAATGATAATATGATTAAGCTTATCAGACAATATGAAAGGAATTTAAAAATAAATAGACAAAACTTGTCTATATTATTTAATGAAACATGCATATATATATATATATATATATATATATATATATATATATATATATATATATATATATATATATATATATATAAGTCGGGTTTAGATCCAGGCTTGAAACAATTAGACATCTAGCCACACTGAGGAGCTGTGATACAGCAAAACAGTGTGTCTGTGGCTGACAATGTATGCTCCCAGAAATCCGGTTGAGCTCTCGAGAAAAAGGGGGTTTTGAAAACAACGGCTCCTACTGCTATTAATGCATTACTCTTTAAGTATGAATCGACTTTTTCGAAAAGCTGGCGTATTTCGTATAGAGAAAAAACGTTATGGTTCCCTTCATTCTGCCGTACGACGATGTCGGGTTTCGATCGTGGCTTGAAGCAATTCAGGAGCTGCGATACAGCGAAACAGTATGTCTGTGCATGACAGACTATATATATATATATATATATATATATATATATATATATATATATATATATATATATATATAACAAGAACGATATTGGGGAAATTGTATGACAAGCTGGGTATTTTAAAAATTTTATTTTTTAGGAAAAAATTATAAAACATTTTTTAAAAATTCTAAAATCACCAGAACTCCTCGTTCGTGTGCATGTCTAGTCGTACCAACATAAACAAATTTAGTCCGATGAAGTCCTGAAGGATGAAATGCGTCACAAGTCATCTTTTTTCACTTTGTCATAGTATTTCCCCATATATATATATATATATATATATATATATATATATATATATATATATATACAGTCGCTAATATCTAGTTATCTCATTTACCTAACCCTATGCCTATATATATATATATATATATATATATATATATATATTATATATATATAGAGAGAGAGAGAGAAGAGAGAGAGAGCGAGAGAGAGAGAATATTAGCGGTCAGTATATATATATATATATATATATATATATATATATAAATTTCCAAGAGGATAGAATCCAGCTAGAACTCAATGTCCAGGACAGAGTAAGAATATAATATAAAACGTTCAAACATTAATATTCCATGGTTATAATTTATTACATTGGAATCGTAATCACGATCCAATTCATCAGACCTCCGATGAATTGGATCGTGATTGCGATTCCAATGTAACTAATTTTAACCGCGGAATATTAGTGTGTGAGCCTTTTATATTGTATATATATATATATATATATATATATATATATATATATATATATATATATCATTCTTATATGTATCTCTAGGTATCTTTAGCTTTCACTTTCTCTCTCTAAATACACACACAGACACACACACTCACGATAGATAGATAGATAGATAGATAGATAGATAGATAGATAGATAGATAGATAGAAATATTAGTGGTCACTATATATATATATATATATATATATATATATATATATATATATATATATATATATATATATATTCCCAAGAGGATAGAATCCAGGTAGAACTCAATGTCCAGGAATTTGTAGGTCTGATGAATTGGATCGTGATTATGATTCCAATGTAATAAATTATAACCATGGAATATTAGTGTTTGAGACTTTTATATTATATATATGTGTGTGTGTTTGTGTATGTGGAGATGACATTTGGGAGAGTGAGAGAGATAGCATCAGGTTTCTTTGCTTAAACAGACAAAAAAATTATTTTGCCTCCTATTTAATTTTACTCAGTTAAAGAGAGATGACTAAGCTGCATCATTTCAATAAAACTCGACCTTGTCTCAAATTTATCCGACGTGGGCGCACGGATAAATCTTTTCAAAACTTTTTTCAATCTAACATTTGTTAAAATAGAGCAGAACAAAAACAAAACAAAAAAAAACAAACTTTCCTCTTAAAGTGACAGTTCGCTGACAAAGGATACAACCGGCATTGGGTCATGCAACACTTTGTGTAAGGCTTCTGTAATAACGCGTTTTCTTTTGCACCAGTGAGCTCCTTCTAAGTGCAATCCCACGATGTACGCTCCACTTGACTAAATAAAGGAAATAAAAAGAATGGTAATAAAAAGGGATGAACTCATTTGCGACTTCCACTTTGTTCAATCTTTTACATTCTTTTGTCTTTCATTGCCAAGCTATAAACGAGGTAAAGAACACTGATGACATATGGGAAATCTGGTTAAAACACACACACATACATACACACACACACACACACACACATATATATATATATATATATATATATATGTGTGTGTGTGTGTGTGTGTGTGTGTGTAAATATATATATATATGGCCTCGTCACGTGTAGTTAGAACGTTCGCTTTCTGAACATGAGACCAAGGTTCGAATCTCACCACGCTTGATTTGACAGGAAGTAGACACCTTTGGAAAGTCCTTGAAAACCATACCGTGTGAGGCCGTCGAGAGCTGTGCTAGCACAAAGTCACAAGTCATCGTGATCGAGGATTTGATTGTGCTGGTGTTGTTCAGATTGTTGATCACGCTAGATAACACGCCGTCTCTTTCAGAAACTGTAAGCAAGCTCAACATAGTTTCAGTATAAACCACAGATGGGCTCTGTGGGTGTTGAACAAACAGAAATGTGCCTGAAGGGACCTCTGCAACAGGGATTGACTATCCGCCTAATAGACGAATACGAGTATATATATATATATGAATGGTATATATATATATATATATATATATATATATATATATATATATGAATGGTATATATATATATGTATACACACAGATATATATATATATACACACCTTTCATATATATATATATATATATATATATATACCATATATAGATATACAGTAGCGTTCAAAACTAAGGGACAAAATTTTAAAACCTAATATTTGTTAGAAATAACAACTGTGAAAAGCTGAAATTTTGACAACTGGTAGTCGTTATCATCCATAATAACATACTAAAATTTGAATCATTTGCAAAGGATAGAAAAAGAATTATAACAATTATTTATTTATTTTCAAAATAGGATCGTCCAAAAGTAAGGGACAAAATTGAGAAAAACAATGTAAACAGTATGCTATATTCAAATTTTTTGATTTTCTCTAAAGAATAAGTCTTACTTAGTCATTTGTAAACGTTGCATTAGCCGGCACCATGGCGAAACGCCAAAAACTTGATTACTCTGTGAGACAAGCTATTGTGAAGCTACACAAGGAAAAGCACACCATTAGAGATATTTCAGAGAAAGTGAAACGTTCCAAGAGTGTTGTAGGCAGGGTTGTTAAATCCTACAATGATACTGGCAAAATAGTTAGTGCTTTTAAAACCAGCAGACCCCACAAAACTTCGGCAAGAGAAGATCGAATAATGCAGCGTATGTCATTAAAGGACCGTTTTAAGTCTTGCACAGAAATTAAAAGGGTTATGAATAGTACCTCATGTGTTAATGTGTCAAGACAGACTGTTTCTAGATGACTGCAAGAAATAGGGCTGTTTAATGGAACCCCAGGGAAGAAACCACTTGTTAGTTCGAAGAATAAGAAGAAGAGATTAGAGTTTGCAAACAGGTATGTAATTTGGACATATGAAAATTGGGCAAATGTATTTTTCAGTGATGAAAGCAAGTTTAATTTATTTGGAAATGATGGAAAAAACAATGTAAAGAGACGTATTGGTGAAAGATTAAGTGCAAAGTGTACTAAGAAAACTGTCAACTTTGGGGGCGGAAGCGTCATGGTATTTGGAATGTTTTCTAGCCAAGGTACAACGCCTCTTGTCCGGTTACAAACTCGTGTAAACACGCAGATCTATAAAAACATTGTTCAAGATCATGTTGTGCCAATCATACAGAATTCAGGTTTCGATAGGGCTACCTTTATGCAATATAATGCCCCATGTCACAAGGCAAAGGTGGTAATGAGTTACCTTAGCGAGCAAGATTTGGAAATTATGGATTGGCCACCGCAAAGTCCTGACTTAAATCCAATAGAAAATCTTTGGAAGACCTTAGGAGTGAAAGTTATGGAAAGAAATCCCACTAACACGGAGGATTTGTGGGTGAAGCTTCAAGAAGTATGGTCTAAAATTAGTATCGATGATTGTCAAGAACTGATTCGTTCTTGTAGTCGAAGATGTGCAGCTGTCATTGAGAGCAAGGGCTCATTTACTAAATATTGATTGTACATGTATTTTTATTGTTATTTTGCTGTTTACATTGTTTTTCTCAATTTTGTCCCTTACTTTTGGACGTTCCAAATTTGAAAATAAATAAATAATTGTTATAATTCTTTTTCTATCCTTTGCAAATGATTCAAATTTTAGTATGTTATTATGGATGATAACGACTACCGTAAGTTGTTATTTCTAACAAATATTAGGTTTCAAAATTTTGTCCCTTAGTTTTGGACGCTACTTTATATATATATATATATATATATATATATATATATATATATATATATATATATATATATTATATATATATATATATATATATATATATATATGAATGGTGTATATATATATATATATATGAATGGTGTATATATATATATATATATATATATATGAATGGTGTATATATATATATGAAAGATGTGTATATATATATATATATATATATATATACACACCTTTCATATATATATATATATATATATATATATATATATATATATATATATATATACACACACATTTCTCATAGCATTTTTCGGATTACATCTCTATTTTCGTTGTCCACTTATTACTGAGAGTAAAAACAAGAACAAAATCTATTCCATACCTGAGGATGTCTGTAGGAACAGACGAAAGCTTGTAAAAATAATGACCTTATGCAACTGAAATTTATAAAACAAGGATCTTTTCATTCATAAACAGGTTCGGGGTTTTTGTATATTATTTGAATTGTTCGCGAAGATGGATTTCTCGCCAATTAAATCATTAACATTTGTATTTGTTTTTTGTATGAATAATTCATCAATATATATATATATATATATATATATATATATATATATATATATATATATATATTATATATATACACACCATTCATATATATATATATATATATATATATGAATGGTGTATATATATATATATATATATACACACACCATTCATATATATATATATATATATATATATATATATATATATGAATGGTGTATATATATATATATATATATATATATATATATATATATATATATATATATATATATATGAATGGTATATATATATATATATATATGAATGGTGTATATATATATATATATACATATATATATATATATATATATGAATGGTATATATATATATATATATATATATATATATATATATATATATATATATATATATATATATATATATATATGAATGGTATATTTAGGCAAAAAAGAGAACCGACAAATTTGACTGTTAAATTTTTATTGTATTTTTCTTATTTTCGGATAAGGAGTTGAACATTGTACTCCACGTTGTAAATAAACTGTCCAAAGTTCATATTTTGTAATTTTTGTTCAAGTATTAATACTTTCGATTTTCGCAGGCATTATCAAGAAACGATGTGGTGTTTGTGTGGTAGTTAGAAATCCTCTGTCTGCAAACTTTGCACAATATGTGCATACTCTTTCCGAAAATTAGAAAAATACATTGAAAAAATGTCATATATTTAATCAACCGTGTTTGTACACACACACACACACACTCACACACACACACACACACACACACACACACACACACACACACATATATATATATATATATATATATATATATATATATATATATATATATATATATATAAATAGATATGGGGGAGATTAATACAAATAACATTTGTCACTTACTGATTGATCTTATATTCAGCACCTCGACTCTCGAGTTTCGTAGACGAACCTTTTTTGTTCAGTCCACTCGTCAGGAGGTTTCAGCAACTGACTGCCGTTTTCTCAGTTTTTCGTTATCTTTACACTAAGTTTGATGTAATTAATTTATGCGCTTGTTAATGGCGTTAGGTTAATTCTTCCCCTCTTTTGGGGTGTGCACACGCGTATGCATATGTGTATGTGCGTATGTAACAAACGTCGTGGTTATCTTTCCTTTTCATCATTTTCTTGTCTCTTTATACTCCCTCCCTCTTCCTTCCTTCTTTTTCGCTTTCGTCTTTCTCCCCCCCCCCTCTCTCTCTCTCTCTATACATATATATATATATATATATAATAAAAATATAGTTTTGCGGTATGCTATATTAATGAGTAAAAGTCATCAATATAACAGACACATGTAAATATAAAAGTGGACATTGAGGTCATCACCGAGTGGCGACAGTCTGTTATATGCTTGTGCACAATATTCAGGCCATCTTAATTAGATGCCCTGAAGTTTGCATGAAACAGACTGTTGCCACTCGTTGATGTACTCAGTGTCCAATTACATATATATATATATATATATATATATTAGGAAATTTGTAAAGAATTAATGGGTTTTTTATTTATTAATCCGACATATTTTTTTCATCACTTTAAACGTTATTTTTAGCGAATATCCATAATTTATTGAACAGTATTTTATTTTCATCTACCCGCCCGAATATTCGAGAAATCTTATTAAAGATTTAATAACGGTTTCTCCTGTAAAGGAAGCACAGGCTCAAATCCTGCCGGCGGTTGCACTATCATGAATCATTATACGACTTGGAAAATGTCATTAGCTGTTCCAGGATAACCACTGCTTTCATCACTATCATCTTTTATATGCTGTGTCCTTTCAGAACATGAGGATAAACAACTAATATTGAAAAAAAAATTATAGTGTCCTCCAGTCCTTGGTCCTACTTTTTCATTAATGACCTTCCTGATGACATCGGCTCTCAATTTGGTATCTATGCTGATGATACAACCATTTACTCCTGTCCCGATAGTAAGTTTGGTCAGTTTGATCAGGTCCAAATGGCAGTTGATATCCAAAACGACCTTCCGTCCGTTGTTAACTCGAACAAAAGATAGCTTAAATTTAACACCTCCAAAACTAAACTGCTCTTTATTAATTATCTGATAGACTCCTCTTTGCCTTCCATCAGCTTGACTGATGCTGACCTCCAGAAGAGTGACTAGTTGCTCTTTCTCGGCCTAACGTTCTCGGCTGGCTTTCATTTCTCTAGATCAACTGCTGATGTACCCACGATGATTGTGGAAAGAGATTAACAAGCTCTATATAAGAATGGTGAAGCCTGGACTGTAGCTTTGGACATCTATAAAGCTTTTGATAGGGTTTGGCATACAGGTCTTTTCCACAAGCTGAAAAGTTATGGTGCCTCCAGACAATTTTTTGAACTGGTCCAAATCTTTCATATCAAATTGTGAAATGAAAGTAATCCTGAGTGGCCACTCTTCCAGTTCCTTTCATACTAATGCAAGTGACCCCCAGTGCTCCATCCTTGGTCCTAATTTTTAATTTTCATTAATGACCTTCCCGATGGCATCAGCTCTCAATTTGGTATCTATGCTGATGATACAACCATTTACTCCTGTCCTGATAGCAAGTCTGATCAGTTTGATCAGGTCAAAATGGCAGCTGATATCCCAAACGACTTTCTGTCTGTTGTTAACTGGCACAAAGGATAGCTTAAATTTAACGCATTCAAAACTAAACTGATCTCTATTAATCATCTGATAGACTCCTCTCTGCATCCTATCAGCATGGCTGATGCTAACCTCCAGGAGAGTGACTAGTTCTTGGCTGGCATGAAGTGGAAAGACTATATTAAATCAATTGCTGGGTCAGCTGTTAAGAAAGTTTATTCACTGTATCGTGTGAGACAATTTTTCTCTCCAGAATCTATCTTACATATCTATAAGACCAATCTTTCATGCTTAGAATATTGCTGCCACATATATTCCGGTGCTCCTGTTATTTATCTAGAGCTCCTTGATAAAAATCCAAAGAATCAGCAATATTATTGGCCCCTGTTCTGGCGTCTCGGCTTCAGTTACTTTCCCACCGTCGTAAGGTTGCCTCCCTCTGCCTATTTTTTTTTTTTTTTAAATACTTTCATTATACTTGTTCGGATAAGCTCTTCGCTATGGTACCTAGATACTTTGAATTTAAGCGCAGCACTAGAGTATCCATGAGATCTCATCAATTTACAATTAAATTGGCTAGAAGTAACCGTAAATTCTGTGCTAACAGTTTCTTTTCTCGCACTTCTCGCTTGTGGAACTCCCTTCCGGCTCCGTGGTTTCCAACCAACTTTCATCTGGAAAAATTTAAATGCAATGACAATCGCTGTCTACTGTCTTCTTGATTACTTTTCTTTCGTTCTCCCTTCTTAGCAATGTTTCTGTCCGTAACTCTTCCACATCCAATAACCCTTGAGCCTCAGTGGTTTTACTGCCTTACATGAGTTGAACTTGATTAAAAAAAAAAAAGAAAAGAAAACAGACTTTGGACATACCGGCCGCTGTGGCATATCGCTGTCATTGTCCATTACTTCAAAATCAAAGGTCAAATAGTCAATTGGGATACTGTAACGGCGGGCATGATTCTGCATTACACCCATCAGAAAAGATTGAGTGAAATAAAATCCCGAAATCCAAAACACAATTGGAGGGCCTTCGGAAATCCATTTCTATTCACAAAATAAACAAACGAGAACATTTAATGGCATTAAACACACAAAATCAACAGAGTAAATAAATAAGTAGAATTTCAGTTCAAAGAAATACGAAATGGTTTCAGAAAATTCCCTGATTAGATTCTCCTTCTAGACTCCATAATCTATTCTCATCATATGGGGTGATTCCTATGTATCATCGCCATTTATGCGTCGTGTCCCTTCAAGAAATCGGTGATTATGGATCTTCACAACTTCCTGTCCCTTATAGCTCTAAGCAATGTTTCAGTTTTCACAACCCCTCCCTTCTCCCCTTTTATATTTTCCAAGCCAACCTTCCTTATAATGTGTCCCAGAAATTTTAACAATCTTTCTGATTTTACGTATGAATGTCTCTTTAGTTCCCATTTTCTTTAGAACTTCCTTGTTAATCACATGTTCAGTCCATGTTATTCCCAGCGTCTGTCTTTAAAAGGCAAATCCCCATCGATTCGACTCTCTTCTTCATCTGTAATGATATCCAGCACTCACTGCCATACAGGAAGCTAGATATAACATAGCAGTTCAGCCCTTTTTTAACGGAATATTCTTATGTGTTAATACTTTACTTAGTTTCTAGAAGGCTTTTACGTTATTCCGATGTTACTTCGGATCTCTATGTCACCTTTCCTGTCCTCTGTTATTACACTACCCAGACAGTTAAATTTCTGTATCTGCATGATTCTGACCTCTCCTGTTCGAAGCTCACTCCTTTTGGGTGCCTCCCCTGCTGACGACAACAAATTATGTTCATTATTCTCAATGGTTAATGGAAATCGCCTTTCTTCTCTCATAGATGAGTTCATAAAATATTTTTTACAGATTTTAGGACATTTTGCTTGAGATTGGTTGCCATGAACGCTCGCCATCTTGAACTGATATTAAAAGGCGATTGATGCCCAAAGATATGTGTTCGACCGAAAGAATGTCCGCCAAAAGCCTGTTGATTCGCCGAGCTAAACACAAAATTTGATGCAGGGTTGCTCGAATATGTCAATCATCGTAAAGATCACAGAAGCGTTGCAATACAATGTTACAAAACGTCGCGTAATAATTGAACACTGCTAGCTAGCACAAAGCCTGTTTGTAGACTGACTCAGTAAGCCGAGTACCAACGAGTGTTAACTGCACACAAGTTTCAATTAAACGGTACAATCATATCGCATACAATAGGTGTCAGTAGTACGAAATTCTTATAAAATTTTTAAATCAACAACCGGAAATAACAAAATGCTGCAACTCCCCCTGGTAAAGGGATTTGAGCGTGCGCCTCTATGGATACACGTATATGTGCACATGTAGAAGTGTATGTGTGCATGTAGAGCTGCGTGCATGTTTCTGTGTGTACTCGTATCTGCTTATTCTCGCATTTATGCACGCGATACGTTCTTGTTTGTGCCAGTATGTGCATGTATGTGTGTGTATATGTTTGTGTGTGCATATATGCGTCTATGCGTGCGTGCGTGCGTGCGCATGTATCTGTATATATATATATATATATATATATATATATATATATATATATATATATATAGTCTTAAGATGTGCTATATTTTTATTGGATAAAGTGCTCAATATCAGAGATAGAGCGTGTGTAAATATAAAAGTGAACATTGAAGTCAACACTTAGAGGCGACAGTCTGTTTCATGCTTCGAGTGGCCTGACGATTGCATCTAGCATGAAACAGACTGTTGCCTCTAAGTGTTGACTTCTATGTTCACTTGTATATATATATATATATATATATATATATATATATATATATATATGAGAACAAGAGTAAAGTGGCATGCATGAGGAAAGGATACAGAGAATGACGGGGAACAAGATCAAGGTATCAGAAGATGTCGATTGACATTACACTTGAATATTTGAAGATTATAGTTATCGGGGAAACAAGTAAGAGGAAGAGTATTCCACAGACGGGAAGTGCGAGAGAAGAAGCTGTTTGATTAGAAGAGACGTTTGCATTTAACCGTTTCGAGAAGGAAAGGGTGGGATTGAGATGCCAACCTACTAGCTCGCTTAAATTTATGTAGTCTGGGAACCAGAGAAAGCAACTTGTCGGAAGAGTTGCCGTGAAATTACTTGTAGAAGAGACGGAGGGAAGCGACGTCACGTCTGTAGAAAAGCGACTGTTGACCAGATGCCAGATCAGATGTGTATGTGCGTGTGTGTGAAATACTTTTCATCTTAAAACTGTCGTACTGATACTATCTATGTATTAATAGTTTAATATTTATATTTTTTGTTGAAATCTGGCTTATTAAGCATATTACAGATTCGTCAATAAAAAAGATTACATTTTATTATTCTAATTTAATTTAAATTATACTTATTTGTTTTTGCATGTTTTTATAGGCCGTTTTATAGGCCGGTAAAATATGATAAAATAATTTAATTTAAAAGTAATCTTTTCCAGCACGACAGTTTTAAGAGGAAAAAAGTATTTCTTTACTTGTAGTCCAAACTCAGACGCACGCAAAAATAATGTTTTCTTTCTCTACAACCGTGTTTCTTCACACACTTACTAATAGAACCACGTACGCCCGCCTAATCAGACACACAAAGTACACATACGCACACCAGTACAAGAATAATACCGCATATACAGGTATACGAGTGTGCGGAAATGTGTACCTCATTTTTCGTAAAAGGTTTCCATATGTTTATCATAGGTATATTCAATAATTCGCCGAAAAAACACCATACCATGATGAAAAAAGCCCTCAAACTTAATTTTTAAAAGAATCGTTTTTAGAAAATCATGGTAATAATTTTTTTTTTTACATCTGTTACTCCCCTCTCCTTACTTAATTTTATGAAAACTCGACAATGTGTACTTTTGTAATTTTTTAATCATTAGGTTGGTGCAAAAATAATGTCGTTTTTTGACGTTCAACCTCAAAAGAAAAACGACATTATTTTTGCACCAACCTAATAAATGCAGAAGACTTTGAATATAAATTGTCGACTTTTTGTAAACCGAGGAGCGTTTTTACCCACATTTTAGCTCTGAATTGTAAAATTTAAAAAAAACAATAAAACTAAGACATTATTAATTTTAAAAAAGGCTTTTAATGGGTTTTATGAATGACATATATTAAGGACATTGTTGTCTGAAGCCAAAATATTTTCTCGATGAAAAATGAATTTTTCCAAGGATTGTTTTCTTTTTCTTTTTTAATATAAATATGTGATAGTTCTTAAATATTTAAAAATGTAGTTTGAATATATGTCTTTTTGAAAATTCTCTTATTAAAAGATTTATTTCTACAGATCTTAAATTTGAAAACTTATTACAATCTTCGAAGCGTCTCTATTTTCACAAAACTACAAAGGCACAATTCAGAAATAATGTCATATGTTTTATGAGTTGTTTTTCCTGATAGCGAGAATACGGCCTAATAAATTCCGTGATTTCGAGTCAAATTCTCTGACTGGCCGACCATCATCGTCGCATTTTCAAAATTTTTAATTTTCTTTTCTTTTTTTTTTTTTTTATATATTTCATTAAATATTTTCTTTTCATTTTTTTTTTAAATGTAATCATTTTTTTTTTCTTTTTCAGTGAGAGACATACTACAATTATTAATTATTTCTTTTTTAGATTCAATTTTAGGGACGGAAACAGCGCAAGCTTTGGACATATCTTCGTTAAAAAGTACCTATATAATCAATAAAATATTAGACTTTTGAAAGTATTTAATTTTTAAGAATTACGTTATAATTAAATGAGCCGGTTCACTTAAAATTTGAAAATATTGTCATTTCTGCCCTTCCGTCCGATAAATTGCTCTGACGTTAGTTGTCGATACAGTGACATAAACGTCAATTCACACCTCCAATCACCACGGTTAGACATGCTTCTCTTATTTCCAACTAATTTTTTTCTGCTAAAATATTAAGTAATGTTTGTTTCCAATTACATTACGCACAATTTAAATTTTCCCAAAATAACTTTTGAAAAAAGTATAATTGAATTTTACAAGATTTTTAAACGGAGAATTTCATTTTTGTTTACAAAGTTGGCAAAAATGGCTGGCATGATCGATTTTATGTAAATTTTGCTGACTCAAAAAATAGGATTTTTAACTAAAATTTCGGAAGTGCTAGTAAGGATTAAAAAAAAATTTTAAATATTCAAAAAATACTTTGGTATTTCCTCTTAGTAATAACATAAACATTAGGACGATAAAAAATTGTTTTATCGGAGATTTCTCTTTTTTAGCAAAATATTGAATATACCTAGTTTACAAGAGGAATTATTTTTCAACGCAGGATGACTACATCACGAGTTGTGTCCCTTTATTTAACGCTTAATGGTTCCATTGCCCATCAAATATTTATTCAGACATATAAATTGAAGGTAACTTGAGAAAATATATTGTAGATAATCAATTAATCGATATTCGATTAACAGTCAAGTGCAATGATTGAATATTTTAATGTTCATTGATTCTACCTTTGATTCGGTTATGTTGATTAATTTCATGATATACCAATCCATGTTTGGTTTATTTAATGTCAGATATAAGATTATAGGACAAAATCAAAAAGAATTGATAAGTCTTAAAAATAGATCCCTTTTACATTTGAGCTGTTAAGTACCCACCCCCTCAAACTTCGGGATAGTAGCCCCTTTTTTTGGAGAGGAAAAGGATCTTACACCTTTGCCGGGAACGCTATTGGCATTTTTTTTTAGTTTAAACAAATACGCGGTTTGTGTGAGTTGAAATGTATCATCGTCCCCACAGATCTTTGTAATCTATACGTCTTTATTCCTTTTGGAAGAATATAAAATACCTCGACATTACGAATAAATTTATCACTTGACATTAAAAAAAAAATTAAATTAAAAAAAATTTAATGCTTTCAAAAGGAAATCAAATATTTCTTCTCATAGATATACGAACATGACGAAAACTGAAGATATTGTCTTCTTTAGGCTATTTAAAAATATATATAATTTTCCCAAGAGAAAGTAAGCTCATTAAAAGATAAAGCATGGAAGCGCTTCTGAAAAAAAAATAATCATAATTCTAGCAAATCAATATTTAATTTACAGACAAAAATATTGGATACATTTTAATATTTCACATCATGAGAGCAAAACAATATGACTACAAGAATCTCATGTAGTTATGTTTAAAATCTTCAAATTGTTACTTGGAAATGTAACATTAAAATAAGAAAAAAAAAGAACATGACTTACTTTAAAGAACTGGACACGTTCCAGAAGATCTGATATGTAACTGGCCAAAGTCTTTAAAGACGGATAGGATTTAACGGCCCACATCGAGGGAACCTGAAATATGTTTGATATTATTTAGAAAAAAAATATAATCACATTTTCACATCTCCCAACAAAGAAGCGAAGATATGTCTTTTTTTTTATTTTTTATTTTATTTTATTATTTTTGAGGGGTGGGGGTAAGCGAAAAATAAACCTAAAGTTTTCAAGAGAGTTCGAACATGGTCAGAGACTGCTATGGGCTCTATGTCTAGCAAACAAAATGAGTCCGAAAGCCATAAAATATAGGAGAATCTGTGTTTCGATGTCAATTCTCTGGTCCCCAAAATGAGCATCTTTTTCATTTTTCGAAAACTGTTTGTTGAAATAGAATTTTGAAACTTCAGATTTATAACAAATTTTCTAGATATTTCATAAATTCAGTGTAGCACGACTTTTGTCCGTGGATAGCAATTGTTACTCCCTGTTTGCTTACGTCTGGAAAGTATGAAAAATTGTTAATATTTTCTTCAAATTTTGCTTTTGTGACTATCACAGCTATCAACGAGGATTTGTCTGCACTTGGACGGCTAGAAAAAAAAAAGCTGGACTGTTGAGCTTACGTTCACTGTATTTATACATTCATCTATGTTGCCAGAACGTTCTAGAAATTCTTGAAACTTGTAGAAACTTCTCAAAATTTCAAGAAAATTCTCCTTCAGCAACTTAACACTAAATCTGTCTGGAATGTAATAGAAAATAGTTTAGAGTCAAAACATCGATGTCCAGGTCACAAAAGCAATGTTTGAAGACAATAATAGTCTTTTCTTTTACTTTCTAGACAAATGCAATTAAGAAATAATAATTACTGATAAAAGATAAAAAAAATTTCAAAATTTTGTTACACAGTGTTATCAATGAAATATAATCAACCGTATATGAAAAAAGGATTTTTTTTTATTATTTTTATTATTTTTTTTTTTGATATTTGAAATGATGAATTATGATTATTATACACCGATTTATTAATCTTGGTTAATCTAGCAAACTGGTTTATAATTTCTTTCTTATAATATTGAGACTGGTATAGATAAAGTTGATCAAAGCTAAGCATTGTATTAAAAAACAGGACCGTTTTCGTTAGAAACAAGAAAAAAATGGCTGAGCTTCTACGTAATATCATTTCTTCTTTTATCGCAGTAAATGCTGAACATATGAAGAAGGGACAAGGCAACAGAGATGTGGTTCAACAAAACGATGTTGAGAATATCATGGAGTGAACCTGTGAGCAACGAAGAATTTTTAAGGAAAATATAGATCGCGTAGTGATGATGGATCTCACTATACAAGAAGTAATCTGCCAGACTGGATTGCTGGCTATTGTTCCACGGTGAGGCATCATTGCGAATCATATAATTAATACAAACCTTGCCAACGATCATACTGTCAAACATGGCCTCTAACTCTGCTGACATCACGACCAAACCTCGGGTTGCCTTTTGAATGTCGTGCAAACTTGTGTGGATCACAGATAAGAGGCTGTTGTAGCGAAGAAGCTCCTGCAGTAGAACTGTGTTCATTGACTCCACATATTTCACTGGATATTTCGCCTATGAAAGAAAATTTTTAAAAATAAATTTCTTATTAATACTGAATATAATAATAAAAAAAAAAAAAAATAAGTAAATTTAAAAAGAAAATTCTCAAAGAATTCAATATACTTAAGTGATGTTACTAAACGCACTTGTAAAATTTGTTTTCAAAAAATCTGTAATTTTTAATATCGCCAATGCAAGGTGAAATAATAGATAGTGGCTGGGATTAAGGAATCGGAGAGCCGAGTTCGAATTCCTGTCAAATCCATTACATTCACTTACGTGCTAATACCCTTGGGAAAGGTATGAATCCTCTTCTTCTCCCACCGCCACCTATGGGTAAATCGCAGGACCGACTGAAACTGGTCTACCGCAGAAAGAAATGGCAACCTACTGCGGGAAAAAAATCTGCCTGGAAATCGAGGCAATGTATAACTAATGTCACATGACTGACTGAATGCAAGGTTGATATCCATTTATCACTAGCAACTGCAGTTGTCAGTGTTTTTGTCATGATGATAGCAGACAGTTCGAATGAATAAAACAAAGAAATCTAGAAAAGACTAAAAACAAAAATAGGATAACGAGATCAATGTATGTTTGCGCAAACTAAAATAATCGGGATTAATTTATTTTTTACTGATTATCAAACCTTTATGGGTTATTTAAAACCGAAATATATATTAAATTATATATTATTTTTTGTCAATGAGTATTGCATTAACGATTTTTGAGAATAACAATTATTTTTCCAGATAAAAGTCCTACTGTTTAACCCACAGACAGGAAGAGAAGATTGATTCATACCTTTCCCAAGAGTACTTGCACGTAAGTGAATATGACGAACCCAACTCGAATTCGAACTCGGCTCTCCGAATTCTCATTCTGAGCCGTTATGTAATCAATCAATAATTGGTAAAATGGTAAACTACAATAATTAGGAAATAAAGTTTAACATATGTAAACACTGTTAAGAATAACAAGGACATAACAAAATGTTACCACAGCTACACTATCTCTTTACCTGTTGTGTTACACATACCTCACCTAGCCGAGTTAATTTTTAACAGAGGTAGAAGGGCGAAATATCAAGTAGAGTACTGTCTCTGATTTTTTAGCACTTTAGTTTATTGTCTATTATTATTATTATTATTATTATTATTATTATTATTATTATTATTATTATTATTATTCAGGAGAATCTGAGATAAATGATTATAAAATTTTTTTCTCCATCATTTTTGTTTTGATCATTATGGTTTGACCGGTGCATTTTCTTCAGGTGTATATTGTATCTTGTGATTTTTGAGTAGAATTTATTTTCTCGTTCCTTTTTTCTTTTCTTTTCAAAACTTTCTCCATAGATTCACTTTAAAATGGATTTCAGAAAATGCCAAATCCATGATGAATACCTTATTGTTTGAATCTGCCAATTAATTAATCTGAAATGGTAGCGAAAGTTCGCAGAGAACGTTTTGAAAGATAAAATAACAAGATGTGACATCAAGAGACAGAAGATTGGGGAATGCACCGGCCGAGATTTACTCAAAGTATCAATAGTCAGGATACTATCCATAATGAACGAAATAGGAATTATGGCGCCGAAGAAGCAGAAATACCAATTATATGAAAGAAAAAAAAACTACATACAACAACAACAACAATGATCATTAAGTATACAACACAAGCAATATTAACTTTAAACCAGTTGCCACTTTAATATTTCTGTTTACCGAAACTTTGCAGTACCGTGAAAGAAAAATAACCAACTTGCTTCTGACAATATTTAAATTCTCATCTCATATCCCGTCTCAAACAATTCGAACAGAGAAGACTATAACGAAACAGAACACAGCTTATTAATTTCTATTTTTATTTAACTAGTCTTTGCTTCATCCAGTTGCTGCTTTATTTTATTGATCCTTTTCTGCAACCTTCTCGGCCGAATATTTTCTTTTTCATTTCACTCCAGCATTTAAATATTTTTTTAACAAGAAAAGGTTTACGCAAGGGAGGAAATCCATACACTGTTCATTGTAAGGGAGATAACTATCAGCAATTCAACGTTCCAGTTAATATTTTAATAACGTTAAAAAAAAATTAAATACATATACTATTTTCCAGCATAGTTTCCGTATTATTTATCAAATATTCCTTTTCAAAATTTATATTTTGTATATAATACATTGCCAGTATAATGTTTGACACCTCACAAGTATCCAATAAACAAGATATCTTAATTAACTTTAGTTTTAAGACTGCGTTGTTAGTACTGTGGGATATTGTCACATCATTAGTATCGTGCATTTTTCAAAAACTCCATTTAAAATATTATAGATATATCATTTAGTTTTTAGTTGTCTTGTTATATATTTCTTTGAGTTTTCTTTCTGGGTTTTATAGGAAAAATAAAAAGGGAAAAAAACAAAGGTTTCATTTTAAATAATCAAATTAAAAGGCAATAAATTTAAAAAGGAATTTGCAAGTTTCAAAAATTAAAATATTCAAAAATAGGTATCATTTTATTTTTAGTAAACAAATAAAACTGCTTTTTAATTCATACAAATATTATGAGTAAATCCAGAAACTAATTGTAGTTACTTAACAGAGGTATTCAGAAAGCTACTTGACTAATCATGAAAATTTGACTTGCCACTTATTAAAGAAAAAATGTGGGTACTTCAGACAGCGCACGATTCTAACGAAGGATTAAATTAAATCAATTGTATTAACGGGAAGTTGAATTAAATCGAGTTACCGTTATAATTAAATGATTTATTTACAATTTACAGCAGAAATTGTAGCTTCTATTCTATTTTAATTATTTAATATTGAACTTTTATATTAATATAAAATCAGTTTACATTAGATGCAATATTATTAAATATATTTTTTGTATTAATATTATGAACAACATATAAAGAATTAATACGTCATCTTTTGCATCAGCTACAATCCAAAATGTACAATACACAAACTTTCGATAACACTTTCTAATTAAGTTAATTATTTTGTTATTCTCTTATTCTATTATTCTGTTATTCATCAAAAATTTTCTTTTCTTTTTTTTTTTTTCTTTTCTTTTTTACCTGCACTTCTTCAATATTGAACACTGGGGGTATCTTTGATAGAATATCACTTGCGAGATCCTCGATAATTACGTCGGAAGATTTTCCTGCTCCTAATGTCTGAAAAAAAAAATGAAGGAAAAATCATTAAGTAATCATTCAATTGGAAATAACACGGAATATATTCGTTAAAATTGGCATTATTTTGCTTGCTTGACACATTCTCTGCGTTATTATTATATAATTGATGCGTGGCTGTTCTGGCATATTATGGGAAAAATATGAAAATTCCTATTAACTGGAAATAGATGATTATAAAGACGCTTACGTCGATTTTTCATGGGCACTGCCATTTTGGATTTGATCAAACACTCTACAGTACAGGCTAAGCTAAACGACACCTTAACACACAATATAATAAAAAATACATCTCATGAATAATTATTATTCGGTTGGTGCAAAAATAATGACGTAATAATGTCGTTTTTGACGTATTTTTTAACGACATTATTACCTCATTATTTTTGCACCAACCTAATAATAATAAGTTGTATTACATGTTACTATATGTCTACGATGCACTGGAAATAGCACTAAACACTAGTTAGTTTATCACACACAGTAGGGATAGACATTTCACGATATCTTGAAAATGTATGTATATATGTCGACAGCAGGTAATGTAAATTTTGTAAAGACGTATTTTACTTTACATCTTGAAAAGCAGCGAAAGTGTTATTTTAATATATATATATATATATATATATATATATATATATATATATATATATATATATATATATATATGAAAATGTGGTAATAAATTACAATCCGTAAGTATTTAATCAAAAATGGAAATTCTCAAGCAATCAGTATCTACCTGTCGTGGGAGAGTCATCAAAATCCCTTCAAATAACTGTTGCGTTTCTCTTTGATCTTTTGAGATGTCGGCATTTTCATGAAGCCCAAAAACCTGCACAACAAAATTGAGATAAGTCTTTTTTAACTTGTACATATATGACTTCACGTAACACTTACACGCATACACACACGCACTTTTGAAATAACACTGGTAATTCCGTCCAGACAAAATAGATTGGGGAAAAAAATGTTGGGTTAGGTAGCTATGAGATTTGGTCTAGTATTTACGTCATCGTTATTTCAGTTGCTTTTATCGCAACTACTCAGATCGATATTACATTTTTATATTGTATGGACTTTACTGTCCTTTATCGTCACTAAGATAATATTGTTAGAATATGTGTAGTTTTATATATGTATATGCCTATTTATGTGTATATATATATGTGCGTGTGCGTATGTGTTTAAGTTTGCGTTTGTATGTATTTTTATATATATGCGTGTGTTTGTATATGTGTATGTTTGTTTGTTTCTGTATATATATATATATATATATATATATATATATATATATATATATATATATATATATATACAGAAACACACAAAGCTCCTCAGTGTGACTAGACAACCGAATGCTTCAAGCCCGGATCGAAACCCAACCGATTTGGTGTCAGTCAGAGCTTCTACCACTCGACAGAACGAGTCAGCCAAATCTAGCGTATTATTACTTTAAAAAAAAGAAGGATATTCAAGCAGAGAACTTACAAAGAAAATTCCAGAACTACAGTTAGGAGACACCAGGAAACGGGTCAAAACAAGACCAAAATTAGGGTTGGTAGACCAAAAGCAACAAAAAGAACAAAGAACAATTTCATCAGAGTCACCAGCTTGCGCGACAGAAGGCTAACTGTTCCAAACAAATCTTTGGGTCAAATACGACGGTCTATGTGCAGCGAAGAGTTGGTGAAAGAGCTGCTACTCCTCTGTATCACACCAAATGTAAAGCATGGAGGAGGCTCTGCTATGATGTGTGTGTTTGGTCTTTGCCAATCGCAAAGTCGGGAATTTGCATCAAGCAAAGGTCAAATTGAATCAGAGAGGCTATCACAGCATACTGCAGCATCACGCGATTCCATCTGGAACGCAGCTTGTGGGTCAAGAATTTTTTCTCATGCAAGATAATAACCCAAAGTATACTCGTAAACTCTGCCAGAGGTACATTAAAAGCAAAGAGGAACAGCACGTCCTTCAACTGATGTCTTGGCCGGAGTAATCAGCGGACTTGAATCCCATTGAAATGTGGGATGAACTTGACCGAAAAGTCAGAGCTAAACAACTCACGACTGCGGTTCACTTCTGGCAACTCTTGCAAGAAAGCTAGGCAGAATTATCTTCAGTCTTTGGTGGAAAGAATACTGAGAATCTGTGAAGCAGTGATAGCGGCTAAAGGGGTCATTTTGATGAATCAAAAGTTTAAAAAGTGTTTTGTATTTTCTTGGTTTAATTTGTATTTAATGTGGCCCAGGAAGACTTGTATTTTTTATAAAAAAAATTAAAACCATTGTGTTGCTTAACTTGTTTCATTGAAAATAACACTTTTAGGATGAGAAATGAAAATTTTTGACGATACCCAAATACTTTTATATACTGGTAGTGTGTGTGTGTGTATATATATATATATATATATATATATATATATATATATGAGTGTGGGTGGGTGATGAAATGTTTCTTTTTCTCCAAATCTAATAAATTAACTTATCTAGGGTAAATAATCACAGAGCAATGACTAGTAAGACAGTCTCGCAGACCATTGATACCGTAGTGAATTTGATGTTCACTGGATGTCCGACATTTTTGAAGCTTAATTAATATCAAGCATATTTTATCAATATTAAATATAGCCAAATGGTTAGCAAGACCCATTTGTTAAAGCAGTAACTTCAACCCTCACTGGTTCTTACAGTCCCGTGGACTTATGCTAGACGAAGCTAAACTTTGCGTTTGATAAAAAATCACTGATAAGGTTGTCTTGGAGCAAGCCAGTGTTGCAGACAATTACGACAGTTTTAAGTTTGATCTTTACTGGGTAACTAATATTGTTTCTTGCTATACAAAAGCAATCCTTGTAAATATCAATTTAATTTTTTTCTCAGAATTTTGGAAAATGATAATTTATCAATTTTTAGCTAAAATAAATTTGAGCAATCTTCAAGTTGTTTTTTTAACCTTTTTAGGGGTTCGTATTTAAGATAATACTTAATATTTAAGATAATACTTAATATTTAAGTTTAGACTAGTAAGTTCAGAACAGTGTATTTTGCTGAACTGAAGACTTTTCAAAAAATCATTTCCGAGTAATCTCTAATTTCAATTACTTTTCACCTTGTAAAATCCAGAATTTTAAATTTTTTATTGTTTTTGTTTTGTTTTTGATGGGTTTGTATAATAGACACTGCAACAAGAAATAATCGCATTTTTCTTTTTTATTTCTTATATTGCGATAGATCAATGCTTCCCAAACGGTGCGACGCGCCACATGTGTAGTGGAAGAGGATAGAAGGTGAGGCGAAAGATGATAGCAGGTGAGGCGGAATGATTGAAAAACAATCAAAGATTTAGAAACAGTTTCGAAAAATTCATATGCCAAAAATAAATATGACTTCAACATTTAAAATATTATTCTGGATTACTTGTAATTGCAAGCACGAGTCCCAGTATAAATAGTTGTAAATAATCGTTGGCTGATTTTATCATTGTGATATGTTTGCATTATATTCAAATATTAAGAATATAATAAGTAGGCTCTGCAAACTGGAGAAGAGAGTTATCAATGATAATGTTCTGACTTTGAATTCGTGGTTCTCCCTTTAACCCCCTCTCTGCTTTTTTTTTTTTTTTTTTTTATTTAAATGTACTTTTATCACATAAAATTTGGTAAGACGCGAGCAAATTTTCATTCCGAAAATGCGGCACAGAGAAAAAAATGTTTGGAAATCATTGCGATAAATTAAGCACTCTAAACGACGAATGTTTTTTTTTTAATTTTATTTTAATAAAGGGAGGTGTTACTTTGCTTTGTAAATTTATATCCCTAGAGAAGCCAAAACACAATAATTCATGCCAAGAGATTTCTTAAAATTTAATTTTTTTGAATTTGTAATCTGGGGTGCTTAATCGACAGTAATAAATGAAAAGAAAAAAGGGCTCCAGATTACGAATTTCGTTTTTTTTTTTTTAAATAATATGATATGAGCATATTTTGTTTTGGCTTCCGTAGAGGGATCAATTTGCAATTAATTTGCATTGACACCTCGCTCTTATTAATTTTTAAAATTTCAAAAAACATAATTGTAGTCTGGAGTGCTTAATCTATAATACGAAAAAAAAATTAAATCATTGTTTCTGGTCGCAATTTTTTTCACTTTTCTCTTCATTCCTCATAAATTTCAAGTTAAAAAAAATAACAACTTTTAAATACATTATATCTTAGACAAAAATAGAGGTAATCATCAAATTTGACTCACTTCAGGATGCGGTATGTAAGGGAGACTGCGTATATAATCAAGGTAATGTTCATACGGTCCATCGGGAGGAGCAAAATAGATCCCGCTCTTGGAGAATTTATAATCGTTGTTTTTTATAATATCTTCGCAATAAAATATCTTTAGTAGACTTCTTATGAGTCGACGGTCGGCTTCATCAGTCACTCGCCCGCCATAATTACATTCGCCAGTTAAGTAGACCAATGCTTTTAATGGCGGCTCGTCGTAATCATTAATGAACATCTGAAAACAAGAGATGTATTTTGGATTGATTGCATTATAATTGTTTAATTTATTGTTTGAGAAACAAGCGATCTCAACACGAGTGGAATTTGCAATTATTTACTTATGTTTTCAGTGCGAAAGTTATGACAACTGGGGCACTTATACGAAAATGAGACATAGATAGATAGATAGAT
Organism: Acanthosepion lycidas; assembly: GCA_963932145.1. NCBI lineage: Eukaryota > Metazoa > Mollusca > Cephalopoda > Sepiida > Sepiidae > Acanthosepion > Acanthosepion lycidas. The sequence continues at coordinate 99,300,918 of OZ010574.1, read as the reverse complement.
AGATAGATAGATAGATAGATAGATAGATAGATAGATAGATAGATAGATAGATAGATATGAACAGTGAGATAGATAGATAGATAGATATGAACAATGAGATAGATAGATAGATAGATAGATAGATATGAACAATGAGATAGATAGATAGATAGATATGAACAGTGAGATAGATAGATAGATAGATAGATAGATAGATAGATAGATATGAACAGTGAGATAGATAGATAGATAGATAGATAGATAGATAGATAGATAGATAGATAGATAGATATGAATAGTGAGAAAGATAGATATGAATAGATAGATAGATAGATAGATAGATAGATAGATAGATAGATAGATAGATATGAACAGTGAGATAGATATGAACAGTGAGATAGATAGATAGATAGATAGATAGATAGATAGATATGAACAGTGAGATAGATAGATAGATAGATAGATAGATAGATAGATAGATAGATAGAAAATATCTAGGATATAAACAATGTTATCTAATAAATTAGAAAAGTGAATTGAATTATTCATTTTTTTCATATTGACTATCACTGAAATTAAATTTCAGTTTGCTTGTTCAAACATTATGGAAAAATATTTTAGAAGAATCACAAAACTATTCTCTAGAGATGAAAACAACGACATACATAAGGTTCTTTATGTTAGATATTCGCTGAAAAATTACTTTTAATATTTCCCCTGTATAGTCATAAACGCCAGATCAATATCTGTGCTTCGTTTATTTTTGACTTGCACAAAAAAGAATGTTAAAAAGAATTGAACGTCGGATTTTTTAAACTGCGAATTATAAATCAAAAGAATCTTGGCTTCTTAAAAATTTTAAATTCACTCATTTTTTTGTTTTTTTTGTTTTTGTTTTTTGTTTTTTGTTTTCTTTCCCACAAAAACGTGACACAAATCATCAAACGAATCATATCAGGTAAGGTAGTGAAATCTATCTCACGCTTAAAATAGCGTGAAAAAAAAAAGATTCTTGCAATGGAACAATAACATGTCAAACTTTATAAATAGCTACTAGATCTGTCTGGAATGTCTCCAGTATTTAAATAGATTGTGAACAGGTTGCGTGGCCTTTTGAGGGCGATAAAAATGGTTAATGCAATATTCACTTGCGAAATAAAGAATTATTCTTACAAACAAAGATATGGATCCATACCTTTCACAGGAGTATTTGTGCATAAGTGAACAGTGTAATGAACTCGACTGGAATCCGAACTCGGCTCTGCCAATTTCTTATTCCGGGCTGTTATCCATTACACCTCACACGCAAATTCCGCATCTAAATTTCAAGTATTTTGTTTTTGTTGTTAGCAAAACATTGCAACACCTACGTTTGTCACTCTAATTAGAAACTAAATCTGGTTCCTTGCGAAAATCTCTCTTTAAAGGAAGTAGATTTAAGAAGAACGCAATGAAGCAGCTGATGGCGATCTGTAAACAGACTTTTCAAACTGTTTTGAAAAGTAGAAATAACGCTAGTATAACTATGTGAAGTTCTTAGGGGATTACTTTGAAGCGGACTAAAAGACCCTTACCCTAATTAGGCTATGTATTTGGTCACATTAAACGTAATGAACATATTCAGATAGACATCACCCGGCATTAATTAACTAAAACTTTTAACTTATGAAAAATAATACTTTTTTTTATGTTATATCCCTTCAGCATGTATGCAGTCATTGCTCTCCACGAGTTCCTTTTCTTTAACGTTTGTGAATTTCTATAGCTTTTTAGAACATATCGTGGAGTGGTTTCTCGTGACTTTCTCCACAGTTGGAGATTCAAAGTTTTCCTTCTCTTACACTGGCTGCTACTCAAGGCTGGAGGGGCCAGTCTACCCTGCTATTTAACTACTGCGAGAAGGAAAGATTCGTGTGCTTTCCAACGGCATTAGCTTAGGCATAACAGAGTAAACTGAAATCTGAATTCAGCCCAATTTTCACGTTGATAACCGCTACACTACCCACACACCCTAAAACAAAACCTTAGCAGCGCCCACTATTTCATTAAGTAAACCCTCTCATCGTTACCTTACGATTTAAATTACGATTTTCTTTTTATTCCGATAAACATAATTATTAGGTTACTAAATAATTAAAATACAAGGTCTTCTTGTAATTTAATCTTCATTAAAAAAAATTCCACTTAAATTATATCTATTGTATATCAGTTTTAGGAATAGCACTGAGAAGGACTATTCTTTCAACTTACTTCTAATTGTTGTATAGAAACGCGAAGGTCAGACTCATTAAACTCATACGGAATATTCCATCCGAGGGCTCCAAATTTCCGACGTTCTTGGACCAAAGCGTGAAAGAAGCACAGACCAAAAAGCAATTTTTTGAAAACCTGCAAAGAAATAATTATTTTGATATATATTGGGGTGACCCAAAATGTTCATTCAGTTTATTAGATAAAAAAAAAATAAAAAGTTTTTTTTTTCATTTTCTTAAATTTCCGATATCAGCTTTATTAAAAAAAAAAAAAAAAAAAAGATATTTACTGTTTTTTTCCACTATCTTTCAATCAACTTCATAATTCTATCCTACCAGGATAATTTTCTTTCTGAAGACAGATCTACACTAGATGACTTTTGCAGTCTTCCAGAGAACTGAAATATTTTCCATTAAGATAATTTTGCAATGATCAGGAAAACTGTAATCTGAATGTTCCAACTTGCCATTGAATCTATAAAAATGTTGAATTGATCACCTAAGAAAAATGCGATCAAACATTATCTGGATGATTTATTACACTTTTCCTCTTAACTAATTCTAAATGTTGGTGTTTTCGAGTTATCTAATTATTAGTCGTGGTACTTCTTCAAATTAATTATTTAGCCCAGTGAAACTAGTTCATAATAGTACTTTGGTACGGTCGCCGCAGTTCGTTTTGCTTCTTCACGATCTTGCATTCCACGTTGTTTTAAAATTGTCACAACTTGTTTAAAAATAACACTTTCGTTGTGTCTTTGTAGCGAACACCACACGGAAAAACGGCGCAAAAGTGTTCTTTTTCCGCTTAAACTATGTGTCGACGTCGCGCATCAAAGCGACTAACATAACCAAACTGGTTCAAATGATTTTCAGCGTTTGTTTAGGATATTTAAATATGTTGCCTATCTCCCGAAAGATTTAACGTCGATTATTATTGAGTAATGTCTTTATTTGATTGCTATCAACATCAAATGTTTTGTATGATTGTATAGAAATAAAAATCTAACAAGAAACTTCGTAAATCACTTTTGACACGTTCGAATATTCGCAGTACCTTCTCCATAATCTGCAAAAAAAAAAGATTTTGCCTTTGAGTCGAAATTATATTTATCTAATAAAAATAAAAATTAATAAGCTGCTAATTTTACTGATATTAGTAAATTTTCAATTTTGGAATCAATAGACAAAAATACAATGTTAACAATTCTATTAACATACGAAGATGCAACAGCTGTACCGATTATTTTTTACTATTTACTATAGTGTATAAATCCCTCTGCTGAGGGGTTTGTAACACATCTGTTTATCATCTCTCAGTTGCGTCTGTCTTTGGGCAGAGTGCGCTCAGGGGCGGCTCCATCAGAGGACAGAATCGCAACTGAGTAATAATTATACTGAAAGGTTCCAAACACCGGGGAACAGCTGCCCGAGACCACGCCCTCTCATTGCACCAGAGAGAGGGATTGGTGCTCGCACCGAGGCCAGCGCAACCGACGGTTTTTGTTTCCCGCCCGAGTGTACGCGCTCAGCTGCCCACCTTAAAAAAAGAGCTTGTGTTACAACTCGTCTTAATGGGGAGAGAGAGTAAATACCTAGTTTTTTACTATTTTTAAAAGATAGCTTTCGATTCTATTAACCAATAGCTATCTTTTAAAAATAGTAAAAACTAAACGGTCTTGCATCCTAACTGCAAAGAACGACCATTTTATTCAACATAATATATACATATTTGAGCCAACGAACGTTTTGAGGCAGTTGCTTAATAAATCCAACTGATAATGTCATGGGTTAGTTAAACATCTAACTCTGCTATATCCGGTCTATTTTCTGAAACATGCCTGGAAATTATAGAGGAAATTCTACAAACACACTTCTTTTAATTTACGATTGTGATACATGAAATTGATACATTGATTTGTTTTTACGACTTATCAACCCTTGTGGTACATGAGAATAATAAAGCAAAAAAAAAACCTAATCGTTAATACCTTGGGTTTGTTACAAGAGTCAAAGAACTGTGCATCGGATATAGGGTCACTGAGGTAAGACTGCAAGAGATTCGCTCGCAGACCCTTTGGTGGTTCATTTGTCATCTTTATGCCATTCTGAAGAACGGACACGGGGAAAACTGGAGACGGGTAACTGGTCAACCATAGTCGGAAACTTGACTTTGTTCGGCTTGAATCAGTGATGACCTGAAAAGAAATATACAAGAGCAGAAAGAAAAATGTTAAAAGTTCATCATCTCACATAATATTAGGGTTCATCTTTCAATCAAGATTAAGAAGTGAGCTTAAGTGACATTATAAAAAGGGGAAAATTCTCCTTTACTTGAAGGGGGACAGAAAATGTAAAAAAAAAAACAAACTGAAGTATCTGTCTATATTTCTGAGATGAGGTATTATGTACACTATTTACATCATTCGGACTATTGTCCTCATCTTTGTCGCCATATTTATTACAACGTTTCGGCCCTTCAGTATATGTCTATATTTCTGAGATGATGTATTATGCACACTATTTACATTATTCGGAATATTGTCCTCATCTTTGTTGTCATATTTATCACAACGTTTCAGCCGTTGTACGCTCTGGCCTTCTTCAGGTGGTTGGAATGTCGAACTGAACCCTTTATTTCGCTCGCTGGGGTAGACTGTTTTAGTTGCACGTGCCATGTCTAATGGATGTTAGTTATCAGTTATCTCCTGTTAATTCACCTCGCCAAGTTTTTCACTGCCTTAACCAGGTATTGAACTCACAACTCTTTGGGTTCTGTCACTGAATCTAAACAACGCCTTTATCTACTTGTGCCCTTAAGGAAACTGAAACACCCCTAGTAATCATATATATAATACTTTTATTCAGTTAATAATGCTTGCCTTAATTCCTGACCACTGACAATCCAATTCTATTCGATTTCAATGCATTTCTATAGTAAAATATTTTACAATACATTTCTATAACAAAATAATTTTCAACTGATTTCTATCATAAAACAATTTGCAATGAATTTTCATAGTAAAATAATTTGCAATACAATTTTGTAGAAAACGTTTGTGTTTTATAATATCCCAATTCTATTTCGTAAATTACATCTCCCAGGTGCCCTGGCACGCATCATCAGTGATGTTTTAAGCTCTTCTCTACAACGACCCAAACGATATCGATCAAATATCGACTTGTGTGCCAGCCGTCAGCTACAGCTCTTCTCACAATGGAATGTTATTTTAACCCACTGCAACAAAAGAACTCCTTAGGCCTTTATAGTCCAATCACAATCAACTTCTATCAGTAACGCATGCATTATTTCCTAACTACTAACAATTTATCCCTGAATTTCAGTGGACAACATCGAAACTGACTAAAAAGAATTTCTAAAACAAATTTAGATAAAATAAATTATCTAAGAGTAAAATTATTAAATCATCAAATTCCATTTTAATCTTAATATTAATCAAGTATTTGTCATTCATTTATAATCCGTGAACGGCATTCAACGAATTGCACTGAATCCAATATTCACGATGAGTCAACAATTTCAAACACTGGGGTGCATCTCTGTGATTAGCCTGCTGGTCTCATTATCAAGGACTTTGATTGTCTCTGAGTGTACTGGCCTTGTGCCGAAGCTTAAGTTTAGTAAATAACAACTATTTCAACTTCTGTGAGAAAGCAAAAATGTACACTACACTCTTTACTTTATATATATATATATATATATATATATATATATATATATATATCTATATATATATATATATATATATATATATGGTGTCCATAAAGTTCGGGTGCACTTTAAAAAATTTATAACTTTATTTGTATTTTCGATAGAAATAATCTGTAAAAAATGTTATAAAGTTTAATGTACCTAGTTTTAAGTCTAGCTAAAATAACTAATGTGATTTCAGGCATTACTGTAAATCAGTTGACAAATGTTTTCCGTGAACTGCAAAATCGTATTACCCTTTGTATTGCTAATGATGGAGGACATGTGGAAACTTAAATAAAATTTCAATAAAACCTTTAAAAATATAGACTTACTTCTTTCTAATCCTTTTTACAAATTATTTCTATCGCAAATACAAATAAAGTTATAATTTTTTAAAGTGCACACGAACTTTATGGACACGTTCTATATATTATTTATTCCAAAATTATAACATAAACATGTTGTAACATCACCAGAAAAATAGCCATTTTGTTTAAACACTTCTGATGACTTCCCAAGTGATGGTGTAGAATGTAGAATAAAGAGTATTAAAAGGTTCAAATCAACCAAACACCCCTTAATAGGGGAAACGCTATTATATAAGCTACAATGACCAAGCAAAATACAACTATATGAGAATTCAAAAAACTTAACAACGAACCTTATTATAATTATTAATACCTTAATGTGGATGTTAGACTAAAACAGAAATCATTCTAATTGATTAATTTTAAATTTTACAATAAAATTAAAAATAAAATTAGCAATTTTAAATTTAACCTATATTAAGTTTAAATTATTGTAAAGTTATTTAAAGAAGAATACATATATTTTATTATTTTATGTTTTAATCGAAAAGCCAAATTTTCAGTTAGAGCAAATGATAATCTAAGGAGATTCAAATATCGTACCAACTTAGATATATTTGAAAGAATCTGAAACCAGAAGATGTGGACAGGGAGAAGTTTGCTAAATGACAATAGATGCACAATCATATCATAATATACAAACACGTAGACATATTCAAATATATAAACACGAAAAAATACGGACGAAACAGGAAATAGATGTCCACAACAAAAAGAAAAAAAAAGTATATATATATATATATATATATATATATATATATATATATATATATATATATCATCGGGGATGTAACATTAAGAGATAGATCAAGTATCGACCATCATAAAGACTGAAAAATAAAATTGACAAAGATTATTGTTTAAGGTTGACGGACACGCATGTCTTAATTAGTTTTTTTTTTTTACAAATTGGTCAAATCCAAATTCAAATAGAAACATTGTTTTCAATCGTTATGAGTCTACCGATTGAATAGAATTTGATTATAAACAATTGTCTTGTAAATGGAATTTTTAAAGCATTCTGAATGTAAAAACAAAGAAAAAAGTGTGCAAGACAATAAGAAACACTACCTGCCAAAAAAAAGTGAAGTTTTGTTGAAATTGGTTGAAAAATGTAGGAAATCCGATCCCATATATAAATGAACACACACACAAACAACCTGGGTTTTATAATAAGTATAACTCGATATGAGTTGTTCCTCTTCCATTCTCGCGACAGCGATGCCTCTTAATCGTGTTTTAAAATTGATTTCGTGCAAAAACAATTGTGTTTTTCCAATTTTTGGTGCTGTCAGAACCACCGCAAGGTAATTTTACGTAGTCCTGTGAAGTTTTGTTGAAATCGGTTGAAAAATGTAGGAAATCCGATCCCATATATAAACGAACACACACAAACAAACAACCTGGGTTTTATAAGTATAACTCGATGTGAGTTGTCCCCCTTTCATTAATGCCTCTTAATCGTGTTTTCAAATTGATTTCGTGCAAAAACAATTGTTTTTCCAATTTTGGGTGCTGTCAGAAACACCACAAGGTAATTGTACGTAGTCCTGTGAAGTTTTGTTGAAATCGGTTGATAAATGTAGGAAATCCGATCCAATATATAAACGTACAGACACACACACACAACCTTGGTTTTATAATAAGTATGATATATATGTAAAGTTAATATTTTACATGGTTTTTCTCACTGAAAATAGATATTAAATGATCTCCTTTTTAAATCAAATTTGTTATATCTGTTCAAACGCTAAAGACACCATGGAAATAATGTGCAAGGAGCAGCATGTTCATCCAATAAAGTTTAAAGAAGACGAGAATTTATGACACCCTATAAACTGGCGCCACAAAACTACAGAGATTTACGAAATGATAAAAACCACATTACTTGGACACTTACAACAGTAGCAACAACACAAAAAAAGAGTAGCATATTTAACAGTAAGGAAAAATAATAATATAATCAACTTTCAACACTAGCAACAAATAAAACTGACACAACCTTCGAACAGCTGCTTCTACCCAGTATCACTCAAAAGGATCGGATCATCCTGTGGTGGGAGTTTTTCATTCCAAAGGTGCGTCCCGTTGATATCGCCTTTCCAGGCCAATTATCTAGAAACCACCTTCCCGACAAAAAATACGAATCTCATTATCGGAATGCGAATGTTCTAACCACTCGGTCACGCACCAACACGTCCGATGAAATGTCTAATAAACTAGAGTTGTAAATTCTTTCTACTGAGTAGTAAGCTCAAATCTTCTGCGTGCTCTGTACTTGTGACCCTGTACTGGTTTTAAGCTATGCCCATGACAGAAATTTCAATTTCACTCTAATTTGGTTCCTGGCAGTTCGTTTTGCATCTTCACGATCTTGCATCCCACGTTGTTTTAAAACTCTCAGAACTTGTTTTAAAAAAAAAAAAAAAAAAAAAAAAACGCTCATTTTCGTTATGTCCCTGTAGCGAACAGCACACGGAAATATAGCTCAAAAGTTTTGTTTAATTCCGAATAATTTATGTGAACGTCATATGTCAAACTGACTGACATAACCAAGCCGATATCTTCAAGAATTCACCTTCCTGACAAATCGACGATTGACGTTTCAGTGTCGGTTAGCGAATGTTCTAATCATTCGGCCACGCACCCATAGGCGCAAGGAAATGTCTAAGCTAGAGTTATAAATCATTTCAACTGAGTAGTAAGCTCAAGCCTCCTGGATGCTCTATACTTGTGGCTTTGTGTCAGTTTTAAGCTACGCTTACGAAATAACTATTTATGCAATATTTTCCTTACCGTCTCGCAAATTCTTTCCAGTTCTCCTAACCAAGACACGGCAAGATGACAGTTTTGAAGAACAATCCAAGACCCTTCCTCCACACCCTGAAATATATCAGAAAAACAAAAAGATATCGTAAAATTGACAAATTTAATACTAATCAAATTTATTTTATCCATATTTATACATATATGTAGTAATTTAATATGATATAATGTAATAATAATATTATGTAATAATAATATACGAGGGTCATTCAATAAATAAGGTGAATTTTTCGGTATAAGGACTTCTAATATAGATAGAAGCTTACTTTTTTCTTTTTTAGTTTTACTTTTTTTTTCGCATGGATTTATTTTTTTTTTTTTTTTTGCAGATTAAAAAAAAAATGAGAGTTTTGGCGATTAACAAAGATGGCCGACCAAGAAGCATGCTCCAGGATTGAACAGCGGTCAGTTATCAAGTTTTTGGTTGCTGAAGGGTGCAAACCAGTTGAAATTCATAGGAGAATGTCAACTGTGTATGGTGCCACATGTTTCAGCCAATAAAATGTCTACAAGTGGGCTAAATTGTTTAAAGAAGGACGGAGCAGTGTTGAGGATGAAGACAGGCCTGGGAGGCCTACAGAAGTGAGGTCTCCTGAGGTGAGTTCAGTCTGACAGAAGAACTACTGTGAACTGCTGAGGCAGGTCAAGAAAGACATACAGAACAAACGCAGGGGTCATCAGTCAGAAGGAGTCATCTTGCATCATGACAATGAAAGGCCTCACATAGCAGCCCACACGGTGCAGACCATTAACGAGCTGGGCTGGGAACTGCTCCCTCATCCCCCTTACAGCCCAGACTTTGCCCCTTCAGACTTTCACCTGTTTGGTCCCTTGAAAGCGTTCACGAGAGGTACGAAGTTTAAAAGTGACGATGAAGTCAAAAGTGTTGTGAGCGACTGGCTGAGACATCAGTCCAAAGATTTTTACGCTGAGGGAATACGGAAGCTTGTGCACAGATGGGAAAAGTGTGTGACAGTGCTGGGAGACTACGTTGAAAAATAAAAGTAAGCTTCTATCTGTATTAGAAGTCCTTATACCGAAAAATTCACCTTATTTATTCAATGACCCTCATAATATAATGTAATATAGTAAAATATATATATATATATACATATCTATAGTAATAAAATTTATTTAATATTGATTTATAATTCGTTTAGACTACTTAGCTTTAAAGTGGTTGATAATAAAATTTGTTTATGCTGGTGCAACTTTGCGGTAATTTGGTTTCGTATAGAATTTTATGATGGCAAACATTGAACCGCAAAAGAAAAGAAAAGAAAGAAAAAGATTTTTAAATAAAAGCCAGAGGAAGTTGTCAAATGCAGTGACACTACAACAAGTGAACGTTCGTTGTACAGGAATAATTGAATAAATACTGTCATGTCAATATGACATCTTTAAACAGTTATAGAAATAACAGGCCAAACAGCGTTCACTTCATGAAGGCCGGAAATGAACCAGCCAAAATTATGTAAGCAAAAGAAATAAATGAGAACATTATAGTTGTAGTTGATTGATAATTATCTTTTTTTATGTGGGATTTGCATATTCTATGATGTGTGTGCAAAATAACGGTTAGCAGTGCAGAAAGTGGAAATCTGCAATCAGAGTTCTAATTCCTATTAAAGATTGGTAACTTAACTTTCACACGAATATCCGGAGATGGGGCCATTTGTCTATCTCTTCGCTACCCACCCAAGCTGTGGGTTAAATAACAGAGCAGATTAGGGTCTCTATTCTTGGATAAAGACTATTCTAAACTAAAATCTTTGAAGAAAATCATTCCACTGTCTCTCCCAAGAAATCATGATATTAAAGAAAGAGAGCCGTAAAGAACTATGTCCTGAAGAAAAATAAGATATTAAAAATAAAATTTAAAAAAAAAATGGGATTTAAAAAAATAAATAGAATTTAAAACTTCCGGATTCAACCATATTTTATTTTCCCTTAATTATCAATTATTTATTTGCATTATTTACATGTGGATTATTATCCTCATCTTTGTTGTTATCATGAGGTTACAGTTCCTGTAGGTTACCCAGATCAACGCATACTTTATGAAGATTGGGGGGTACAACGGCCGAAACGTTGTGATAACAAGGATAAGGACAATAGTGTAAATAATGACAACTTCTCATTGCAGAAATTCATACAGAAATTGTCATTTCTTTTTATTTTATTAATAGATATTCGTATTCATATCCCTTAGTATTCCACAAATCTGTGCTACGATAACTTTGAGATGTTTGTGATATATGCAGATTAAGATTCATAATAAGAACATGCGCTTAAGAAACACTTCAAGAACGTTTTAATGTTATTATCCGCCGACAGAAACAATGTTTATCCACATTTAAAGACATCATAAAAATCGTATTTACTCTCACCGTGAACTCTGAACTCTGTGCACTGTTTCTTGATGTGTTTCATCTACAAAAATTTGTCAAATTTTGTCATAAAAAATCATACACATATACGTAGCAAGTTCCATAAACGTATGTCAGGAATAATCTTCCAGCTAAAACGAGAAATAATTGCTAATTTATATCTTATCAGGCCTATTCTCTCTTCAGCATCATCATTAGCCTCATGACTGTGTATATGGTCGTAGGGTTGCTGTGCAGCTGAACACCTGACCAGCTCCGTCCATGTGTCTTGGTTGCATAATAATGTTAGTCTCTAGTCCACTCAATGACGTTGTCAACCCAGTATTTTTTTTTTTTACCTGTGTCAGCTTCTTTTGCCTAAGTTGGGATCTTGTAGGTTACCAGTGGAAAGATTAATTTTTACGACGTGACAATGACATTTTAACTTCCTTTTCTTCACGGTGTTTATAAGAACTTCTAACGGGGCTGTTTCTTGGCGGCCTGCACCATTTGTGATTCTATCTGCGTGGAAGAAGCCTAGGCTTGGCCTGTAGCTTCCCATTTTCATATGCCTTGACTCTTCGCTGTAATTCTGCCGTTTAATGTTCAAGATTTTCAGACGTACAGGAATATTCAGAATGCCAATTCACTCAACGTCTTCATTCTTGTCTTTCCAGATTGGTTTTAGTTGCCACGTTTATTTTCTACTCGTTTAAAAAATATTTTCGTTTTTCATAATTTATTCCAGTAGATGTTACCTCAAAAAATACGATCGAAATTCCTTAAAAACAATTCAGTCACATAATAAGTTGATGCAGTGTCTGATTATTGGATTATCTTATTTATTGAAGTGCCCAAAAAGTTCCTTCGGTTATTAAGCAAATTTTATCTCTATCTATAAAAGGCAGTGTGTGTGTGTGTGTAACGAATGCACGGCCGCAATTTTCGACGGATTTGCACCAAAATTTACATGCACATACTCCAAGTTAGCGGAAAGACCAATACTGACTTTGCATTTCCCAACTCACATCGATAGCGGAAATAATCGATTTTTTCATGCTTCTACGGCAGTTTTCATGTAGTTTGCGGCCATTTTCTACTGGCCACAGTGAGAGCCTATAGCTGGCTGCCACGAATAGGCAGGAAGATTCTATTGGCCACCGTGAGAACCAACAGCTGACTGACAGGAATGTTAACTAGCATGCTAGCATGCAAAAAAATTCGATAGCTGCATTCGTCACAAGTACGAAAAATTTAAATCTGCATGGCACTTTACTCCAATTGGCTCATTTGCTTGCTTAAACTCAACGTTGATTCTGATTCCGCAGAACTGGGTTGGGTGTGAAAAAGTATTTGTGGTTAACATTCTTTTTTCATTCGGTTTTTCCAGTTACGAGTCCTTTTTTAAAGCTGATCGTTTTGTGTTCATTTTGTTTAGTTCTTTTTTCGTAACAGATTTAATGTTTAGTTTAGAACTTAGAAAAAATTCGCAGTGTGAGATAGGCAAGTAGTAAGGCATGTAGCAACATCAGCACGGCAATGGGCACTTCTTTAAAGGCAAGGAAGGGCAAAAATATTTTGTCAAGTGATAGCGATTGCTGTATAAGTCGTACGATTTTTGAATGAAGCACGGGCAACGTCGGGTCATGCGGCTAGCGCTTAATAAAGCGACTTAATGTTTTTGACGAACCCATTATATATTGTCATTCGTGTCCGACGTGGCCATGACTAATAAAACTTACTAAGACATTCCCCATAACAACTCTTGGCTATTCTACCTAAAATATACTGTTTAGGAACTTGTACTTAATAAATATCATTTATAGACAAGAATAATAGACTTGGATATTATTGGTTACGTTCGATAGAAGACATAAGCATCTCACCTGTAATATCATTCGTTCGGCGATTGGTCCCTGTCCTTGACCCAAAGAAATCGTCTGCAATCCTTTGTTCACGCCTCAAAAAGAAAAAAAAATATGACAAAAATATTTTTTCCGAATCACAGGTAAAAATCGATAGAATTAATTTCTATTTTTACAAAACCCAACAGAAATATTTGTCAAGCATCTTGAGTTACGCTGTATTCCTAATTGAAATATACGTTATAAAACCGTATATGTCGTCCTAAAAAGAAATACTCGATCTACTCATAGACAGTATTGATTTCAAATGCTTTGAGAATACAGCGTCCTTTGTAACTTCTTTCCGTTAAACACTTTAACTGACAATATTCTCACTGTGAATACCTAAAATTATTTGAATTTTTAAAACTCAGTCAAGTGCCAAATGACAGAACTAATTAGAACGTATGCCACTAAGCATTCAATTGCTTTCAATTAGTATCACAGCGGAATGTCTATGAAAGGAACGGTACGTGATATACATTAAAATAGGTCAAATAACAAATAGGCCAAATATGATAAATAATAATAATAATAATAATTACTGACAATTAAAATGACTTTAAACATTGAATTTTGTCAAATATTAATAAACTGTTGCAATGTATGGTTATTGCCGCAAAAGGCAACGCCGAAATGCTATTTAAAAAAAAAAAAAACTATATTTAATAAACTATTTTTTAGGAAAGAGGGACTTGATAATTTACTTAATCGTTGACCATTGATGACTATTCCAGAAACTATAAACAATTGTTTTCTATCCTCTGCCAGTCGCAATGATGGAGAAAGCATTACCTCGAACCATCGCCAGTGAGACACGCTGCAAGAGCCACTCCGTTTCACGAGGCTCGTCCCTTAATCGAGACGCAATCGCGCCAATCCTCCGAAGGAACGCTATCGAACGAGGGCCAATAACCCCTGAAGTCTCCACTGCCACAGGAGTAAAAAAAAAAAACTATCAGCAAGAAAAGAATATTTAACTATTTTTTTCATCTCTGCGTCTCGGGCGACGGACCCCGGCTCGACTGCGGACCTGATCAAATTACGACCGAAAATGTATCCGCACAGGTCGCATCCCAAATCAACGACTTCCCCATTTTAAAAGGGAAAATGGTAATGCCATCCGGCCGCTTTCCATCACGATTGTCGAGGCCTACGGGTTGGATTTGGGAAGGCAACCCAGCTGCATCCAAACCTCTTTTGATGATGTCGTTTATTGCTGCATGCCGTGGAAAGCGGCCGGCACTACGACGACAGGAGAGAGAATGCAAACCAAACTCATCGATGGAGGCTCCACATCTGCATCTGTGACGCTCATATAATTTAAGTCCAAGACAGATCGCGACTCCGACCGGAGTGCACCCATCATCTAGAAGGATAATTTAATTCTCACAAAACATAATGAAGACAAGACCGCGAACCCGAGACTAATGGTCATATTCTAGTATGTGTTCCGTGACCTTGACGGCTATGTCCTAAGACAAGCTTTGTGGCCGATCGCGCGTAAGCGGGGCTGGGTAAATTTGGACCAGTGTCCCGAGCGTATGCGCTCGGGTTCACCACGTTAAATAACCGACCCTGTGTCACAAACTAACCCAGTAGGGGAAGGGGGTGTCTCTGGTAAATACCAAGATGCGGAGAAAGTCGCGAGGAACCGACTTTCGATGGAGCATATGACAGAAAAAAGATAACGAGGTATAGGAGAGTATCAGATTACTTAGAGCAATAAAAAGGCAAGATGTTTTCGGAGAACCACGATCGCCCACGTCGAAGAAGGAATATCTTAAGACAACAATAAATTTATAAATATGAATGAGAATAGGAAAACTGTAGTTATTGCTGACGCGTTTCGTCCAATGTGGACTTTCTCAAAGCAAAAAAAAAACGAAATGAATTTAATTAAAGAAAGTAACTAATAATAACAAAAAACAGAATGTTCTTAGCAACTGGAGGAATGTAGAGAACGCTATTTTCATATTGTTAACTGAAAATAACGTCAGTTATTGTCACGTGTGGAGAATATTGTCATTATATTTGTGTTGACGGATTCAACTATTTTCTTTTTATTTTACGATATTGTTGCTTGGGAGAGCAGTAATTTTGTTAAGAAAGGTGAAATGGGGAAAAAACCTGGGTGTAGATTAATATTTGGGTAATATTCTATGGCGGCACTCAAAAGCAGAAAAAAAAGTTATAAATCTGCAGTATCTATAACGCCTTATATCAATGAGAGACTGCATTTATAATATGATATTCTATCTGGAAAAACTAGCCATATATCTTATAATCTAGTTTATGCTTTTGGTATTCTTCTTCTTTGTATTATGTATCTTCTGAGCGTGGGCGGTCATGGTTCTACATAAAGTTCCATCTTTCATAGCTCTAAGCAATATTTCTCCGCTTCTCCTTGAACCAATGCAATTAATATATATATATATATATATATATATATATATATATATATATATATATATATATATATATATATATTGAGTTTACACCCCAGGAGTATCTGATGGGATTCACTGGAGTTCAGATCCCGTGACAACATATCGCCTTATTAGTTTATCACTCCGCTCAGTAGTCTTTCTTCTTTTAGAAATACTGTTGTCTGGGTGGTTTTAATCCTTCATCTGCTTTCCAATTCTTCCAACATCTTCGAATGGCTCTTGGAAATTACTAAAACATGTTGTCCGGAGAAGCACTCTTACCGATTAAGCCACGAAGATCTATTGGGTACGGAAGGCAAATATCGGTTTGAGAATTATAAAGATACACAGCAGAAACACGATGAAATAAAAACTATTAGCATTAATAAAACTGATAATATTTCGTCTGAAATCATTAATAATGATATTACTACTATTGTTGTATTAAACGAAGACGGCGGTGTATTAGGCGTTCGAGGAAAAATAGTATGAACTATATTCTTATATTTGAGCTTCTATAACCGTTAGGTGATGTGACGTAATCAGTGAGGTAGCTGCCCCGTACAGGTAGGGTCGTCGAGGAAAAAGGATGCATATTTGAATCTCGTTATATTTATTTCCACTCCGCACTGCTTATTAGCCAACGTAGAATGAGAACCTATGAGTTGCAATAAAAATTAACGGAAATAAAACAAACTAAATACCAGTAAAAAAAAATATTTTTACGTATTAACTTTGGTTTGTACCTAATCCGTTTGAATAGTTCCAAGTGCAATGATGTTCCTACCCAATCGTGTCCTCTTCTTTTGTATTGCTATTTTCTATTTTTCTTTTGTTATTTGGTGTAATGATGTTTCGTCTTATATTGCTCAGTTATTGATCACCCTGTTTCCACTGAATCCATGTACGATGCGATGAGAACAGTCTACCACCGTGGAGTTCAGTTCGGAATTCCCTGTAGATTACTCGGATCAATATACGTCTGATGAAAGCCGGAGAGCACAACGACCGAAACGTTGTGATAACAACAACAAAGATGAAGACAATAGTCCACATGTAAATCATGATAAGTCCTAATCTCAGATATTCGAACAGAAAAAAGTACTGTTTTGAATTATGAATTCCAAGACAAAGTCGCCATGTTTCTGCAGAAGATTAGGACAATTGCCTATAACTTAAAGACTCTATTCGACAAAAATGCTAGACTTACATATCTGCCAATTATAATAAGCTCGACGATGGAGTGCAATATAAGCTCTTTCAATATCTCCCTAGTTCAGATTTCTGGTTTGCCTGGAGAATGAATATGTTTTAAATAATCTACCCGAACAAAAAGAATGTGCACAAAAAGTCATATTCTGTTGAAAGCAAAAATTGACCAAATTATCGTCTTAATAGAAACCCCAGCAGGTCCGACAAAGTAAAACTGGCAGCTGCCCTCGAAAATGGCTTCCAATCAATGGTTAACTAATGCAAGAATTAGCTTGTAAATTTTAACGCTTCCAAAACAAAACCGTTAACATTTAATCACTACAGAGAACCTTCTCTTCTTTCCATCAGCATGGCTGATGCTAACCTCCAGAAGAGCAACTCTTTACATATTTTTGGGTTCACAATTTCCACTGACATGAAGTGGAATGATTATAATGAATCAATTGCTAGGTTTGATGATAGGAAAGTTGGTTTACTGTGTTGTGCCAGACCATTATTCGCGCCAGAATCCATCTTGCATATTTATAACTCTCGCATTCGCCCGTGTATTGAATATTGCTGTCATATCTGGTCTGGTGCTTCTCTATATTCTTGACAAAATTCAAAGAAGGGTCTGTAATGAAATAGATCCTGGTCCTGGTATCTTGAGTTCAGTCATTTTCTCACTGCCGTTACGTGACTTTGCTTTGTCTTTTCCATAAATATTATCCTGTCAATTGTTCTGATGAGCTTTCCTCCTTGCTACCTCGATTTCATGAATTTAAGCGTGCTACTAGATTGGCAACTAGGTTTCATCGTATTACTGTTGAACTAGCAAGATATAACTATATTTCTATTCTAATAGTTTATTTTCTCGCATTTCTGATTCTTGCTTCCTTACCAGTGACAATCTTAAAAAATTTAAATGCAACGCCAATCGCAATCTTCTATATTCCTGAAAACCGTTCTTTTATTGTCCTTTCTCCTCACTAAAAACTTCCCATTCTCTTTCACGCCTCGTAATCATTTGCGTCTTAGTGACATTTTCGCCTTGTTCGGGATGAAATGAGTAAAAAGTACATAAATAAAATGAAACAATATAGGCGGCAAAATGATGGGTTAGTTTTTTTTTTTAATTAAAAGACTGGAGGCTAAAAAGTCCATGATTGTTTCTGGTCTATAAAGTAAAACTTATCACTGCCATAACTGTCTGGCACAGGAGTTCGCTTTTGGCAGGAAGTGGAGTAAAGTCTTCTCATCTTAGTTGGGAGAAGGCACTCGGTCCCTGGGATTCCAATTCTCCGGCAGAACCTCCTTCATTTCACTAAAAGAGGTATACATATGTGTATGGCGCTTCCCAGGTTAAAAAAAAAAAACAAAAAAAAAAACGACTTTACGTCACATCCTGCCTTAGTGTGGAGGTTGCGTAAATATACCAAAGAAAACTAAGTAAATACTTGGTTTTTCAAGATTTTTAATGAGTTGTTTTGAATTCGGTGTACACTGTGGCGTATCTAGGGTATAGCGAGTGGGGTACGTAACATGGGCATCACTTAGGGTGGGGAGCCTCACGACGCCATTGAAGAAATAATTTGTTTTGTATTATTAAGCAATTAGGCATTAAGCCTTAAATCATCTGGCAACATTCAACAGCGACAGACTATTGGTGTCGAATGTTGCCAGCGTCAGATATTTTTTTTTTTTTGACCTCGATGTTGAGCTGTTGTAATTGACAAATTTGCACCATTGAAAGCAAGGAAACCGGCAGCTTCTTTACTTCTTTGCTTGCACTTGACTATTCGCAATATTAATGCATTAATTAAAATTAATTAATTAAAATATATCATCTTATGGTACCATTTTTCTTCTATGTGACGTGTCACTTCAGAACGTTGGCGATCATGGTTCTCCCAAATATTCCTGTCCTTTGTAGCTCTTAATAAATCTTGTTTCTCTGTTATCCCTCCTAACACTCCGCCAGCCATTTACTCAAGCTCGCTAGATAAGTTATTCCTTGTTTTCCTCTGTCTGTCTCTTGCCTTCAATCTGTACTGTGAGTTTCAAATTTTCCAAGACCTCTATTTATATTGTTCGGACTATCGTCCTCATCTTTGTTGCCATATTTATCACAACGTTTCGGCCGTTGTACTCTACGGCTTTCTTCAGGTGGTTTGAATGTCGAACTGAACCCTTTATTTTGTTCGTTGGGGTAGACTGTTCTAGTTCCACGTGCCATGTCTAATAGATATCAGTTATCAGTTATCTCCTGTTAATTCCCCTCTCCAAGTTCTCCACTGCCTTAACCAGGTATTGAACTCATAACACTTTGGGTCCTGTCACCGTCCTCTAGGACACATGGCACAGTCGATAAAGATGTTGGTTAGATCCAGAGACAGGACCCAAAAAGTTGTGAGTTCAATACCTGGTTAAGGCGATGGAGAACTTGAAGAGAGGGATTAACAGGAGATACCTGATAAGTGACATCCATTAGACATGGCACGTGAAACTAGAACAGTCTACCCCAGTGAGCGAAATAAAGGGTTCAGTTCGACATTCCAACCACCTGAAGAAGGCCGTAGAGTACAACAGCCGAACCGTTGTGATAAATATGGCAACAACAATGAGGGCGATAGTCCAAACAATGTAAACAATGTATATAATACCTTATCTCAGATATATCGACAGATTTCCAAGACCTCTTTCCACATTATGTGCCCTAGAAATTTCAAACTTTGTCTTTCTGATCTTAATTATAAATGCCCATTTTGTTTCCATTTTGTCTAAAACTTCATCGTTGCTCATATATTCGATCCATAATATCTTTCTGTAGAACCAAATGTCTGTTGCTTCAAGTCTTTTCTTCATATGTGAGGACATTATCCAACCTTTACTGCATATAGGAGGAATGATATTACGTAAATGTACAGTATTCTTTGGTTTGTTTCTGACGAAAATTTCCTGTTTCTTAATAATTTTCTTGGATTTTGGATGTCATGCTTCGCCATTATACGTTCCTAATTTCTCAATGAAAAAAAAAATGAATTTTTTTTGTCGTGAAGTAAACTGATTGATATTGTAAATCTAAAAGATGATTTTGTTATGTCGTAATGTTTTAAAAGATTGCCTTATTTTGGTGACATTATATCATATTTATTATTACTATTGTTATATCATTATTATTATTACCATTATTATTATTATTATTATTATTATTATTATTATTATTATTATTATTATTATTATTATATCATTATTATTATTATCATTATTATTATTCTATCATAATTATTATTATTATATAATATTTATTATGATATCATTATTATTATTACCATTATTATTATATCATATTTATTATTATTATAATTATTATTATATCATATTTATTATTATTATATCATTATTATTATTACCATTATTATTATATCATTGTTATTATCATTGTTATTATTCTATCATATTTATCATTATTATTATTATTATTATTATTGTATTATTAATGTAAAGGACAAAGCGTGATTTCCTGTAGCCAGATATCATATTTTTTTAAAAGATTTTATTTTTGTGATAATTGTGTTCCCATACTTTCGTAAAAGAATGTTCGTGTGGTACCATTATGTTGTTTATGTGCCCCCCCCCTTCAAATAAAATATAACAAATAATAGTCATCTTGTTGAAATACCGTCATTTATTATAGATATTAAAGTTCATGACTTATAATTTAACTAGTATTTCTACTTTGGACTTTGGTAGCTATCAGATGTTTATATAAGAGTGCAGTATTAGTGTCTTTCCATAAATACGACATTGAGAGTCTATTAAAAGAAAATGGAAGAATTCTAATTACCTTTTTCCTCGGCAAATCTGTAGAGAGCCGCCATTGGGTCTGCTCCCGGCGATAAGACGAATATCAGCGGGGTCATATGGTTCGAGTCTTCGTAACTGAGGGACAAATCAAAAGTCGGTGGTTCAACGTAACTTTGATCCATTCGTTCAGCAATGAATTTCTGTACAGCTGGGATCATCTGATTGAATGGAATTATTGAACGTTATTTACATTGATATCTTTCGAACAGTACGGGGTCTTATATAATACAGGATAACAACCCTCTGCTTAAACAATGAATTTTTTTTTATACTGAACTATCCTTTGCTTATTCTGCCCTCTCCCAATCTCAGGTCAGCCATCTCTCTCTCTCTCCCTCTCTCTCTCTCTCTCTCTCTCTTTCTCTCTCTCTCTCTCTCTCTCTCTCTCTCTCTCTCTCTCTCTCTCTCTCTGTGTTGTGTGTGTGTGTGTGTGGCCACGGATCAGACTGGTTTCTTCAAGGGGGCGTAGGTTCGTACACTGCCAGAAGGCACGATTTCTTTATTAAGATTCTCGAATGCACAGGCCGGTAGAAATAATTTACGCGGTTTAATAAAAAGAATGAGCGTATCATACCAATTTGCTTAATAGTAAGCTTTAATGAACTAATATTTATTTTTGTAAAAATAGAACAAAACGTGGCACAAGGCCAAAAGCAGGGATGGGGAAGGTCGGTCATCATTTATCTTATCTTTAAACTAGCTAACCACAATCACTGACCCAAACAAATTGTACAATATTCCTTGCACCAAAATACCACAGACGTAATATATCTTACTACTACCACCATGATACCTCAATGTTTCAATGAAGTCCTAATTGGTCCCTCTATGTAAAATCTGTCTGTAGGGGTGGGAAATAGACTAACAAAATTTAAAAATAAAAAACTCCAATGAATATTTACAATATTCATAATACTATACATACAAGAAACTAAACAAAATGGTGTTAGTAATTAAAAAAAAACACACAATCCTTAATTGTGTCAGAATATCAGTTAACTGGACGAAATTAATGCGGGGCTTGGATGAATTAAAAATCAATCATTCGACCAACCGCACACACAACTACACATTCATTCAGGCATGATAACAATTACGAAAGAGCACACTCGAAAAACGAAAAGGGTCCCATATCCACAAGAGAACTAATATTTCTGGTCACCTAACGAGGGAGAGGATGTGAAATTAAGCTAAATAAAGTGGTGGCCAAAATAAAAGTGGCCAATGAGCAGACATTCTATAGCTAAGTTAACTTGGCGCACAAAAAGGAAAAAAAAAAAAAACGAGCTTAAAGTGCTCTATTTTGGGCGGGGTTGCCAATGTTTAGTACAAGGCTTTCCAATATCGTGATGCCTAACGGCATCAAAATACCACTCAGCTCCTTTTCACTCGACAGAAACCCGCAAGACTCACTCTTTAGCCAAATTCTGATGTAGAGAGTCGTCGCCTTTCCGTCTTGATCTTGACTTTAAGATGATGCATAAAGAACAAGATCAATTGGGAAGAGGTAAACTTCTCGTTTCCATAGAAGTCCTTCTGTCGCGTCGTTAATATTATGACTCGCATAACACTAAGTAAGCACCATAACACATAGTCACCGACGTTATCGCATTGCTACAAACAGAACTGGCCTTAAGGACAAAGAATTCTCCGCGCAGCATGCGAACCATGATGTCTTTAATAAACTTGCACAACGGGACTACGACCTTGCAGTGGAAGAAGGCGTGCCTCAGGGTCTCCACCGACTCAGCGCAGCGGACGCATTTGAGAGAATTTCCCAAACCCGCTGAAGAAAGTATTTTGCCAACACAGAGGACCTTTTGCATCACTAGCCAGGTGAGTGATGCCCCATTGTTAAAATTACATTCACCTGAAGAAACGAAACGTTGTGAATATGGCAATGAAGATGAGGATAACAGTCCGAATAATGTAAATAACGTATTTAATATATATATATATATATATATATATATATATATATATATATATATATATATATAGTATTTAAAATTTGCTCTCTTTATGGGAAAAGATTGCCGTTTGTCGCGAATAGAACATACATATATTTTAAATTTAATTAATTATGAATTAATAATAATAATAAATCCAAAACTATTCTGTTTTTAAAGTTGAAATCGTAAAATTGTTTGGAATAAAGGTAAGTAATGTCAAGGTGATTCCAGTGGTGCTTGGTGCATCTTTGACTTCCTTGGTGGCTTCGTTGACCAGCTGAGGATACCATAGCAACATGAATTCCTGCAAAAAATCGATCTTTAGATCACTGCACATATTTTGAGGAAAGTTCTGTCTTTCTGAGATCCTTGTGACTTGACAGATAACTTATTGTGCTCGGTATATTCAAAACCTGTGTGACAAAGCCCAATAATAATTCTGCTTTGGGAAAATTACAATTTTATTTTTAAAATTAAAGAACGGGTCATTGTTAAAAAAAAATGACGTTAATTTAAGGGAACATAGCTACCTTGTCCGGACGGAGGCATCTAAGAACAATTAATTCTTGTAACCGGGTTAGTTCGTCACCATAAGGTCCTGGGTATTTCATCCTGTGCGGGAGAGAAGAATCGTAAACTGTCTTCCATTCAGATAACTGGAATACAAAAAAGACACACTTGCCAATTAACGGAGAACATTTTGTAAAATGCATAGACTTAAAATAACTTGTAAATAACATAGAAAGATCGCTATAATCAATAGTGTGACAGAAAATGAGTTAAACCCATTAATTCTTCCAAGAAATCCGGTACAAGGTTCGAGAGCTACTCGTGGTAGAGGCTTTCACTCAGAATGGTAATGATGAATGAGATGCATGATAGGAAGTGGAATGTGGTAGAAAGGATCTATAAAGGAAATAAAACATTTGATTCAAATTAGTTACTGGTTTTCTTTTAACAGTAAAATCAGGAATTAGTTGTGAAAATTAAAATTGTAGTCGTTATTGGGTTGGTATGTAACATTATGAGTTTAGATTTATTACAATGATTTATATTATATCGCCTCAACAGGAACAACCTCTTGAGCGACAAACAGTACAGGTTTCGATCGGCCCGGTTCACTGCTGATATCCTAACTGCAATTACTGACAGAATCAGTGAGGCACAGAACAACAAATACATCTCACAGATGATTAGATATTTCTAAGGCCTTTGACATGGTGTGATATAAAGGGTTACTGCACAAGCTTTCTAGCTATGGAATCACTGATAGTGTCTTCTCAAGTATAAAATGCTTCCTAACGGATATGTTTTTGAAGGTAGCTCTTGAAGACAGTCGTCCGAGAACCAAGCGATCAACCCGGGCGTCACCAAAAGTTCGTTTCTCAATTCAGCGCTCTCTCTATTTTACATATATGATCTGCTTAAGAGTATCCCCCGATCTTTTGTGAATATCTATGCCAACAATAACAAGATAACAAGAGTTTGGCATCTGATCACTCCTCTGACCGAGCTCTTACAGTTCAGTGGGGGGGGGCGGGAACTGGCTGGTGATATTTAATGCCCGAAAACCAAACTAGTTACATTACACCATCTCCAATCGGACCCAGAACTTTCAGCAATCGCGATGAACGGATGTTCCCTCAGGGAGGCCATGTACTATGAGCGCCTATTGGGACAAATTCAACCCAGACCTCAAGTAGCTAAGGATGATGGGAAAATGGTCGGTTCCTTGAAACGCTCCAGTAAGTACATGACTCTTCCTGCTATCCTCTATCTTTACAAAGATCAGGCTCGAAATGCAGTACTGCTATCATAGATGGGCAGGAGCTGCCCAGTCTTCAATTTCCAGTGTCAATAGAGTCCAAAAGCATCTCTGCGCTTTCTTGGGGGTAACGAATTATTTTCCACTCCACAACTCCTTTCTCACGGATGAAACGTGGCAAGCCTCTCGCAGCTCTATTGCTATTTCTAAGGAAAATGTACAGGCGGAGTAGGTACCTTAGTTCAACCAGTTCTAACCTTCACGACTAAGATCCGCTATGCCACGCACATTGTAGCGAACCACCCTCATGCCCGTCGTATTCCATTGGTGAGATGTAAGTTCCACTCGAGCAGCTTCTTCCCACGAACCGCTGCTTTGTGGATCACTACTATCGCTGCTTTCCCGATTACTACAATCTTAACCTGTTCAAGTTTCTAGTTAACCGTTATCTTCCCCACGTATACTGTCCCTCTTCCTCTGTAACCCTCTACCTCGAGTAGCTCTTGGGCCTTGTACAGGGTGAACATCATTCTAAAAAATGCTTTACGTCTAGTATTACATATGAAACAATTTGGAAGAGTTTAAAAGGATGTTCAATGTATTTCTTTTCATCATAAAAAAACAACTAAATGGAAAATTTGTTACAACTGCTTTAAAAATTAAGATAAAAAATTCGGTATTAATTACAGCTTTCTGCCTACAAACGATTCATGCCCCACCCTGCCATTTTGGATGACGATGGATGTTAATGGATTAAATAATTGGGAAGCCAAGTGGAAATTTTGCAATTTAAAACTTACATGATTCTGAACATGTTCCCTGAAGTTTTCAAAAGCAGTCAGTTGGGAGCAGCGAACAATTTCCCCCCAGTTTTTATTGGGTAGCCAATCTGGTGCTGGGTTAGGGTAGGTATTTTCAAGTGCAATGCCACCAGTCAGTAAGAAACTCCATTCTTGGTCATCAATGATCCCCCTATGATTAAATGCTACAACATTTATTTACCGTTTTGAAATACGTAAATATTTAAAAAAAAAAAAAAATTGATTTGATAAATAAACAAATTTTGCGATTCAAAGGACTCAATTTAAGTGACACATTTGCTTCTTTTTTTTATTTCTTGATGTGTTTGTCTTTATTAACTTTTCTCTATTTTTTTCTTTCATGTTACTATTCTTCTCCGACTAGTAGTAGTAGATGTAATAGTCTCAATTTGAACAATTTTCATAAATGAAGTATTGCCTTTATTTATTTAAATCCGGAATTTGGTGGTATATAACACCCAATTCAAGCATCTTCTGTGAAGAATATGAAATGTAAATTTCTATATACCAGATCAAATTTGGGTAACTGAATGATAAAATGGAAGAAAATTCTATGTAACGCCTTTCGTTCTTCAAAGTGACTTCATCAGATTGATTACGCACCGACAGGAAACTCTGAAGATGTAGAGCAGCTAAATTTCTGGCATCCGACGCAACACTCTCCTCTAGTTTCTAAACGCTTTTGTCTTTGTTTTTATCACTATTGTTTTGAAATATCCCACACTGAGACAACAGAGGATTTGTTAAGAATGGCGAAGTGTTGTAACAACTTAAGATTCATATTTACTGTGGAGGACTTAAAAATCAGTGCACTTTCGATAGATTTTCGCCGTAATAAATTACTTTTTTAAGTCGAAATTATGGTGAGATTATTTACGAACGACAAATGCATTGGACGTGTTCTCTTGTAAAAGTATTCATATAACCTACTCACTTATGCGTTTTTGTGGCGTTTATTACAGGGTGTGGCGTTTATTGAGGAGGCACGGTGGAGTAATGGATAGCGGCTCGAAGTGAGGAATCGGAGAGCCGAGTTCGAATTCCAGTCGAAATCATTACATTCACTTAGGTGAAAGAATTTCCTTTGGGAAAGGTATTAATCCTCTTCTTCTTCCCCCCCCCCAAGATATGGGTAAATAGCAGGACAGACCGGGTTCTATAGCCTTGGATGGCAATTGGTCTACTGCAGAAAGAAATGGCAACCTACTGCGGGAAAAATCTGCCTGGTCAGTCGTGTATCGCATAACTGACTGTGGCATTTATTACAGACTATGGTTTTTACGTTATTTTGTTTTTTGAACTAATTAGGACTTTCTTATAGGACGAAACACGTTACATGGGTTTTTTCTATTTTGTCATTCATTTTTATCCAGTACAACTATTTACATATAATATTGCAATATTATATTAGACTAGGTGTAAGCATTAGTTGTCATTTGTTGCTTAAAAGCAGCATAGATCGAAAAACGAAAAAGTAATTTACGGCGACATATGAATAATCATCTGTTACGTTACATCTGTCCTTCTTTATGGCAAAGAATGTTGGGCGATCTCCTCAAAGATGACGAAGCGACTCGAGGCGATGGAGATGTGGTTCTACAGAAGGATGCTAAGGATATCATGAACCACGCAACGATGAAGTCTTAGGTTTCAAACAAAGAGGAGGCTTATACTTAACATCAGGAAGAGACAGCTGAAGTTTCTGAGACACATAATGAGGAAGGAGGGCCAGGAGAATCTGATACTCACGGGTCGAATAGAGGGAAATAGAGACAAGGGAAAACAACGCGTGACATACCTGGCTGACTTAAGCTAGTGGATAACAGAGCGTGGTCTGGGGGAGGAAGTAGAGGGAAGGAACTTTTTGAAAGCTGCAAGGGATAGAGGGAGGTGGAGAGCCATGATCGCCTACGTCCTGAAAGGACGTGGTTCGTAAAAAGAAAAAAATGAATAATCAGGCTTAGGAGTTTGTCTGTCAAAGAATGTCTTTCAAATATAGTAAATCAATTTAAATATCTGGGAAGTGTTTTTACAGAGGACGGAAAGGGCAACACTGAAATCTGAAGGCGCGTTAGGGTAGCGAAAAAGTCCTTTTAAAAGCAAAGTATTATGAAACAGAAAAATTTCGTTGCAAACAAAGAAAAGGATACTGAGCTGTTATGTAATATCAGTCCTCCTATATGTCAGTGAATGCTGGACAATTTCTTCACCGATTAAGAAAAGATTTGAAGCCGCAGAAATGTTGTTCTACAGAAGGATACTGAGAATACCATGGACCGAATATGTGATCAACAACATAGTTATAGAGAAAAGAGAAAGAAAAAGGACCCAAACTTAACAGCAGAAAAAAAGTTGAAAATTTCTAGAGCATATAATGTGAAAAGAGGACTTGGAAAATTTGATACCCAAAAGTACAGACTGAAGGCAAGAGAGACGGAGAAAAACAACACATAGCCTATCTAGAGAGCTTGAGTAAATGGATGGTGGAGCAAGTTTTAAGAGAGAAAGACAAAATTTATTAAGAGCTACAAAAGAAATTGTGAAGAGTCATGATCGCCAACGTCCTGAAGAGATATGACACAGAGAAGAAAAATCTCTACACGCTGAAGTTAAGCTCTGAACGAGCCCCACACACCTCTCGCTGATGACATACTCCTTTTGACACCTTGACCAGTAAGTAGCAGCAAGAACGCTATACTCTCCACCTTTATTTCTAAGATAACGTTACTTTACTAGTTTTTATAAAGAAAATAAATCATTTAAAATTATTTAATCAAAACGCACTCTCTTGGCCTCTGTTCATTTATTCCACTATGATAAAATATTAATTATTTTTGTAAATTATTCTTTATTCAGTAAATCTGCGGAAGATTACTTCAATTTGTTTCTGATTAGAAAGCTTCGTGTCTAGAAGCATTAAACTGTGGTAATCTCTAGAAGAGATTCAAGTAATTAGACAGGATACAATTACGCTTCCTTGATTCAATTGCTTTTCCCTGATTAAAAGTTAAACTTTTCAGATTATAATGCAGCCAATAGTTTTATCAGACTACAAACTTATTTACCCAACTTCGCAACTTGCTCCTCATAAGAATATTAACCTTACAAATAAACTGCCGCGCAAATCCAAAACATTGACCTAAAAACTCGTGCCATGTACTTAAATAGCCTCATCAGATCGAGATAAAACCGTTTTCTCAGATCAGTAGTTAAAAATGGCTTCGAGCGAATAAAGCTTGAAGGTTTTATCTCATGAACTGGTTCTATAGAATCACAAAAAAAACTATATCAACTAACAGAAACCACGTCACTTGAGAACATTCAACAGCAACAACAACTAAAAAGAAAAAAATAATGATAATCAATATGGTGGCATATATATACTACTTTAAACAAAAGGTTAAGAAGGAAAGCCCCATCAATAGAACGATAACAGCTATTGGACGTGAAAAATATATTATCCTGAAAAAATGTTTTACTAGGATAATTTTATAAATGTCAACAGAAAGTAACGATGGCTGCTTGGTTAGTGAATGCCAAATGTTTCCTTATAAGGAAGCGGCTAATATTACCAGTTAAGCTCCAATAGAAGACTAATTATTACTTCATGAAATATTCGAGTCGTAAATGTTACGAATAGTCCTCTCTTGGAATATTAAGGTTTGGTAAATATTACTATCCAGCAACGAATTTAACTAAAGAGAAAAAAAAAATACTCACTGCCCCTTTGCCAAGCCAACGCAGAGCAAAAAAGAAAAAAGAAGTTTATCTTTTTCAAAGAGAGAGCGGCATACATTAGTGTAGACACTGCGCAGGAAGTAGTCATTTAAAGAATTGATTCGTTTCACTAGATTCGTCGACGGTTCACTGTTTGCGATGGCCTGCAGAGAAATTCAGAAAATAAAAGCGCTCAGATAATCAAAGAGATTAATAATTAAATTACTTAAAGAAGTGTTGTCTTTCGGTTTATCATTTGATATCTATTTTCTTTCTTTTTTTACTGACTTTGTCAGCTGACGAATACAAAAACATTCTTACTTGCAAATATAAATTGATGAACCAGTTCAAAGAATATTGATACATGGGATCGATATTTGCCAGGTCCGAGATAGTGAAAAACAGAATGCTGCTGTGTTTAGCCACCTAGAAAGAGAAAAGAAGACACATTTCAGAACTTTGAAGAAGGGATAAGGTAATATTTTGAAACAATTATCTGAAATTTAAAAGTAGAATTAATGTCATTGAGAATGTTATTCTACAGTAACACGTAGATGCCGACTCTATTTGAGCGAAAGTCAGCAAGCTAATTTCGCAGACTGTTAGACTATTATTATATACTTGTGTAGCAGTATCGTCAAAAATGGCGGCAATTGTTAGAAAGTTTTAATAGTAAGAGGCAATGAAACAAAAATCAAAGAATTCACATCTAAAATAGAGGCCAATGAACCGTTTAATTAATCCTACCGTTGAATGGTATCGATAATACATTGATTACTCCAGGTATTATATAAATCGCTTTTTCTTAATATATCATTTCATGTTAAAATTTTATGTGCTTAATATAACAGTAAAATGGAAATATCTCTTGCAAAAAAAAAAAAAAAAAATTAGCAACAGAACGACAAAGACGGCGATTATTTTAGTCATTTTTTTCTTTTTGTAAAATATATTTTCCATGTTAACAGTTTAAAAGTTTAAAAGAGGCAAGTTTTCGCCAAGAAAAAAATACGAACATTTTTTTAATCAAATACAATGATGGGTTTACCAAACCTCATGAGTGAAAGGATTACCTGCCAGATGTCAGTGTTCCAACCCCACTTAAGGGTATGAATTTAATTATGACTCCCTACGCTTACAAACCTTTCCCACTTAAAAGATTGCTATAATTTAGTCTATATCCTCCTGGCGTCAGTTTAAACAGACACCATCATTTTTATCATATATATTGTAGTCATTTTTCTTAAAGCTAATTGATTACAGATAAAAACCTGAAGAATTTCCAATATATATCAGTGAAATTCTACTTTCAATTATTATAGGTTATAGCCTAGAAGTATGGGTAAAAAAACAAAGTGTCGTTTTAAACAAATTTAAGTTGAAATTAACTTAAATACTAGTGTACTCGTGCTGTCAAAAAATTATGATAATTGTTAGAAAGTTTTAGTGAGATACAATGAAACAAAAATTTTGACACAATTTATCGACATAGAATAAAGTGGAGATAAAGAATTGCAACTAAACTAGAGGCGCCAAGTGAACTGTTGAATTAATCCATTCCCTTTATATATTTTAGGCTTTTAAGGATATCAATGATTCATTGATTACGTCTCTTTTTGTATAAATCTCTTTTTGATCAATGTCTTTACATGTTAGAAATTTTATGTGTTCAATTGTAAGATTTTTGTGGAGATAATACAAGTCCTACTAATTAATTCCTAGCTGAGGGGAAGAGGTGGATTCACCTCTTTCCCATTTGTGTTTGCGCGTAAGTGGATATAATGAACCCGGCTGGGGTTGGAACTCGGCTGTCCGAGTTTCAATTCTGAATCTTTATCCATTACATCATTTGTACATCCAAACTTACAGTATCAGGTATTCCCAAGCGGTCACCCATCTTAGTACTGTCTAAGCTTGACGTTGCTTAACTTCGATGATCCTACGCGAACCGATGTTTCAACATGTTACGGCTGTATAGTTGTGACTATAACACTCAAGATGAGAATGATAGTCTGAATAATAATGAATAAGGTAATGATAATTCCTCATCTAAAAACATTACGACATAATTTATCGAATCGGTACAGACACGACATGATATCGCAATGGAGATTTTTTTTTTTTTTTAAATCATTTCAACCCAACCAAAGCAATAAAGTCAATAAGACGCAAGGGGTTACTGAGAGTGAAAGAATATGCAAAAAAAAAAAAAAGAAAAGAAAACATTATTGAGAAGAGAGAACAATAAAAGAACAGGAATTAAGAAGACAGAAGATAACGATTAAGAGTGCATTTAAATTTTTGAAGATCAAGGTTGGCTGGAAAGCAAGGAAACGGAAGTGACTTCCACAAATGAGAAATGCGAGTGAATAGACTGTTAGGCTGCAACTTACGGTTACATCTGGTCATTTCAGCCGTAAAATGATGAAACCTTGCCGCCAATTTAGTACTGCACTTTAATTCTTAAAGTTAATCATCAAAACAATTACCAATTAAATATTTATAGAAAAGGCACAGGGAAGCTTCGTTACGACGGTGCAAAAGTGACTGAAGCTGATCGGAAAAAATCTACGTCCCTGAGTAAACAACTAAGTTCTGCCACTTGGTTCGAATAATAATATGTTTAAAATTATGTTTCGTTTTATGTCAACAACACAAAAGACGAGCTCATCATTTAATACCAAACGATAATATTAAAACATTAAAAACTCCTCTGAATGTAAAGTCAGCAAAGAAACAAGCAATTTGAATAAAACAAAACGCACTTGATAAAGGTCTACATTCTCATCCCTTGTAGCCAGTTTCTATAATCGTAAGGATGATGATAAAACAAATTATTAGCGTGTAACACTAACACACACATACACACACACATATAAGATTTAAGAGTTAAGAAACAGCAGATAATTTTTATATATAGTGCTCAAGATTAAAAATATTAAAATTAGAGCGTTAATAAGATTGTATAAAAAGATTAATTAACATTTAAATATCAATTTTTATCCTGACATCTGAATAAAAATACGATTGAAAAAGATGAGGAATAAATTGAAAAAATTGAAAAAAAATGTAAGTACCATTTAAAAGCATAACCTCTGAAGACTACAAATTTTACCAAGAAACATCGATGTCGGGATACAAATTGTTATTTAAAAGTTAAGTAATCGTTTCATATAATATATCTATCTATATATATATCTATTTCTTTCTATCTATCTATCTATTTCTTTCTATCTATCTATCTATCTATGTATATATATATATATATATATATATATATATATATATATACATATTTCTTTCTATCTATCTATCTATTTATATATATATATATATATATATATATATATATATAGATAGATAGATAGATAGATAGATAGATAGATAGATACTCTAAAATATTGAAGAGAGTCGGCTTTAATATATATATTTGTGTGTGTATGTGTGTGCGTGTGTGTGCGTGCGTGTGTGTGCGTGCGTGTGTGTATATTCACTTTTGCATAGATACCAAAAGTTTTATTCAGATCTAATAATTAGATGGATTTTGTTATTTGGATTTTCGAATATTTTACCACCCCTAAAAAGATAACATTTCTGTAATGACAGTGTTTATACAAAGCAAATAACATGTTTAACGCTAATATTTCCGATTTTACTTAAAATCTAAAAATATTTTGTTTACTTAAAGGTCAAATTTTCCACCATGAAAACACCTTGCACAGACACACACGCACACGTACACACACACATACACACACACATGCACACGCACACACACATATATATAGATATAGATATATATTATTACTAATATAAACATTATATTTAGTAGGTACACGTGTTTGAGTAGACATGCCTGTTTTTTAATCTTGTTAAAAAATACATTACAGCAAAGCGGAGCAAATCTTATTTATTATAACTATCGATATATATATATATATATATATATATATATATATATATATGTGTGTGTGTGTGTGTGTGTGTGTGTGTGTTTCATTAAAAACGACAGACAAGGTACTACGGTTAAGCTTTTTATTTCATTTTTCTTGTGTTCGAACAAGAGCTTTCTTTTCTGGACAAAGGGTGTGTAAGAACTGTCCAAATGTTTTATATTTCCGAGCGCTTTCGGCTATACCTATGCCCCTTGAGGAACTGTGTTCCTGATCAAACCGGACTCATAAATAATTACATCGGTTACACAACTACATTCTTATCCAGACATCTTACGTTACACCTATTTGATCATAGTTCAATTAGAACCCATTTAAACACACACACAAATTTACCAGACTCCATTACAAACATACTAGTAGAAAACACAAATATATTAACTGCATCCACCTGCAAAAAAAGACTAAAAATAATAGAAGCTTTAGTAATAAAAGAGAAAAAGCCAACTCTTAACAATATTGACTGCGAACAAGGCCGCAATATGCTAACCGTATTCGGAAATTAAAAACATCCCTACCACACACTAAGACATACACAGAATGCACACACTCAATTAAGCTGAAAAATTGAATCATCCTTGATAATGGCTAAAGATATAGCCGAAAGCTTTCAGAAATATAAAACATTTGGACAGTTCTTACACACCCTTTGTCCAGAAAAGAAAGCTTTTGTTCGAACACAAGAAAAATTAAATAAAAAGCTTAACCGTAGTACCTTGTCTGTCGTTTTTAATGAAACATGCACATACATACATATATATATATATATATATATATATATATATATATATATATATATATATATATATATATATATATCAGTGTACAGAGCAATACTTCCATTACTGGATAGTGCGTCATGAAGGAAATCATAGGTGGTAGAACATAAAAATATAGTAGGTAGGAGATGGCTCTTCATGAAAAGTTTTGCACATCGAGGAATCAGACAGATTGGTTTTTTGCTAACAATACAAGATCCAACAGAAAAATTCACCATCCACAAAAACATCTGTCGGTGAGTAATTCCCTTTTCTCTGATTATTTTTCGGTCCTTTGATGAAGAACACAGGAGTGTCCGAAAATTCCGGACTTAAAACCTTTCTTTCTGTGCTTCATTTCTGTCATATGATTAATAATTAATATTTAATAAATGTTTCTCATATTGATTATATTGGTACCCTTTAATTTTCCCTTG
Organism: Acanthosepion lycidas; assembly: GCA_963932145.1. Taxonomy (NCBI): domain Eukaryota; kingdom Metazoa; phylum Mollusca; class Cephalopoda; order Sepiida; family Sepiidae; genus Acanthosepion; species Acanthosepion lycidas. The sequence continues at coordinate 99,266,615 of OZ010574.1, read as the reverse complement.
TTTTATTAACTAACCTATCTTTTTTTTATAAATATGTGTCTGTGTGTGCGTGCTACATCGTTTTGAGACACAACGGAAAAGAACAGGCTTGATTTTTCTTATTCTATTATAATAGTTAAAGAAAGTATAAATGCATAATAACAATTTCAAGCTTAATTACGAACAATTATGTATTCAAAAAAAAAATACTGTTTAGGCCTACGATGGGATCGATGATCTAAAATTCGGTGTGGCCTGTGACAGAACAAACCAGGAACGCAAACCAGGAACGCAGAGCAATTAATTTTAATCGGTGACAACATTTTATATCTTCCGGCTTTTACCGGAAGCAAAAGATGTCATTTTGAGTCGGCCTTGATCAAGGGTAACATGAAATCGCTTTGAGAAACGCATATAACCCGTGAGCAATGTGTTGATCACATTGACATATTAGAAAGAAAAACTACATGATTAATCTTCCTAGATAAGTTATGCGCGAAGAATTGATGACGTGTGATCTTCTTATGATAAACAAAGAAACTCTTTATTTTAATTTTGTGACAACGGCAAATTTTAATTAGAAACCTTTTCACATTGTCCTGGCGTTAGATTTTACTCACATGAAAAAAGAATTACATTCTCCTTAATTAAATATATTCGCCTTATATAGATTATTTTCTAGTTTTAGCTTACTCTAGCCTAAGATCAAAAGTGTACAGCCCCCAATGAAAATCACTACGCAGTGGCTAAGGTATGCGCATGTGTGGGTGGTCAATCATTACTCCATGTTAAATAAACTTTTTTTCTTTTTAGCATATCACTAATTTGACCAAAAATTACAAACCACTTTGAAGTAATACAATTATTACTTTATGGTTAGTTTAGCTCCAACTATTGTTATTTTTATTGCAAAACTCTGGGTAAATACACTCTAGATAATTATATTTTTTTATTAGAAGTTTTATTATTGTTACTTTTCCATCACAACATTATTTCTATTATCTTATTACTAGTTGTATTGCATTATCTCATAGTCGCTTTTTATTCAGGACACCTGCTAGATGGTGTGAAATCAACGATATAAAAAGAAAGAACTCACTCCCACTTACTCTATTTTTGCTCACTCAGAAAAAGATCTCATCCCACTACTCGGGAAACTGTCATGCTAAGAAATATTGCATGTAATTAACTTTAAATAAATTAGATGTAATAATTTCTTATAAGTTTTAACATTTAAGTAAAGTTATGTAATATCAGCCCTTCTATATGGCAGTGAAAGGTAGACAATCTCCTTACAGATGAATAAAAGGTTTGAGGCAACACAAATGTGGTTCTACAGAAGGATGCTGAGAATACCATGGACTGACGATGTGAGTAATAAGGAAGTTTTAGTGAAAATGGAAAAAAAGTCCACTTATACTTAACATCAGAAAGAAACAGCTGAAATTTCTCACGCACATAATGAGGAAAGAGAGCCTGGAAAATTTGATACTCACAGGGCATACTGAAGGCAAGATGGACAGAGCAAAACAAGGCATATCCTTCCACCTAGCGTAAATGGACGGTGGAGCAAGGTTTAGGAGAGTTAGTAAAAAAGACAAAGTCTATTAAGAGTTACAAAGAACAGGGACATTTGGGAGAGCCATGACCGCCAATATCCTGAAGAAACACCGTACATAGAAGAAGAAGAAGAAGAAGAAGAAGAAGAGAAGGAGAAGAAGAAGAAGAATCAATTCAAATGTAAAACATTATTAAAAAGAGTATGAATTTATATTAATTGAGATAAAAATTCAAGTAGCAAGCGTTCTGTATCTGTCTATGTTTCTGAGATGAAGTATTATGTACATTATTTACATTATTCGGACTATCGTCCTCATCTTTGTCGTCATATGTATTACAGCGTTTCGGCCGTTGTACGCTCCGGCCTTCTTCAGGTGGTTGGAATGTCGAACTTAACCCTTTATTTTGCTCACTAAAGAATTAAGTTCGACATCCCAACCACCTGAAGAAGGCCGGAGCGTACAACGGCCGAAACGCTGTAATATATATAACGACAAAGATGAGGACTATAGTCCGAATAATGTAAATAATAAAGAAGCGTTATTTATATATATTAAATTTCTTTTAATAAGTTCATTTTTTAACGGGTATATTGTTTGGGTGGGAGGAGAGAACGGATTTGTGAAGCTATTTACCGGCTTGTATCCATTTCTAACGCTGTCTATTTCCTGCTCGGTGTTTGAAGCGACTAATTGCTTCTCAGATATCTTTTCCGATAAACTCTTGCTAGATGACAGAATCTGAATAGCCGTCTCGTCTTCGAGAATGTTTCCCTGAAAGTTGAACAATGAAAAATTAAGTGATCTGATTAAGAAAACCATAATAAAACGAAAGAAACAAAGATGAAACAAAATCTGTGTCATAGAAAAAAAAAACGGGAGACTGAAAAGAAATTCTCTGATACGACCGATCTGACCTCAAGCTTTTTCGTCTCAAGTCAGTTTTTTAAATAATGTTCAACGGCTTTTAAGAAATACGGGCTCGATAAAGTAATTCATGCGTTGAAATATTGAATTCACATACGATAAAAAAAAAATAGGCCACAGAACCTTTCGACTTTGAAGCCACCCTGAAGAAAATATTCATCTTATAACAACAAAAATCTCTACAGAGGTATCGCCCATTTTCCTTGGACTGATTAAGCTGAACTTCACCTACATGGGATACGTTATAATTTGATTATACAAATAGGTTTTATTCGTCTTTCAATAAAATAACATTTTAAAAATTGAAATTATCGCCTGTTTTGTTTCTATGTGATACTAAAGAATTCAATGGGTTATCTCAGCAGAAATATACTTTAACGTATGATGAAAAGGAAGGTACGATGGAATAATTGATAGCGGCTCGGTTTGAAGATTCAGGGAGCTGGGTTCGAATTCAAGTCGAGTTCATTACATTCACTTACGAATTACGAATCCAGACCCTAAGACAACTCTGAATTCAAAACCTGATGATCTACTCTACGAAACTTGCGGAGAAGATGGGCGCCGCCAAGTTATCTGAAATTATCATGATGAAGAAGATTCAAAGTGTATATTCTGCCCTCATGTCGCCCCGATCGATCGAATCGATCAATAGGACTGGTGATGATGGTGAAGGTAAAACAGAATTGTGCGAATAAAGTGTTTAATAGATATCTTGAGCAATAATTATAATTGAATATATCAAACCCGACTGGAATTGGAAATCGGCCCTCCGATTTTCAATTCCATACCGTTTTCCATTACACCAACCGTACTTACAGCACCTGGTAGTCCCAAACGGTCACCCATTTAGGTACTGACCAAGCTCGACGTTAATTAACTTTGGTAATCGCACGAAAACCGGTATTTCAACGTGTAAGCCATTTGTGCATGTAACAACCAACGCAAGAAAGAGAGTCTGAATAATAATGCATGAGGTAATGATAATTCCTCATCTAGAAGTGATATGTCCCGGAAAGGGATATATTTGAACGAAGTAGCTAAGTGGTTTTGGCTACTATGACCAAGTAGAATACGATAGCAGTAATCGACTGGTACGCGTTGTAGTCGCAGATAAGAAGTGTAGATCAATTGCGTAGTCCACTCGGCGTCGTTATAGACTTAGCTCTCAGACTAAGGCTCTCTGACTCTCTTACACGTCCGTTGGTATTTATGACGGACACCAACCAATCGTATTCCAGTGGTGGGAACACAGGTGTACGCATATTCCATTATGTCAAAAAGTTTGAGTCGGTCTTCGATATGTATTGTGAACTTATATTTTTTATATCAATATATATATATATATGTGCGTGTGTGTGTGCGTATGTGTGTGTGTGATGCCTAGATAGTTTACTCTTTATATAGTTCGTCTCGCAGACTGATTCATCAGAGTATTGAAAATGATCATTTCTACAGCGCCCTTGTGCCAAACTAAGCTAGCTGATAACAAAAGCCCTGATAATCTGATCAATTCGAATCTCACTCTACTACTGCAGCCTTGTGCCAGACTAAGATAAGCTTTGTACATACACACATCTGCAACAATCATAGTGCGATAGTTTGAAAATACTTGCAATAATTATTTGAACGTGTCTTAGTTCGATCCTTACTCGATATCATACTGTTGCGGTCCTAAAGAAAACTTCATACAAATTTAAAGATATTGAAGATTCGGTGTCAATTTTACCTGAGTATTTGAAAGAACTTGTAATATTTTATCTTCAATTTCCTTCAGCTGCCGTTTGTTGTATGAGCTTTCTACAATCAACTGGTTCTTTTTTTCTTCCAAATCCGGCTTTTCCCGCGCGGCCACGATTCCCAAAAGCTGATCTTCCAAGCCCAACGGCGTGATCATAAAATTGATCATGGTCACCTGTTGAAAAATCAGTACTGCTTTAAAGATCGGTCACGACATTTTTTTTTTATTTACAATTTTTGCCCGTTTATTTATTCCACGAAGAAATTTCGTTATTTTCTAATAAATAACAGTTAGGATCGAATAACTTATTGTCATCTGTACAACTACATGACTTTCTTTGAACGGTTAACATGAAAAAGAAATCTTCATTGGGTGTTCGTAGCCATTTTCTATAGATAGGGCTTGAAATCTTTGGCTTAAAATCTAAGTTCTTGTTATCTGTATAGCATTGTAGTTTTATCCACAAGAATATCTACAAACGATATCCAAACTAATTGTACCAACTGAATTCTAATCAATATCCATTCAAACATAGAGCGCAAGCATTAGTTTATAATGTACTTAAATTTCAAATAGGAGCAAGAAAAGTCATTAATTAAAATTATTTCTAGTGAAGATGAAATTAAAATCTTCATTGGTAATATCCTGCTTCACTTGTTTTCAATTTCAAATTTAATCTTATGCATTATTTTATCGATGTTATTCTAAATAATATTTCTTAATTACCCAATATGATTGGCTGTGAATTGGGAGTTTCAGAATATTCAGTCGGTTTCAACACGCCTTCTTTCTTTTTATGTGTTATGTTCTTTTAGGACGTAGGCGATCATGGCTTTCCACCTCCCTCTATCCCTTGCAGCTTTCAAAAAGTTCCTTCCCTCTACTTCCTCCCCCAGACCACTTTCTGTCATCCACTTGCTTAAGCCCGCCACGTATATCAAGCGTTGTTTTCCCTTGTCTCTCTTTCCCTCTATTCGACCCGTGAGTATCAGATTCTCCTGGCCCTCTTTCCTCATTATGTGTCCCAGAAACTTCAGCTGCCTCTTCCTGATGTTAAGTATAAGCCTCCTCCTTGTTTGCAACCTCTCTAAGATCTCATCGTTGCTCACACGCTCAGTCCATGATATACTTAGCATCTCTGTCGCCTCGATTTTCTTCTTCATAGGAAATCTGTTGTTTGTTACCAAAGAAATCCTCCTGTCGCTCAATACTCTGCCCAGCTTTTGGATTGTGTCTTTGACCATCCGAATACGTCTATGGATCTCAGTGTCGCACTTACCGTCCTCTGTCAAAATGCTTCCCAGATATTTAAACTTCCGCGTTTGCTTGATTCTAGTGTTCCTGATCTGAAAATTGCATTTCGGGCTCATCCTTTTACTGATGACCATTCATTTTGTCTTCTTGTAGTTTATGTTTCGTCTCTTCTTCTCACTCTCTGTCGCTACCTTCTGTAGATTTTCTAATTTCTTTTCCGTGTCTGCTGTCAGTACTGTGTCATTTGCGTATCTTATGTTGTTAAGCTTGTAGCCACTGATGCTAAATCCCGGTAAGGTTTCAACATTTGATGTTTCTAAATATAAACTTTAAATATCAGTGTGTTCGTCGCGGTTATTATTAGGTTAGTGCAAAAATAATGACGTAATAATGTCGTTTTTTGACATATTTTTTAACGTCAAAAACGACCAACCTAATATCTCTAAATCAAATATATAATTTATTGTATCTTTGATAGGCCGGAACACAGTGTCAAAGGAAAATTTTATATCAGCTTTCTACCTTATATCGGTCGTAAGTTCAATTGGCATCAGTCACTTTCCCCTTAACATAGCTTCTCTCTATGTTTTCTATAAATATTTTCATGGCAATTATTCTAATGAACTCTTGTCTTTCGTACCTCGACTACATCAATTTAAGCGTAGCATTAGATTAACATCTTGGTTCTATCATTTTACTGTTGAAATTTCTAAATGCAACCGAAAGTTCTATTCTAACAGTTTCTTCAGTTCTCGCTTGTGAAATTCTCTTCCAGCTTCCTGCTTTCCTGTCAACTATGACCTTCAAAAATGTAAATACAACGTCAATCGTCAATGTTCTGTCTCGTTGAATCCTGTTCTTTTCTTATTTTTATTCAATAAGGTTTTCTCAGCTCTCTTCACACTCGGTAACCCCTTGCATCATAGTGGCTTTATCGCCTTGTTTGCAGTGAAATAATTAAAAATATATTAAAAATTTGTTAGAGGCCTTTAACGAAGACTAAAAATATAAGCTATTTCTAAGAGTCCATTATAGTAAAAGTAGAAATTCTTTTGTTCAAGGTTCTATAAACAAATTATAAAAATGCTCAACTCCTAAAAATAATAATTACGGATTTATAACACTTAACCTTCGTCACAACAAAGGTGCTATACATTTTAAAATAAATTTGAGGTGGGTGAAATATTTCAAACCTTGACTGATACACCTGGTAAGTAATGTGGATTTCTTAAACGAGTTGTGATGTACAGCCGGAAATCTTTGCTGAATTCAACAATATGGTCTCCAAAACGAATGAAATCGAGGCCATTCTTTAAAAAAAAAAATAAATAAAATTAAGATTAATATGAAACATAAATCTTTGATAACTTTTTTACAAAAGAAAATGATTATTTTGTAGTTATAAGTTAATGAAAATCAGTCTTCATTCAATAGTTCCATGGATGACAAAACCAGCAACTCTTCAAAACTTGATTGCAGATAATATCAAAATGTCTTCATCTTACAGTTTTTCTCTTTCCTCCATAACTTCAAAAAATCAATCATTTTCATTGAATTTCAGAGTCACTCATATTGAAAGCATTTTTCACTGAACCTTCTTCTTAAAATGTCATTAATTTGTTAAAATGTCATTAAAAATATTTCAAAACTCAGCCATTAGTTTTATAGACGATATTGATCCAATTAAATTGATTTAAATCATTTCCTCCTAGACAACGCCGATTGATTAACTCTTGACAAAGAGATTGGTGAGTAGTTGTTTCCATCTTTAAGGATAAAAACGTTGAATGACACTATAAAGAAATGGAGATTTATATTTAGTGCTGCATGCGAGACTCGATTCACTCCTCTTCTGGCCAAAGTAATGGCAATTCTTCTTTGTGCCGTGTACCCTCGTGACGTAGGTGATCATGGCTCTCCACAAGTTCCTGTCCCTTGTAGCTCTTAATAAACTTTGTATTTTGTTATTTCTCCTAAGCCCTGTTCCTCTGAAAATATAGAAAAGGCTCTCTCTCTCTCTCTCTCTCTCTCTCTCTCTCTCTCTCTCTATCTCTCTCTCTCTCTCTCTCTCTCTCTCTCTCTCTCTTCATCCATCTGCGAACATCTTTAACTTCGGTGATTTTAATGCGCATAACGACACGTAGTTTAAACACTCTAATGTTAGCGATTTTGTCGGTATTCAGACTTTCAATTTTCCCATTACTAAATCCCTTTCTAAAATTATGAACTTCTCTACTCATTTCCGTACCAAATTTCGGGCATCAAGATTCTTTACTTGATTTATTTATTACCTCCTCTTACCGAGCTTCGCAACACTGCCGTCATGACAATAAGGATCACTCTGTAGTACCTACTGATATTTCGTTCCAGTCGTCTATTAAACCTCTTTCCGTTACCAGCGCGTGCTGATTAGGATTCACTTCGTGACTTTCTTCGAGACACCCCTTGGACTGACATTTCTAACCATCATAGTGAGAATTGCCCCGCTGAAGTTTCTTCTTGGGTCGAAGCCGGCAGAGATGCTTTCATTCGCTCTCGGAAATATCAGGTAAAACCTGTCTTCTCCATAGTTCACAGCAGCGTTCTCTACCGCTATAGCCCACGGGAACCACTATTTCCGGCTATACCAGCATAACATTTCCCCTCACACCAGACGCCTATTTGTGGTTTCGCGTAATAAATGAAAATGTGTTCCCGAGTAGGTAAGCCTCTGTTTGCTGAAAGAATGAGTCACCGTATTGCATCTAACAATTTTGTGATTACTGACTGGAAGATCTGTAATGGTGTATTAAATAAGAGTAATTTTTCTATTCCTCCTCTCGTCAATCAATTTCAGGTGCTAACATTTGTTGATACAGCTGAATGTTTCGCCCTTAAATTCTCCTACTCATGACTCAACTGGAAAATCCTTGCCTAACTTTCCACTTAGAACTGAGTCTCTATTGAGTGATATGCATATAAACACTTCTATGTTTTCTGCTATCATCTCTAATCTGTATCCCCATAAGTCTGCTCCCGAACTGGCTCCTGTTCCAGTTTTTAAGAACTCAGGTGAACCCTTCGACTCTTCCAACTACCGTTTTTGCCTACTAGTTTGTTTGTTTTTTTGTAAAGTACTTGAGGTACCAACCAATGCTGAATTAGTTAAGCATCTCACATCGCAGGGCCTTTTTTTTTCAGACAAGCAATATGGCTTTCGTTTCTCCAGGTCAACTGCTGGTGTACTGACGATAGTTGCGGAAAGAGTCTATCATTGGATATCTCGAAAGCCTTTGATAGGGTTTGGCATACAGGTCTTCTTCTTCACAAGCTGAAAAGTTAAGGTGTCTCCGGAAATATTTTTTTAAATGATCCAGTCTTTCCTATCAAATCATGAAATGAATGTTATCCTGAATGGCCACTCTTCTAGATCATTTTGTGTTAATGCAGGTGTCCCCCAGGACTCTATCCTTGACCCTACTTTGTTTTTAATTTTCATTAATGACCTTTCCAATGGCATCAGCTCTCAACTTGGTATCTACGTTGATGACACAAATATTTCCTACTGTCTCGATAGTAAATCTGATCAGTCCATTAAGATCAAATTGACAACTGATGCCAAAAACGACCTTCAGTCTGTTGTTAACGGGAGCAAAGAATGGCTTGTTAATTTTAACGCCTCCAAAACCAGTCACATGGGAATTCATATGTTGTTTGCATCAAGACGTGTCACCAGATATTAAAAATTAGGAATGGGGCACAAAAAATGCAATTACTTGCTTTATTGGTGCAACATGAGACAAACTTCAGAAATAATTCATATATGTGCATATTGACGTTGTGTTATGGTTAGTAAGCTTTCCATGTTAGAATAATTATGAATGAGTTCAATCCTTACTGGGTGCTCAACACTTTCGGCCTTGTGCCACATCTAAGCTAAGCTTAGAAAATCACCATGCATGTTTATGTTTCCCTAATTGTAATATAATTTTGCTTTCTGATTTATTTAGATTTATATAACGTATATAATGTAAGAATGAAAAACTTACCTGTTTAAATGTTTGTTTCAAGAGAATTGGTTCTAATAGCGGATCTAGTTCTTCCCCAACGTTTTCGAGAAGACACGGATGGCCAAACTAGAATCAAAAATTTATTTCAATAATAATAGGCAAACAAATTTTTTAAAAAAAGTAATAGACGAAGGATAAATATGTTGATTAAATGTCGTAAGACCAAAGTTTCTTTTGTTGCAGAGAGTAGAGAATAATAGTAAAATCGAGACATAGAATTTTCGCGCTCCTTACTGAAACAAAAGTTATTAGGTTGGTGCAAAAATAATGACGTAATAATGTCGTTTTTTGACGTTAAAAAATACGTCAAAAAACGACATTATTGCGTCATTATTTTTGCACCAACCTAATAGAGGTTTGCCTCCTTTTCAGTTATATTCGTTCTGTAGTTAAATTACATAGACACAGCAAATGTTCAGATGAACTCCATTCCTTACTTCCACCAGTTCAGACGTTTACAGCTAAGACACGCAACGTCATCTCGTCAGAGTCGAATTATCCTCATTTCCTGTATGGAATTTAAGGAGAACGTTCCACCCAAACAACTTTTTTCTTCCAAGAGCTGCTACTTTGTGTAAGAAACTCTCATGTGAATGCTTCCCTGATCACTACTATCTTAACCTCTTCAAACAAATAGTAAGTCTATCTATCCTCCTTATCCTCATAATCTTCATTTCCTACCACCTCCTCTTTCATTCATAACCAATACCTAATCCATGATAGGAATTTTAACAGTAACCCTCTATCTTAAATGGCTGTGGTATTGTGCTGGATCAGGCTTTGACACAGATTTCAAGAAGGCAGGATGCAGCAAAGGAATGTCCTATGTTCAATCTCAGCCGCCAAATACAGAAGTACTTACATCGCACCTGCATCAAGTATTGAAAGCGTGAGAACGGGTTATGTTCGACACATGGATATATATATATATATATATATATATATATATATATATATATATATATATATATATATTAACAACAGCCCGACGCAGTCTCAGAATGTAAAGATAACATTTCGAACGAGGGTCGTCACATATCCACACTGGCTGAGAGTAACTGACGAAATACTGGAATGAATAAAATATTATGTAATGACGATCCAAGTCTCATGTTATCATTAGTAACAGCGCAATCCATGTCATTGCTGTGGCTCTTGAGCCTTGTACTGGGTGAACATTAGTATAAAAAATAGGTATAATTAAAAAGGAAAAGGAGAAAGTTCAATTAAAGTATTTGGCCATACAAAAAAGAAAGATGACAAATTTTCTATTCTCATGTTTCCATTTTTCAGTCAGTGTGCACAATATTTTAATTTTCTCGGTCGAGTTCTGACGAGTAAAGAGCGATAACCGGTTAACGCGTTCTATATTATTATTTTTTTTTTACTCTTTTCATTTTTTCTTGTATTACCAGCTGAAGAAGGTGAAACTTTCATCTTCTCCCTTACAATTATGCCCGATTTTATTGCATTAGTTTTATTTTGTACCTCTAATAAAACCTTTAAGCTACAGTTGAATTTCTTTGAAGGTCTCAAAAACCCGAATTTCTCAATCATTTCCCGACTATCTTTTTTTTTTTAAATTAGATGACATTATCTTCATCTTACCTGTAAGCAGTTTTCAATGACTCTCGTGTATGATGGGTCGGTTAATTTGATGACTTCCAGTTTGTTTGAGCGCTCCATATTCTTGATCCACTTGTTAGCTTGACCTTGAGGATCAATCATGAGTGGCCATCGTCTAGCATTGCTCACGATGATTCCATTGTCCACTGAATAGCTGCAAAACGACAGAGCATGAATATTTTTCAGGGTTTGCCGACATTTTATCCGTTGATTAACAGATAATAATCGTGAACGAAACAGATATGAATATTTGCTAAAAGTTTTTATTCCATTTGCGATTTTTATGAAATTAAGTGATCGGACAGAATAACTATTTATAAGTCTAAAGTATTGTATTTTCACCATGACTTATTCAAACTCATATATATTTTATATTATATCTGGTCAGCTTTCATCCTTCTTAACTATTAAACAGCTCTGCAAGTCTGGTCTTCTGACTTTGTATTGAGCACTTTTAATACGTTCAGTTTTAACAAATAGTTTACTATTTGTGGAACACTGGCATATACAGGATGACCCCAAAAAATGGGAATTTTTGAAGTGCGTATTGCCAGACATGAGCAAGTGGCAACACTGCGAGACAGTGACCTTGAGCAAGTAAACATTTCGCCATTTAGAATTCACAGTATCCCATCTGAGATGTTGCAGAAGTCAATGAGGAATCTCAACAGCAGATTTCAAGAATGCATTCGTACAGGAGGTCGCCATCTACAGGACGTAATTTTTAAAAAATGAAAATTCCATCATTGTTTCTTAAATGGCATGTTTTAAGGTTTCAATTACTATGAATAAAATATTTTTCTTTCATCACTCTTGGTTTTATTGGATTGTTAAAAAGTTCCCTTTTTTGTTTTTTTGTTTTTTGTCACTCTATATTATATTTATTTATTTAGTCGACACGATTCCATCGACGCGTTCTCCAACCTTTCTTGGCTGCATGGCCCGGCGTTGCCCGTACTTGATTCAAAAATCGTACGACTCATACAGCAATCGCTATCACTTGACTTAAAATATTTTTGCCATCCCTTGCCTTTAAAGGAGTGCCCTTTGCCGTGCTGATCTTGCTACAGGCCTTACTTCTTGCCTATCTCACACTGCAAATATTTTCTAAGCTCTATACTAAACATTAAATCTGTTACGAAAAAAGAACTAAACAAAATGAACACAAAACGATCAGCTTTAAAAAAGGACTCGTAACTGGAAAAACCGAATGAAAAAAGAATCTTAACAACAAATACTTTTTCACATCCAACCCAGTTCTGCGGAATCAGAATTAACGTTGAGTTTAAGCAAGCGAATGAGCCAATTGGAGTAAAGTGCCATGCAGATTTAAATTTTTCCCACTTGTGACGAATGCAGCTATCAATTTTTTTTTTTTGCATGCTAGCATGCTAGTTAACATTCGTGTCAGTCAGCTTTTGGCTCTCACGCTGGCCAATAGAATCGACCTGCCGATTCGTGGCAGCCCGCTATAGGCTTGCACTCTGGCCAGTACAAAATGGCCGCAAACTACATGAAAACTGCCGTAGAAGCATGGAAAAGTCGATTATTTCCACTATCGCTGGGAGTTGGGTAATGCAAAGTCGGTCTTGGCCTTCCCACTAACTTGGAGCATGTGCATGTACATTTTGGTGCAAATCCATCGAAAATTGCGACCGTGCATTCGTTGCACACACCCACATCCTGCCTTTTATAGATACAGATCAAAGCAAAGCAAAACAGCTGTTTGCAATATGCAATTAAATTTTTGTAAATATTCATTTCATGAGGATCAGATGAAAAGAATCAGGAATCTTTAGGAATTCACATCTTGATTAGCGCCCCCGCATCATTTTCAACATCTAATTTAGCATGCACGATATTTTTCATTTTGTAGCGACATGCCTGTGATAGAATATGAATCTTTGTTGTAAAGATACGCGAACTGTTCTAATAGCAAGGATGATATAAGTTATCAAAAAAGATTTATGTTGCACTTCGAATAATTACACGTACAGATGAAATTTTATATCTTAGAACTGCTATAGTGTCAACGTCAAAACAAAAAAAGAAGAGGCAATAGCCATACTTTCACTCCCCAAACAACAAATAAACTGCTAAATAAGAGAAAGGAGTTAGTAGACACATTAGGCATATGAAGAAATATCTCTTAGTACCTATAGCGCCCGTCTAGTTTAAATACCAGAATATGCAATGTGTTTAATGCCTTATGCAATCATTAGGTCATTAAATTGTATGATATGCTTATATACGGCCCATCCCTATTGATATTGACCACTCCTCTCAAGAAAAATATAAATATAGCAAAGTTTATATGCGCTGTTTACTCGTTCCCCCACCAGAACGAGATGTGACACAAGGTCGTTTTAAAGTGGGGAACCGAGCGCGTACACCCGGGCAAGGGACAAAAATTCTCCACAGCCCCCGAAACCGTCGGTTACGCTGGCCTCGGTGCGAGCACCGATCCCTACCTCTAAGAAAGTTTATATACATGTATGTGTGTGTGCTCGCGCGCGTGCATGTGTGCAAAATTTTCCATGTCGTTTCGCAAAAACATATGAGTAAATTTACATATGAATTCATTCATTTAGATAGTTAGAAAGATAGATATGAACAAACTAAGAGAGATAGAAAGATAGATATGAACAACTGAGAGAGACAGAAAGATAGATATGAACAAACTGATAGATAGATAGATAGATAGATAGATAGATAGATATGAACAAACTGAGAGAGATAGAAAGATAGATATGAACAAACTGAGAGAGAGAGATAGATATGAACAAACTGAGAGAAGATAGATAGATAGATAGGCAGATAGATATGAACAAACTGAAATAGATAGATAGATAGATAGATAGATAGATAGATAGATAGATAGATAGATAGATATGAACAAACTGAGAGAGATAGATAGATAGATATGAACAAACTGAGATAGATAGATATGAACAAACTGAGATAGATAGATAGATAGATAGATATGAACAAACTGAGATAGATAGATATGAACAAACTTTCCTATGGTTCTGTTTATCTAAAATATTTAGCTGTGAAAATTTCGGATTCAAAATGTCAACCCACCTATCAACCGGCAGACCAGCAATTTGCCATTCCCTTATTTTCACCGGATCACCTAAGGTGTTGGACAAGGAAAAATTGGCTGAAACGGGTATTTTTTTCTCTCGACACATGTCGTACCATTCTTTTAGACATTGCTGTAATATAGAAATATATACACAAAGCAGATGGAAAACAAAATATTTCAGAATTATATATATATATATATATATATATATAATTTAAAGGTTGTAAAACATCTAAATTATAACAGAATGTTTTAAAACACATAAATTGCAATTTTTAAAAAAAATTATTTCTTACAATATAAATTAAGTTACCTCCCTTACTTAGGGGTAAATTTTTGAATCAACAGAGCGCGTTCATGCGCAGACACAAAAACTCATAACTGTCGCAATTCACGCTGAAGATGATCTTGGATGAGACTGAAAGTACTTGGGAAAATAAAATGAATAAGAACAGAACATAGAAGTCAACACTTAGAGGCGACAGTCTGTTTCATGCTATATGCAATCGTCAGGCCACATATGCTGTTATTTTTCTCGGCTATTTATATATATACGGGTTAGTGGTGCATTGTGGGTATTCTGTTATGGCGGTTATTTCACCGGAAGTCGTTTGTTTATCTATTTATGTCAAATTATATTGCTTGTTTTTATTTTTTTGTTTCTTATTTTATTTATTTATTTATTTATTTATTAGCGTAGTAAAAATTTGTTTATATCACTTATTTAACAGTTTTGTTTTGGTTTGGGAATTTAATTAAAGCTATTTGTTCAGTTTTGGGGTTGATTGTTGTAGTTCATTCTAAGTATTATTTTGGCGGGAACAGTTTTTAATTGATTATCTTTATTTGGGATTGGTTTGTTTATTTATTTACTTGGAGGAATTTAGGTTAATTTATTTTACTTGTATATTTTCTCTTTTCGGTTTTCGATTTTTAAGTAACATAGTATTTATTTATGTTTTATTTCTATTTTTTTTTATTGTTATTTTGTTTATTAGTATATTTATTTGTTTTTATTTTATTTTTTCCGTTTTTAATTTTTTAGGTTACGTAGTAAAAATTTATTTAAAAAACAGAGCATTTCAAATAAGTGCATTCATTAAAAAAACGTATAAAGAGAATATAGATAGTATGTTTAGTGACTGATATAATTAGTAATTATTTAAAATTATGTCTTATTTTTTATTATACGAGGGTTGTTCTAAAAGTTTCATTCTCTAATTTATTACGTGTGTCTCTTGTGTCAGAGGTGAATATTTGAGCCTTCGTGACAATAATCCATAATTTTTTGTCTTGTAACAGAGAGGTAAGCAGCACTTTGGTAAAATGTCTGAGATGAAAACGTGTACAAAAAAGTGATGTATTATTGAATTCTGTAATGCTGAAAAAATGCACCCAATCAAAATCATCGATACCTGTTGAATGTTCATGGAGACGAAACAGTGGATGTGAGCACAATTAAGAGCGTTTCAGCAGTAGCGACTGCAGTGTGTCCGATATCCGCATTAGTTACGATGAAAAATGGACTACGCAGAGAATAACACTATTTTGACAACTTTATTTATCGCTCTATCCAACGTATCTGTTGTCGCTTACATGTAAATCGTCTTCAGTCTTCATTCTGTAATAATGAGTTAAATCTCACAAAGTAGCTGATAGTAATCGATGGAAGATGTCGACACTAGTGTAAAACCCGTATTTTTTCTTCTTTTTTTTTTCAATTTAATCTTTCTTGTATGAAAATCTATCTTCAAGTTCATATAAATATTTCTTTACCTGGCGATAGGATAAAATAAATGATCCCAGATAGGCTACAACAGATGCTGACAAAAGCACATCTCCGACGATATTGATGTAAGTGTCTCCAAGCATTTCGACGGCCTTAAAAATAAAAGAGAACAAATATTTTTTTTATTGACTGGTTAGTCGTTCGACGTTGTTAAAAGACTTAATATTCTTAAATTTTAATGGTTACCTATTTATTTTTATTTTTTTTTTCGGATATATCCCTAAATCCCTATAAAAAAAACGAAAAATGCCAGCCAATTTCAAGAAGCCATTTGTAACTTACCTTCGTCCATCGATCTTTTTCCCCGCCTAAACCATTGATCAATTTTTCGGCTCTTTCAATCTTCACTTTAGTCAGTTCAATGTTTGCTTCCAAATTCTAAAACATAAAGATGCAGGTATAGCGTTCAAAGAAACGGAAATATCAAAATAGATGTGCTTGTAGGCATCCATTATCAGGAAGGATGATAAGTTCTCAGCCAGACCAATAAAACATACCCCAAAATCTTGGAAAGTGCCTCGGGTCGTAAAACCTTCAGTATTCCCTTCGTTTTAGCCGTGTGCAAAAGTTTCCAGTATTTAACTTTCTCCTGTGTTATTAAGTCTTTTTAAAGATGGCGCTGGAAATTTTTTTAACACGCCGAATAGTTT
The DNA here is from genome assembly GCA_963932145.1 of Acanthosepion lycidas. Lineage (NCBI taxonomy): Eukaryota > Metazoa > Mollusca > Cephalopoda > Sepiida > Sepiidae > Acanthosepion > Acanthosepion lycidas. The sequence continues at coordinate 99,249,953 of OZ010574.1, read as the reverse complement.
CGCATAAAGATTTTATTAGCATATGAATATTTATTAAATCAGAAAAAAAGCACACTTCATTAGTCAGAAAAGTTATATAATCTACTTAGATCAACAAAGAAATGTACACCAGTTGGATTAAGGTAGATTTTGTAAAAAAATCCACCCATTACAAGGCTCCAGAGCGACACAAGATGAAGGATTACTGTTAAAATTGTTATGCTGAATTGAAGGGTAAAATGAATAAAAGAGGATGTAATAGGAAGTGAATGTTATATAGTCATAGCTAACGATTAACCCCTGACTTGGGGTTAAGATTGTGGTGTTCAAGGAAGCATCAACGCAGGAGTCTGTTACACACAGTTCTTTGGAAAAAGCTGTACGTCCTCTTTGAAATTAGAAACACGGAGGAAATGAGGGTGATTCAACTCTGTGAACGTGGCATGGTATGTCCTAGCTGTAGAAGTTTGAACAGGTGGCATTAAAGAATGGAGGTCATCTGAACATTTTCCATGGACATAGCGATAGGCTTGTGATGGCTAAGAAGATGCACAGGTAAAAACAAATCATTTCTTACAAGATCGCGTAAACGATTCTGAATTCTATCAAAGCTGAAAAATTAGGACTGAGCTACCCCAGAACAGCAATCCGCCATTTTTTTTTTTTAAATCAACCTCTTGGTGCATATGTTTGTTCTTATTTTTCTTTAATAAAATATATTTTCAATTTAATGAAAAGTTGTTTTTCTTGCGTTTTTCTGTTGGTGGCTTTTGTCAAAGTATGGTATCGTCTATTTTAGATAAAAATATGCAATATTTATTTTCTATAGGCGAAGATTAGTTTACATATAAAAATATTAAAAGGAACACCATCTTAATATGCTTATGATCCAATGACAACTTTCAAGCCTAATTTTGAACAGCAAAACTATTCTAATTAAAAAAATGAAACATGATTACCCTGTTTTGTTTCTAATAACCGTCTTTTTCACTTCAACATATTTTTTTAATTACTACAAAAACGCGCACATACAAACCTAACTACGAATACAATATTTACACGGAAATATGTGAATTTCTTTTGCACTAAATAAATAGGTGAATATGAAAAGAAAGTAGCAAATGTTTATAAATTGCTAACAAACTGTATTCAAAATTGATTTTTAAAAAAAAGGTAATACCCGTATAAAACAAACATTAAAATCCTTTTTTAACCAGGCAAAAACATTAAGATTTATTGATTTTTGTTAGGGAAGGTGTATTGGGAAAAAAAAGAATCATCCATCCAATCAGTAGGCCAAGCACTGACATCAATATGTCAGATCCACAAAGATGAATTCAATGTTTTAACAACATGAACCCAAAATGAGTGCTGGCGAAATACACATAGTTCACTAAAAGATCGAAGATCGAAGATTTGAATCAAAGAAGAAAGAAACATTGGATGTGATACGTGTGGGCCTCAAGCGGATATTACCTCAGAACAAAGTTCGAAATTTCGAAGTACAGCAGACATCATAGATAACATGTTTATAGTGTGCTAAAAATATTCCAGGTGTAACAGCAAGATTATCCAAATCGTGTAAAAGTAAAATTGTCCATTTGTTAGATTAAGCTCTCAACCGTTGTATCTTAGAAATGATTAAAGATATCTTACTGGAATTCTCCGAGGTCCTTATAAGACTATTGGACTCTACTTTGAGCCGTAGAAATGTGTAATATTATTCCAGGATCATTTTCCAATTTATTCAAGATGATCTTTACCCTCTCTAAATTTCTAATTTTCTGTCCTGGAGTAACAAGTTTTTCCCACAGGTTTCACGTACGATTTCATTTTCAAGTTTCTTTTCACTGTTCTTTGGACTGTTATAGTTGGAACTCCTCTCTCATGTGCCTTCTGAATTGAGTTGGATATTTTCTCATGGATCTCTTTAGCTGTAAGTTGAAATGATGATCCCTCTTCCTGTTGTGACCTGATCCAGTTTTCCTCTCTAATGTTCCCTCTTGTTCTCTTGATGGTTCTTGAATGGATTTGAAGACGGAAAACAGAGTATGAATGGTGGTACGATTACTGAAGGCCTGGATGATTTTTTCCTCTCCCCATCGCTCAGTTAGGAAGAGAGTGGGTCTGATAAAAACGATTTTAACCTGTTTAACTCAAACGATTTTTCAGTGATTCTTACGAAAAGTTCTGTCAAGATGTCTAAATGTCTTAGCTGAAAACCTGAAAAAAAAAAAACTCAATTAGTTTATTGATTTTTTTTTAGATATTAAACATTTTGTGGCATGGACAATAATCCCGTTACACAATTTGGACAATTTTGCTGTTACACAATTTGGACAATTTTGCTGTTACACAATTTGGACAATTTTGCTGTTACACAATTTGGACAATTTTGCTGTTACACCCGGTAAATATTGATGGAATAAACGAGAAAATTAATCTGAATGACAAAAATAACTATAATTTACACATTTACTATGTTCCCATGAAAGAAATATGAAATACTTTACCTGTTTCTCTTCTTGCTTTATTTGTAGATTCATTTTTAGCGAATCAAGTTTTTGGGAAACTTCCTTCAGTTCTTGCTGCTTCTTACTAAGCTCTACCATTTGTGTCTTCAGGACAGTCTGAGCAGACAGCAGGCATTCCTTTTTCGGGGCAACAACCTAAATATTTAAAAGAATGTGCACAGATAACTACAAGGTTCACCAAAAAATGTAGACACTTCATTCTAACACTGCAACGTCTTTCTTTTTCGATATTATTGGAAATATATAACAGGTTCAAATTTTAACAAAGGAAATTTATTCCAAGATGGACCCAGAAATATAACTAGACAAAACCATTTTCAACATTTCAGATAGGGCATACTTTAATCACAAAACCTGAAATGTTTCAGAACTAGTGTTTATTTATGTCTAACTATAAAAATGAATTAGATTTGAATTTAATTTAAGAAAAAAAAGAATGCATCATCCCATGCCCAAATTGTCAAGCAAAATCTTGGAAACAATTTCTCACACACTTTGGGAGCAGCAACCACTTTCTTATGAAATCTTTTTAAACATAGTCAAACGGAGGTGTATTAAAAGTGAAGGAAGAAACTAAATTAATCTAAAAATGTAACCAAATAACCCTAGAATTTTAAAAAATATTTCTTTATATACATTAAATGACTTTGTAAATTAAGTTTAAGCATTTGGAGACAGAACATTATCTATTAGATACCAAATTTCTTAACACGAGAGTATGTTTTTAAAGCACCAAAGCTGAAAATATATCTTGTTTGTTGGTTTTGTGGTAACATGTAAGATATTATATAAGTTACTTTTGACTGAGCATCTAATGCGAGCTGATTCAGATATATAGTTGATCAAACCTCTGGTTAGATTCACCCAGTTCACTCGTAGTCACGAGTTCAATCCCTGGGCCATGCAGTTCAGAAATATACAAACCCAAGGGAGAAGAAAAATTGATATAATAAAGAATTAAATGTTACGGGGTGCATACCTGGGTGGATTAAATAAATAATCCATTTGATCTTCCCGTGAAAGGATACTCAACGTGGCATGTATAAGAATGAGAAAAGCTTACAAGTGTGGATCAAATAAAGATTCCGTTTGATGTTCCAAGTATGACCAGTATAGGGATGAGGACAGCATGCTCGAGTCGATCAAATAAAGCATTCCCTTTGATCTTCCTGAGAAAGGACACCAGACATGACAAGTAGAACCATTTAAGGTTAATAAAATGTTACGCTTGAAAATTCGGAACATTTACTAAGTGCCAAAATTTCCTTAAGAAATTTAATCTTAGATTAGACCTAGTTCTCTCTAAACTAAAATACTTTGCTGCTTCCTCCTTGTTTCAAATCCTCTTCTACTGTTCCAATCTTTAAGAACTCAAGTGAACCGTTTGATCTTTCTATCGGCCTTCTACATCATTATGTGTGTTATGGTGTAATGGATATCAGCTCGGAATGAGAACCCAGCTCTCCGAGAAATAGCATGCCCGAGTTGCCCACATTTGGGGCGATCGCAGAAGTCAACCCAACCGGAGTTCAACGGATGGACCTCATTCTGGGAGAACGGTTGCGATGATCACCGTTTTTTTCTACATCAGATAAGTATTCCAATCGCGTTCGTTAAATTCACTTACTTGGGAAAGGTACGAATCCAACTCTTCTTCTTTCAGCTATGGGATAAATAGCGGGACATGGATTAAATATTGGTTAAATAGCAGGGCAGACTGGGTTCTTTAGTCTTGGTTGGCAACCAGTCTACCGCAGAAAGAAACGACAACCTACTGCGGGAAAGAAATCTTCTGCCTCGTCAGTCACGTATCGAAAGATACATGTGGCACTTAAGTGACTGACTAGATAATCGTATCAACTCCGAATTGGTTAAGCATCTCACCTCGCTTTCAGACAAGCAGTATGGCTTTCGCTTCTCTAGGACTACTGCTGATCTGCTAACGGTTGTTACAGAAAGTGTCTATCAAGCTGTAGATAAGAATGATGAAGCTAGAGCTGTTGCTTTGGATACCTCGAAGGCGTTTGACAGGGTTTTATAATGTTATGGTATTTGTTGATGATTTTTTGATCTGATCCAATTTTTCTTATTAAACTGCGAAACGATCATTTTGCATTAATGCGGGAGTCCACCAGTGATCTATTCTTGAATCTTGAACATTGTTCTTGATTTTCGCCAAAAGCCTTCCAATTGTCGTCAGTTCTCAGCTCAGTATCTATGCTGACGACAGAACTATTTACACTCCTTCTTAATGGTAAGTCTGATCTGTTTGATAAGCTCAAACTGACAGCTTATCTAAAGAAAAATAACCTACCTTTCAGTTGTTAACTAGGACAAAGAATGGCTTGTTAATTGTAACGCTTCCAAAACGAAACTGCTCTGTTTTAATCATCTGAGAGAACTTTTTTCGCCTTCAACCAGTATGGTTGATACTAACCTCCAATAGTGACACATTGTACCATCTTGTGCAGATATTTTCCGCTGACATGAAGTGGAAAGATTATATTGAACCCATTGCTAGGTCTGCTGCCAAGAAAGTTGGTTCACTGTGTCGTGTTAGACAATTATTCTATCAGAATCTTACACATTTATAATTCTACCATTCGTCCATGAATTGAATGAATTCTGCTGTCACATCTGGTCTGGTGTCTCTGCTATGTATTTAGAGATTCTTGTTAAACCTAAAAAAGAATCTTCAATGTTATTGGTTCTGACCTGGCAATTTGCCTTCAGTCACTTTCACACCGCCGTAACGCGGCTTCCCTATCCCTTTTCTGTAAATAATTTCATGGTAATTGTTCTGATAAATTTTCCTCTTTGGTATATCGACTTTACGAATTTAAGCGCAGTACTAGATTGGCAGTTAGGTTTCCTCATTTCACAGTTGAAATGGATGAATATAACCGTAAGTGTTATACTAAAAGATTCTTCTCTCGGTCTTTTTGTTTGTGGAAATCTCTTACTGCCTCTTACCTTCCAGTTTGAAGATCAACAAAAAGAAGACGAAATCCATCACACAAAAAATGTTTCTACTTTGTCATTAATTTGCCTGACATTAATAAAAAATATAAATTAAAAGAATTCTTTCATATTTACCGATCCCTTTGGCAATAAATAAAACGTATATTAAATTCTGAGTTAATTTGTAAAATTAAAATTTGCCGACTAATGTTTACATTTTCATTTAAGGGTTCAGAGCTAAGATCATTTGTAAATAAAATTAATTAATTAGTAAAATTATTTCATTAGTAAAATTACTTCATTATTAAAATTGCTTTATTAGTAATCATAAAATATCTAAAATGTCCCACATGTTGTTTGGGCGAGTGAACTCATTTTGTGTGTGCGTTGTTTTGCTATTACCACACTGTTTCGACTGATATTTTGTACACCCTTTTTTCAAATGAAGAAAATATATTCATATCTCTTTGGTATTATCTATATCGGGGTGGCCAAACCGCGGCGCACGAGCCACATACGCGACTCGGAGAAATATGTTGACTGAGCTCCTTTTTTGATCACAGTAATTTACCCTATTAAATATGATCAGTATAGTTAAAACGGGTTAATAGCGGCTCGGACTGCGGAATCGGAGAGCCGAGTTCGAATTCCAGTCGAATCTATTGGATTCACTTACGTGCTAATACCCTTGGGAAAGGTATGAATCCTCTTCTTCTCCCTCCCTCCACAGCTATGAGTAAATAGCAGGTGAGACTGGGTTCTATATCCTTGGGTGGCAACTGGTCTAACGCAGAAAAAAAATGGCAACCTACTGCGGGAAAAAATCTGCCTTGTCACTCATGTATGGAAAGATACATGATCGACTAAGCGTGTATTACGCATGGCCAATAACTGATAATTAAAACGATCAGCAGTCAAGATTCTGAAAATATTTGGTATATATATATATATATATATATATATATATATATATATATATATATATATATATATATATATATATAACTTAAAGGTTTTAAAATATCTAAATTATAACAGAATGTTTTAAAACATATAAATTGCAATTTTAAAAAAAAATTATTTCTTACAATATAAATTAAGTTACCTCCCTTACTTAGGGGTAAATTTTTGAATTAACAGAGCGCGTTCATGCGCAGACACAAAAACTCATAACTGTCGCAATTCACGCTGAAGATGATCTTGGATGAGACTGAAAGTACTTGCGAAAATAAAATGAATAAGAACAGCTAGAGCGTCTTCCTCAATCAGTTTAATTACAATATTAAGTAAAAGATCCGTGAATATGAAAGGATTAAAATTAAAATAGAGATAATGTGCTTAAATCATTCAACCATACATGCTTGAATATGTGTATATATATATATATATATATATATATATATATATATATATATATGAGTGTGTGTATGTGTGTGTACATTGTGCTTACTAAAACCAATACAAATTAACAATTTAAAAAACTGCATATATTGATAAATATTATTGCATACATGCATTTCTAAATGTTTATAACAAAAACGTATATATTAGGTTGGTGCAAAAATAATGAAGTAATAATGCCGTTTTTTTGACGTTATACGTCAAAAAACGACATTATTACGTCATTATTTTTGCACCAACCTAATAAATTTTTTCATGTCTTCCGGCTCTCGAACATCTGAACATTATCGGATATGGCTGTTACATTAAGCAAGTTTCCACCCCCACCCCCGGTCTATATGATTCCTATTTCTTGTAATTAATTGAGCAGATTGGAATATTAGTTAATATTTTCTCCAGTTTTCCTAAAGTTTGTAAAGAGGGATATGACTTTTTTTTTTAACCTGTAGTGATATACGATTACATTCATTAAAAGTAGTCGGAAATAGATGAATTGGCCAGGATAGCTCAAAGCACGTGTTAAGACATCTCTGACAAGAATCGACAAAATGTTTAATCTGGGGCGAGTTTCAACTGGGTTCTGGAATTTATGAATTCCTAATTAAACCGGCAGGTTTAATTAGGAATTTTGATGAGTTTATACTCAATAAAATAGTAACCTAATTTTACCAGCTAAGAGTCCACCCCAGTGAACGACACGAAGAAGGAACCCTATTTGCTTTTCCCTTTTCCAACATACAGTAGCAGCCGCGTGTCGTCTCGTTGTTGAAAGACATGAATAAAGCAGAATTATCCCTTCAATTGTTTTCCACCGTACGTGATTTTTCGACAATGGGATAACTTTCAACCCAGCCACTTTTTCTGCATCCAGCCAAAGTAATTAACCAAGAAACGGCATCCAAACCCCAATCAAGGCGCAATGCTATATACATTGTGTACGCATAAAATAGACCAGCTGAAATGTCATAACAAAAAAGACACAAAGAAATGTCTGAATCGTCTGTAATGTTCATGGAATGATAACGTTTCTTCTTAAAATGACAGCATGTATTTTCGATACACAGTGCATACATGAAGAATTTTGTAGAATGAAAATGAAAGAATTCCATCAGAAATGGTCTGATATTTTTGTAACAAGTCACATTAACACTTCTTCGTCCATAAAAAATAAAACTACTAACCTTAATAACACTGTCATATATATCTATGGCCCGAATCCATTTACAAAGCCCTTCACAAGCAGATGAAACGTTCTTGATAATGCTTGGGTCAAAATCTTTATTTGTGATGTATTTTTCTCTGATTTTTTTAATAATATGACTTGGAATATTATCTTTGTCGTATTCTTTCAATGAATCGAGAAATTTCATATCCCCCAACATCTGAAACGGGTAGTAAATAAAATAAGACAAGAATAAAATATAGAGTATAATAAAATTCACCAATAGAAATAAAAAAGAACAGCATTGTTTGTATACAAAAAAAAAACATGTCAAATTTAAAAAAAATACGAACAGATTTTTTTATATTTCGATTTTCATTTTCACTAAAGCAGACGTTATTTTTTTTTCCATATTTAACAGGAAATATTCGTTTTGTCTGGATATGCTATGTAGGGTAGCAATTACACCGAGAAATCTTTAATCTACAAACGTGAGATGGAGGCACGAGTTAAAATAATTATTTTCTCCTGATTTCGATGTTATATGTTCATACTTCTGTGATCTGGATTTTTTTTATACTTGTCTATACTGTATATTATTTGTTCCTTCTATATCTCTATCTATAAAAGACAGGATGTGTGTGTGTATGTGTGTGTGTGTGTAACGAATGCACAGCCGCAATTTTCGACGGATTTGCTCCAAAATTTACATGCACATGCTCCAAGTTAGCGTGATTTCCCAACTCCCATCTATAGGGCAAATAATCGATATTTTTCATGCTTCTACGACAGTTTTCATGTAGTTTGCGGCCATTTTGTACTGGCCAGAGTGAGAGCCTGTAGCTGGCTGTCACGAATAGGCAGGAAGATTCTATTGGCCAGCGTGAGAGCCAACAGCTGACTGACACGAATGTTAACTAGCATGCAAAAAAAAATCGATTGCTGCATTCGTCACAAGGGGGAAAAATTTAAATCTGCATGGCACTTTACTCCAATTGGCTCATTCGCTTGCTTAAACTCAACGTTGATTCTGATTCCGTAGAACTGGGTTAATGTGTGAAAAAGTATTTGTTGTTAACATTCTTTTTTCATTCGGTTTTTCCAGTTACGAGTCCTTTTTTAAAGCTGGTCGTTTTGTGTTCATTTTGTTTAGTTCTTTTTTCGTAACAGATTTAATGTTTAGTATAGAGCTTAGAAAAAATTTGCAGTGTAAGGCATGTAACAACATCAGCACGGCAAAGCGCACTCCTTTAAAGGCAAGGAAGAGCAAAAATATTTTAAGTCAAGTGATAGCGATTGCTGTATGAGTCGTACGATTTTTGAATCAAGTACAGGCAACGCCGGGTCATGCTGCTAGTTTGTTATATATTTTAAACAAAAATGTTCGCAGAATCTAACATTTCTATACATGGCTATTATATATCAAAACAAAAGAAAAACTCTAAGAAATATGTCTTTCAATAAAGCAAGGATACATGCCTGCCACATTATCTGACCGATTCTCAACGTAATCAACATTCACATTTATTTGTTATTAAGGATAAGACAAACAACCAAATCATTTCTGAAAAGATCATCCCCAGTGATAAAATGATGGCACTTTATAATCATATTCAGCAAAAGAGGTAATGATTACGACACCAATAAAAACTTCACACTGTACCAAAATCAGGATTACACCCTAAGAAGGCAATATGCTTTATTTGGTGGGATATAAATGATGTCATCTATCATGAAGGGATTTTTTCAACACACCAACGTCGCTACCGAATGTAACACAAGGTCGACGTTTAAAGTGGGTTTTCTGGCAATACCGCGGAAAAATTGTTCAAGACCCCTCGGCACTTCCCCTTTTGGGAACATTTCAGGCGCTGGATAATGACTCTAGCTCTCTCCAGAATGAGAGGTACTGATTGAGGGATGACTCCCTGGAACTTGAACTAATATTATTTTGAAAATTTTCCGATAAAAGACAGGTAATCATGAAGTGTTGAATTGTAATTCAAGTTAATTCTTAGAGATATTGTCGTTAAGTTGAAACACTACTAAACCAATCTTTGAGGGCCAAGTGAGATTCACTGATCAATCGAAAAAGTATGTTATTCGTGCATGACAACTCAAGACGTTGCAGAAAAAGATTTGGGTTTTATTTCATTCACACTAATCTCTCGACGTTGATGAGTCGGATCATCGCCTTTTTAGATCTTTACAGCATTTCCTCGACGATTACAAAAAAAAAAACAAAAAAAAAAAACGTTTTTCTTTCTACAAACCCCAGAGAGTTTTAAGCTTTAGGAATGAATATCTTGATGGGATTATGTTATCGAAAATCGAATGATTGAATTTGTAATTGATGTTTCTAAAAGAAATCGAAAGGACTTTCTTACCAACCGTATATATTTGTTACTTTTTTTAATTCAGGGCTGGCACTGTTAATTGTATCTGACCCGACTATAAAACAATATTTACATTACAAAAATTATAGCCATTATTTGGTTATAATTTAGATTAAAAAGCAATGTGCTGATTTAATTTTGGATTTAAAGCACTGTGCTATATTCTATTTAAAATTTTCAGATTGATACTTTTTTGCTAGATATAAGGTTGATAAAGCTGTTCATTTCAAACACATATCAAATATGTTCAAATGCTACTCAAAATACTGCCTAATAATGTCAATCAGTTATATCGAAAAAGTACCAACAAAAACATTCTTTAGATAGATAGATAGATAGATAGATAGATAGATAGACAGATAAGGATTTGAAGATATTACCTTGTAGGTTCGAATTTGGTGGTCAAGATGAAACTACCTCAGTCATTTGGATAGTTAAAAATCGTTCCAAAGAATGGACAAGAAGCAAACTTACTTTTTTGGCGGCGCTCCAATAATCTTCAGAATTTTTACCATTTTGATCGACTTTCTTTTCTGGTTTGATTCCCTTGTTAAACAAAAAATATGCAAATTTGATTTGATTTTTTTAAAAGGAGGAAAATAAGTGTTTCTGCTGAAAATGAAATTTACGTTTTAAGAAGCTTTAAGCATTCACGAATGATAGAAAATGATTATCTTCAACATGTTTTTCAAGGAATTTGTAATTTCTAAAACATACTTGATAAATATACCATGGAAGCTTCAAATTATAATGTTTGCGTTTATTTCAAAAGCTTCGATTCATATTGGTTATCCTGAAATCATAACTTTGTCTTAAGCATCGCTAAAATCTTTCCTTTCTTAAGCCTCTTACCCACAAAAATAGCCTTAAAATAGGAATCCAATGTCACTATTTCAGTTCTTTTTTCTCGTTCTGAAAATTTGTTGCGTTTCGTGTCGTCTCTGATTTCTCTACTGGTAATTCTTCAGGTCCCAACGCTGCATCACAGACTGAATGAATGATGGACTATTTCCTTAGGTTTCTTCTTATTTCAGGGGAAGACAGTAGTAGTAACATCGTTACTTGGAGGAAGCGAAAGGGAGAGGAAGACAGAGAGGGCGGATTTCAACAGTTTGGCTAACTAACCATCACTATGTGACGGAATGTCTCATTAAAGAATCTGGAAAGAACAACGCATCTTTATTTTTCTTTTCTCGCAACCGTATGGACTGTCTTTGCGTGGTTTTGGTCGTTATTAAAGACAATTCATCCTTATCAGAATTCCACGCCGACGTGATTCAAATCACCCAACTCTGTTAGTCTCGTCAAATTTCTAATCAATACGGCATGGGACCAGTACAATTTGAAATAGCTTACGCATTCTATAACACAATTTTCTAAATCAAGAAAGCATAAAATGGATATCGATTCAATAAAACATCTATGCTTTTGGAATAAAAAAAAATATCCAACAATACGGATATATAAAATGTAATGTGCATCATTAGCCGTATATTTTGCATGTAACGCATTTTTACGTCATCAGAAGATTTAATTACACAGAGATGGGTGAATTGACTGTCACTGTATAGTTGACTTTTCTTGTGATGTAGTCACCATCTGGCTTTAGTGGACGCATCTAGTGACGTGGTAGAAATAGACAGGAGATTGTTAGGCTAAATTTGATAATATTCTGTGTTTGTTCAATGCTGGAATGAATTTTATTCATTCATTCAATTTAATATTCAAAAGGCATTGAACATAATACGTACGGGTAGCGCAACTGTTATCAGCACGGATGTGGGAATCAAGGAGACAAGTTCAAATCCCGGGCTAGTCTACGGCGTTCTCTTTCGAAAGAACATAAATACATCTCTTCTCCTTTCCCCAGCTAAACAGCAGGGCAGACTAGGCTATCTAGCTTTGGGTTGTAGCCAGTCTAAAACAAGAAGTAATCTGAATTCAAAACAGTATAGAAGACAACGGGGAAACTACTTTAAGTCGTGGCAATTCACAGATAATTAAGAAAATGAATCTGTGGGAAGCCATCATTGATAATATCTTCAAGGGAGAAGAATAATTCTGAATTCAAAACTCTACAGAAGCCGAAGGGTAAACTACTTCACTATCTTTCACAAGAATCCTGGCAATTTACAGATAATAATGAAAAGCAATCTGTAGATAGCCGTGATTACCAATGTCCTGAAGGGTCACGACATTAAAAATAGGTGTATAAACAAGACAACAAGAGAATTTCTGATATTTTATAAGATTCATTTTCAAAATTACTTTAATGTACAGTGTAACCCGGATATAAGAGAGTTACCGGGACCGGAGAAGAAGTCTCTTATATCCGGGTTTGTTTAGGTAAGTATGGCTCTAATTTGGGATCAGAGAAAATCTCTCTTATATCCGATTTTATCTTATATCCGGTTTTCTCTTATATCCGGGTTACACTGTAATTCCATTTTTGACAATACTTGTAAAAACGTTAACGAAATCTCTAAACCAAAAATATAACGTGCCACCGAGTCAAAATTCTTTAGAATATAAAAGAGGCATGCTGAAAGGATGCTGACTCGAGTGTAAAGAAATTCAAAAACAAATTTTTACCTTTGTTCAGATTTCTGGTATGTCCGAGACCATTTCAATATCCTCATTGAATTTATCACTCAAATAAATGCCTTAAAAAATTGTTTAAATAACGCGTTATAAATTAAAGCCTAACCTTCATAATGCATACTGCTTCCATGACTAGCTTGACTCCATGCGGTGGATTAGTCATTGCCTTCACAATTGTGATATCATTTTGTTTCAGAGTGTTGAGGGCAGTGATTGCGGTGTTAAGGGCCGGCATGGCTGAGGCTAATTTCTCTTCACATTCATCCTGAAGAAAAAGAAAAAAGTTCAATAGATTGACAATGTCATTAGAAATCCTTTTCAGTCATTAGAATGTTTTTTCTTCATGAAGTGATATTTTCCAGATACTATTCTGCAAAATGCTCAGAACCTAGATGGGTCACAGCTTTGGCAATACCAGGTGAGATGTAAGACTGGATGTGCGGATACCGTAATGGATAGTGGCTCAGAATTGTTAATTGGAGTGTCCAGTTCTAATCCCAGTTGGATTCGGTATATTCACATGCACAAATATCCTCAAGAAATATATGAATCTACCTCTTCTCCCTCACAAGTTATTGGTTAACTAGTAAGACTCCTATCACTAAATCATTATTATAAAAAAATTCTTACAATCTAAAAATATTTTCTGGCTTTAAATAACCTGCAAATGGTTGATAAGCCGTAAAAACGAATCAATCAATCAGTATTCTGCAACTAATGTCATTTAACAATTCGGTCAAAGAAAAATCTTCATTCGTTCAAGATTTTATTGCAAGAAAGAATGGATGTTTTTCTTCTCTGTCTATATGAATGTATTTGTGCTTATAAAGGTTCTTGTACGATCACGGAAGTTAAGCAACATCGAGCCTGGTCAGTACCTAGATGGGTAACAGCTTGGGTACACCAGGTGTTCTAAGCTTGGATGTGCGGGTGGTGTAATGGATAACTGTTCGCAGTTAGAGATCGAAGAGCCGAACACCAATTCTAAATTTGGGGTTTATCATATTCACTTACGCGCTATTTGCGAAAGATATTATTTATTTGGGAAAGGTAATAATCCACCTCTTCTTGGGAAAGGTAATAATCCACCTCTTATGGGTTAATTAGTAGGACTAGCATTTCAGTAAATCATTATTATCCCGCACAAAAAATTCTTACAATCTAAATATAAGGTTGGTGAAAAAATAATGTCGTTTTCTCACATATGTTACTTTTATATAAAACGACATTATTTTTGCACCAACCTAATATATTTTTGTGGTTTAAATAACCTGCAAAAGGTAGGTAAGTCGTAAAAAAATTAAACACTCAATGGTTTGTACGATTGTACGTGGGGAGATATGATATATAAATTACTGAATATTAAAACAATGTTGCATAATTATTTACATTATTTGGACTATTCTCCTCATCTTTGTCGCCATATTTATCACAACGTTTCGGCCGTTGTACACTCCGGCCTTCTTCAGGTGGTTGGAATGTCGAACTGAACCCTTTATTTCGCTCACTGGGGTAGACTGTTCTAGTTCCACATGCCATGTTTAATGGATGTCAGTTATCAGTTATCTCCTGTTAATTCCCCTCTGAAAGTTCTCCACTGCCTTAACCGGGTATTGAACTCTGTTTGATGGATGTCAGTTATCAGTTATGAAACGTTGTGATAAATATGGCGGCGACAAAGATGAGGACAATAGTCCGAATAATGTAAATAATGTACATAATATCTCATCTCAGAAATATAGACAGAATGTTGGATAATATAACAAAACCGAAAAAAATTATATATCGCGTTTCGTCCTTAAAAGGATTTCAGCAAACCAAAAATCACCTGAGCGCTTGTGTCTAGGCAGGTAGGATACCAGGGATTTTAAAATTTAAATTTTAGCATCCCTACATCTTCAGAGTTTCTTCCCGGTACATTCGGTATATATTACTCCATCTTAATTAGAAACCTAAACTTTAAGTAAGAAAGATTACCCATCTAAAAATAGTTACAAATTACATTCATGAATTAGACTCAAACTGATAAAGATGTTACCTTAACAGTCATTTACAATATTAAAAGATTACTGTCAGTAAACTTTTATATTTTAAATATTTTTAATGTGTTTTTTATTAATGCGTTTTTAAATATAGTATTTAACTCATATTAAATCCCTAATTTATTTATAAAAGAGTTGTTAAACATTTAAATTGATAACAAGCATTAAATTAATTTCTTCGTGGATTTTTTAAACATTTAAATTACTATCAAACGTTAAAATCTGTTTTTTCACCTAAATTGCTAATTCTATACCACTGCTCTTCTTCCTCCGTAAACCCTAAATACATCTCCTTTCTCTTTACTTCCCTCTTCTTTCTTTTTTCTTTTTCTTTTTCTCTCTTCTCTCCTTCCCTTTCAACATATCATTTCAGTTGACCAATTAAATAGGTCAATGTCTGGTCCCTCCTTCCTCAATACTAAGTATGATAGAAAGAAATATTAAAATAAACCCTCTTTAAACTCGACCATGTCTCTCACACCACTCCTCGCTACCCTCTCTGTTAAATTACATAAATTTAATACTACCCGTCAAAAGTGTAAATTTTCATTTCATTTTTCGTTTCACCTTTTGGAAGTGATGTCTGATGATCCAGGGTACTTTAAAAGGTCTCTAGTGAAATAAACCATTACAATGGAGTCTTAAAGTGGTCTGTTTTTCTTTCATATATATATATATATATATATATATATATATATATAATTCAGACAATAGGAACAGTCTGATAAAGTGCTTTTAAAGAACCAAATGCGCTATATATTTTACTACCTTGTCATTTTATTACCCAACTCGTTTATAGGTGTCTTTAAGCATCTCTGCGAATTTATATAGGTCTATGCTATATAAGGGCAAATTGATTTTTCATTTTTTTTTAAAAAATCAACATTGAACTCGATGTAAGAGCTAGGGTTAGATATGATAAGTACTGATACCAAAAATTAGGTCCATAGATTTCATTAATGTTTGATCGTCCCCAAAAATGTACAGTATACGTAATTTCCGCAGGTTTTTGCTTACAAACTGACTTCAAAATTTTACTGTTTCAAGAATAAATCCAAATAAAATTAATATCTTTTGTACTAGATACATTGATTGGAAAATATATTCAAACAAGAATTCTAATTCTAATTCAAAATATGCAGGTTTTTTACTGTATTCGATAAGTAAAAACTGTGTAAAATAAATGATTACAAAAAATGCTACTCAATTCGATTTGTTCGATCATCTCTATCTATAAAAGGCAGGATGTGTGTGTGTGTGTGAGTGTGTGTGTGTGTGTGTGTAATGAATGCACGGCTGCAGTTTTCGACGGATTTGCACCAAAAATTTACATGCACATGCTCCAAGTTAGCGTGAAGGCCAAGACCGACTTTGCATTTCCCAACTCCCATCGATAGTGGAAATAATCGATTTTTTCATGCTTCTACGGCAGTTTTCATGTAGTTTGCGGCCATTTTCTACTGGCCAGAGTGAGAGCCTATAGCTGGCTGCCACGAATCGGCAGGAATATTCTATTGACGAGTGTGAAAGCCAACAGCTGACTGACACGAATGTTAACTAGCATGCTAGCATGCAAAAAAATTCGATAGCTGCATTCGTCACAAGTGGATAAAATTAAATCTGCATGGCACTTTACTCCAATTGTCTCATTCGCTTGCTTAAACTGAATGTTGATTCTGATTCCGCAGAACTTGGTTGGGTGTGAAAAAGTATTTGTTGTTAAGATTCTTTTTTCATTCGGTTTTTCCAGTTACGAGTCCTTTTTTAAAGCTTATCGTTTTGTGTTCATTTTGTTTAGTTCTTTTTTCGTAACAGATTTAATGTTTAGTATAGAGCTTAGAAAAAATTCACAGTGTGAGATAGGCAAGAAGTAAGGCATGTTGCAACATCAACACGGCAAAGGGCACTCCTTTAAAGGCAAGGAAGGGCAAAAATATTTTAAGTCAAGTGATAGCGATTGCTGTGTGTGTGTGAGTCGAACGATTTTTGAATCAAGTACGGGCAACGCCGGGTCATGCTGCTAGTAATTAATAAAAACAAAAAATACATAAAAGTGTATATAACACAATAATACTGCTGGGCACTAATTATAGTATTTAAATTAAAATTGCATTGTTTATTGAAAATTACACTAAAACTACACCAATGTATAACATATTACACCCTAAATTGTTCAGTATAATTTCCCTTTGAATTAAATGAAGGTTTTATTTAATGACACAATAATTTAGTAATAATATGCTTGTGCCATACATCTTGCCCATATACAATTTATAAAGCTTCAGCAAATTTTGAATTTTATAAGGCTGTGCCGTAAGGCTTTCAGTGATCACCAGAATGAAATTCCATTGCTTCTATTTTAGACCTAGATGGAATATTTAAACTTGTTCCTTCAAAAAAACTGTAAGAATTTGAAAAAACAAATTTTCTGCAGTTATTTATCATTTGAAACCCCAACTTTGAAATTAACTATAGTACCACGGTTCGACCTGCCCTAATAAATATATGCCTATATATGTATGCGTGTATGTGTGTATATATATATATATATATATATATATATATATATATATATATATATATATATATATATATATAAAAGTGAACATAGAAGTCAACACTTAGAGGCAACAGTCTGTTACATGCTAGATGCAATCGTCAGGCCATGAAACAGACTGTCGCCTCTAAGTGTTGACTTCTATGTTGACTTTCATAGTAACACACGCTCTGTCTCTGATATTGAGCACTTTATCCTATAAATATACCACATCTTAAGTCTATATTTCTTCATATATATATATATATATATATATATATATATATATATATGTATCTATATGTACAAATTGTGTCAGAGTATGTTTGTCGATGGCTGGCATAAGGAATCACAAAAGTGACCCAACGGATGGGGACAACTGACTATAAAGCCGTAAACGCCCTGCAACTGAAATGTGATATTTGTCGTAAGACATGCGGTCCAAGAAGCGGTTTCATGCGACATTTTAAATTGCATGATAATGTATCATCCGCTGTTGGACCTCTTAAGTGCCGGAATGTGTAGATGTGTAAGTCCCTTGCTGGGCTAAAGAGTCACATTCGTTCAGCACATCAATTGATATTCTCCAAAAAGATATGCAGTGTTGTAGCATAGTTAAGGACGATAATGGCTATGTCCCCATTCACATAAATACAGTAGTAAATACCGTATGTTAGTTTGCAGTTAAAAACTCGTCTCCAGCTGTGCTGGTCAAACTCTCTGCCTCTGGGCAGAGAGGATCCCCAGACGAGGCTATGTCGAATGGCAGAGTCTCGTCTCGGGAAACAACTACCCGACCCCGTTTTATACGGGGTCTACTTGGAATTTTTGACGGCGTCTACGCGCTTGGATACTGCACATTAATTTTGACCTTGTGCCACATCTGACCGGGTGGGGCAGTTGGCAGATATCCAGCAGTTGGAGATTCATTGAGGAATTCACTTGACTCACTTCTATCAGTTGACTACTACTTCTACGCGCCGTTGGCGAATCTTATATGTGTTGTTCATGTCCTAAGTTTTATCGTTCGTTACCAACCTTCGTTTGATCATTCTATTCAGTAACCTTCTCTAGGGCTGGTCGTAGCGGAAAGTTCACCAAAATATTACTGCAACACGTACAAGAGACGCCCAGCGTTGCCTCATCTACACAAGAAAGTGTAAGACCCGTAAAGACTAAAAAGTCACATCTGCGTTGCCCGTATTTGAACATCAGTCAAGCGATAACATTACTCATACTCGAGTCGCCGCTATCACAATGTGCAGGTTTGTGTCTATCTGTATGTGTATATGGTCTGTGTATTCGTATGTACGCATGCGTCTATGAGCTAGTATATGTATATGTGCTAGTATATGGTATGTGTGCATGTTTATATATGTCTATGGTCTGTATGTGCATATTTGTATAGAGTTATGTGTATATGCCCGTATGTGTATGAGTGTACGTATTTGTATATTTGCATGCATCTACATGCGTGTATAAATATGCATTTGTATGTGCATATGTATGAGTATTGGTGTATATATGATATATGCATATGTGTGTATCAACCCGTGTATCTGGTGATGTTTACACTCAACATCTTGTCTTAAAAATTAGTAATGGTCTACAACTGTTTTCTATTGAATCCATCATGTGAATTTACCTTTATAGACTTGGCATTCATTGCTGCTTCATTTTCAATGGCTTCGTCATGTTCGACAATTTTTTTCCCTGCTTCGACCTCCTGGGTTTCAAGTTCGATGATCCCAATCAATTTCTCTGTCTCTTTGCTTGTTTCAATCAGTCTGGGTTGCAGTGCAAACAGCTCTTTCTGCATAATGTTTATCTGCAAATTGATAATTACATACAATATTCATACCCAACAATACTTTATGTTAAAGGATTATACAGATTGATCAAAACAAAGTTGAAGACATTACACCATGTATTATTCCAGCTAGCATTCTTCATCATGTTTGCTTTGATCTCACATGTCGGTCAGTTTGTTCTTCGACCTTTCTTTGATGAATATAGCATCTAGTTGCTTTTTAAACAGCATCCGTTTTTACTTATCTTATTTTTACTATAGTTCCAACCAGAACAATTTTAATTGCAGTCTGAATCATCATGAAAGTTTTTTAATGTTAATAGTGAGTCTTCTTTACAGTAACGAATGTTGGGCGATTTCCTCAAAGATGAAGAAGTGACTCGAGGCGATGGAGATGTGGATCTACAGAAGGATGCTAAGGATATCATGGACCGAGCGTGTAAGCAACGATGAGATCTTAGAGAGGTTTCAAACAAGGAGGAGGCTTATACTTAACATCAGGAAGAGGCAGATGAAGTGTCTGAGACACAAAATGAGGAAGGAAGGCCTGGAGAATCTGATACTCACGGGTCGAATAGAGGGAAAGAGAGACAAAGGAAAACAACGCGTGACATGCCTAGCGGACTTAAGCAAGTGGATAACAGAGCGTGACCTAGGGGAGGGAGCAGAAGGAAGGAACTTGATGAGAGCTGCAAGGGATAGAGGGAGGTAGAGAGCCATGATCGCCTACGTCATGAAAGGACATGGCACATAAAAAGAAGAAGAAAGAATTGAGAAAAATTGATATTTAAAAATTCCATAAATTTGAGCACAGTGGGTAAAGTTGGATATGCGGACAGCCTAATTGTTATCGGTGCAGAAAGGTGAAGCAACCAGCCAAGTTCTAATTCTGGGTATTCTATTGCGTTCACTTTCTCACAAATGCATTTGGGAAAGTCATTAAGCTACACCCTCTACTCACCGCAACTAATTATGGCTTAAATTGTACAGTAGATTGGGCTCTCAAGAGTTGAATGGAACTCAATCAAGGAGGAGTACTCTAAATCCAAAACCGTGGCGACAGCACTGGGAAACTACTCCACTATCTTTCCCAAGAAATCATGACACGTCATTGATAATAAAGAAAAAGAATGTGTGGAGAGTCATGATCGCCTACACCCGGAAGGCAAATGGCGTTTAAAAAATATGTTAAGTTAGCAAAAATACGAAATACACACACAATATATATATATATATATATATATATATATATATATATATATATATACTAGAACGTAAGGTTAAAATTATATAAGAGAAAGAAATTAAAAAAATATTGCAAATTCGACATTAGTCCTTGTTGCTCTGATCTGTGTGTTGATTTCATTAATGAGGAAAAGTAACAACAAAATCGAAACATATATATATATATATATATATATATATATATATATATATATATATATATATACAAACATAGAAATCATAAGGGGGATTTGAAATAATCATAATTAAGTAATTCATCGAGTCTAGAAGAAACCTCAACAGAATGCGGAAAGCAATGGATGGCCGTTTCGTCCTATTCTGGGACTCATCAGCAGTGCGCATCAACTACTAAGAATGGAACCCGGATCGTTACAATACGACACAAGCGCCATACTTACAAGACCAGCGGGTCCCGACGATAAGGTAAGAAACTAAATTCAATATAACGCCTGCGCTTCACAAATTCCGTTACATATATATATATATATATATATATATATATATATATATATATATATATATATATATATATATATAAGATGAGCGCTAAAAGAATGAAAGAAATCATAGTAAAAAAAAAAATTCTTTAAAAAATAATACCTGCATCTTTGAGAATTCAATTTTCTCCAGTCCAACAACGTAACGGTTCTTCAATGTTAGAATCTCCATTCGTTTCTTATTCAAAAGACTTTTAAATGTTCTGATGAGTTCCAGGAAAGACGTAGGTGTTACGTAATTATTTCGGTTCAGAGCATCAAAATATCTGTCAGTGTAATGAGAAAACATTTTTTTCACAAATATCATCATTGCATGAAATTAAAATTACAGAAAGTAAAGTGAAATTTTGGAGATAGAATAAAAATTCGTTCAGACGTAAGAAAATTAAATTTATTTATCAACAACACAATAATCTTTATTAGCGATGAGAAAACTTCAACATGAAACTGATACCTTGTTTGGAGAATGTTGAATTAAGAAAACTATGTTAACATCTAAACCAAAGGTTCCCGCCTGTAAGGTCTTAGAAGTCGGTGGAATATAATTGGATTTAATTTATTACAATCTATGACAAAAAAAAAGGCGAACAAGCTCAGTAGATTTTTATTCACTTGAACGAAGATTAATGCATTTCAGCCAACGAAGAGTATCATTCTTGAAAATAACCACTCAGATCCATTCTCAATAAAATAAACTCAAAACAAGAATGCTCACCTGCAATATTTTACTGCACCACATTACATCAAATATCTCAGTACGTAAAATGTTTCAGTCTAATTACTGAATACAGATTTTAGTAACAAAGTATTTAATGATAAGGAACAGACTAATTTAGCTTTATTACAAATATTTCCATCCATAATTTCAGATACTTTCAAGTAAGAATCTTTTTTATCATTTAACTCCAATAAAACCACTAAGACGCAAGGGGGTGACGAATTATGAGAGACTATAAGAAAGAGAAATTATTATTAGGGAGAGAGAACAATGAAAGAACAGAAAGATCAAATTTGACTGGAGCACAAGAAAGCGGAAGAGAGTTCCACAAGCGAGAAGTGAGAGAAAAGAAACTCATAAATAAAAGGATTAGTTTCATATTGGACGAGAGATTGGAATTTTAATGTTCTGATCATGAGACCCGGGTTCGAATCTTTCCATGATCAATATAATCAAGTAGCGGTCTTCCTGATGACATGATCTCAGTGTCTGTCACTGTTGGGAAGAGCCTGAAAACTACCTTACGAGTTGACGCAGGCCTTGTCAGTGACATTGAGTTCAGAAACTGCCGAGGATTGTGCTAGCACGAAGTGGCAAGTCATCGTGACAGAGGCTTCGAGCTTACTGACTTTGTTTAACATCTAATCATGACAGATTATGAGCTCTCTCCCAGAAACTATAACTAGCACGAAGTGGCAAGTCATCGTGACAGAGGCTTCGAGCCTACTGACTTTGTTTAACTTCTAATCATGACAGATAAAGAGCTCTCTCCCAGAAACCATAACTAAAGTCCACTCAGTATAGTTGTATAGATCTTTGGACGTTAAAGAAGCATAAATGCACCTGGGCAGGTGTTTGCTAGAGGATTTAGCTAGATACCAGGTACACTCGGAAACGGGCAACCAGCTTATTACTTAATGTATTATTCAAGTAAAGTAAATTTTCACTTACTTTTGAGATAAGGCTCGAACACTCTGATGAAAATGCTTGCACATGGCGACACATTCTTGCCTAACTTCGTTTGACATTTCTACATCGTCAAGTAACTTATTAGCCACAAGATGGAGTGCGTCGTCTGGCCATGGCTACAAAAGAAGACAAAATTTATTAGGTTCTTTTTCCTTATTCATTAAACATAGCTTTATCTGGCACAAGGTCATGTCTATCTCACTACCGTAATATTAACTAAAGTGAAGTTAGTACGAAAACCACACACCCGTGGAGCATTCTGTGATAGCAGAATTAACTACAACAGTAATGAGTATTTACTGAACTGAGTTTAGTAAGACACAAGGAAACATATGTGGGACATCTGTTAGGATTGATAACACTTGGGTATTTAGTAAACTGAGCTAATACGACATAAGACCATACGTCTGAGGCACTTGGTGTTGATTGAACTCACTACAGTGGTAATTAGTATTTATCTGATTTTACTACGGCACAATTTCACATACGTGTAACCCCTTGTGAGGATCAAATTCACTACAGTAGTAATTGTTTTTACCTCCGTTGAGTTTGTATGACTCAAGGCCAGGTGTGTAAATCATCCACTGAAGACTAGACTCGGTACATTAGTAATGGTCTCTGAAACTAGCTTGCTTAAGACTATTTAACGGCGAAATATTTCTGATTTTTTGTTACTATTCTAGTTTCTTGTATTTAAAAATAAAAAGCATTGCAATTCTAGACAATGGCAAAAGTTTTAAATTTCATTAAATTTTCAAGTTTATAAAATAATTTGTATATTAAATTTCGAATGTTGGTATGGTTTATACGTCGGAGTACCTATTTTTTTATTATTTCGTCGTTTATTCCATGCAATGTCGACGCTTGTTCACTTGATATTGAAACTATTTCAAGTTTAAAACTGAAACTATTAGCTGTAAACTATCGTTGATTTATTTTAATTTATTTTATTATATTCGTACCTAATTTTCCTACGCCATTTTTACACAAGTTAAGGAAATCTTAGAAATGTCTTTGAAGTTTACGAAGTGATTTTTTACTTGTGAAAGCAGTCAAGTGTAGTACATTGTTTACGAGTCATAAGAAATTTCTAAAGCTCGTAAAATGGGTCAGCATGAAATTACGGAAAAGAAAATTGGCCAGGTTTAAGCATCTGTCTTTCTCCTTTCTCGAGTAAAAAAATCGTTTTTGGACGAGATTGTCATTAGCAATAAAAAAGAAACTGGGCTTGTGTGAATCCAAACGTGGATTAAATTCATGGCGGTAATAAGGTCAGATTTCAATCCTTCAAATCCAAGGTAAAATCTCGCTGATTAGTGAAAATTAAATGAACTTTTTACATTCTAGAACAATCCAATATTACTGACACTAACGTCGGCTATTGACGCCATTGCATCGTACATTGGAACATAAAAAGAAAGAGAGATGGTGAAATTGTCATAGGACACTGTGCATGTTGCAAACAGAAACATCTAAACTATGATATAACTGAAAAAAAAATGTTCTTTTATAAATAACAATTTCCCCAAACTATCGTTTCGTTTCATGAAATGTTTTCTTTTAGCAACGATTTCAACAAGAATCAGAAATGGAATCGTTATTTTATGATATAATAAATGATTCATTGGAAAGGTGATATAAGATTTAAGAAAGTCAGGAAAAATACTCTAATGACTAAATAATGTTTCCATGAATAAAATATGTTACCATAAGATCATGGAAACATTTGCATCAGCCTAATAAACATAACTAAATACTACAAGAATGTGTAATAATGTCCACTAAAGTTGCAATTGCACGCACACACACACACACACACACACACATATATATATATATATATATATATATATATATATATATATATATATATATAATTATTTATTTAAAAATATGAAATTTAAAGAAATAATTATATTTATGGTCTACTTTTGTATCGAGCACTATTTTCTAAAAATAATAAAAAATACTAAAGAACTTTGGATTATTTACCTAACGAGTTCTTTCCTATTTTCTATATATTTTTACACACACACACACACATATATATATATATATATATATATATATGTGTGTGTGTATGTATGTGTGTGTGTGTGAATCGACTAAAATTATATGAATTAAGAAGTACAAAAATCAATTTGCTTACTTGAAACCAATCAATCGTGCAACAGTTGATCAGAGAAGGATACATGCGGAGTCTATTTCGGAAGGCATCACCGATTGGACTAAAGGCCAACACAATATGGAGGTTGCTCTTGACGCGCTCAATAAATTTGTTATACATGCTGTGAGGAGTTACGTCCCCTTGTTGCTTATCTTGCTGATTCCCCTGCTGCATCTGTATAAAATATTTCGGCAATATACACTCTTGGGTAAAACAGGTATTTCAGAGAGGAGTTGATATTTGCTAAACTTTAATTTACTACAGTACAAGGCTCCAAGCAGGGCGGGGTGGGGGCGCCTAATGAGGATCAAACTGTTTTTAAGAGTTGTAACAGTCTAACTTGCTTATTATTACTCGACATCAAGCAATCTGTTAAGCCAATGTTCTAAATACACTAATCTGTTATAATTCAAAAACATTAATTTTTACTATCCTGTCGCTTCAAGCGATAGACGATCATATTTCTTCACGGCCATTTCTTTTTTAATTATTAAATTTAAATTGCCATGAACTTCGCTACCATTTCGAATTCAAAATAGTCTTTCTCCTGCTGCCATCCAAGGCTACAGAGCCAAGTCAATTTGGTTGGCTAAGGAGAAGATGACATATACTGATTACTTTTCCAAGGGCATTAGTGTGAAAGGGGACGTTGATTCCATTTTTTACGTTACACTACTCGAGCATATTTTAATTTTAAAAAAAAAATCTTTTTCTCTATTGTAATTTTTATTGTGTTTATTCAAAATTACTTAGTAAAAGAAAAAATAACACGCGTTTTTAAAGAGTTTATCAACGCGATTGTCCTACCACCCTGGGGAATGATTTTTAGTAACTGTTACGATAAATTAATATATCCTGAATCCCGCCAAGAAGCACTCGTTAGCACACTAGACTGTTATTCACGTACTGAAGTGGGTCCTCGGTAGCTGCTCCAAATATGTGAGCAGATTCCGTGGAGAACTGAAAATATTTCAATATTTACACTTTAATGATTGCATCCATTTCAGCAAAAGTGCCCCTAAGTATTCAATCAAATCAACTCTCACTCTCGACTTTAGGAATAAAAGCCCATTATATTCATCCTACTTTTCAGAGCAGAATTTTATTATCCTTATTTCGCTACTCTTTCAGTGCCAAATCAGTTTCGACAGCAAATAGGAGTAAATAGGTTCCCCCATCGCGCGGTTCACACTCCTCCCACCTCTTTTGAACAGGAGTAGAGGTTTATCTATTGTCTCCTGTTTAGAATTGCATTTTCGGTTCGTTCTAAAGTCTACTTCAACTTTGTACTCCTAACATCGCCTAAACGCTGAAATTTTATTTACTATTTATTTATTTTGCTTAATATGAGTAGAGGGGTTCGCATATCGTGCAGTCCACACTGCTCCCCGGTCTTTTGAACAGGAATAGAGATTTATACCTTGTTTCCTGTTTAGGATTGGGTTTCCGGTTCTTTCTAAGGTCTTTTCCATTCTCTTTCACTCCCAGTAGCCTCTTGTGTCTTAGTGGCATTATCGCTTTTTGGGGCAGAATTGAGGAATGAAAGCGTTAGATTAAACGTTTTCTCTTTCGAAATAATTGCCCTATTTGAATTGAACTTTAGATGACTCCTTCAACACAAGCTCTAGAAAATGTTCAAGTTTACGGTCAATTTCTGAAAGAAGTTCTTTCACTCAATGGGATTTAACCGTTCTCTTTTGTAATTTGAACAACAATAAGAAAGCATTGAAAAGATCGATAAATAAACACACAGGAATCATCTTTTACTTTTAATTCGATTAATCATTATTGTTCCGATTACTAAATTCGATCGACAAGATCTCTGGCATTCTTTAGTTGTATTATACCGAATCTGGTAATATTCATTTTTGTTAGAACTTTTACCTACAGTACCACTCAATCGCTTCGTTCCATAAGGAAGGGAAAGCAATGCGAAATTTTGCTAAGTTAGAGATACACATTAAGAAAACTGGAGATCCGGCCGGTCGAGATATAGCAATAAATTTATTTTTTAAAAAAAATAAAAATGGAGATGAGAATCAGTCAGTTATGTGACATGGTGATAGACGCTTAGGCGATCATGTACCTTTCGATACATAACTGACGAGGCAGATTTTTTCCGCATTTCTTTCTGCGGTAGACCAGTTGCATTTCAAGGCTATCGAACCTGAAAAAGAGGATTTATGCCTTTTTTCCAAGGGTATTGCGCGTAAGTGAATGTAATGGATCCGACTTGAATTCGAACTCGGCTTAATCCATTACTCTACTGTGCCCTCCTCATCGAATACTTCATCACAGATTGTTAGAGATTTCCTTTCTTACTTTTTCAATGATTTCCAGTTTTTGTTCGTTGTCGAAAAGGTTGGGTATATCTCCAACATTAAGCAACATGTTGATGTCTTCCAAAAAACTTTCATCCTAAATAAAAACAATGAAAACCTGAATTATATTTCAATGAACGATATTCAGCAAATAATTAAATTACGGAACTTCGAAACAAAAAGTTATTCCGATAAGATTTAAACTCGAAATGAGGAACTTTATAGTTTGTGTAGAGAAGAAAAAGAACTTTACAAATTAGGCTACAAAAATGCAACGCTAAACGGAATGATTTTATTTCATATATTTTCGCCGAATGTCGTTGTTCTTCCTCGCATCCGTGTCTCTTGTCTTATTTACTTTTGTGATTGAAAATAATGGCTATTTCCTCACAAGTGTAGAAGAGAACTGAGGCAACAAAAATGTGGTTCTACAGAAGGATGCTGGGAATAACATGGGGGCGAATGTAGAAACAACTAGAAACTTTTAATAAAAATTGGAACAAAAAGAAAAGTTATAACAGAAAGAAACAGAATTTTAACTGTCAATGTATGACATCATTTTGACGAATTATCACGTACAGTCGTTCCAAGACAAAAACTTCTTGTAAAATATCTGGTCAGCCAACACCCAAATATCTAAATCATCACTTTGCTTCTGCGAATGCCGAAATACAAAGATTGGAACAATAATCAAATTGTAAAATTGAAGCTTTTTGGAAAGTAATTTGTATTATATGTATATGGCTTGATGAGAGAGAGAGAGGAGGGAGAGAGAGAGAGAGAGATTTTTAAATGTGCCTGTTGACGGGAAACGTACTTTTATCTGATGGTCACCGAAAAAGAAAACAAGGGGTGAATCGTCGAGTCCTGCTTTTCGCATAATCTTTATTAGATCCTCCTTCCAATCGGTCAGTGCGTAGTTTTTGGTCATTTCGATTTGAGTCAGTTCAAAGGTCGCCATAAAAGATGCAAGCCGTGTTGCGCTTTGACGCCCGCTGCCACCAATGCCTAGAAAGATTAAAGAAATGAGTGAAAAAGGAATCGTTTAGGTAATTAAAAATTGTTACAAGGCAATAATGATATTGATTATTTGATAGAATAGAAACGGGACAAATCTACATAAGCAGGAAAAAGAAAGAAAGAAAGAAAGTAATCCAGAAAGAAAGAAAGAAAGTAATCCAGAAAGAAAGAAAGAGAGAAAGAAAGAGAGAAAGAAAGAAAGTAATCCAGAAAGAAAGAAAGAAAGCAATCGAGAGAGAAAGAAAGAAAGCAATCATGAAAGAAAGCAATCAAGAAAGATTAAAGAAAGAAATCAAGAACCGAGAAAGAAAGAAAGAAAGAAAGAAAGAAAGTAATCCAGAAAGAAAGAAAGCAACCGAGAGAAAAAGATAGAAATAAAGAATGAAAGAAAGATTAAAGAAAGAAATCACGAAAGCAACCGAGAAAGAAAAAAAAGAAAGCAACCGGGAAAAAGAAAAGAAATCAAGAAAGATCGAAAGCAATCGAGAAAGAAAGAAAGAAAGAAAGAAAACAAAGAATCAATCGAGAAAGAAAGCAAAAAAGCGATCGAGAAATAACGGCTGATACTAAAATCTAGAAGAGCAACACTTTGCGCATTCTTGGACTCTTAATTTCCACTGACATGGAATGGAATGACTATATCGTATCAATTACTGCCAGGAAAGTTGGTTCAATGTGTCGTGCCAAACAATTATTCTCGGTAGAATCCATCTTCCACATTTACAAATCTTCCATTTGTTCCAGTATTGAATACTGCTGCCATATATGATCTGCTTCTCGTGCTGTATATCTCAAGATTCTTGGTAAAACTCAAAGAATAGTCTGTAATGTAATCGATGCTGACCTGGTATCTCGACTTCAGTCACTTTCCCTCTGCTTTTACTAAGAGTGGCATTATCACCTTGGGGGGAAATGAGTTTTTTAAAAAAACGATAGACAGATAATGAAAAACGTTAGATAGATAGATAGATAGATAGATAGATAGATAGATAGACAGACAGACAGACAGAGACAGTGACCGAGTCAGTAATTGACTGAGTGAGTTTTCGATTCATCATCTAAGTATGCAGAACAAAGCATTTTATTCGTGTTTATAAAAGCGCCATGAATTGGGTTAATATGAACAATATGTCCACAAAAACACTTGCTATGATTTTGCTATTTGATGTACTTTTAACAGATTATTTAAAAATGCAAGATATTGTTTAACCAGTAAAATTCTTCCAATGTTTTTCTGTTGATATTTTCTTTATTTGTAGCTATCATTTAAATTGAACTAAGGGGCTTTATTTTCCCGGTTGAAACACTGGACGTCTTACCAACAAGTAAGCAATGGCCATTCGGTTGCTTCAATACGCGGTTGATCCGGGAAATGTGTTCAATGGCCAATCGAAAAAGAACCAAATCCATCGGGGCTTTGCTCATCATGTTGTATTCCTCCAAGTACTTCTGTATCGTCTGCAAAATGATAAAATAAGAAAACTACTCATCTAATGATCGAGAACGTTGCTATTGTTAGAACCTGAACTATAATCTCAAAGTGCTTCCTTTTTTTAACATGAAGTTATAAAAACAATATATATATATATATATATATATATATATAAAGTAAATAAAAAGATCAATCAAAATACCCCGAGGTCTTCTGCCTGATATTTAAATTCCATTATGAAAATAAAAAACTCGTTCGGATATGTTAAATGGAATATTTTCAACGAGCAAAAGCAAATTGTGTTAGTTTCTACAGGATGCTTCGATTATTATTCAATGTTCGAAACCTTTGTTAGGGAGATCGACTCTCATTGGCTGTCCTAGGTTTTTAGGTACCGTAATATATATATATATATATATATATATATATATATATATATATATATATATATATATATATATGCAGTCTAAATCCAAATCGCAATAGAGTTGTACCTGATGACATCTTTTTTACAAAATCTTTGAGTTTCATTTATTCTACAGCCTTTTATCAGGTTTCTTGTTACGTAGGATATTTTGTCCGAAAACGAACAGAAAAGACGGTTACTGAAACTGAAATCGTCCGCGTTGCGCGCATTGCTGGGAATAAGCTGAACCAATCTATATATTTGCCGCCGTTATTTTCTCTTTGCTACACATTCAGAAAAAATAGAAGCCCCTCTATTTCTGTTCGGATTTTTCATCTGAAGAAGGATGTTGAATGAATCTGCCGAAACGTTGGGATAACAATAAAATCAGAAAAAAAACAAAGAGTTCGTAAGTTCGAAGAATTCTTGATAACTCACTTCAAAATTATAGACGTATCGATTGTTTTAAAAAGAAAAGCTGCTTTATTAAAACGAATCATAAACAAAGAATTTGCCCTTTTTTTTTGTGAGAAGTTTTGAAATATACGTCGGCAATCAGTTTACTTTTGAAATATACGTCGGCAAGTAAGTTACCTGTCTCAATTCCTCCTGGTTAATTATTTCATCGTACATTCGAACAGCCTTGCCGTTGACTTTGATAAAATCGCCAAACACCAAACTTCCAATATCAGCGCTGCACACTTGCTTCCCTGACTGCGCTAATCGTGCAAAGACCAAGTTGGCTTTTTCTTTGAATTGAGTCTCGACGCAATTCTAGCAACAAATAAGAAAAACTTTATAAATTCTGTTCATTAATTCATTTTTTTTTAGGACAATTCCGTCATCTTTTGATAAGTAAAACTCATTACTATCTTTAAAACAACGTCACGTTAGTTTAAGCTAGTTTGGTTAATTTAACGAATTAAACCCCTGCTGGGCCATTTAATATTGAATACAAGTCTTATTGGATAAAAAAAAAAAAAACAATGAATTAATAGATAGGTAGATATACATCCGGTATATATTTGAATCGAAAGGTAGACATAAGTTTATTTTTGTTTTGTTTTTTATCTATTCACCCCAAGCAAGGCGATAATGTGACTAAGATGCAAGAGGCAACTGGCCGTGAAAGAAAATGAAAAAAAAACTTTAGAGGGACCGAAAATTCACTTTTAAACAATACACAAGGGATAAACCTTTACTTCTGTTCAAAAGACCGGGGAGGTGTGTGCACCAGATAGTAGGTGAACATGTATACTCATATTCATGAAAAATAAATAAATATACAGTAAATAAAATTTCAGAGTCTAGGCGAAGACGTTAGGATCTATAGAGTTGAAGAAGACTTTAGAACGAACGAGAAACGCAATCCTAGACGGGAAAGAAGGAATAAACTCTACTTTTTAAAAAATAGAGTACAGTGTGAAGAGAACGATAGGCGAACCTAACTACTCCTATCACTTAATATTTGAATTAAAAAGTAAATATATGTTCGGTTTACACTTGAATCAAAATATAGACATACATCTGGTTTACATTTGAGTCAAAAGGTGGTTTAATCTAGTTAACACTTGAGTTAAAAAGTCGACATTGGCCGGTTTTATACTCGAGTTGGCAGACCCTCTACCTCCGGGAGGTCCTCCTCTTTTGCAGAGAGGACATAAGATTTATCATAAGCCACACCAACAGGACAGAGATAGAACACTGAAAAACCCTGAAGCAATATAACACTCAATTATTGGGATAAACAGCTATAAATTATTACATGTGAATAAAATATGCTATGTAATTGTTACTTTTTGCAATCGAAAACATTTCTCAGTCATGTCCATCTTGAAGTTTTATAGACTTACAGGGGATAAAGACATTGTTGAATATGCAGGTATTCGAAATGCTTTCTGCTTTGTAGTTTCAGATCACAATTGATTAACGTTACTTATTGTAATATCAGAGGATAATTCGAAACCTTTGAAAAATATCGCTAAGGGTTCGCACACCGTGGATATTTTTTTATATTAACGAATCCAGAGTTCCTATAGTTATATCAGTGATGAAAATGGGAATCTGATAATTGTATGATTACTTTTCAAGCTTTTGTATCATGAAATTATTTTACTCCTACAGAGAGAAAAAAGGTTCTAAAAGCAGCCGTTAACTCAACCCGTTAGTACTTATTTCACTAGTTATCCACTTACTATTCATAAAAAATTATATTATCATTATTTACAGATTTAAAAAAATGGAAGAGAAATATTCAATAATGAACAGTTTAATTTCATTTCTATATAAAATATATAAAAATAGATTTATTTTCATAATAAAAGTGTCATTATGTTATAGGTATTAGTGTTTTATGTGACATTAATCTTTCTTTTCTCTTTTTAGATTTTGTAATAAACAAGAATCAGATCATTATTAACGGGGCGAACGCAAACTAAAGCTCCATCATTGTTAAGTAGAAAAATGTACTGGAAATTACTTTATTCTAAAAATTAAAGCATTGTAATAGCATTTTCGTAAGAAAAATACCACTAAGATGCATCGTGTTCTTCTGTGTGGCGGTAACAAACAAACAGGTAGAAATCAGGTCTTTATAATATAGATTATGTCTGTCTTGGTTGAGTTTGTGAAGCTACGCCAAGAAATAGAAAAAATATATAAGCCAAAAGTTAAATAGAATTAAGCCATAATTTTTATTGGATTTATTTGGATTATGGTGTAAAAGCGCCATTGTTTAAAAAGGTGATAAATAAATAATGTTCGCCATTAAGATTTTTTTCATAATCAAAATCGTTAATGCATTTCTGTGAGAACGATATTATTTTAAGACCAATTTAAGGCATTTGCCTTCACTAATTTAAGAATTTTGTCTCAACCTAATAAAAATTTTTACCTTGACCAATTTGAAAAATGCTTCTTGATCACTCTTGTCCACAAGTCGATCATAGAACAACCTGTAAACCTCATGGGTCCAAAGACGAATTATTTTATGTGTGCTCTCGGTGTCATCAGTAACAGACTTTGGATTCAGCAATAAAATTCCCTAGAATCACAACAAAAATGCCGTCAATGAAAACTAATGGTATTTGATATCACATACTAAAAACAACCAGTTCACAAAAAATAATTAATTTACAACTAATAGTTAATACTTGTTTTTTATTTTTATCTCAAGTATTTGAGAATAATTTACTTCATGCTTAGTCAATATTTGAATTATTCTTCTATATGCTATGCCCCATTCAGGACGTTGGCTATCATGGCTCTCCGCAGTCTCCTGTCTTTTGTAGCACTTAATAAATTTTCTTTTTTGTTATCTCTCCTAAACCTTTCTCTGTCATCCAAGATCGCAAAATTTATCTGTGTAAAAACTATGTTGCTGATGAATTCTCTTTTCCTTTAGACTGCATCTCTAATACCAATAATAATATAACAACATTAAATTCTTACATTGGTCCCACAAGCACCACACTATCACGTAAGTTAACATGTCCCTTAACGAAAATGAATGCAATTGTGTAATAACCAATATTAACAGTTACGTAATGCAACTATTGTGCACGATTTCAGTTAATTAGCTCAAAGTAAAATATACAACCTTCACCGGAATACCACAGGTTTACAAAATCAAACGTACACGAAAATAACTGGTTTATGCAAAGTGAAGTTTACCTGAACAACTCGCGAGAAATCTCTCAAATTGAACAAATAATGAGATTTAGTGGGCGTTGGCAAGAACATGGTGACTGTCTTTTGGTAAATCTCGAGAGTGGCGTGGATCAAGATCTACAAAAGAAAAAAATACTATTAATCAGAAACAAGAATGTTATCAAAAAAATATGGCCAGTCGCTCCAAATATTTTACATAAAGGCAGAACTATTTACTTGAAGTGAAAGATCAGACACTTGACAACATGAACATTTCAAGGAAAACGTTTATGGAGAACATATCATGAGGTGCTGCCCCCAAATTAAGGACATTTTAATGGTGCATGCAAACCGAATATAGCACGACTTTTTACTGTTCTTCTTCCTGATCAGTGATTTTTGTATTTAGTCTATGTCCAAAGGGATTACTTCAAATGGGTGGAAACTAAGTGTTAATTAAGTAATATTTTTCATGAGCAAATTGTCCGGAATTTGGGGTAACATCTCTTACATATTAACATACAAGGAATGTATTTTAACGCTGGCTTTTTGTGCTGCTTTTGTGAAACAAATTTTTTTTCTGTGCTATTGAATACAATTTGTGATTAAATGGTAGAACTATGAAGCTTTTCTTTTTTTTCTAATTTTAAAATCGATCCTTACAAAATAATCCTAAACCAACATTTGTTTAGTACGAGGGGCATTCAAAATGTTCGTGGAAAACTATTTCTCTACATAAGTTCCCTAGATATTAAATTAGTTCTCTAAGTGATTATACCAACCATTTATACAATTCTCAAAAAACTAGAGTATGTAATCATTTTCAGGCCTAGAGTCAATCGTTATGTATCCTGCATATCCTAATAATATGCAGCCTTTTTTCCTTCTCTATACGCCCTTACAATATTATTTTAACCTTGAATGGCACTTAGGCATTCTACTGGATGAACAATAGTAAAAAAAATGTCAATACAACCTGTTATTACATTAAATATTTTAATGATCTCAAAATGCTTTCTAGTAAAGTCAAATATCATCTTCAGTTGCGATTCGTTCCAGAAAGCCTTCATGATTTGGATCCATTTGTTTAAAATTCCCATTGAAAACTTACTCGTTGATCTGGCCACAAATGTTTTGTTACCCAACGAACAGAAAGTTATTGTGCGAGCGGAACCAACTGAAATGGTCTAGTGTTGTGGTTGTTATTATGTTGTCAACTGTCGGTCACCCTCAAATCTTGAACAGCATCGATTTTTCCCACGAAAAAATGTTGATGGTCAACAGATTCATTCGTCATCTCCCATTCCACCTTGTCCGTCTTTAAAATAACATCCATTTGTAAATTGCTAACATTTTCGATGAATTATTTACATAGTTTTTTTCTTCAAAGTACTAAGGCCTTCAATCTTCCAATCAGGTTTTATCATAAATTTGATGTTAGTTCGTGTTTCGATTTTGATAGGATTCCCGTTACTCTAAAGAATATCATTTTTATACTAGCGTAAAATTCAACGTTACCTTAAAATACTTACGGATCATAACACCTAAGTCAAAGGATACTTTACTGTAAACTAATATCAAAAGATTTAGATAGGTTTTCTTATAACGTCCCTTTTTGACGAGCTTTTTGAATGTTCCTCGTACAACTTTAAAAAAAAAAAAAAAGTACCACAAACCCGGGAATATCTTCTTAATCCCGTTGGGAAACTCTTAAAATGCCAATCCATTAATGGAGAAAAAACGCTTTTCAAGATTTCTTCTGAAAATGCTTCGATTCCAATCACATTATAATGGCGCAGAAAACGCGGAGTGACGGGATTTCGTCCTCCTCCGGGTGGGCCCATTGCAGAAACAATCAACATATCGCATAGTCCCACAGCATTGGTGTCTTTTCTGAGGAAATAAATCAATGTTTAAAAACAACGTGATTACAAAGCTTTAAAATCTCGATTGTTCAATCATAGGCCACTCATTTATTTGCTAATAATTTTCTAACTCATGTATTAATTATTAAAAATAAAACCATACAAAAAATACATAGATACGCTAATTTTATAATTAAGAAACAGCAACCAGTAGATTTCCTTTTAAACTGCAATGTCATTACTTTTTTTTTTTATAAAATCGACTACCTTCTAAAGGGATTAATTTAGAATAATTCGATGTAATTAAAATAATACAAATTTAAATTATTTGCAAATAATTTTTATTGTGTTTATTATTTAAGTTCTAAAATACGATAACTTATACAAAAGCTGTCAAATACTAAAAAAAGATATTTTCTTGTTTTATTAGGTGAAAAATATTTTATTAATTAAAATAATGGAATTAGCCCACTTGAGGCGGGGTGTTCAATTAGGTCGCTTTTTATCTTGCAGTACATAAACTAATCACAGATAAGATGCAAAACATGTTTTATTTAATAGCTAAATATTCTAGCTTCATAAAATATACCACAAAGAAACTAGATTAAATGATTTAAATTAATGGTATAATTTATTCCAAACCATGCAGAGTAAAGTAATATGGAATAACCTAATGTCGGGAAAAATTTATGAAATTCATTAAAAAAGAAGAAAATTAGAATTAATATTTAGTTACACCTGTTTGAGCTTTTGTGACAGCCTTTAATTCTTTCAGGTATGGATTTCACTAATTTAAAGCCATATTCAAAGTGTTTCCAACTTTTCTGAATGACAATAGATCTTTGATGAATCGAGACCTCTCAAACAATTTTTTTTTAAATTTCCACCATAATTTTCAACTGATTGTAAATTCAGATTGGTTGGTGGTCATATTAATTTTATATTCATTTCCTGAAGAATAGCTTTAATCCCCTTTACGCTATGAGACAAATACATTATCTTCTTAATAAATAACTTCATCAAAGCAAAATTATTTAAGATTCCAATCTACACCTGTGCATTGATTACCATCTCCTCGGATCATTTAAATGATATGCAACTCCAAATCAGGAATGACTCAGGAAATTAATTTTCTTCCGAAAGTTATCTTTATAGGTATGATTTGAACAGCGGCAATTCCTGCATCTTGCCATGTTCCAGCGTCTTGGACTTGATCAATGCAGCTTCTTGATAAATTACTGAATATCACTTTTATCCAATCATCCACTTGCCACGATGGTTTCTCTGTGTGAATGAATTCCTCCACGCGGAAAACATTCCACCCGTTGATATTTATCCAAGTTTACAGAACGTTTACGAAACTAAGCAATGGACGTCAGACCAGTTTGGCGCTGACTAATGCGTTTCAACAGTGGTAACAGCAATGGGTTGAACAATTCACATTCCGGGTGGTCCTGTACTGCTGTCAGCTTGCGAAACAAAGAACACTTCGTAAATACATTAGTTAATGACGGTGATTATATGGGAAAAATAATGTTTTTTTGTCGCTGAAAACTTTCTATATCCATCAGTGTTATTGCGCTCCCTGGTATCTACGGTTGTTTCCGTAAAAATAAACTCATTGTACCACTTTCGTAGCATTACATACATTCATGCATACATACATACATGCATGCATACATACATGCATGCATACATACATGCATACATGCATGCATACATACATACATATATAATTCAATATATTGTGCACGTATTAATATTTACAATGACGTGCCTAACATATAGTAACCATCGAGGTGGTGTAATGGTTAGCAAGCTTGTCTCGCTAGATCAATTAGTAGTGAGTTCGATCCTTACTGCTTTCGACCTTGTGCCGCATCTAAGCTACGCTTGTAAAATAACTATATAGTAACGCTCGAACTCGAAGAAATGAAGCAACTCGACGTAACATCAACGCCACAAGTACTCGAAAAAAATAGATGCTGAGTCAGGCCGTTTCGACAGCTGTTTACGTCTCACTGATATTTTTAAAGTTTGCGATGTTCCATGTAAATTGTTGTGGTGTCCTCCCTCTAAATCCGCCTACTATAAGATTAGTAGGAGAGAACGCCTTAAGATGTTGTAACCAAGTAAATAGCTAAAGAAATAACCAAATGCGTTGAAGATATATCATATATTAACATTAAGTAAAACAGAGTATTACACGTATAAACGGGTTCAAGGTCTGTCTACCTCCCCAGTCGAAACTTCAGCAAAGCCTCGTCCGGGTTCCTCTCTGCTTGAGGCAGAGAGTTCGACAGTTGAACAATGTGGTCGACTGTTACCCCAAGGCTGTCTCTCTTACTAACCTTATAGTAGGCGGAAGAGTCCAACATAGGCTTTTTAGAGGGAGGACACAACATATATATATATATATATATATATATATATATATATATATATATATATATATATATATATATATATATATAGAGAGAGAGAGAGAGAGAGAGAGAGAGAGAGAGAGAGAGAGATGCAGTCTAAATCAAAATTGCAATAGAGTCGTCCTCATGACATAAATACTAAGTATTCATATCAAATTTTTATGCAACACTGCGAAATAATTATCCTAAGAGCCAAATAAATCCCTCCCCAAACCTTTACATATATATATATATATATATATATATATATATATATATATATATATACTGTTGTGTCCAAATAAATAGATAAAGAAATAACAAAACAAGCGTTACAGATATATCATACATTAAACTGCAAGTACAACAAAAGAGCATTACACGACTAGTGAGTGTGTGTCGATTGACCCAGCGTTCAACCTATTCGACTGTTCCTGCAAGGCCTTCTCTCCTACTAATCTTATAGTAGGCGGAAGAGTCCAACATAGACTCTTTAGAGGGAGGACACCACAACATAAATACATCTCTCCACCATATAAGTTTGATCTTCAAAAATTAAAATGCAGTGTCATTCGTTATTTTATGTCTTCCTAATTTCTGTTCTTTTATTGTTCTTGCTTCTTAGTGCTTTTTTCTTATATCCTTTCACACTCAGTAACACTCTGCGTATTATTTGCCTTGCTTGGGGTGAAATGATTATAAACAAAATATCCCATAAATGCATGTTGCGCAAACTTGATGATCATACAATTTTTCTGAATTCTCCAGAATACTCCTCAAAGAAATTCTGGACAACTTGGAGCCTATGGCATTGCGCATTATCCTGCTGGAACAACTCATTGTTGTTGGTTGCATAGAGTCGACGAATGAGTGCCAATGGTTGTATAAAAGTGCAACATAGCGGCCAATGGTCAATAACGTGTTTAGGTGGGCTAGCGAGCCCAACTCATACCACGTAAACCCGCACCACACCACTATGAAACCACCATCAGCCTGTACAGTGCATTGTTGACAAAGGGGGTCTACGGCCTTATGCGTCATACACAAACCCTAACATCATCCTGAAACAACATGACTCATCATACTACACTACATGTTATCAATCCTTCAGTGTACATTTAGCGATATCACCAGCCCATTTGAAGCGCAGTATCTCGTATCATGGGGTTAATAGGAGCACCCTGGTGGATCTTCTGAACCCATAGAAGATTAGAAAAAAATGCTGAACCGGCTTACTGATAATGTGTCTAGTACCGGTTTCTACAAAGATCATATACTAAAGTTTTCTACTTTTACCTAGTATCGGATTAATATACATCGACCCATTTTAGGAACCGTGAGCATTAATGGATTGAGCAAGTTTGTAGAATGAAATAAAAATAATGGACAGAGAGAAACACTGGAGAGTCAGACACCTGAAAGAATCAATGTATATACTAGACTATGACGATGTCCTTAGTAGGGCTAGCATAGAAATAAATGCAATATGGAACCATTAACTAATAAAAAAGAGAAACGACAACAAGGCTTCAACGGTAGCAGCAGCCTCAGTAGTAAAGACAAGCCCCGTGATGGGTGAAGTCGGGCTAACAAGTAAGGGCAACAGCAGAACTCGTCAGCAGTCAGTTTAGGTTTAAGGCTCCAGGTACTCAGAATTTTACCACAGAACAATGGCCTCGAGGATTCAAAACGTTTGTGATATAGTAATTGTGAGCTCAGTTGATATGGTAAATGTGAAATCAATCTCAGTGTGTACTTTGAATCAGTGGAAACGGGTTGAGCAATATTAATTAAGAACTAGACGAGATATCGCTAGACATGGTCATCAAAACGAGAAAAATGTACCCTGTACATTAAGAAAGGGTTCAGTTTGAAATAACCTGAACGTTACCCGAAACGACAAGTACCTGATGAAGACCGGAAGACACAACGACTGAAAAGTTCTGATAGCCACAACAAGGATGCGAACAATAGCCTGTGTGTCAATAATGTAAATAAGTTTGACCCGCTATTGTGATGGGGAACAGCTATAATGAGTGCGATTCTCACTAGGTCTTCTACGGCTTGAGAATTGTGCTTTCCTAAATTAACCCAAGTAAATATCTTATATTTTAAATAATTCTGATAGAATCAAATTTCTTTTATATAAAAGTTTTAAATTGCGCTTTAAATTTAGAATTTACCTGTCGTACCAAAAACCTTGATCCAACCATTGACGAAGTAATTCTATCGGGGGCTGGGCACCGTATTTTTCTAATGCTGGCATGTTGAGATCATCAACAAAAATGCACATCTTCTTGTTGCCTACTGGACCGTACATACCTTTTCTTCTTCTGGTGAAGAAAGAAAGAAAATGATATAATAAAACCAACAAAATCTATTACGATAGACAATCAAAAGGTTGTTCTTTATGTGTTATTTGAAGAGCGGGCTTGATACGGAGATACTTAGTAGACAAAAGTGTATAATATGAAATAACATTTGCTTTACACGCTGTCATGACAATTGTTTTCAGATGAATGTAAAAAAAAAAAGAGAATTATATTAATCCAACTCCTCTAAAAATATATTTTTGAAGAAGTCAATTTATAGTTTAATGTCTTTACGTTTTATAACTTCCATGAGCATGCGATTAAAAATGCTGTAAATATTTTTAAATAGTGTAACTAGGCATGTTTTATTGAAAATATAGACATTTTATATCTATTAAGTTTGGCTATGTATATTTTTTTCTAAATTGAAAATGATCTTTCGCAAAACTGGCTGCTGCAAATCTATTTCCAAAATCAATATATTTACTCTGTCCGATTTTTGTGAGAGATCATTCACTGTTTAGAAAAAAGATGATTAAACTTATTATGGTCATATTTAATCGACATTCATTTAAAAAAAAAAAAAAAAAAAGTATGTACCTTTCCAGTTTTGAAGAGATTATATCTTGAGTCTGATTGGCTGATGTCTGTGCAGAGAAATTAATGTTACAAATCATATACTTTTCTTTCGGTTGCTCTAAAAGATAACTGTTGATGATGACACTTTTTCCTGTTCCTGTTGGACCGACAAGAAGCAAAGGCAGACCATTACTGACAAAAAGTCTCAGTAAGTAACGAATTCGTTCAGTTTCCACAGTGTTTATGATTATCTTACGCAACTGCCAACAAATAGAAAAAGGAAATCATTTTTAAAAAAAATATGGAGAAAAGTTCTATTACATTGAAGCATTATTTCAGTTTGATCACAAAAGGCACGTTTAAGATTATTTATATCCGTAACTTGAAAAACGGTGAAAAAGGATACGATACATGAAAGGATTTAAGATTTTCTCCTTACGTTAAAGAGTTCCTCACTTCCTTTAAAACTAATATAGATAATGTTAACGTATCAATGCTACAGTATGTCGTACGCTTCCGGACTGGAATGAACTAAAGAGTAGCATTTACTATCTTCGTCCTTCATCGTTAGAAGGTAATCAGTCACTAGGGTTAAGATACGACAATCAGAGATTTTTTAAAATAAAAATAATGCAAGAGTATGAAAAATTTTAGTTTCAACAGTACTTGAAAACACACAAAAACATCGGTTCATATTTTTTCATTGAAATATATTAACGACTTTTTGCACGGAATAAATCTTATAACTCAAGAACAAACTGGTTTTATTGATTATAAGAATTCGATCCTAACGAGATCTCCACTATTATGGTCTTGTGCCAAAACTAAGCTACGCTTTGAAAATGACTGACCTGCTTTGTTGATCAATTGGACTTATCTCATTGTCGCAACTGGCGCTCTGTTTCTAGCAAAGTGTAAACCTGATTTTGGATGTTGAATTTTAAGACAAGCTGGTCCCGATCACTTGAAATATTAGTATACCACAAGCTTCCTAATTAATTTTTCCTTTCCATTTTCTGCACTAAATTAAACAAATATATATTGTCTCTTTCAACAAAATTTTCCCCGGTAGAAAATTTTCTCATCCTAATATAAACTTCCCAGCTTTTGCATATGATTTTTATTTATCTCATTCCGAGTGTATCTATCCACGATTAGAGTTGTTTATATGATAACCTTAGTTTGGATATAAAACATTCAATAATGCTTACTATTCATGTTTAATCTGGGATCAAAATGCAAAGGAAGTAAGGAATAAATTATTGCAGTAGGTGCAAGCACTACTGAGAATGTTTTGAAGATATTGAGCAGGATATAAAATGTTTATTTGACACTGTTTACTCGATTTTTTAATCTGGGGAATGCAACGGCAGCTAGATTTATGGGAAATCTACAAAAGGTGCAAGTATGAAATGGTTTACGAAGCTTAAAACGAAAAAGATATGCTGAATACAAAAATATACATTTCACAATGTTTACTCTTCACGTTGAATCTTGTGAGAGAGGAATTCAGCGGAAGGTAGGCAATGGATTTATGGGAATGTTGCAGTAGGTGCAAGCACGAATATGAAATATTTATCAAAGATGAGAAAAGAAAGAGACTTTGAGCCACAAAACTAAAACGTCCTTGAAGAGCTCAGAATTTGAAAACTGATAGGGTTGGTTTGGAATTAAGATGTAAGAGGTAGCAGGTAGCAGATGTAAGGGGTTTGCTCAGAATACAGAGTCAGGCTATCTCGAAGAAGCACTCGACGGGACGAGGTCTATAGTTATCCCACCCAGTCAGTCAGTTAAGCACTATATGTGATTCCCGTTTGGGTGACCTTGTCTCTTTTGATTCATGACTGACTAGGCAGAAGATTTCCCCGCAATAGGTTACTATTTTTTTGCGATCGACTGGTTGCCAACCAAGGCTATAAGACTCAGTCTGTCCTGCTATTCAACCCACAGCAGGGAGGAGAAGAGATGGATTCATACATTACCCAAGGGTATTTTTGCGTTAGTGAATGTAACGAACTCGAATGGAATTCGAACTCGACTCTCCTATTTCTCATTCTGAGCCAATACCCATTATTCCACTATTGTGCATGAAAACGCTTAATCATGTACAGAAACATTTTGTCTCAAATCTTGGCGCCAAAAGATCTCCAAATGGAGGACAATATGCGAATTGGTTAATTTCTTATTATCTGTGTGTGATTATATTTTTCGTTTGTTTGTAGATACTGTCTTTTCGCACTAATAATATTTGAATTTGAAATTCTTCTTTTGCTAATTCGAAATTTGGCTTTTTAATTTGAACTTAAGCTTTTTTTCATTTGAGGGTAAAATGGCATTAGTCTTGTATCGCAAGATCTCGGAAGATATCGTTAAATTTAGTCGTAATATTTAAGTTAAGCATAATGATTTCAAGGCTTTTTCAATGAATAAATGTAATTCATTAGAAAATGTACTTTCTTACCTCTGTTTGTTCATCAATGACTGTTGGGTTGACCAAACTCTTCCATGTACGCCAAGCACCATAAGTCTTTCTCATGTAAACATAGTCATAAATGGAACCTTTCTTCGGAAACAGTAGACCACGAGAGAATTTCACTTTTTTGGGCCTGCAAATTAAATGTTTAATAGAAGTAGATAGGTTCACCTATCGTCCGGTTCACACACCTCTCCGGGTTTTTGAACAGGAATAGAGGTTTATCTTTTGTTTCCTGTTTAGGATTGCTTCAAAAATTTAATTTACCTCGAACAAACGAGGT
Organism: Acanthosepion lycidas; assembly: GCA_963932145.1. Lineage (NCBI taxonomy): Eukaryota > Metazoa > Mollusca > Cephalopoda > Sepiida > Sepiidae > Acanthosepion > Acanthosepion lycidas. Next base: position 99,206,191 of record OZ010574.1, on the reverse strand, counting down.
TTTAAAAATACACCACTAGTGTGCATGAAAACGTACAATCATGTACAGAAATATATTGTCCCCCATGATCACTAAATTAGGGACAGTGTGTGAACTGCTTAACTTTTTATTATCTATCTGTAATTATATTGCCTACAAAACCGAAAAGAAAATAATGGCATGTTAACATTCCACACTACTTCAAATAAAAAGTTAGGAAGGAAACTGCCATCAATACTGGAAAGAGCGATAACAGCGACTGGACTTTGTCACATACATCAATGTGTATTCCTGACGTTGTTGTTCTTAATGTAATAGAGATTTCTGACTTTGGAATGATCCCCACCCCACCACTGCAAGTCAAGCAATATTTTCAAGGGGGTCCAAGATTACTACAATAGTGACTTCGATCCTCACAGTGTTAAAAAAACGTGTTCCAATGTGCTATACAAAGCTAAGTGTAGAATATAATTAATGATTTTATCGCTGTTGGGGAATGATTATCAAACTAGTCTCAATGACCATTACTATTGCAAGGAGTTCGATGCTCACTAATGCCCCACCTTATAGCCATGTGCCAAACCAAAATAAGCTTTGAAAATCTCTCTCTCTCTCTCTCTCTCTCTCTCTATATATATATATATATATATATATATATATATATATATATATATATGAAGAAAAATATACGGAAAAAACAAACAAAAATCCTTATATGCAATTATGCTGTTTTAATGTTAATATAATGTCAAGGTCAGACGTTTCGGTCTAATAAACCATCTTCAGGACATATTCATAAAATATAATTAACATTATCAATTCAACATGACAAATGAAGTAAGTAAAGCGTTTAATTAGTATACGACAATAAATATGCAGATTGCTCCCGTCGTCTCTCGTATTCACCACAAAATGTCACCAGGAAAGGTCAACAGGAAAAATCAACAGGAAAGCAAACGCTTAATCACAACTTTACATGATAATGTTAATTATATTTTATGAATATGTCCTGAAGATGGTTTATTAGACCGAAACGTCTGACGTTGACATTATATTAACATTAAAACAGCATAATTGCATATAAGGATTTTTGTTTGTTTTTTCCGTATATTTTTCTTCATACTGTCGGATCTATATCCATATATTTGCTTACATATATATATATATATATATATATATATATATATATATATGTATGTATGTGTGTGTGTGTGTATATATATATATATATATATAGCTTTGAATGAAAAATTATTATTATTTAATGCAACTTTCTCAGAATCTGCGCATCTTTCATGTATTTTGATGATTACAACAGATCGTCGAGTTCCTGTTGTACGTCTATAAATTGGTGACACTAAATCAAATGCGAAAATTTCCTTTTCTAAAATTTCCTTCTTCAACTTAAGAATTATTGTTCTCGAATCAAAGATACTTCAACGATTACATTCAGAATCACGCATCCAATTCTTGCAGCTTTTAACTCATATTTTAATAATGATGAAATCCGCGCTTTCAATAGATCGAAATGTAAAAAGAAAACTTACTTATCATAATGTTCATTGTCACATAAACAATGAAAGAATTCCTGGAACTTCTTCTTGGAGTCTGAATCCAGAACGGCTGCCAAAGACCAAAGTAAAGCAAACATAAAATGTGAAACCAACATATTGGCCCTCTCCTCCAAAACCTTACTCTCGCTCGTCAAAAATACTTCTCCGTCTGCTTCTTCTAGTTCTCCGTCATTGTCCTCTTTCTCTCCAAGGTTTCTGGATAGGAACAGTATTACAAAGATAATAGTATTAAAACCGAATATTTCAATATTTATTAATTGCTATGAAGTTAATAAATAGGAGAAAGTTCTAATGATTCGATCGAAGAATTCACGCGTACCTTTTCAATTCCGAGTATGTACCAAGCAAATGTTAACCTTTAACAACAATCATTTAAATTCTTACCAGATGACTCTAAGAGATTATATTTCATGCGAGCAGTTGAGTACGTGTTTTCTGCATGAATTTTAAGTGGGTCTCGTTTCAGCCGAACTGAATAGGGAAATCAATCAGACATCTCTACAGAACTTTCGGGGTTTTCTAGTTTTCTGAAGTAAGAATGAATTCAAACAGCACTAGAAAATTTTAACAGGTAAAAACGTCCAAGACACGCCAAATGATGAGGAAACCAAGAAGCCATTCGCGAAGACTAAGAAGAAGAAGAATTGATGTCATTCTATCGCGAGAAAATCAAATGATTTTACACGTTGATAAAATGATAGATATATGTTTAATATCCCTCTTCTTTCAGTAACACTTCAGGCAGTTCCTTCTTCTTGGTGTTTAATTAAAAGATACAAAATGAATGCTGAAACTTTCATTTTAGGTAAAGGAAAATACAAAATTCAATGGTTAATCCTTAAATTCAAGTTTTAAATGTTAATTTGTATTATATTGACTTTTATTGTATTAGCTCGTCCCAGTGAAAAATAACTTCATAGTTTTCTGTTACAGTTGCTGGGTCATTTCTGTGCAGACTTTTTGTGCAAACCCAGTGGAAATAGAGCTAGCAAGAACTGAGCAGTGCTAATTAAGAACTATACAAGATATATCCAGATATAAGAAGCGGAACGCGAACAATCTACGCGCATAGATTAAATAAAAGTTTCAGATCGAAATTCCTTTGAGGTTACCCGGATGGACAAGCATCTGATTAAGTTGGGATAATGAAAATAAAGATTAGTATTATAGTTTGAGTGTAAATAATGTAAATAAAGCTGGCTTATGTTCATGGCATTTGTCTTTGATGCTGTTGTGCTTAGAGAGTGCTTAGTGGTGATATACATTGCTTTTGCATCTCTTTTGTCTTGGCCAATTAGGAGCATTCAGAGTCTAGATGTTCTGTTGTTTCTTGTTGTTTGTTGCATATCATCCAATTTGGTTTGGTGCCATATTATTATTATTGAGTGGTAGAGCATAGTGCCAACAAAGTGACGCTGGAGTACAAGTGATTTAATGAAAGTAGCATACAAACTTGCAGGTGGGACCCAATTAGAAATACCTTCAGGCCTGATATTACAATCAAATCCAACTCCAACTAAGGCTATTCTCAAAAATCTAGTTGTGACTCCCAAGTCGTCTTGGCCGCATCATCCCTCAAAGTTAAAAAGCCGCTTGACGCCCTGTCATAATGCACTCCCACAACTCTCTCTCATAGACAAAGATGCCCAATGTGCCAGCCACTGAAGGATATGACTAAGTGATAAAAGTCAGGCAGCTAACAAGTAAATATACAGCACTGAACGGGATATTATTATTATTATTATTATTATTATTATTATTATTATTATTATTATTGCATGTGATTCACTCATTATCCACTGGTGAGAATCGGATTTCAAAAGCCAAACGCTGACATTCAATGGTTTTAAGTTATTTGGTAATAAAATCATTTTTGTTAAATGAAGTCGACTGTATTGTTCCGAAATCTCTACAAACCTATTAATATTCACATCAGCAGTTCAGAAAATGAGCTTAAAAGATATGTTTTAAATTACAATTTCTTGATTGGCAATTGCATAAAACAGATGTATAATTGTGGTCGGTCAAGGTCTTCATTTATAATTATTATTTCGTTCCGTTGCTTACCTGATCTCTTTAAGAAGGACTCCGTACAATTTGATCATGCTGAGAACCATATGCATCTGTTGACAAGGCACAATTTGGTGACACTGGAGGGTAACAAAGTTCAGACTTGGCGGGAGAAGCCACTCAAAAAGGAACTGAGAAAAATAAAATATTTAGTTTTATTGATTTCTTTAAATAAAAAACCGGGTGAAAATGAGAACGCAGGAATTGTCACAGTTTATATTTAATGTGAAGCCAAAATGAGTCATTTCTTGTTAAATCTAACAGTGGGTTCCTCTCTGTACCTACCTACCAATTACTTGACACGGGTGTACGCTCTCGGGTTAACCACAATAAACCCGACGTTGTGCCACATCACGTCTCAGTCGGAAGACGAGGTGGATATCATATTTACCTACCTACCTACCTATGTGTCTAAGTTCCACACAAACATCATCACCCACCAAACACTGTTTTGTGGAAGCGACTCCCAAGAGGATACTTCCCCGAAAACTAACTAAAACTAATCGTAACCTGTTCAAAACTAGAGTCAATCTTTATCTTCCACACATATCCCCATAAAGTATACCTTTGAGTCTGTAACCCTCTACCTCGAGTTGCTATTGAACCTTATGCAGGTTGAATGTCATTGTAAAAATCTATCTCACACTTTCGGTTTCTCTGTCTATCTATCTCAATATTTTGTTCTCTCCCTCTCTCTCTCTCTCTCTCTCTCTATATATATATATATATATATATATATATATATATATATATATATATATAATAGCGTATATGTGGTTCTGAGATAGACAGAAAGTGTTTGTGTAATATACTGTAAAGTTTCCAGATTAAAATCGGAAAATCGTTATTTAATCTGGAATCTTTACAGTATATTGTTCGACCCACGTGATTAACATTCATCACTAAATTAAGTGCATTGACAAGGAAGGGACTCATATTAAAATATATATTTACGCTGTGTAAAACAAACACTTTTTCATTATTAGGTTTCATATATATATATATATATATATATATTAAATTTATATATATATATATATATATATATATATATATATATATATATAGAGAGAGAGAGAGAGAGAGAGGGGGAGAGAGAGGGAGAGAGATGAGAGAGGGAGGCAAACAGACAAGCAGACTAAACTAATATTGCAGCATCCTTATGGACGATGACGATTTTAACCTCGTTAAACTATATGCAAGCTGATAGATATATATATTCTGATCGTTGTACATTATAAAAATGCAGTACCTAGATTACGTGCTATGTACTTTTTATAACATCACTGTGGGTCTCCAGATATATTAGAGAACATATTCCCATACAAATAAAACAAACTTTAATACTTTCTGTAGGATTGGCATTCGGGTCGAAGAAAACTCAGATAGACCTGCTCAAATCTTAAGATAAAATAAAATACAAAGTTCGACAGAAATACGTCCCATATTTTAAACTGTCACCTGTCTGGTGCTAGTAAACTTAGGCAAATCGTAATGATGTGTTAATCTAGCGAATGTCTTACTATTCTTTTTCAGATACCATCAGTTATAATCATGACTTAGACTGGTTCACATCCTGCGTTTGCTGGGGAAACAATTTTTAAGACTGGTGGATCTGTAATTGCAACACAAAGAGCTTTTTTCCTGCTCATTTCATGTTACATCGGAATGATACTGTTCCGGATATAAAATCGATACTGATACGGATTGAAAATTTCAGAGCCACACGTTCAGCACTTAAAAGGAAGCTACCTGGAAGACCTCGAAGCGCTCAAACTTCCAGGGGATGGCAAACTTCAGAAAACTTTTACAAAAGTGTATGATGAATAGAGGCCACCATTTGGAGGATGTCATTTGTAAAATCAAACGAATAAAACCTGGGTCCCTTCATTTAAGCAGCAGTGAAATAAATTTGTTAATAGCGGTTAACTTGGGGGTTTTATCACTCTTTAAAATATGGGAGGTATTTCTGCTGCATCCTGTATAAGATCGCTCCAAAATGAACAGTTAAGCAATAATGTCTCTTTGATATTTATGAGCTGAGTAGATATTTAAAGGCTCAGAAGTTTTCTGTAAACAGTAAAAAAAAAAAAAAGATTGGATTATTGAAAGAAATTTATTTTAAAATACTTTGACTGTTTCTTTCTCAGCATCCGTGAAACCATGCAGATTCTGCTGCATCCATGACCAAACCAATGCATTCCATCCTAATTGTGCCGGGTCCATGTATATCATCCCACATCTGAAATATGAAATTAAAAATCGGTTTTATCTGAAAGTGATATGCGTTGCTGTTAGTATTCAATAAAACTTTTGGTACAATTTTCTTGAGTTGGTCTTAATGTTATTTAAAAGGAAAATGATCAAATGGGATCGGATAAAAGCTTTAAATTATTTATATTACGGATTTTACTAAGTGTCACTCTCTTTTTTTTTTTTTTTTCCTTTTCAAATTCATTACTAATATACCATGATTCTTCCTTCAGTCTTCCACTGGGTCTATTAATACTTTGGGCACCTCGAGGTGGTGTAATGGTTAGCAATCTTGTCTCGCTAGAACAATTACGAATAACTGAATAGTGAGTTCGATCCTCACTGAGTGCCCCCTACTTTCGGCCTTGTGCCACATCTAAGCTACGTTTGGAAAATCCCTAGGGCACCTCGAGGCGATGTAATGGTTAGCAATCTTGACTCACTAGAACAATTACGACTTAGTAGTGAGTTCGATCCTCACTGAGTGCCCCCTACTTTCGGCCTTGTGCCACATGTAAGCTACGTTCGGAAAATTGTTATTAATACTCGACTACTATATATAGGCTGATGCAAAGGTTTTCCAGCATTTTCTTTGATAAAATATTTTATTTATATAAACCCATTACGTCAGGTTTTTCTGTTTGAATATTTGTGATGTAGCGTAATTCTTATGTTCATGACTGAATAGACTTCGTGCGAATTCCACGACTGTAAAATATCCGTAGAAATTCCTCTATTGCATCGTTAGATGTTTCAGCTTAACAACGTTAACAAAATATTGTAACAGCAATAATAAGTATGAATGCAGGTCATTATTTAAACAAGTAAGAGGGTACAATTTTTTTTTTGTTTTTTTTTACATTTCATTGAAGCAGACGATAAACGCATCAGCGTTATTACCTTATCTATCTTTTGTTTGTTTCTTTCTTTTTCTTCTTCTTCTTCTTTTTTTTATTATTATTTCTGTTGTTGTTATTGGGAGGCACGGCGGAGTAACAGATGGCGGTACGGATTGAGGAATCGGAGAGCCGAGTTCGAATTCCAGTCGAATCCATTACATTCACTTACGTGCTAATATCCTAGGGAAAGGTATGAATCCTCTTCTTCTCCCCCAGCTATGGGTAAATAACAGGACAGACTGGGTTCTATAGCCTTGGTCTACCGAAAAAAGAAATGTTATGGCAAACTTTTCGGGGGAAAAAACCTGCCTCGTCAGTCACATATCGAAAGATACATGATCGCTTAAGCATATATCACGCATGGCACATAAATGACTGATTATCATTATGTATGTTTCTTTTTTCTCACTAAAACCAACCAGCGATTCTGTTATGGCTTTTTATTCCGTTTTCATCATTTGATTTGGTTCCTTATTTATCTTCGGCAATGGCAGTGCAAAACGCACATGCTAGCGAACTTACTGACTAACGGAGGAACAAATAGGATTTTAATATGATTTGCATAGAAGTAAGACGATTTTTTAATCTTTGAAAGGGACTAAACGAATATTAAGTGGTAAAGACGTGATTTTATTTGATTGCCCAATGTTCGAATATGTTACTCACCTGCTAATGGTGGCTGGCGATGCCTGCTCTAAATTATGAACTTCAAACATTAAATTTTGCCACTTGCTCATTTGAATGATTTCACCACTCATCAAGCAAAGCTAAAGTAAAAAGAAAAAAATAATGTTACGTTATTTCATTTGTAATGTATTTAGCTTAGATTGGGGTGTTTTCTTCTCTTTCGGCAATTATTGCTTAGCTAAAATCAACAATTATTGCTTAGCTAAAATCTTATCACAGACTTTGTATATATCATTATTAACACTAAAATAAAATAATAATTTCTATAGAACATTTTTTTAAAGTTTTCTTTAAACAAATATGTGTATTGGATATTGTCGGGATTCACCTCCATCTAAGTACGTACGTTCTACATAAAAAAAAAGATTTGACTTCCAGTAATTAGTGGGTGAATGGGTTGAGGCTCTCTTTTATAACAGCCTAGTCACACCCAACCTTCAATATCTCTGAAATCTTGTTTTCAATTGGTTTTTATGTCATACCTAGTGCCCTATCTTGATTTAGGAGTAGATTTTAAAGAACTGATTCAGATACACCTTTTCCACACAGTACGGCGGAGTAATGGATAGCGGCGCGGATTGAGGATTCAAGACGAATCCACTACATTCACTTACGTGCTGATATCCTTGGGAAAGCTATGAATCTTCTTCTTCTCCCCCCAGTTATGGGTAAAATAGCAGGACAGATCGGGTTGGATGGCAACTGGTCTACCGCAGGAAAAGAAATGGCAACCAACTGCAGGAAAAAAATCTTCCTCCTTAGTCATGTATCGAAAGATACATGATCGACTAAGTGTGTATCACGTATGGCACATAACTGAATGAATGCCCAGAGCCATTAATGCTATAAAATCTCATACGGACTGCATCTATCTGCCTTTCGCTTCGTCATAATAGTTTTATAATATTTTAATATATTTTTAAGCTTTTATTAAGAAACACTCTCAAAATATCTACTGTGGTTATATTGCAAACTACTGATATGACCAGAAAGTTCTTTTTATTTCGTATGAAGCCATTAATATCAGCTGAATTTGAAATTAGTCTTCTTCTTCTTCTTCTTCTTCTTCTTCCTCTTCTTCTTCTTCATTAGCTCGTGTAGCGCATTGTGCTACTATTGCTCTTGCGATGATCGATGATATGAGAGAGGTTTGAGGTTTATCCTAGAGAATCATACGACCAGCATTTTTCTTTATAGTGAATTCATTTATCTGCTGATCAGATTGGTTTCATACGAACAAAAAAAAAGCATTTTCTTGTTATTGGATCTAATAAATTAATTTATTAGCCTTTCCTGAAAAATTCCAACGCACCTTTATAAATAGGTTTGTCTTTAATTCCAACCTAAAGACGCTTATCTAGAACCAGTAGTTGAATTGTGTTGTCCATCAAAAGCTTTTCCACTTTATTTACATTTTTAGTTTGGATACAATTCTACATCCTACTAACACCTATTCATGAATTTCTAAAATGGCAAGGCGAAGTGGATGGGAGAAAATTTGAGCTGCTTGTTGCAAACTTACTTTTTTATTGTCATCCAGAACTGTGTTCATATTCTCTATCCACACTGCGTCAACAGGCCCATCAAAGACCGTCCACTTCCGGGTGACATTTACACTAGAAGCGTGCTCGCGAAAGGTATTGGCCAGAACACCTGTAATAATTGGGGGTTCAATGAGTTATATGTTACATCTGTTTTTGTCTGTATTTCTGAGATGAGGAATTATCATTATTATACTCTAATTAATTGCCATAGTTACAGCGTTTCGACCATTGTACATGACTGTTTCTCTAGATTGACAGAAAAAAAATGAACTGACTACAGTAATCCCGCACAAGGACTGAATTTATTACACGAATCTGAAACAGAGACCGAGTTTACTAAACACGTCTAGCTCAGGATGTGTGGGTGAGGTAACAGATATCAACGTTGAAAACAGAATCGTCGAACCAAATTCAAATTCTGGTTTAGCCCACTGCATTCAATTTCGCTCTAATTCCCCTGATAAAGGTATGAATTAGTCTCTGCTTCAACTAGCTATGGGTTAAATAACGAGGTAGATTTGGCTTTCTAGCCTTGGATGGCAACCAGTCTAAGAGAAGGAAAATTCTGAATTCCAAATCGTAGTACTGACAAGGGCTAAATAAATATAAAATACTACATATATCACGGAACAAGGACCTAATTTACTACACTTTGCTGGAACAAAAATCAACCGGAGTCTAACACAAGGACTGGATTTACTATCTTAATTAATATGGAACCAGTACCGAATTCGCGTGTCTGGCATAAGAACGGATCATTCTGCATCATTCTTAAACAAGGAACAATATACGCTGCATGACAATCTTGCTAATCTAATCATAGCGATATAGTCGACGCTCTATGCCCGTTCAGTTTTGTTATATACCGTACCTATAAACACATGAATACGTTGGACACTATTGTAAGTGGGGGTAATCTACTGTCTACGCTGGCAGCGTGAGCTGTCAGCGTGGGAAGCTCTTGCCGTGTCGAACTCTTTGCCTTTGGATAGAGAGGAATCCAGATGAGGCTATGCCGAAAGGCAGAGTCTCGCCAGGAGAGGTAAACAGATACCCAATCCTGTGTATGCAGGGTCTACGGCCAATTTTTGCCCGAGCCCACGGGCTCGGATTTCTCCACATTAAATTTGTCCTTATGCCGCAATCTACCTCGTGTGGAGGCAGTTAAATATCGTAATGAACTGTCTAAGTAGTCCACCACTAGCAGTGGTTTACCTACTTCACGCCGCTGGCGAGCATTGTATTTTGTTGATGTTATAAAGATTACCATTTCATTTCCAACCTCCGTTTTGGTTATTCATCATTCAGTAACCCTCCCTAGGTTACAACAAGTTTGTACATGATATCATCTTTCTTCTTAGTCTAGGTTTATAAAGAAAAAAGTTTAATATCTATTTTCCTCGATGTTGCATTATTTTTTTTACTTCGCCATCTTTCTGCTATGGCCGGCCCTAAAGATTCCGCAATTTATTAGTGTCATAAAAAGAAATGTTTAAGTAAGAATTGAACGATCTGTTTTTTGTTTTTTTGTTTTTTTTTTTTGTTTTTTTTTTTTGTTTGTTTGTTTTGTTTTGTTTTTTGTTTGTTTTTTTTTTGTCATTTAATTTTAATACGCGTTTCTTCATCTTCCCCTCAACACACCCAACATTCCGCTGAAGTAAATTATGTTTTCTTTCACTTACCGTCCGCCCATTCATGAGAGATGGGATCAAATCTTCCATAGAGCTGGCCCATTGTTATAGCTTTAGGGTTTATTATTCGATATTCAACCTGAAAATATAAGATTAAAAAACAGCAAAATGAAAGAATGAATGAAACTATGATTCATTTTTCAGTTTTGAATAACGAATACCGTAAAGTTATTTTGAGGATTGGTATATTTTACAACCGTTTTCTCACATCAATGATTATAAATAACTTCAAGCGAATGTCTCCTGTAGGTCTTAAAGAAGATTGCATTAGAATATCATAGATTGACGCTACAGAACCGTATACGAAGAACTTTGCCAAATACCACAAACCACATCTTGAAGATTTGTTTATTTTCTACATTACTTTAAACAAAAGGTTAGGAAATAAACCAGCAACAATACTAGAAAGTGGATATGGAAAGCCTATTTTCCTAAAAAAAATGTTTTATGGGAAAGGTTTTATAAATTTTAACTGACAGTAATGCTAACTGTTCGGTGAATGAGTACCGAATGTTTCCGTAAAAAGAAACGGCTTACCTCACCATTATCATAAGGATTTTATAGATTGGTTTTATTGATTTTTGATATGTCAATCCTTTTTGGGTTATTTGATCGCAAAATCAATCTTTTATTATTATTATTATTATTATTATTATTATTATTATTACAGAGTATGGGCGGACGCCATTAGGGTCGATTTGTCAGACCTCTTGATAATATCGGCCTGAGAAGACAAAAGGTGTGAATTCATATATCTCTGCAGCTATGAGTAAAATAGTAAGGTAGACTCAGTTCTCTAGCCTCGAAAAGGCAATTACTCTAGAACGGTAATTCTGAATGTAAACCTCGTGTCAACACGTTATAGGCTAGCATAACAGGGTAAGGTGTATTACTCCCCTTGGGGAAAGACCTGGATACTTCACAGGATTGAGAATTAAAAAAAAGTTAATATATGAGCGTGTATATACGAATACGTCAAATGCAGTCTCTTTGTTCATACTGCTCTGCAATGAAGTTATTTTTCTTTCCGTTCCTGTCAATGATGTTCTTAATTGTATGAGACAATCATAGAGTGATAATAATTACACAACGAATGCTTCTACATGTTTCATTATAAGCTTTATGGCTTACAAGTTTGTACATGTCTTTTAGTACATAACTTGCCTGTGGGCTTCTAACGAAACTATTCATTTTAGTAATTAGTTACGAACTACCTACAATAACTATCAAGAAAAATCAAGAAACTCGAAACCTTATGAAACTTACTGGAAATTCGTCCATAAGGTTTTGGCGATGAAGATCTCCAAGGGCCTCAGCTAATAATTTATAAGCAGTGGTTTTTCCCGCGGCAGGGTCACCGACAATCATCAATCCGTGTCGAACAAGAACCATGTCGTAGATCTAAAAAAAAAAAAAATTACAACAAATGAGGAAACTTTATTACAATTGAATGTATTTATTAAACCTTGTTTTGGGCTTTTGAAATACTTTTATTCATCAAGATCAGTTATTAAGATTGTATTCACTCATCGCCACACGTACTATCAGACAACTATTAATCCACCTGAATTTGTCTATCAAGCTTTAGTTAAGAACGGCGAGGCTCTGGCAGTGGCTTTAGATATCACGAAGGCGTTTCACAGGGTTTGGCGTGCTGACCTTCTTTCACACGCTTGATCCAATCTTTTTTAACAAATCGTGTAATAAAAGTTATTGAACGCCCACTTTTCTAGATCCTTTCACATTAATGCGGGGATCCCTCAGGGTTCTATCCTTGGACCACGGTTGTTTCTTATCTACATCAGCGACCTTTTTGATGTCATCAGTTTCTAACTTGGTATTTATGCTGATGGCACATCTATTTACTTCTGTCTTAACAGTAAGTCCGATAAGACTGACAAAGCAACACTAGCAGCTGCTCTCGAAAAATGATCTCCAGTCAGTTGTTAACTGGGGCAAGAAATGGTTTTTAAATTTTAACGCCCCCAAAACGAAACTGGTATCTTTTAATGATCATAAAAAGCTATGTTTGCCTTCCATCATCATGGCTGATGCTAACCTCTAGGTGGGCAACTCATTGCGCCTTCTTGGTCTCACATTTTCCACTGACATTAAATGGAATGATCATATTGAATCAATTGCTAGGTGTGCTTCTATGAAAGTTGGTTCACTGTGCCATGGTTTGTTTTTAAATTGACATTTAGATAGTTTAGTTCTTAGCCGAAGCCAATTAAAAATATGACAAGGGACAGAACGTGTGACACCGAAATCCAAAGGCAAACTGGGATAGCGAAAGAGGCCTTCCAAAAGCTGAGCAAAGTATTAAGAAACGGGAAAACTTTGTTAGAAACAAACAAAACAGCCCGGAACTGTAATGTATTAACGGTCTTCCTATACAGCCGTAAAATCTGGTGTTGTGTTGTAATGGATATCGGCTCGAGGTGAGAACTCGGAGAGCCGAGTTCAAATTTCAGTTCGAGTTTATTAGATTCACTTATGCACAAATACCCTTAGGAAAGGCATGAATCCAATTCTTCCTCAAAATCCGTGTGCAAATCATACAAGACTGTCACATACCTAAAATAAATTTTAATTTATTGTCATATGATAAACTGTATGCAATATATAAAATTTAACAAAGAAACAAAAATATAATTTTGCTCCACGTCCTTATATATATATATATATATAGAGAGAGAGAGAGTAATATTAACCGTTTCCTTATAAGGAAATATTTGGCATTCGTTGACCGAACAGCCGGTACTGCAGTCGGCTGAAATTAATAAAAATTTTCTCCTGAAACATTTTTAAGGAAAATAAGTTTCTCAAGTCTAGTAGCTGTTATAGATCTGTCGAGTATTGATGGGGAGAATTCCTTATTAACCTCTTATTTGAAATAGTGTGGAATGTCGACATCTTGATTATGCCATTGTTTTCTCTTCAAGTTGCATGTGACACTATTTTAGCCGTTGCTGCATTTGAGAGTCCTTAAGTGGTGTCATTTCTGTTATTTGATATAGTTCTTTGTTTGTGATTCTGTAGCGCCAGTCCACAAGGTTCGAAGACGGGTTTGGCGCTATGCATGACATCCTTATGAAAGTCTCGATCTGACACGACTATTTAAGAACAAGATGAGTTTTTAGGTTAATGTTTTGGTTTTGTAACAATTTGCGGTGTTGTGGGAAACTACCACTAAACTGGTCTACTCTATGTTAAATTTCCTTTTCTTCTCTACTAAATTTGTTATCACTCATCCATACATCGATGTATCTGAAGTGTTTAGTATTTACTAATTCCACATACTGAAGTTTTATGATGATTTCAATATTTGTGACATCACTATTTTCACTCCAATTCCAATAGTTTCTGTTTTGGAAAAGTCTATCTGAAGTCCTATTACAAAAAGTCACCCACAGTAGAAAGGCCTTGTTTTGAATTCGAAACGAATAGATTTTCTGTTAAATAAATTAACAGGTATATCTTATTTCATTGCACTGCTGTAGCTATGAGAATTGTTTATTTTCTTTAATCACTTTCAAATCTGGTATGATTGATTTGTATATTGAGAGAAAAGGGGGCATATCAACTCCTACAAAACGAATTCAAAAGATATATATTATAGATCATACACTGAAAGATAAGACGTTTGAAAGAAGCAGCACACATGATCTATTTTAATCATCCAATCAATGTGCTTAAGTTCAACAAAATATGAAGGTCATTAGGAAAAAAATTAGAGTGAAAACATTTCAGCCTCAGTGGAAACACAATTCAATATTACAGTGTAACCCGGATATAAGAGAGTTGTCGGGACTGGATAGTGCGTCTCTTATATCCGGGTTTCTCTTATATCCGAGTTTGGTCTATTTTGTTTAGGTAAATATGGCTCTAATTTGGGACCAGAGAAAATCTCTCTTATATCCGGGTCTCTTATATCCGGGTTACACTGTACAAGGAAGAATTGTAGGCTACAGGTTTTGAAATTCACTAGAAATGAAAAACAGATTACTTCAATGAATGAAATAAAAGCTTATCTTCGACATTTCCAAGAGGCAACCAAATGCGAGAAACAGTTGAAAAAGGTCGGACATGGCAGAAGTCAAAACAATGTAATATAAAAGAGGCCAGGTCTACGATCTACTAACAAAATATCATCTCGGAATTTCAGACAAAGGTTGACCCTTCACGACTAACTATATATAATATATTTCATATATAATCAAAGTTTATGACGTATCGTTCCGAGAACAACTACAAAGTTGTGCAAATTGTTTACCACAACTTATAAGATATTCACTATACTTGCAATATTACTGACTAAAAAACTAGAACTTGCAAATCTGAAATATTTGTACAAATTAATTTTCTATGATTGAGATTACGATCAGCTTCTTGTCAGGGTGATAATTTAAAACTAAGAAAAGGCATCTTGTAAATCTGGTAACCAGACAACATTCAGCATTGCGTTAGTTCTTAATGTAGTTCGTATCTGAGGCAAGGGAGTTATCATTTTTTTTTATTTATTTATTTATTTATTTATTTATTTATTTATTTGCTAGTATGCATGTTTCTACGGGTATCAGCTTTCAAAAGACTTCCTCCTGAGTCTAAGTAAAAGAACAAACCCAGTAAATTCTGGTTGAATAAAAACAAATTAATAACAAAATTGTTGCTACAGAAAAACAAAGAACTTCCTCTTTCAACCTTTCCCTATCAGGTTGCAGATGGACTAATAAATCAGGCCTTGTTTGTTGAATATTTTTTTATGTAAAGCAACAGCTCATTGCATAACAAACCTTAAACAACAGCTGAATTTTAAATTACTATTGTATTTTGAATAAATATAATAAGACTGCAACCTTTGCTGACCGGTCGACCAACCGGTAACAGAATGTTTGTAACACAAAGAATTTAACGAATCGTTTGATAAAGGAACTGAATTTATCAAGCAGGTTGTTTCAGTGGCGTTTTATTTCAGTTGGAAATATTTTCTCCGCGTTATTTCTTACATTAGGTTATAGTTTCAGTATAGACCATAGGCTGGCACAGGTTGGTTATAGTTTACATTATAAACCACAGCTTAGAGTATAGACCACGGAGGAGTGTCGAAGAAACATAAGTGGGCCTGAGTAGATGGGCAGGCTCAGAAAGCGACGCTGAAAATGAGAAATCACACTGATTTGCAATGTAGAAATAGTAGAAATAGTTCTAATGATGTGAAATGTTACCAGCATTTAAAGGCAATATTCTACTGTCTGTTCAGTCACTAAAAAACGCTGGACATGTTTGCACCCCCAACTTTGGTTTGGTTAAAATATTAGGTTGGTGCAAAAGTAATGTCGTTTTCTCACATATGTTACTATGTGAGAAAACGACATTGTTTTTGCACCAACCTAATAGAGGGTTAGCCAGGATTCTCAAGCCATGGCTGACGACCTTTACAGAAGAAGGGCAACTCTGAATTGAAAACCTTATGTGGTCCTGATTGGGGGGGGCACAATTGAAGTGTAACTAGGTCCGTTTAGCATAGTTGGCTCTGTGGACGTTGAGGAATAAGCAAATGGGCCTGAGCAGATAGGCAGGCTCAGAAAGGTGGAGTTATGTTGAAGATGAGAGATCACAATGATTTGCAGTGTGCCCTCAAGTCGAAACAGCTATAATGATGTGAAATGTTTAAAGACGATTTTCTACTATGTTCAACATCTAGAAAACACATGGAATGTTTGCACACACCTAACTGAAAAATGTTACATAAATTATCGGTTATCCTTTTATAACTAAAGATTAAAATCTTTTATTCGAGAAAAACGAAGAAAATTAAAAGCATGATTTTAAAGAAATGGTTTTTGATTATAAAGGTTTCCAATTGTTAAAATATTCCTAACCAATAATTTTCTCTCACGCTACTGTGTGGGTGTGTATGACTGTGAGTATGACAGTATGTGAGTGTATGTGTGAATGTGTATTTGTGTGTGTGTGTTCGTGAATGCCTGTTACAATGTGTACATGGGAAAATGTCTTTGTGACAGTACGTGTGAGAGCATGTGTGTGAGTGTATTTGGGTGTGGTAATATCTGTGTGTGATAGCGATTTACTAAGCGTAGCTTAGACGTGACAAAAGAGCGAAATTATGAAGTACCCAGTGAGGATCGAACTCACTACTCAGTCGTAATTGACCTAACAAGACAAGCTTGCTAACGTTGAAATGCACAATCTGTGTGAGAAAGAAAGAAAGAAAGAAAGAAAGAAAGAAAGAAAGAATATACAGTGCTGTTCGATAAAAGTGACTCACCTGATTTCTTTTACTTAAAAATTTTTTCGCCTATCGTTTTTGGGGTGTCATCTGTCCTTACCTATAACTACAGAATGAACTCTTCCTAACACAATGTATACTACGCCTCTCAAGAGAGAGGGTCGAATCAAGCCGAGCTTCTCGGCTTGACGGTCGAACTCTCTGCCTCTGAGCAGAGAGGAACCCGGACGAGGCACCGCCGAAGGGCAGAGTCTCGTTTGGGGAGGTTGGCTAACCAGATCGCGTTTATACGGGTTCTACGGGCATTTTGTGGCCGGGCCTACGGGCTCGGGAAACCCACGTTAAACTCGGCCTTGTGTCACATGCAACCCTCGTGGGTGGGGTGACTAGATACCGAATCGAGTCGAGCCGATAGTAGTTCACTCCAAACCAGACTGGCAGTCATACTAACACCTTCCACATCTTGTATTATTATTTTGTGTAATATACCTTCGTTATTTCTACTCCTGTGTTCGTATTGTTCTTCCTTGGTCTTAACCTGGACCATAAAATGGGGTCAAACTAATTTTTAATCTTACTAATATAAAGACCCCTTCCCGAACACAAAAAAGTTTACTCACCCTAAGGTATTCTATTGATAATTATAATTTTGGATATAAATGAGATTTAGGGAAAAACTCTATGCAAAAAAAAGTGACTCACTTATTTCCTGCAACTAGTAATCAATAGAAACATAACCGAACAGCTTTAAATAAAGAATAATAGAGGTATAATTTATTTATAATAGGTAATATAGTTCGAAATATTTAATAATCTATGGGTCCTCCTTTATTTTGAATAACCTTTTCAACCCTATTTTGGCATCGACTTGATTAGGTTCTGGCAAATCTCATCTCCAAGCATTGAATTCCATTCGAATATGAAATTCACAATCAAATCCTCTTTGTTGCTCAACTGCTTTCTCGAGAGCCTGTACTTTATAATGCCCCATAAGTTTTCTATGGGGTTGAGGTCAGAAGATTGGGGCGGCCATGTTTTAACACTCACCTGCTTCTCATCAAAGTATTCCTTCATCAATTTTGATTTGTGACAGGGAGCATTACCCTGCATAAAAAATGAGTTTGGTGGGGTCGATTTGCACCCTTTCAGCAGAAGGGAGCAGACAAGACTCTAAAATTCTCTTGTACTGCTCGCTTCTGAGGGTCATTTCAATAGGTTTTAAGAAACCAGTTCCATGAAAAGAAAAGCATCTCCAGAACATTATACTGAATGGATGCTTGACAGTACTTACTGCTAAATTCAAAGAGCTTTCAAAGATTCTTCTTCGGATTTTAGATCGCTTATCCTTTGAATTTAGCTCAACTTTCGTTTCATCGGAGAAGAGAACATTTAGTAAAAAAAATCAGGTTTGTCACTTTTATCGAACAGCACTGTACATCAGTCTACTTTTGATATCTTTCTATATTTAACTATCTAAGGGCCTCGATAGATATAGAGATACAGAGAAAGGGAGAGAGGGGAAAAGAGATTATTTTATTTAGTATTATTTTATTGATTTATTTTATCTATCTCTTGATTGCACAAATATCTGCATGAGTGCAGAGAGAGAAGCATGTATGTGTCTATAGTTGTGTGCAATATAAAAAAAAATAAATTCTAACATTGCTCACACATGCCCTACACTGTTTAACTTGTCACCTATAGAAACAGTGCAATTCGAGCGCATATTGATCATCTTCACAAAAAAACAACACCATATAGCTATTAACATAAGACAAATATTAGTAGATAAAACCAAAACTCCAAATATTCGAACCTATCATTATATAAAAGATAACGACCCACATTAAATCAAATATACTTTAATAAAGGAGACGGTTATTTAAAATATGTACAAATTATTTATAATGCGTACATAATACTATTTTACAACATCCGTTTTCTGGTGACGCCATTCTACACTTGGCCTTACTTAGAGGATACACACATATTTATATTTGAAATGCAGCGTTCTACAAAATGCCAGGATGTAACAAGAAAAACTTTCGGCGACGCTACTGACATTTAATTCTGGATAATGATCGATAAGGTCAAAATATTCGAACAAACACAGAACAAAGTAAAAACTTTGAAAAGTTTAACTATTAGGTTTGGTGCAAAAATAATGTCGGTTTTTGACGTTAAAAAATACGTCAGAAACCGACATTATTTTTGCACCAACCTAATACACTTGTAATCTGGATTTGCAACGACTTATTCAAATATTGGAAAATTCCAATAAGAAATAAAACACAGTTTTCAGTTGAACTTAAAAATTCTCATTTATACACGTACATACTCGCGCTCATAAGCACACGTATGTGTGTGTATGTATGTGTGTGTGTATTTGTGTGTGTGTGTGTGTGTGTGTGTGTGTGTGTGTGTGTTTCTTTTAATATGATGAAGAAGGAATATTGTGAGTTTTTATTTAATTTTTCTTGTGTGTTTACAAGTTTTCTTGTGTTTTTTTTTCTTTTTTTTTCTTTTCTGACGAGTGTGTGGAGGTATTTTCAAGACGGGGTGATTTTTCGAGATAACGAAGATTATTATATTTTTGTTTTGTCTTATATATTGTGATGTGGGTCACCTCCAGGTGGTATGATGGTTAGCAAGCTTGAATTCGATCCTCACTGGGTACCCAATAATTTCGTCCTTGTCTCACATCTAAACTACACTTGGAAAATCATTATAAGGGCACCTCGGCGTAGTGTAATGGTTAGAAAGCTTGTCTCGCTAAAACAGTTTCGACTGCAAAGTGAGTTCGTTCCTCACTGGGTGCCCCACACTTTCGCCTTAGAAAATCAATATATTGTACTGTATAAGAGACAATTTATGTAATAGTAATTTCCATATTTGTGGAATTTTTTGCATAGTTTCCGAGCACAGCCAGGATATTCTAGCCAAATTCGTAGACTGTCCTATGAGGGGAAGGTTTTACAAGAAAAAAGAAAATTTGTAAGAACACAAGAAAAATAAGATCACTAGATATTCCTTGTCCATCTTATTTAACAAAATATGCATAAAAGAAGGATTGTTGTGCATATATATATATATATATATATATATATAAACGTCCAATTTTTATGTATTATGTTCATCGGCCTGCGCATTCGGGAAATATAAGTAAAGAAAATGTGCCTTCCGGCAGGGATCGAATCTGCGTCCCGCTTAGTAAAAAAAATAGATTTCTTGAACGCACAGGCTGATAGACGTAATACATACTTTTTAATAAATAAAAATGTGGCGTCTATTTCAAATAAGAAGTGTCCACCACTATAATGTTTGAAATAATATAAACGTTTGAAGTAATACACACACACACACACACATATATATATATATATATATATATATATATATATATATATATATATATATATATATATATTACTTCGTAATTTGAGGATGTCCTGAACTTTTTGAAAGTGTCATCATTCCAGTGCTTTCCTTAAGAATCCTTATCTTTATTGCTATTTGTTTTTGCACTTCGGCGTCGTTTACTCATATCCGTGATAAATGGTCATTGTTCTCTACCTGTAAAACATTGTGGGTCTCCATTTCCTGTTGAGAGACAATAACATATCCTTCGGGAATCGTTTTATGTCAGAAATACATCAAAGGTTTTGAGAGGACAAAACTGGCTTGATGACGTTGTAAACATTGTTATTCCTACTTTCCTTGCATATCGCTTTGAATATCTCCACCTCCTCTATCTCTCTCTCTCTCTCTCTCTCTCTCTCTCTATATATATATATATATATATATATATATATATACGTATATATATATATATATATACACGTATATATATATATATACACGTATATATATATATATACACGTATATATATATATATATATATATACACGTATATATATATATATATATATATATATATATATATATATATATATATATATATATATATCCTTGCGCATACACACATACACAAACATATGCGCTTTAAGATAGGCGCTTCCTTGGAGAGAAATAGTTAACGGGTTTCGTCTGGTTGACCATTTCTATTGAATATCGAATTCAATCTTTTTTTTTTTTCTAGATGTCCCATGCAAAATAAAGAAGCAAGTATTGACATGCAAAACTAAGAAAGAATATTTAAATAGAAAACTTTAAATTCCAGCGTACATTGGTTTTGTTAGAATAAACGCCACATATAAAAATCCGCCAGCAGCAATAAAATATTGCGTTCTGTCTCCAGGCAAATTCGGTTGGGGAAATTAGAATTAGATCAGTGCAATTATGACTTAAAAGTCTTGTATATAGATAAACAAATATTTCTCACACTCTGTCTATCGATCCCACATATGTTTGTTTTATTACTTTACTTACTGAGAATATAAACTGTTATATGTAATATGGATTTGAGCACCTCGACGTGGTGTAATGGTTAGCAAGTTTGCCTCGCTGGATCAATTACGACTGAATAGTGAGTTCGATCCCGATCCTCACTGTTTACCTTATACTTCCGGCCTTGTGCCACATCTAAGCTACTGTTATAAATAACGCACCTCGACATGTTGTAATGGTTAGCAAGCTTGTCTAGCTAGAACAATTACGAATGAGAAGTGAGTTCAGTCCTTACTGGGTGCCCCACACTCTCGGCCTTGTGCCACGTCTATGCTACACTTAGAAAATCACTATGTAATATCGATCTTCCTATAAGGCAGTGAATGATCAGGGATGTTTCGACTTGAATGGTAATGGTAATATTAGCCGTTTATAAAGGAAACATTCTGCTTTTCTTAACCAAGTAGTCTGTGCTACTCCAGTTACGCTTTTCTTCATTCCCTGGCTGGGATCAAAGTGTAGTATCTGTCACCATCTCTAATGGATGGCAATGGTAATATCAGTCGTTTCCTTATAAGGAAACATTCTACATCCATTTAGCATGTAGTCAGTGCTACCGTCAGTTGAAATTTATAAAATCTATTCAAACAATTTTTCAGGAAAATAGATTTCGCAAACCAACTATCGGTTATCGCTCTTTCCATTATTGATAGGGGGTTTCCTCCTTTGAAGTCGTGCGGAATGTCAACATCTTAATCATATCATTTTCTTTCTCTTCAAGTTATATATGATATACATTTTTGTTGTTTCGGCTGTTGGAACTCCTCAAGTGATGTTTTTTCAGTTTTTTTTTACTTGCGATTCTGTAGCACCAGACTACGAGTTTCGAAGAATGATGGTCCTCACCTACAGACATTATTCACCAGAAACAACCATTAACCATCAATCTGAGAAAGTGATTGTATACAGTAGACAGTATAAATATTTCCGAACGCGTCTGGCGTCATGCATGACATCCATATTAAACTATCAAATTGACGAGGCTATTTAAGAAAATGAGTTTTTAGGTTGATTATTTGGTTTGCAGCAACTTGCGACGTTGGACGAAAGTACACCTATGGAGTCTACTCTATATTCAGTCTCCTTATTTACTATACTAAATTTGTTATAAGTCATCCATACACCGAGGTATTTGAAATATATACACATTGAATATTTTTCATGCATTCGTAGTAGGTTCCATTCCTACTTTCATTCTAAAAAGCACACTGCAAATCAGTGTAATGTCTTATCTTTAGCATGGTTGCTCGTTTCCAAGCATGTCCGTCTGTTCAGTCTTATGTGTATTTCTTCCACACTAACAGAACTGACCTTTAGTTCATACAGCAATTATACTGAGTGGATCTTAGTTACAGTTTGTTATGGTCCGGTTCCTTGAACCAAGGTGATAGTCCAAGGTAGAACCAATAAAGAAGAACTCGAATACGGATATGGAATAACACAGATATATTACAAACAGGAAGATATACAGAGAAGTAGAAAGTGTTAGTACAAACAATCAGGTTTAGTAGTAATTGTCTGAACGCGACTCTGTTTCGGACTGCCTCTGACTCGACTGACTGACTGACTCGCTCTGACTGACTACTGACGGACTTCACTCCAGACTTCAGACTGAACTCCAAACTTCAGACGGAACTCCAGACTTCGGGCTGAACGGTATTTAGTCACACCCCCACCCCCCACGAAGGCATCATGAGGCACAAGGCCGGTTTAACGTGGGGTTTCCGAGCCCGTTGGGTTTCCGAGCCCGTGGGGTTTCCGAGCCCGTGGGCTCGGGCAAAAATATGCCCTTTGAACCCGTATAAACGGGTTCAGGGTCGGTCTACCTCCTCGAAAGAGACTCCGCCCTTCGGCGTAGCCTCCTTCGGGTTCCTCCCCGCCTGTAGGCAGAGAGTTCAACCGATCAGCCGATCAGCCGGTCGCCCGACTTCAGACGGAACTCCCCGCTTCCTCTTGAGGCGCAGTATTTATTACGTATGGAATAGTCCATTATGTTATTATGAGTAAGGTCCCATAACACAGTTCAAGTATGTTCCCCACCAACATTCCCTCTTCTATACTAGTTAGAGAGTTCAGCCTGTTATGCTAATTAACCCATAGCTGGGGAGGATGGGTGAATTCATACCTTTCTTTAGCGTATTTGTGCGAATGTGAATGTATCGAACGGTCGCTAACAATTACACTCGACGCATTTCCCCATTTTCGAAAAGCTGCCCAAATTACTATTAAGTCGAGTGAAAAGTACCCGTTCTTTCCCGCATCGCAAGCCTCTCATTACTATATCTCTATTTGCTTGTAAAATATCCTGATATACTGCCTTCCTTAACTCGACCAGTTCAGACAATTACAACTAAAGCCCGCAATTCCATATACACAGAGGCTAACCATCCTCATTCCCTTCGTATTCCTTTGGTAGGAAAGAAGTTCCATTCGGACAGCTTCTTCCCAAGAACCCCTACTTTGTGGAACAGACTCCTTAGAGGATACTTCCCCTAACACTACAATATTTACCTCTTCACGTCTATAGTCGTACGTATCCTCATAATCTCCACCTACTCCCCACCACTACTCCATACAGTAACATCATTTAGTAATCCACTACCTTGAGTGGTTCTTGGGGCTTTGATTTGGGTGAACATTTAGTAAAAAGAAAATTCAAGCTTTTATTTGGACTTGAATCCTAATGTGATACTGGGGCCATGAAGTGGTTAAATGTTAATTCCGAGCAGGAAAGGGTTGAGCCTAAAATGGTATATAAGCTGGAGAGAGAAGGAGAGAGCCTAAAATGGAATATAAGATGGAGAGGGAAGAAGAGAGGGTGGTGACATTTTCCTTGGTGAAAATGGGACCGTCTAGATTTCTTCTCTTCTAAAGTTTATTTTTCTTATCTATCGAGAGTCTGGCATATAGACGAAAACAGATTTGGAAATAATTTTGTCTCTCACTCATAAATTTAAATGAGAACGAATTTTTTTCCTGGGGGTCAAATGTACGATAGGGCCGAAGTTATGAAAACAAGTCCTGTCAACCGTGATCTTGCTTATATTTTCGCTGGACAGAGAATTGAAAAATAATTTTATCACTTCCTTGAGGAATTAAGAAAATATATCATTAACGAGGAGAGAGAGAGACGAGGCTTATATTTTCGCCGATGAAAACGAATTGGGAATTTAAAGAAAGAACGGACCTGGTTTATATTTTCACTAGACAGAGATAAATCCAGGAATGAAGAAATAATTTTATCTCTTCCTTAAGGAGTCAAGAGAAATAAAATTGATGACTAGAATAAAACTACACGCTTTAAAAAATTAGATTTGTCACAAAGACAGTTATGCCTTCACTGGGAAGTAGGCTGAGGTTGAATGCTGAGAAGGACGTGGGAAGAGGGACAGTTTAGCACCACCCCTATGGAGTGATGGTACGAGATTTAAAGTGAAGGAAGTTGGAGTTGAAGGGAAGAACAATCCTTGTAACTACTCCCAAAGAAGATGGATAATTCTCCAAATTTGAAAAGTTGATTAAGAAAACAGAAATAGGAAACAAAGAACCCTTGTTGGGATTAATGAGTAAATTGGTGAATCTCCGAATCACTAAAACCCTTCGGCCCCACGCCTATTTGAGGGCGAAGTGCATATAAGAAGATACCTTTGAGAACTCGAAAACTTGTGCTCCCAACCCCGCATCGAGTGCCTTTGGAATCTACGTCAACTGCCACCAGATCTCCTGACTCTGAAGAACTTTTGATTACTACGACATTCGCTCTTCCACTACTCTGAGATCAAGAACACAACGTGGGCAATGTTGATGTGGATAGAAGAGGCCAGCGACCAACAACTAGCTTAGACCAATGTCAGTATTGACCAGCGCAAAGTTAGCCCCGTGGTTAAAACGTAGTCCTAAGACTCCGAGGACCGGACCATTAAACGTGGTTATACCACCGGGTGTAAGTGGCGGTAAAAGGGTTATACCAGTACTGTCGAGTAATTAGGTTTTTTTAATAATCCACTTCTAAAAAAATAAGATCGGGTACGGTTTAAGACAATATTCATTGAAAATTACCTAAATTTAGATTTTCAGTATCTATAGTATGTCAAGAAAGACGTCGTTAGGGACACAAAACATAGGCTCAAACTCATGTGGCGATGAAGACACAGTTCAGCAGGGGATGATAAGCATTAGAAACACTCTTCAGGCTAACGACTACACTGCAAGCACAACATCAATTTGCACGAGGAAGAACAGAAGAATCTAGGATGACATTAAAAATCTGCCTGTGTATCAGACATAAGGGGTCCATTTGAAAGGTTTCAGGGGATCTGCGGTTCAAGCATCAGGATGGTATTCAAAAGCAGTTAAAACTTTCGAATATATTTCTCCCAAACCATGCGCCTCTCGGAAGAAAACATTACGATGGTATTCTCAGCATCCTTCAGTAGAAACACATCTCCTTTGCTTCAAGTCTCATCTATCCAGCATTCACTGATATACAGGTGGATAGATATTACATATCTTGTTCTTATTCAATACGCATTCCATCCCATGGAGTTGTAACAAGGATTACAAAGGAGAGACCGGTCGCACCCTAAAAATAAGGGTCGATAAACCGATTATTACGATAGACCACTGAAAAATGCCGGGGAATATAACAGCCAAAAAGCTATAAATATGAGAACCAAGATGAGAAATAGATGGGAATGTGGGTCCAAATATCAAAGAATATAATAATGATAATTCCTCAGCCAGAAAAATGTGGACATAATTAATGAAAGAAGGCCGAAGAGTAAAATAACCGAAATATTATAATTATAACCAAGATGAGGACACTTTTTCAAATATCAATGCATATAAAAATGAAAAGTCCTTAGCTCAAACCTCGACATAAATAATAAAAGAAGGTTTTCAAATGTTGAAACATTGCGAACCTAACAACCAAGATGGGAATACTGGACTGAATATAATAATCAAAATGCCTCATCTCAAAGATTCCGACATAAATAACTAAAACTTTATCCCGTCGTAGTTGAAACTATCAAAATATATATTTTCTTGTATCGGATGATCACGAAACCCGTAACCCATTACGGTTGTAAGGGCATCACATGTACTG
Organism: Acanthosepion lycidas; assembly: GCA_963932145.1. NCBI lineage: Eukaryota > Metazoa > Mollusca > Cephalopoda > Sepiida > Sepiidae > Acanthosepion > Acanthosepion lycidas. The sequence goes on along the minus strand of OZ010574.1, from coordinate 99,179,726 downwards.
TGTCCGCAGTACATGTGGTGTTTCCTGGACAAGATGACCTGATGTAGCCCTTCTCCTAGAAAGATTGCAATACCAGACTAGATATACATTTTTGTTGTTTCGGCTGTTGGAAATCCTCAAGTGATGTGTTTTCTGTTATTTGATACAGTTTTTTATAATGTAGTGCTATTTACCTCTGGCTGAGAGTTGGGTAGAAGAGATAGATTCATAACTTTCTCAATGGTATTAACATATAAATGGATGTAATGAACTAAACTGGAATTCGAACTCGGTTTTCCGATTCCTTCAAACGAGCCGTTATCTATTATGCCGTCGTGCATCTATTCACAAAGCTACTTACCTGTATTATCTTTTCGATATACCACGGTACAGTTTGTAAGTTCCACTTGGCCATAATTTCTTGCAATGTCATCTCCAAAGATTCATATTTTGCTTTTGGTAATTCCAATCCGGGAAACAGATCAGAAATGATCCCTTCGAAGAGTGTAATGTCATGAGAGAGAAACTGTGGAGATTAAGAGAAAGATTGCAAAAAGCAAGATTATTAAGTGGCTGAAGAATGTTAAGAACAATTCCAAAGATTAATTTTTAATCAATATTAATTCCAGCCTACTTTATCCTTCATCTTATTTTTGTTGCTTTTTTAGTCTAACGCTAAAGTTTTACAATCTATGACAGTTTAGCCATAAGAATTGGTAAAAGAACTTTTAGAAGGTGAAACAGGCCGATTGTTGCGAAGAAAGGAACAACGATAAAATGAAATACAAACACTTATACATTAATTTATTCAATCTGTGATACTTATCTTAGTTGTCATTATCACACTTTTTCTGTCATTGTATGTCACTTTTAAAACACTGGTTCTCGTACGATCAACAAAGTTAAGCAACGTCGAGCTTGGTGAATACCTAGATAGGTGACCGTTTGAGAATAGCAGGTGTTGTAAGCTTGAATGCACGGGTGGTGTAATGGATAACGAAATTAGAACTCGGTTCTCTGATTTTCAATTCCAGTCGAGTTCGTTATATACGCTTACGCGCAAATACCCTTGGGAAAATTATGAATCTATATATATATATCTATACTCAGCTATGCATTTGTATCAGTAAATCATTATAATCTTCAAAAAATTGTTGCAATCTAAAAATATTTTCTGGCTTTAAATAACCTGAAAAAGCCTGATAAACAGATTAATCCAATCAAATCTAATTTGTTGTTTTTTCAGATACATCTTATGTTCGATAATTCCGAACCAAACACTTTATTTAATTTATTAAAAACATAAAGATAAACTTAACTGAAATTAATAATAATCTTCTATATGCCTTTTCTCTTCAGGGCGTGATCGGTTACGACTCTCCACAACTTCCTGTCCACAGCACCCATTTACATAAACTCGTTAGGTAGGTTATTAGTAGTTACCCTCTATCCCTCATGCCCATAATATGTCCTGTGAGTGTTTCATTTTCCAAGCCCTCTTTCCTAGAAATTTCAACTGTCTCTTTCTGATTATATGTATCGTTCTCATTTTCATTTAAATGCCTTCGTTGCTCACATTCTCCGACGATGGTATTCTCAGCATCCTTCTGTAGAAACACCTCTCCGTTGCTTCATGTCTCATTTTCATGTGTGAAAACTATCCAGCATTCACTGATATACAGGTGAATATATATTACATATCTTGTCTTGTTCTTATTTAATACTGTTCAATTATTATTCGACTCGTAGATTAAATAAAGCGTTCGTTCCGAAATTCCCTGAAGGTAATCCGTATCGAAAAACACCCGAGGAAGACCGGAAGACACAACGGTCGAAACGCTGTGGTAATAAAAACAACGATCTACAGTCCGTATGTAAATAATTTAAACTCCTCATAATTCCTCATCCCAGAAACTGAGACAGTATTGCTGCAAAGTGAACATACGTAATATCAGCCGGGATTCGAACTCAAATCACTGAGTTTGTTTTCTGCACCGATAACCACGTACTTCTCAGCTTTGCTTTATCGAACCGTAGGAACGGAAACCTGAAATGCAGTACTGTTTGTTACAACTCAAACGAGGTGTATTTTTGCAAAAGAATTATTGTTCTGATGTGTCATGATTGAAAAGGATTAGTTCTTTTAAGGCAACTGAGCTTTCTCTTGTGTTTCATAGTCGCGTTATAATCATGTCGAGTATAGCGGCTATTTGGCTAGAACCTAATTAATCAACTTTCTCTCTAAGAAATTCAAGCGAACCATTTGCGTTGATTTCACGAGAACAAAACAGAAGCCGTTAATCAATCTTCTAAGAGCGAAGATCGATGCGTCCTATTCTGTCTTGCATTCCCCCGAGAACCGAACATGACGCAAGATTGCTAAATCAATATATCAAATGTTCTCCGTTGACGTGAGTTACATTGAGACAAGTGATATACCCGTGTTTACTGCAGTTCCATTCACTTTGCGATCGTGTCTGTACGCCAGGGTGTCGCAGTTGGCCCTCTTTTATCAATTAAAAGAAAGTAGATGTCATATGTAGCAATTTCCAGTGACCTGCTGTAACAGAAATCCGCCTTATCTCTGTCTTCATTTGTGAAGTAGCTTTTGAATCCCACCAGCAAAGTGAACCTAATTTTGAACTCTGAAATTTGATAGCCGAATTCTTATTATTATTATTATTATTCTCATATTATTCTCGCTCTTTAAATTTCCTTTACAATTCAAACAATTATTTTATAACGAATAAACATTACTTGCCAATCAACGATTACTGATAACATTCATGTTTCGGTGAATTTGACGACTTTTTTTTTAATATATGATTCACCTAAAAAGCATTCTCTTGGACGAGACATGCTATAAGTATCTTTGACGGTTCTAACTGCAAGTGAGAATCAGAGGGAAAATTGAAACTTCGGTACAGATAATGAGGAAAGAGGGCTTGGAGAATATGTCACTCACGGAACATATTGGAGGCAAGGGCAACAGAGGGAAACAACGAGTAACTTACCAACTGAACTCGTGTAAAGGGTTGACCAAACAGGGGGTAGTTAAAAGAAAAACATTGCTAAGAGCAACAAAGGATAGGAACTTGTGGAGTGTCATGATCGTTCACTTCCTGAAGGGAAACCTCACATAAAAGAAGTCTTTGAAGATTACTCTTTATAATTTGTGCGTAATTATGTTTAAGATTTGTTCTTTAAGAAAAGTGATAGCTTTACTATATTTTAGTGAAAATCATGCCTGAACACACACACACACACACACACACACACACACACACACATATATATATATATATATATATATATATATATATATATATAACGGAGGCCGGCCAGACGCTTCGCTTCGACGGACTTACGGCATTACCTTCTAAGGCACATTACGGAGCGCTGTTTGACTTAGCTTTTACGTATGTACTAGCAGCATGGCCCGGCGTTGCCCGTGTTTCATTCAAAAATCGTACGACTCATACAGCAATCGCTATCACTTGACTTAAAATATTTATACCCTTCCTAGCCTTTAAAGGAGTTCCCTTTGCCGTGCTGATGTTGCTACATGCTTTACTTCTTGCCTATATCACTCTGCGAATTTTTTCTAAGCTCTATACTAAACATTAAATCTGTTACGAAAAAAGAACTAAACAAAATGAACACAAAACGATCAGCTTTAAAAAAAGACTCGTAACTGGAAAAACCGAATGAAAAAAAAATGTTAACAACAAATGCTTTTTCACATCCAACCCAGTTTTGCGGAATCAGAATCAACGTTGAGTTTAATCAAGCGAATGAGCCAATTGAACTAAAGTGCTATGCAGATTTAAATTTTTCCCACTTGTGACGAATGCAGCTATAGATTTTTTTTTCATGCTAGCATGCTAGTTAGCATTCGTGTCAGTCAGCTGTTGGTTCTCACGCTGGCCAATAGAATCTTCCTGCCTATTCGTGGCAGCCAGCTATAGGCTCTTAATCTGGCCAGTAGAAAATGGCCGCAAACTACGTGAAAACTGCCGTAGAAGCATGAAAAAATCGATTATTTCCACTATCGACGGGAGTTGGGAAATGCAAAGTCGGTCTTGGCCATCACGCTAACTTGGAGCATGTGCATGTAAATTTTGGTGCAAATCCGTCGAAAATTGCGGCTGTGCATTCGTTACACACACAAACACACATCATGCCTTTTATAGATAGAGATACACGCACATACATATGCATACATACATACATACATACATCTATTAAGAATTCCGTAAACCATTTGAGTCGTAAGAACACTATATGTACTGCAGCCGCAGTAGCAAATTAGTCTGACGGCGCCTAACCCTCTCCAGGCTGGTTTGAAGTCAGAGATTTCTTTCTCATAGACTAGTCGCCAGCCAACGCTATAGTAACCAGTCTGTCCTGCTATTTACCCATAGCTGGGGAAGAAGCGATGAATTCATACGTGTTCACAGCAAGGTTATTTGCACGTTATTGAATTTAAAGAGCTCAACGGGAATTCGAACTCGGCTCTCTGATTTCTCAAACTGTGTCGCTGTCCATTATTCCATCGTGCCACCGTTTTTTTATATATAAAGAAATCACATTCGATACTATTTGTATTATTTACACTCGGATTATTTTTCCCATCTTTATTAATGCTATAACAACCTTTCGGGCGTTTGTGATCTCCGTCCTTCATTAGGTGATTGTCAAGGTAACTTTCAAGTGTCTGACGAGAGCACACCGCCGGAAATGTTCTGATAACAACAACAAAGATGGAGGCACTAGACGGAGGCGCGTTTAAATAATGTAAGTAATGATAACTCCACATCCCAGAAATTAAGACATCAACATTTGGCACTGTATCGTTTTCCTGTTTAATTTTAGGCAGAGTGCAATGGAAGCGAGGAAATCGGTCAATTAAGTCTATGGAAACGGTACACTAGACGCAAGCACTATTTGTAAATTTGGGAGTGTATAAGAACGGAAACGTTGACAATATCAACAAAGTATAGGACATGTAAATAATGATAAATAATGATAAATAATGATAACTTCTGATCCCAGAAATTCAGACAGGAACAATTTGGAAATGTTTTACAAAGTTTAAAAGCAGTAGAGTTTGAATTCGCTGTCAAACAATATGCTGGAAGATTTCGAAACTTAAAACTAATAAACTGGAGCATCCTTTGAAGCAAAAAGCCATACAAACACACATGGACTTGCCTAAATTAGAGTAAATTAGTCAACTCGTCCCTTACTGCATGATAATGCCGGTCCTCTTGTCGCAAATGCGACGCAGCAAAACGAGCAACATCAAATGTCAAACGAGCTGGAATGGGAAGCAAGCAAGCAGCGTATTCTGCAGAACTGTCATTCAGGCTTATTTCGTTCCATACAAACTCCTTTGTCGGTTCAAGAAATTCCAGATATAGAGAAATTCCTTGATCCAACATTGGAATCTTTCTTTTACAATGGAATGCGAAAAGAAATGACTGCAATTTGACGTCAGCTCATAGAATTCCCCGGATAATATTGAATAACTGAATTATAATGCTATGAATTTATATCACTAAAAGATGTTTTCAAGAAAAGGGCCTGTTTCTTCATCTTTGTTTTATCGGCTGCTTTATCCTCTTCTTTTATCAATTGTTTTTCGAAAGTGTCCTTCTCCAAGAGATCTGAGATTGCGTCACCGTGTTTTTCTTCTCTTTAATGTCAATATGTACAGCATCACAGAATAACGCCAGTCATGACAAGTACAAGGATAAAAAAAAAGTCATATCCCCGAGGATCAAATAAAAGATTTTCTTCGACATTCATTGAATGTCACTGAAGGCAACAAGCAATTGAAAGAACGCCAAAGAGTTCATCGGCTGAAACATAAGGATAAAAACGCCAAACACAAGAAAACTTGCACGAATGCATGAATATATAATTGTAGTAAATAATTTGCCTCAAAAATTCAGATAGACAGAAGGCCTGAGAATATAGTGATGTTTTTGTGTATAGTTGATATAACTTTTCATTTGATGAAATTAACATAAATGTAATATATTTAAATGTAGTCTCATATAAAGCTAGTCTTACCTTATATATTTAAGAGTAATCTCATACAATATGATATGTCATAATATATTTAAAAGAAAATTCATTTAAGAGAAGTCTCATATAGTTAAGAGAAGTCACATTATATATTTAAAAGTAATCACATATTTAAGAGTAGTCTTATATACTGTACTTTAGAATATTCCTAGACGATACTTTTAAGATTTGTCAAATATGATATATTTAAGTCCATTAAGTGCAGTCGTATATATGAGTATATATGCATACATATATATATATATATATATATATATATATATATATATATATATATATATATATATATATACATACATATATATATATATATATATATATATATATGTATGTATGTGTGTGTGTATATGTATATATATATATATGTGTGTGTGTGTGTCGATTTCGACGTATAAGGATCCGACGACCTCATTCAGTTTTTATGTTTATGTGACACTTCAGTCCTTTAATCCCACTAGTGACCTGCATAAAATCCACATATTGTGCAGCAGCAAAGATCTGGAGACATAGCCACAGGAATATTTGTTGACATTTATCAGCGTCGTCTCTTAGTCGGTCAATACGACTGATTTCGTAATTTCTGATACAACTCTGGTATAAATATCTCCATTTATTTCTAAGGTAACTCGTTCGAAATTAGTATAAGGCACATTGACAACGGAAAGTTTATTCTTTAGCTTGTATTTATACCTGAGACACGGCCGTTCAACAGTCATTTGTCCAATCTCAAGCTTGCTATACATGAAGACTTTAGGTATTCTTTTATCACTCATCTTTGCAACATGACCAGCCCAGCGAAGTTATGACTGCATCAGGAAAGTCTCAATTCTACCAATGTTGAATTTTGCGAGAACAGCATTGGACATCCTATTTTCAAAAGTATAGTCGCAGATCGCGCCGAGATAGCTTCTGTGAAAGACATCCAACTGATTGATATGAGACCTATATGGAGTCCACAACTCTGAGCCGTACAACAGTGTGGTCGAAACGTCTGCTCTATAAACCCGTATTTTGGTGTCCAATTTGATACGTCTCTCATTCCACAGGAGGTGGCGTAATTTGCCAAATGCACTTGTAGCTTTGGTGATCCGATTTGTTTTTTCGCCATCAAGGGGTGCATTTGCATTCATCTTGCTTCCTAAACATGTAAATGGCTTCACATACTTCAAGTTCTTCACATCGATCTGTATAGGAATGTCTTGGAATTGATGAACACGTGCTTTGGACGAGGAGGCATCTGGTGGATTACTTTCGTTTTCTTTATGCTAATGGTAAGAGCAAAAGCTTTGCATACAACAGAGAAACGATTGACGAGTTCTTGGGCTTCCTCTAGGGATGTTGCCACAAGTACAGCATCATCAGCAAACATCAGATCCCGAATGACGCTAGTTCGAATAAATGTTTTAGCTTTGGACCGCTGACGGCTGAAGAGGCCACCACTGGTTCGAGATTAAAATTTAACACAAGTATCCATGTCACCAAAGGCATATTTGAGCATCACTGAAAAGAATAGTGCAAAGAGAACAGGGGCCATGACACAACCTTGCTTCGTGCCATTTGTAAAATCAAAAAAATCAGCAGCTTTCATGGCCTCGTGAAAGATATCATTCAACATTTTGTCTGAGATTCCAACCTTTTTAAGATTTTCCAGATTGCTCTACGATTAACAATGTCGAAGGCCTTAGTAAGGTCAACAAACATCATATACAACTCCTGGTTCTTTTCACACACTTTTTCAACTACGTGAAGGAGTGAGATCATGTCAGTAGTGCCACGACCGGAATTGAAACCGCACTGTCATTCCGGCTAAATGTTATTGCCGATGTACTTGATAATCCTGTTCAGAATCGGTCTAGCTAATAGTAATTTTCCAAGCGTAGCTCAGATGTGACACAAGGCCGAAAGTATGGGGCACCCACTGAGGATCGAACTAAATTCTTAGTCGTAATTGTTCTAGCAAGACAAGCTTACTAAATATTACACCACCTCGAGGTGCCCATTTTTTTTCCAAGCGTAGCTTGGATGTGGCACAAAGCCGAAAATAAGGAGCGCCCAGTGAGGATCGAACTCAATACTCAGTCGTAATTGTTCTAGAGAGACAAGCTTGCTAACAATTACACCACCTCGAGGTGCCCAATCAGTCTAGCTAATATTATACCAGCAATTGACAGCAGAGATATTCCACGATGGTTGTCACAAATATTTCTATTACATTTGTTCTTGTATAGGTGTTGAAGCTTGCTGGTGTTAATAAAAAAATTTTAAAAATCCATGTATAAAATATAGACTGCGACATTAATGCGACAACAGATATATTTAAAAAAAAATAAAAGACAGTCTTAACTCAGCACCTGAAGATTACGTTGTGCTTAAAACTCCGAGTTGTACTACCGATGAAGAAATATGGGTATATTTATTTATTTAGTTTTATTTATTCTACTCCTTCAGATTTCTTTGAAACGTAACACACACATACATATTATCTATCTATCTATCTATCTATCAATATATATATATATATATATATATATATATATATATATATATATATATATATATATTTATATATATACACACAAATACATACATACAGAGTGTCCATAAAGTCTCTTTAAAATTAAAAAAAAAATATTACAAAGGCAGTTGATGAGATATCTTAATCAGATTTGTTCTATGTACTCAGTAGTTGTCAAAGTTTTTAATTACATTACATTTGTGTATTTCAGGTACCATGTTGATGAAAGAGGTACTGTTAAATGAACCCCAAACATTTCCTGACAAGTGGATTGGAAGGGTTGGCCCAATTCCCTGCCCACCTCGTTCACCAGATATCACTCCCCTGGACTTCTTTCTATGGAGGTTTATGTCAAAGATATCGTGCATCGAACAAAGATACGGGACATTACTAATCTAAATTAAAAGATCACTGGTACCAATGCCGCCATTTTTGAGGCCATGCTACAGCGAATGTGGCAAGAAATCGAGTACCGTCTTGATGTGCTTCATGCAAATAATGGTACCCATATAGAGGTGTATTAAATTAGTTAAACTTAAATATCTCCTCATTTTGTAACAATTTCCGCATATTTGTCTGTTCATTCGCTTTTGTAATATCGTTTTAAAATTGTAACGAGACTTTATGGACACCCCGTATACACATATATATATATATATATATATATATATATATATATATATATATAGCTTAGTTTTGTATTATTTACTTAAGAGTACTGCATAAAGGTATATAAAATTACTACTTATGTAAGTTATTTATATAATATGAAGTGCTACCCAGAAGTTTGAAAAGTTTGAGAAATAAAAAGCAATCTATAATTACTTTAGTTCATTCAAAGTGTACCCTTCGCAAAAGGTCATATAACTTTCAGTTAGTGCTCTGTTCAAATTCTCTGAAGCTTTTACTTGGCGCTGTATACTCCCTTATATAAACAGTTCTATACAGAATAATTATTTATACATACCGTCGACTATGACAGTCACATTTATCAACAGTCTTGAGTATATATACTTTTATGTAATGCAGTTTTATGAAGTTTTACATTAATAGTTATATATATTCTTCATTCAGACAGATTATATATAATAGTGTTATAAGTGATAGATACCACCACGTTATCGAGTAAGAACAGCACAAGATATCATTATAAGTCTTAGTTGGGCTTTAAACGAATGACTATTTAAAAGGAAAAAAAAACTTTTGAAACGTCTAACACAAAGTGAGTAGACATATGACGCATACATTTTGCTGTCATTAGATCTATTTTTACGAATGTCTACATGTCTTTTCAGACCACCAGCTGACTTGTATACTTTTCCAAGAATGTGATATGATTTGTTGGTATTTCCTGTCAATAGTTTTAAAAATACAATTTTGTATACAAGGTGGTGTTGAAACTTTGTAAACCCGACTCATACATTATCATTTCTTTTCGAATTATTCAATAGTTTTATTTTAGGAAAAACTAAGTTGAAATTATTTTCGTGAGTCGTGTTTCGTCCTTTAGGACTGCTTTGAACTAAAGTGATGTTTACAATGATGTACATGCACATAAAGTAGAGGGGATGCTGAAATGTTTTTTTGTTTTTTTTTAGATATGCTTTTAGTTATATCGTAACTAGACGATTTCATTTATTTTCTTAAAAGAAAAATTCCGCTGTGTCATAAATTTTCCTAATATTGATATATAAAAATTATATATCATTTTCCCACACAGTTTTACATATAATGCAGTTTTTAACATAATGCAGTCTTCTATAATACAGTTTATATAAACTATATTGCATAAAGTTTTATATCTGTCTATATTTCTGAGATGAGGTATTATGTGCATTATTTACATTATTCGGACTATTGGCCTCATCTATGTCGCCATATTTATTACAACGTTTCGGCCGTTGTACTCTCCGGCTTTCTTCAAGGACACATGATACAGTGGATAAAGGCGTTGGTTAGATCGAGTGACAGGACCCAAAGTGTGTGAGTTCAATCCCCGGTTAAGGCTGTGGAGAACTTTCAGGGGGAAAATTAATAGGAGATAACTGATAACTGACATCCATTAAACATGGCACACGGAACTAGAACAGTCTACCCCAGTGAGCGAAATAAAAGGGTTCAGTTCGACATTCCAACCACCTGAAGAAGGCCGGAGCGTACCTCGGCCGAAACGTTGTAATAAATATGGCAACATATGCAATCTTTCAATAACTGTGACTATAGGTACATGACTTCATTGTCCAAGTACTTTTGGAATCTAAAAGAAAAGAACAAAACACCTACGGTTAATTGGACATTGATTAAGAAAGCCCGGACATGTAAATCCCTATATTCCCCATGTTACCTGTGTCTTAACGAAAAATTTGAAATTATTAGATTTAAAAACAAGGCTGATCTCTTAAATCAAAGATATGAACTAACGGTTAATTGTAAACACCGTTATAAATTTAACTTATTATAGGGATCGTATACTTTAAATGATAATGATATGTAGCTGTAAATTTAATAGATTATAACTTTTATTGCCTGATGGTCAATCTGACGATATGAATGTGCATGGTATAACTACATAATGTTATTCATTTTTCTGTATGTGTATGTATATATATATATATATATATATATATATTTGTGTGTAGTTATGTGTGTTTGTACTGCGAAATGTGTATGTTTGTATTTTAATGTATT
>OZ010574.1:99025951-99165951 GCA_963932145.1 Acanthosepion lycidas | reverse complement strand
TAGTGATTTTATAACATATTTATGATATAAATTTTTTTTTAAATAAATAATTATATCATCTCTACTTTGTATTGAGCACTCTTTTAAGAATAGTAATTGTTGGTTATTGGAATTCATTCCATATACACCAATCATATACTTGTATATATATATATATATATATATATATATATATATATATATATATATATATATATATATAGTAATATTAGTCGTTTCCTTATAAGGAAATGTTTGGCATTCGTTGACCGAGCAGCCGGTACTGCAGTCGGCTGAAATTAATAAAATTTTTCTCCTGTAACTGTGGCAAGAAATAGCTCGTAAATTTTAACACTTTCAAAATGAAACAGCTATATTTTAAACATCATAGAGAACTATTATTTGCCTTCCATCAACATGGCCGATGCTAATGTCCAGGAGAGCAACACATTGTGCCTTTTTGGTCTAACATTTTCTAGTGGCATGAAATGGAGAGATTAAATTGAATCAATTGCTAGGTCTTCTGCTAAAAAGGTTGATTCACTGTGTCATGCCAGACAATTTTCCTCGTCAGAATCCATCTTGTAAATTCATAAATCTACTATTCGTCCATGCATTCAATATTGCTGCCATATCTGGTCTGGTGTTCCGGATATATATCACGATATTCTCGACAAAATGATTTTCCCATCGCCGTGACTTGGCTTCCGTCTGTCATTTCTATAAATATTTTCATGGCACTTGTTTTAATGAAGTATCCTCTTTGATACCTTGACCGAATGAATTTAAGCGTCCTACAAGATTGGCTTCTAGTCTTATCATTTTACTATTGAAATAGCTAAATGCAACCGTCAGTTCTATTGTAATAGTTTCTTTTCCCGCACTTCTCGCCTGTGGAACTCTCTTCGATTTATTGCTTCCCTGGTGTCTACAATCTTCAAAATTTTCAATGCAACATCAATCGCCATCTTCTGCCTTCCTGAATTCTTTTCTTTTATTGCTCTTTCTCCTCACTAAATTCTCCTCAGTCTTTTCTAATCTTAGTAACCTCTTGCGTCTTAGTGGCATTATCACCTTGCTTGGGATGAAATGATTAAATAAATACTAATTTTTAGCTTTTCAGCTGCGAATTAATCTCGATACTAAAGAAGAATTCTTTTAAGATTGTTTATTGCAATTTGCATCGAAGATATTTAATAAAATAAAGTCCGTCCAGTACTAAGGAAACAAATGTCGTCTAGGTGATTTATGCTGTGCCAATATCCTAATTGGGCAACGCCTGCCTGCCTCGAAAATCGGCATTCGAAACCTGGCCGCCTTTACATAAAGTCGACCACAAGCGCAAGGAAAAATATGATACTGTCTCATACACCCCCTGATGGCTTTCTAGATATTAATTTAAAAAAAAAAAAGTTTAATGTAAGTAAAGCAAACAAATGAAACCTTTGGTAAGTTGACGTCTTTGATGGATCTGAGAACTAACAGGTCTTCGCGCTGGTCAGGGTATTTAATTTTCAGATTGTCCACTGCCGTTAGAACGGACTTTACTGCCCTCATGCCGTAGTCATAATGATGCTGAGAAGACAACTGAAAGAGAAAAATGACACAAAGATCACACAGATAATAGTACGATCATGGTTGTCACGGAAGAATTTGGAAAAGACGAGTGGAATAGCAATGGCTGCTGATGATGATGATGATGATATACATAATGAGCGAATGAAAGTTTTGATGGATTTGCTTAATAAAAACCTACATTATAAATCACCGTTTACATAAAAAGAACATGTTATAAATAACAACAATAATAGCATGCATTGTTAAAATGGCGTCATAATGATTTTAGATAAAAAAAAATCAGGTTGTATAAGGTTTGTGCAAAAATAATGACGTAATAATGTCGTTTTTTGACGTTAACGTCAAAAAACGACATTATTACGACATTATTTTTGCACCAACCTAATAATTAATTTTCTGAATTTAGAATAAAATAAATATGGTTTTATTTTGTGTTTTTCTTTACTAACCAAATAGGCGCATTCAATGGTAACAGCAAATATTAGGTTGGTGCAAAATAATGACGTAATAATGTCGTTTTTTGACGTATTTTTTAACGTCAAAAAACGACATTATTAAGTCATTATTTTTGCACCAACCTAATAATTGTATATATATTTTTCCCCCGTTTTTCCTCACTTACAGTTATTTTCTCCTCTCTTTCGCCTTCCCCCATCCTCATTCTTTTAAACTTTTCACTTCCGCTGTTCTGGGGTATTGGAGTAGTTTTCTTTGGCTTGTACCTCCTTCCACTTGCCTGAGGTGACTTTAAGGTCGAAAGCCGGGTTGCGAGGTTGGTTGGCATTTTAGCCTTTTCTTATATATATATAAATATATATATATATATATATATATATATATATATATATATATATATATGTGTGTGTGTGTGTCTGTGTGTGTGTGTGCGTGTGTGTGTGTGTGTGTGTGTGTGTTTGTGTGCGTGCGTATAAAATCCAGAATAAATTAAAAGTATATCTGTAAAAAGACAGTATTAATAAAGACAAAAGGAAAATTATTGTTTACCAACGCGTTTCGTCCGTTGATGGATTTTAGCGAACCAAATATAAGGATGTTAATTTGTACGAAATATTTATAAACAGAAGCAAAAATATCGTTAGGTTTTCATGATTTTTAAACTGAAGAAATTTCATAAATATTATTGTTAAAGACAAGTTAATTAAGAGGAAAATTATTTATTTTAAATAATAGAAAATTTTTATTTAATTTTTTTCTTCTAATTTTTTTTTTTTTTTTTTTTGTAACGTATGTTTAGCTTGGGGAAAAGAGTATATCTTTTAGGAAAGGAGATATTTGAAAAAAATTGGGACACAGCAGATTTACATTTTGTCAAAATTCGATAGCGACACTCAAGAACTTTTCGCCTATAAAAGTTATTTTCCCTTTTAATAAGTATTCGAAGTTTTGTTTGAATTTATTTTATGTATGACTCAAATGCATTAATCATACATAGAAATAATTTTAAAAAAAAATTAAGTAAAATTTAAAAATTTAAATTTTCATCATCGCCACTCCTTCGAGCGCATTTGTAGTTAGATGAAGGAAAATAAAGCATTGGTCCGGCAGGGTAAAACGCGTCAGACGAAACTTTTTTTTCTTTATGTCATTAATTTTTTTAAAACTCTTCTAGTATATAAAAATTTACATACCATTTTCTCCGATATATATATATATATATATATATATATATATATATATATATATATATAGATAGATAGATAGATAGATAGATAGATAACTAGACTCGTTTCGAAAAACCCTCGAATTTTTGATTTGCCAATAATCAAATCAATCTCGAGGGGAAAAAAAGGTTTTAAAAAAAGAAAGAGCTACAAACATGAACTACTGCCCCAAAAAATCGCACAGATGCAGGTCTGAAGCCTAAAGAAAAAAACCCGATACGAGTAAACAACTAACTAACAAAAGAGCTCAATACAACCGTAGAGCTGATCTAGATACTCCTAGTGAGCCAGACAAACCTACCTAGGTTTCACCTAAACGGATCGATAGGGAAAGTTCGGCTGAACTTTCCCTGACGATCCGTTTAGGTGAAACCTAGGTAGGTTTGTCTGGCTCACTAGGTGTATATATATATATATATATATATATATATATATATATATATATATATATATATATATATATATTAGGTTGGTACAAAAATAATGACGTAATAATGTCGTTTTTAACGTTAAAAATACGTCAAAAAACGACATTATTACGTCATTATTTTTGCACCAACCTAATATTAAAATGACTCATTCATACAAAACGTAAATTAGTAAAGTTAATGATATAATATGATGAAATCCCTTCGCTACCAAATTTTAAAGACACAGGAGTTTATCAGTTTTTGACTCGGATGCTGACTGAATTTGTTAGCGAATGGATTTCGCCATTTTATAGCATTAACTTTACTAATTTACTTTTTGTATGAATGATTCATTGTAATACAAATTGAAATACACCACATATTTAATTTAAAAGAACTGATTCGACATGCAGATTTTCGGGATAACAACTGAGACATTACTCTATTTATTGAACAATTTAGTTCATGCCACAGTGACTGATAAACTCCAACAAAAAAATTCTCAAAATTGCCGTATTAGTAAAAAAGACACACTCTCTTAAATTTTCAAAAAAATTCAATCTTAGCGTTGCGATTTCATGCTCCAAAAGTGTGTATCCGTTACAATAACACATTTCAAAAAAACATATTTCGATTCGGATTATATTTTTTCGCCTCGATGCTACCTGGATTTTTACCAAAAACAAAATAATTTCCATGCCTGAAGATGACTGAACGTACAGTTGAAAGTACTTGCGTATTTAAGGAAGACCTAATACAGTTTATAATTTTAAGAAACAAGGATCATAATATTCATCGTGTGATTGGTAGGTTAATGCATCGTTAAATTTGTTAGCGAAAGGATTTCGCTATTTTATATCATTTTATCATAACTTTACTAATTTTTTGTATGAACGATTCATTGTAATATAAATTGAACAGCACCACATATTTGATAAAACTATTGGACTCTACTTTCAGCAATAAAGATGTATCATTACTCTCCAAGATTAGAAGAAGAATCGGCTTCACGTACGATTTCATTTTCAAGTCTTGTTTCACTGCTCCTTAGAAACTCCTCCCTTTCTCTCTCTCTCTCTCTCTCTCTCTCTCGCGCGCGCGCTAAATTAATTATAAATTGTGTTGGATCTTTTCTAATTGATCTCTTTAGCTCTCAGTTGAAATGATGATCCCTCTTTCTGTTGTGACCTCGTAATCCAGTTTTCCTCTTTAATGTTCCCTCTTAAACTTATTCTCTTTTCCCTTCATGGTTCTTGAATGGACTTTGAAGATGGAAGCCAGAGTATGAGTGATGGTACCAGTACTGAAAACCTGAATGATCTTTTTTCCCCTCACTATTGCTCATTTGGGAAGACAGTAGGGCTGACACAAAACGATTTTAATCTGTTCTCTTTCTAGCTGAATAATTCAGAGGATTTTTCAGTGATTCTCATGACAAATGGTGTCAAAATGGCTAAACCTCTTATCTGAAAACCCCGAAAAAAAGAAACTCAATTTAGATTTTTTTTATATCAGACATTTTGTGGGATCGACAATTGTGCTGTTACATGATTTGGACAATTTTGGTGTTACACCCAGTATATATATATATATATATATATATATATATATATATATATATATATATAGATATATATATATATGGGGTGTGTATATATATATATATATATATATATATATATATATATATATATATATAAAGTATGTATAGGATTGATGTATACGCAATAAATTGCAATAAACAAAAATACTATTCTTAAAAAAGTGCTCAATACAGAGAAGAGCGAATATAATTATTTATTCGAAAATTATAACATAAATATGTTATAAAATCACTAGAAAAAATAGCCATTTTGTTTTAACACTTCTGGTGTCTTATCAAGTGATGGTGTTGAATACTGATGTAATGAATATGTGATGTAATGAATATACATACACCTGGGTTCCCCCTCACAGTAATATGATTGGTTGGTGCCAGCCATAAATACAGACTGATGTGGAGGTACAGGGACAATGTCTATTGCCTACCACTACGACGAGGACCAGTCCATTACGGTTACCTGCTAGATTGTCCTACTCGGTTACAGTAGTCCAAAACCACTTTGCTACTTCGAACAAATATATCTCTTTCCGGGGTATATCAAATACCATCACTTGATAAGACACTAGAAGTGTTGAAACAAGATGGCTATTTTTCTAGTGATTTTATAACATGTTTATATTATAATTTTCGAATAAATTATATATATACATATATATATATATATATATATATATATATATATATATATATATATATATACACACACACACACACACAAAAGCAAAGTAAAATAAAACAAATATATGTCCTCACTTGCTCAGAACAAAGCCTATACGTTGCGACAATTTTTATGGAAAGACTCCTGGCGTCAACAAATCCCATTGAATATAAGGATATTTCTCCGATCATCGCGTAGTCGGGGACCATCATAGCGACCGTTCTAAAAAGAACCTTCAAATTATCTGGAAGTTCTGCTCTTCCCGCATAACCGGGATTCATTGTGATGAAAATACTGCAAGTCGGATCCAAGGATATTTTCATGCCTTCAAACACAAACATGGTCGCCTGTTCGGTTATCGCACGTTGGATGGTTTGCACTTGCTGGGCTATCACAGACAACACCTGCAAGATCATTAAACGGAATTAGATCTTTATTATATCACAACTGACTGCTGATTCTTAGTAAGATTTAAAAACATTATTTCTCTTTGTTGTACGCATCGCCTCTCTTTGTGATCACTTGTTTGCGTGTACGTGTGTGTGCATGTATGAGTGCGTGTGTGCGCGTATGTTTTATTTGTGAGTTTTCATAGATTGACTAACACTGAAAAACTTTTTACATAAAATGGATTAAAAACTATATATATCACGAATTAATGGATTTATTTTTAATCCGAAATTGTTAATACTTCTATCGTTATTATAGTGGATACTCGTATTTGAAATAGACCTCCTTTTTATTTTTGCTTTATTTTTACTTTAAAAACAGTTTTAACTGCTTTTTTGTAATTCCAAATTAAGCGCGATTACCGCATGATTGTATACCGACGAAAATTTTAAACACTTTAATTAAATATATTTGAAAATATAGAAATAAATAATTTACAGAAAAAATGATTATTTAAATAGATTTGAAAAAAAAAACTAGTTACTTTTACTTAAAATACAAGAAAAATATTTTTGACAATATGCGTCGGTTATCTATCGATTTTGTTAAAAGATCAAATGGGTATTGATTGAATCACTCCCTCTTATCGATCTATGATGAAATTCTGTTTAAATTTGCTAATTTGAACTAAATTTATTAATTTAAACTAATTGAAATATGGATAACCGAAAGTGACAGAAGAACGTTTGTTTCTGACCGCCTAGTTCCTGGGAATACGTTTGCAAGCAGCACCTTTCCATTGCACGAAAAGAAGTAGGGTCCAATTGCACTTCCTGTTGCCAGTGTTTGAAACTAATGGAACTAGGCAATTTCAGGAAATTACACATTTTATAAGCCTTTACGTGAATTCTACGTCTGTGTCGAGGTAAGAGATTCTTATGACGAGAGAATAAGAAAACATGCCGAACGTAAGAAAAACAAACATCTTACCTCTAATTCTATTCGATTGAATTCATCAAAACATGCCCAGGCACCAGACTGGGCCAAACCTTTCAAAAATTTCCCCATTGCTTTGTAATCCAAACCATCAGAGCAGTTGAACACAACACACTGAAATGGCAGAACAAATGTAGCATCCGCTTTAGATTTCGTCCTCAAATACAAAAGAAAATTGTCAATTAACAACAAAAATTTGAATAATGTGTTACCTGCTTTGCTACGGCTTTCGCAAGGTCTTTACAAGTTTCTGTTTTTCCGGTTCCGGCCGGCCCTTCCGGTGCTCCTCCCAAATTCAATCTCAAAGCATTCATTAGGGTTCTGAAAAAGATTTCTATGGAAATTCAAAAGGCTGCTACTGAATAATCAATTGCTGTGTTACTTCGATTTTAAACTATTTATTTCCGCCTAAATAAACAATGATTCAAGCAAAAGTTGAAACGTATATTATATAAAAATATATCACATAAAACCTTCATAAGAGTCACTAAGATTCCAAATTTTGTTCGGATAATTTATATCTTTAGTGTTGTTGACATTTTTCTGACAACACCAAAGCCGTTCCATCGACCAGGCTCATAATCTATGAGAAAACGTTATTTATTCAGACCTCACGGACAGCTAAAGAAGATGTAGAATAAATTTATTATATCTGCAGGGAGAAGGGTACATATTTCGTACTCTGAAAAATTGGTAGGAAGCACCGCTGGAGATTAGGATTATTGAAAGAAACGGCAGATGTCAGTTTGGTTCATACATTAGGTTCGCGCAGATTTCAGTAACGTACTGAAACCCCCCAATGTATACATGTGTAGCAATATGATTTGCTTTGTGTATTTAGCTTTGCCAAAATAGACTGATCAGCTTTGGTAAATTAACGACCATTTTGTCTCCATTTATGCCAGCAGAAACGGTCCGTTTGTTTTAGCTAATTTTCTCTTGTTTTAATTCCACATTCCCCCTCCACACGCTGACAGAAATTTCAATTCCCGAATAGGTGCGGGGTCCTTCTTATCTATTGCATCTAAATGCGTGCATTTTCGTGCAAGTGCTTTATTTATTTATTAAATTTATCCTGTCCTATTATTATTTTTTTTCACCTAGGAATTCTTCTTTCTGCCATGTTTAGATTGTGGGGTTATTTATAGTAACAATTTATTAACTTTGTTTTAGTAAATGCAGGACCGCTTTGGAAAATCGGGGACTGTAAGCGACCTCCTACAATCTGAAATAATTTCCGGATTTAAATAGCCCACAAGGGTTGACAAGCCGTAAAATCAATCAAAACCTTTTCCCATTGAATACAATCACCGTGGATCTTTTTATTATATATAAATTGTATTCCTTCCATCGAGCCCATAACAAAAATACGTAGTACTAGAAATAGAACCCGTTAGACAGTCGTAGAGTAATATGGTTTGCTGTACGAATATGATGGATGTTTGTTAGGTTTTTTTTTGGTTTTTTTTTACTATTGCTCACCCAATACAGGACCTAAGAGCCACTCAAGGCAGACAGTTACTGAACGGAGATGTTATAAGGGCGTACCGAGATAGAGCAAGAGTTTCATATTATAAAGACATGCGGGATAGATATCAGCTGACCTTTGACTTGAATAGGTTGGTTGGTTGGGTTTTATGGCATATCAACCACTGTGGGTCATTTAATGCCAAATGAAGGTATATATATATATATACACACACACACACACACACACATTTATATATATATATATACATACATACATACCTATACATATATTAAATATACAGTACTATTAAGCATATAGCTGGCAACATTATTTTTTCAAAAACGCATAGCTGGCAAAATAGCTTCAAAAACACATAACTGGCAACATTATTTTTTCAAAAGCGTATAGCTGGCAACATTATTTTTTCCAAAAAAAGTATAGCTGGCAACATTATTGTTTCAAAAAACACATAGCTGGCAACATTATTGTTTCAAAAACACATAGCTGGCAACATTATTTTTCCAAAACCGCATACCTGGCAACATTATTGTTTCAAAAACGCATACCTGGCAACATTAGTGTTTCAAAAACATATAGCTGGCAACATTATTTTTCCAAACAACGTATAGCTGGCAACATTGTTTCAAAAACGTATAGCTGGCAACATTATTTATCCGAAAACATTATCTGAAGCCTTGTTGTTGTACGTAGTTTATCGTCATACCCAGGACGCGGATGTAGTTTATCGTCATACCCAGGACGCGGATGTAGTTATTGTCATACCCAGGACGCGGATGTAGTTTATCGTCATACCCAGGACGTGACTTGAATAGGTTAAGATTGTTGTGATTAAGTGAAGCATTCCATCGGAAGTCCGTTCCACATTGTAACAATTCTGGAAAGGACACTGTCTGAGTTGAACTTCCTCCTTACCAATGGAATATGAAGGGAATTAGGATGAGTCGGCTTGGTGTAAGTGTACTGGTTGGTCCTAGCTGCGAAGGTCTGGACTGTTGGAACTTATGAATGTAGTTCACCCGAAAATAAAAAATAACCCAAAGAATGTATCAGTGATGGTAACTATTATGTTAAATCATCAGCTATAGATGGCCAGACATTTTTCCCCTTTCCTTATCTTTAGGCCTTATGCTGCAATTTTTCTATATATTTCATACTATAATAAATACCCACAAAAGTAGTTTTCACCTTTTTTCCCTTATCATCAGCCTGGCCTGTTCTAAAATGGCAAGTAGACAAATCATACTTCATGGGGGTTTCATTTTCTAGTTCTTTCTTCTTTTATATGCCGTATCCCTTCAAAGCCTGATAATCAAAACTCTCCACAACTTCCCATCCCTTTATCTCTAAGCAATGTTTGTCTCTTTTCAATCCATCCCAGCTCCTGTTTTACCAACCATTTAAATAAGTTCCTTAGGTAGATTACTTGCTATTTCCATCTTCCCCACTTGCTTTTAATGTGTCCTGTGTGTGTCAAATTCTCCAAGCCCTCTTTCTTCATTATTTGTGTCATAAGTTTCAACTATTTTTGATTCTAAATATAAGCCTGCTGTTTCTTTCCGTTTTCCTTTAAAATTCTTCGTTGCTCACATGTTTCGTCCATGGTTTTCTCAGCATCCTTCTGCAGAGACATATCTCTACTGCTCCAAGTCTCTTTTTTTCATTTCTAAAGCAATTTTTCAGCATTCAATGCCATATAGGAGAACTGATACTACGTAACTGTTTGGCATTATTTTTCGGTTTGTGTCTAACGAAATTTTCCAGTCTCTTACGGAATTAAATTCGTCGTAGTCCTTTTGTCAGCTCAACTTTTTGACCATAACAAAAATGAATAGGGGGGTCTTTTTTTTTTCTTCATCCTCAAGGTATGGAAGAATTCTGATCTTTAAAAAAGTTTAATATAAAAAAATATATTTCCCACTTTTTTTTTTCTATGTACTATGTCCTTTTAGAACGTCGTCGACCATGGCTCTCCACTTCCCTCTATCCCTTGCAGCTCTCAACAAGTTTCTTCCCTCTACCACTTCCCCCAGACCATGTTCTGTCATCCACTTGCTTAAGGCCGCTAGCTATGCCATGCATTGTTTTCCCTTGTCTCTCTTTCCCTCTATTTGACCCGTGTGTATCAGATTCTCCAGGCCCTCCTTCCTCATTATGTGTCCCAGGAAATTCATCTGTCTCTGCCTGGTGTTAAGTATAAGCCTCCTCTTTGTTTGCATCCTCTCTAAGGCTTCATCGTTGCTCACACGCTCGGTGTTCTAAAAAGCCGCATACAGGTTGTTTATAGGAATATACACTTTACGTGCACAGATGGAAGCGTAATCAAACGAAGTTGTTTTCAATTGACTTACGTGTTGACCAAAGACTCTTTGAAATTGGACTCTTTTGATGATTTGTGTGTATGTGTCGTGTGTGTGTCTCTGTGCGTGTGTGTGTTCGCGCCCACGCATTTGGGCTACATTTTGTATATATATATATATATATATATATATATATATATATATATATATATACGATAAAAATGTAGTTTTAAGGTATGCTATATTTATGGTTACAGTGCTTAATATGAGAGAGCGTATGTAAATTTAAAAGTTGTCGTTAAGTCAACACCCAGGAGCGACAGTCTGTTTCATGCTTAAATGCAATCAACAGGCCATATATATATATATATATATATATATATATATATATATATATATATATATATATATATGGGAGGCAGTCTTAAAACTAGATATAGGATAGTTAGTTAAGACCAGCCTCAACCCCCTCCCCTGTTTCGGCCTTGTGCCCTAATTATGTAATTTTACATAATAAATTTTGGCATCCTATCAGCCTGCTATTAGTGTTATATATATATATATATATATATATATATATATATATATATATATATATATATATATATATATATATATTACACTTGTTCTACTGTTGGACACGCAGATCTTATCTTATCTGTTTTTTTTTCTTTTTTTTTTCTTTTTTTGTTACTCTTAAATTCAAATTATTGTCTTACCTGTAACACCTGTCTGTAAGTGGAGTGATAACAAGCCGACCAGTGTTACCCAAATATTCATAGGCGTATGCCACAGTGGTCACAACCATCCGAACCATTACAGACTGTGCTTCCCAGTAATAACGGAGTTGACAAATCCAAGAAAAATCCTGGGCGCTATTGATTTCTGCTTTCTCCAACTGCGTTACAATGTCACGAGCTAAATCAAAAGCGAAAATATTCTAAAAAAAATAACAAATTTCTTTTTCTGAATTAATAATAATTATACAATAACTACAATAGTACTAATAATAAACTATTAGTTAATACTTATTCAATTTCTCTTCCTGTTGAGATCGTTAAAAAAAGAAGAAATAATTAAATTCAAAATCAGAGAAAACAATTCATGACGATGGCATTTTGTTTAATAATCAATGAAATTATTTTCGCTATTAAACAAAATTTATTCAGTAATTTTTAAATCTCTAAACATGTCGGATAACGCATCAGTGTTGACAGATTCTCTGTCTCATAAATCTAAGCAATTATTCATTTGTTAACTGACGCAGGTCTCATAATTAGATATATTTTCTGACACAAGTGATATCTATGATAGACGCCCAACCAAATAATTTTTAAACGGTCTACAGAAGCGAAGAAATATAGGACTTATTTTTTTTTAAGTCTACAAAGAAAATATAATTCATTTTGTTATTTTGTTTGTTTGTTTGTTTTTGTTTCTTTAATCATTTCACAAAAGGCAATGCGATAATTCCACAAATATTGAATGGGCTACTGGGAGTGAAAGAGAACGAGAAGACGTTAGTGAGGAGAAAAAACAATAAAAGAACAGGTTTCAGAAAGACAGGAGATGACGATGCATTTACATTTTTGAAGATTGTAGTTAGAAGGGAAGCAAGAAACTGGAAGAGAGTTTCAAAGGCGAGAAGTGCAAGAAAACAAACTATATATTACTAGCAGCATGGCCCGGCGTTGCCCGTGCTTGATTCAAAAATCGCACGACTTCATGCAGCAATCGCTATCACTTGACTTAAAATATTTTTGCCTTTCCTTGCCTTTAAAGGAGTGCCCTTTGCCGTGCTGATGTTGCTACATGTCTTACTTCTTGCCTATCTCACACTGCGAATTTTTTCTAAGCTCTATACTAAACATTAAATCTGTTACGAAAAAAGAACTAAACAAAATGAACACAAAACGATCAGCTTTAAAAAAGGACTCGTAACTGGAAAAAAAAAAGAATGTTAACAACCAATACTTTTTCACACCAAACCCAGTTCTGCGGAATCAGAATCAACGTTGAGTTTAAGCAAGCGAATGAGCCAATTGGAGTAAAGTTCCATGCAGATTTAAATTTTTCCCACTTGTGTCGAATGCAGCTATCGATATTTTTATTTTTTTTGCATGCTAGCATGCTAGTTAACATTCGTGTCAGTCAGCTGTTGGCTCTCACGCTGGCCAATAGAATCTTCCTGCCTATTCGTGGCAGCTAGCTATCGGCTCTCACTCTTGCCAGGAGAAAATGGCCGAAAACTACATAAAAATTGCCGTAGAATCATGAAAACATCGATTATTTCCACTATCGATGGGAGTTGGGAAATGCAAAGTATGTCTTGGCCTTCCCGCTAACTTGGAGCATGTCCATGTAAATTTTGGTGCAAATCCGTCGAAAATTGCGGCCGTGCATTCGTTACACATACAAACACATCCTGCCTTTTATAGATAGAAATAATAGAATTTACTATTACATCTAGCTAGTTCAACAGTAAAACGATGCTACCTAATTGCCAATCTAGTAGTATGCGTTCGAGATACCAAAGAATAAAGATCATCAGAACAATTGTCATGAAAATATTTATAAAAAAGACAGACGGAAGCTACGACACGTCGGTGGGAAAGTGATTGATGTCGAGATGTTAGATCATGATCGATTACATTGCAGACCTTTCTTTGAATTTTGTGCAGAATCTCGAAATACATAGGAGTTTCAGCAAACATAATATAATAGCAATATTCAACGCACGAATGAATGGTAGATTTATAAATGTGAAAGATGGATTCTGTCGATAAAACATTATCTGGCACGACAGTGAACCAGATTTCCTAGCAGCAAACTTAGCAATCGATTCAATATAATCCCTCCACTTCATATCAGTGAAAAACACGAGCCCTAATAGTTGCAAAGACTTCGGCACTAAAAAGTAAAATCCGCTCATGGAGTAAATAGCATGAAAAAAAATATTCCAAATGTTATCGCATTTCCTGTAATCAGCCGTACAGTTAAAAACAAATCATATCATTGTAATGAATGATAAACAAATCAATCTAATTAAAAACTAATTCAGATTATTAGAATAAAATCAGACTACGTTACAATCTGTAAATCCAACTGAAAAGTCACTAAGAAAATTCGCCGACATTTGGAAGGATCAGTTGTTTGATTTTCAGGAATATTCTTCAGAGTCGATAAATTTAAAATTGGTACTTGGCAGGTGATAATACTGAAGATTTTGAGTTTGTCGCAGCTCCTCCTTAATTCTCTAATTGTTCATTAGGGGTCGCTCCCTCTACACTATAAATACTGGGCGACTTCTTGCCTTTTTCGCTTTTTCACTTTGCATTTCAGCGGACACATTTTAAAAGGTGATCTCTCGTATAGATCTGCGTTTTGCCCACTTATCGGAAAACGCCATGAAACCCACACACGTACGTACATTCGCCAAAGAACAAACTCTTTACGTCCACACACAAACACAAATGTTAATGTCTTTGCCACTTGTAAATTTGTTGTTTAATACATATATTGACATATATATATATATATATATATATATATATATATATATATATATATATATCGGTCTTGTTCGTTTTCTTTACATCTTCGGTTGGACTCAACTTGAGTCCGCATTGTTCTTGTAGCTGGACCTTCTAGCAAGAAATAAACAGCACGTATCTCTAAACCAACAGCACGCAAACCCACACGGTCCTCTACAAGTTAATCTTACTTTTTATTCATTTAGCCCCAGGCAAAGCGATAAAGCCACTAAGACTCAAGGGGTTACTTAGTGCGAAGAAAAAAGACAATACAATATTCAAGGAAACAGATGTCGACTAACGTTGCATTTAAATTTTTGAAAATCGTAGCTGACAGGAAAGTAAGAATCCGGAAGTGAGTTCCACAGGCAAGAAGTGCTAGAGAACAAACTATCAGCATAGAAATACAACAGTAACATTTTCAGACCTAGCTGCCAGGCTATTACAACGCTCGTAAATAAATGACGTCAAAGGTACCCTCAGAACAATTACAATGAAAATATTTATAGAATAGGCACAGGGAAGCTACATGGGTGGTAGAAAAGTGACTGAACCTGTGATGCCATGACAGGACCGATAACATTGCAGACTCTGTCTTGGATTTTGTAATGAATTTCTCGATACATAACAGAAACACGAGATTACATAAATATGACAACAATATTCAATTCACTGACGAATGGTAGACTTATAATTATGCAAGGCACATTTAGAGGAGAAAGATTGTATAGCACGGCATAGTGAACTAATATTTTTTAGCAGCAGCCTTAGCAACTCTCACAATATCTTCGTTCGAATTCATATCAGTTGAAAACGTTAGAATGAGAAGGTATTGAGAGTTTCTCTCCAGAAGGTTGGCAACATCCAGGCTGATGGAAGTAAAAAGGTTCCCTAAAACGATTAAAAGAGAGTAGTTTAGTTTTGCAGGCGTTAAAATGAACAAGCTATAGATTGCAGGTCAGCTGGCAATTTGACTTTAACATTCACAATGTCAACTTTTTCCGAATGAAGGAAGGAAAATGTTTTATCTTACCGTGTACGTCAAGGACGATAAGGGCACCAAGTGTAATTCGCGCCATTTTTGAAAGTTTACCTCGTACCATTTCAACAACATCTTCAATGTGTTGCTTGCATCTTTCGGCCGACTTTTTTATTTCGCCAGTCTGTATTGCCTGCATTAAAACGTACACAGAATAATTTGGTAATAGCAAAAAAAAAAGCGCATTCTTATTTGGATATTTTAATTGAAACGTAAGACTTTTAAGATTTCTAAAATAAATTTTAATTGATCCAAAGCTATACTGTTTTCAACAATTTATTTTTAAAAATTACGAATTATAATATTTTATCTAATTAATTTTTATTTTATTTATTAGTGGCTATTTATTAATTCGATTATTTTTATTTGTTATTTATGTTTAATAAGCTTACAGTTAATTCGATGACCTTTCTTAAATATTTTTATGTAGAAAATTTACAATAACTCAGATCTTTGAATAAACTTGTGAGAAATAATTGCATCAAAAAGTGCCGTTTGTCGTTACAAAGAAAGAAAGAAAGAAAGAAAGAAAGAAAGAAAAAAAAAAGAATGCATGGATGACCTTAGTGACTTCAGCTGTCCAGTGCACTTGACTGGCCGCTAAAACAATCTGGCCGGGCCAACGTATGACCCACTCTCTTCGTGGAATTTCGCTATACGTCTCAACTGCTTGAGCCATGACTTTCCTAAGACTTTGTTTCATTGTTTGTTCCACCTAACAACAGCAAAAGAAATGTGTTTATTAGAGATTTTTCAAAGATACAGAGTCCAAGGCCTCTGATAGCGAGATCGGAGGTTTTAAAATGTTTGGAACTTTCTCTTAATTGCTTTTTATTCCCAGATCCAACCTAATCTGCGGTAGCACCTGTTACGGGTCCCAGCTATGGGCAAACAGAGAACCTCCAAACAGAAATTAAAAGCCTAGGAAAATATAAAAAATAATTTTATAATAAAAATACCTGCAAATCATTTTTATTAAAAATTGCCAACACATTTTTGTAGTGAAATTACTAGCAATACATTTTTTTTTTTAAAAAGTTACCAAGAACACATTTTTTATAGAAAAATAACTAACAATACATTTTATCGGAAAAATTCCAGTAATATGTTTCATAGTAAAATTACAAAGAATATTTTTTATAATAAAATAATCAATACATTTTCATAGTAAAATCACCAACTACACATTTTATAGAAGAATTAACAATACTTTTTTAATAAAATTGCCAACAATGCATTCTTGCAATGAAATTACCAGCAATACATTTTTTTTAAATTACCAACAATAAATTTTTAGTATCTACAAACTATATATCTAATGAACATACGTTAGTCCTGAAAATATAAAATTATGTACAAGTTATCTGTAGTTAAATCAAAAAAATATTTAGACTTCGTCATTAAATAACCCAAAATGGTTGATATGCTTCTAAAACAAATCCAACTGACCAATCAACGATACAGATGTCATAATTATTTTATTAGTAACATTCAATTACTGACTAAACAATTCTTTTCTATCTTATTTGTGTTAGAATATGATAGTATAGTGTGCTGTCAAAAAATGTCACACACACGCACTATGAGTTGGTATTTGTGCTGATGACATATATATGTCCTTATTGTCAAGCCTGACAGGTTCGATAAAGTCAAAGGCAGATAATATCGAAAAATAACCTCCAGTCTATTGTTAACTGGAGTAAGGAATGACTTTTAACGCCTTCAAAACTACAGCTCTCCTTTAATTGTATAAGAGAACCTATTTACCTTGCGTCAGCATGACTGATGCTAACCTCCAGCAGAGTAACTTACTGCGCCTTCATTGTGTCACGTTTCATTATATTTTTCTATATCATATTGAATCAATGTCTATGTTTCCTGTTAGAAAAGTTGGTTCACTGAGCCGTACTAAACAGTTTTTATCGCCCAAATCTCTCTTGCATCTATATAAGTCTACTATTCGTCCATGCATAGAATATTACTGTCACGTCTAGTCTGATGCTTCACTTATACATCTAGAAATAGAAAGAAGAATCTGCAATGGCATTAGTCATGACCTGGTATCTTCCCTGGTCCCATTCTATAAATACTTTCAGAGCAAATGTTTTAATCAGCTTTCCTCTTTAGTAGCTCGACTTCGCGTTGATAAGCGCAGTACTGGTCTTTTAGTAGATAGGTCTCATCATTTTACTATTGAAATTAGTAATCGTAAGTTCTATGCTAATAGTTTCTTCTCTAGCATTTCCTGTTTCTGGAATTCACTTCCGGTTTCTTCCTTTCCTGTTATCTAGGATCTTCAAAAATCTAAATTCAACATCAATCGTCATCTTCAGTTTCCGAGAATCCTGGTCTTTTCTTGTCCTCTATCCACTCAATGTTTTCTCAGTTTTTTTTCATTCCCGGTAACCCTTTCCGTGACTTCATTGCCTATATTGCGGTGAAATGATTAATACACACACACACACACACACACACACACATCTCTGTCTCTCTGTCTCTGTCTCTGTCTCTGTCTCTCTCTGTCTCTGTCTCTCTCTCTCTCTCACTATATATATATATATATATATATATATATATAGTTTATGGAAAACTAAGTAACCCGTATGGGTAAACCCAAGGAGGATAAAATCCAGAGAGCTCAATGTAAATTCAGAGCAAATAATTTAAATAAAAACAGACCAATTTAATGTTCCATGTAATAAATTATTTCAACACAGCCCTTTTAAAAGGACTGCGGATCATCAGACTTTACTTCCAAATGTTGAAACGAAAAATGAAGTAAAGTCTGATGATCCACAGTCCTTTAAAAGGGCTGTGGTGAAATAATTTATCACATGGAACCTTAAATTGGTCTGTTTTTATTTAAATTATATATATATATATATATATATATATATATATATATATATATATATATATATATATATATATACAGTGCTGTTCGATAAAAGTGACTCACCTGATTTTTTTTTTTTTACTTAAAAATTTTTCCGCCTATTGTTTTTGGGGTCAAACTAATTTTTAATCTTACTAATATAAAGACCCCTTCCCGAACACCTAGTAAAAAAAGTTTACTCACCCTAAGGTATTCTATTGATAATTATAATTTTGGATATAAATGAGATTTAGGAAAAAAACACTGTGCAAAAAAAGTGACTCACTTATTTCCTGCAACTAGTAATCAATAGAAATATAACCGAAGAGCTTTAAATAAAGAATAATAGAGGTATAATTTATTTATAATAGGTAATATAGTTCGAAATATTTAATAATCTATGGGTCCTCCTTTATTTTGAATAACCTTTTCAACCCTATTTTGGCATTGACTTGATTAGGTTCTGGCAAATCTCATCTCCAAGCATTGAATTTCATTTGGATATGAAATTCACAATCAAATCCTCTTTGTTGCTCAACTGCTTTCACGAGAGCCTGTACTTTATAATGCTCCATAAGTTTTCTATGGGGTTGACGTCAGGAGATTGGGGCGGCCGTGTCATAACACTCACCTGCTTCTCATCAAAGTATTCCTTCATCAATTTTGATTTGTGACAGGGAGCATTATTTTGCATAAAAATGAGCTTGGTGGGGTCGATTTGCACCCTTTCAGCAGAAGGGAGCAGACAAGACTCTAAAATTCTCGTGTACTGCTCGCTCCTGAGGGTCTTTTCAATAGATTTTAGGAAACCAGTTCCAGGAAAAGAAAAGCATCCCCAGAATATTATACTGAATGGATGCTTGACAGTACTTACTGCTAAATTTGAAGAGCTTTCAAAGCTTCTTTGGATTTTAGATCGCTTATCCTTTCAATTTAGCTCAACTTTCCTTTCATCGGAGAAGAGAACATTTAGTAAAAAGAATCAGGTTTGTCACTTTTATCGAACAGCACTGTATATATATATATATATATATATATATATATATATATATATATATATATATGATAAAATATAGTAAATATACAATCAAAATGTGATAAAAATATATATGATAAAATATAGTTTAATGGTATCTTATATTTACAAGGTAAAAGTGCTGAATATCTGGAATAGAATAGGTGTAAATAATAAGCGATGTGGACACTGATGTCAACACTGCGTGGCGACAGAATGCTTGAACACAAACTTCTTAGTCTGAAAATTTGCGATCAAGCATGAAAATTGTGTTCAAGCTTGAAACAGGCTGTCGCCATTCGGTGTTGACATCGGTATTCACATTTCTTATATATATGTGTGTGTGTGTGTGTCATTAAAGACGACAGACAAGGTAATGCGATCAAGCTTTTCATTATTTTTTCTCGAACAAGAGTTTTTTTCTGGATACAGAGCGTCTAGAAACTGTTTCGATGTTCTGTAATTTCAAGCGCTTTCAGCTATACTTTTAACCATTATCAAGGATGATTTTATTTTTACTTTCGAACTGGATGTATGGGTTGTGTGTTTGTATCGAGAGTTATAGGGATGTTTATTTTCCGAACACAGTCAGCACATTGTGACCATGTTCGTAATTAATATTATTGAGTGCTAGCTTTTTCTTTTTTATTATTAAGGTTTCCATTATTTTTAATCTTCTTTTTACATGTAGATGAGGTTATTATGCTTGTATTGTCTAGTAGTATGTTTCGGATGGAGTCTGGTATGTTTGCGTGTGTGTGTTTAAATGAGTTCTGATGGAGCTGTGGTCGGATAGGTATAACGAAAGTCGTCTGGATAGGCATGCCGTAGTGTGACCGATGTAATTATTTATGAGTTCGGTTTGATCAGGAACACAGTTCCTTAAGAAGCATTTGAACTCGTAAATAATGTTCGTTCCTTCCAGTTTTGATTTTGCAGGTATGGTGTTATTTTTGAGGATAAGGTTTAAATTTTTTGTAATAGATAATTAAATTTTTTGTTCGGGTCAACTGGGGCAGTGTATTTCTTTATGATATATCTAAGTGAAGATTCATCTCGTTTATAGTTCAAAATGTCGGACAAAAAGTGGTCGGCTCCCTGTGCGACCCCAGAAACTACATGACTCGTCCTGCCATGCCTTTTTCAAGAGTCAGATCAGACCAAAAATGCAATATCTGCGCTGGGACTGTTCAGTCTTCACTTTCCAGTCTTTATTCGGCCTTTTAGATGATGAATTATTTTCAAACCTACAGCTGCCTTCCCACAAACAAAACTATTTCTCGTCATTTCTATGTTCAGATCAGCTACATTCCTTAGTTCCACCGGCTCATGCCTTTACAGCTCAAACATTTAATACTACGTACACAGGGTCGTATAGATCTCATTTTCTTCGTGTTTCATTGATGAGAACGAAGTTCCATTCAGACAGCTTTTTCCCAAAAGTTGCTACTTTATGGAGCAGACTCCCGAGACGATGTTTTCGCAATTACTACAATCTTAATCTCTTGGGCCAACTGTCATCTATCCCACATATTCTCATAATTATACTTTCAATATTGCTGCCAAATCTGGTCTGGTGTTATATATTTAGAGATTCTTGATAAAATCAAAAGAAGAATCTGCAATGTTATTAGTCCTGACCTGGCATTTTTGCGTCAGTCCCTTTCCCGCAAAACGTAACGTAGCTTCCCTGTGCCTCTTTTTTAAATACTTTTATGGTAATTATTCTGATTGAACTTTCCTCGATAGTACCTGGACTCTATGTATTTAAGCAAAGTACTATATTGGCGACAAGATCTCATCATTTTACAGCTGAAATGTCTAGATGCAACCGTAAGTTCTATGCTAATAGTTTCTTCACTCAAACTTCTATCTTGTGGAACTCCATTACGGCTTCTTGCTTCCTTGCTTCCCAGTCCATACTTAAGAATTAAGAAGCGAGAAGATAGCGGTTGACATTACATTTAAATTTTTGAAGATCTTCAAAAATTTAAATGTAATGTCAACCGCTATCTTCTCGCTTCTTAATTCTTATTCTTTCATTGTCCTTTCTCCTTAATAGTATTTTCTTGTATTCTCTCAGAGTCATTAACCCCCTTTGCGTCTTAGTGGCTTTATTGCTTTACTCGGAGTGAAATGATTTTAAAAAAGCTGTATTTCTTACTTCCTCCTCTTACATCCATACAACCTCATTCAGTTATTTCCAACTCCGAGAGGCTTTTAAACCATGCAATGGATGAACATTTAGTAAAAAAAAAAAAAAAAAAATATTTTTTCATAATAAAAATATGGAATCTAAAAATCAATTCAGAAATATATCTTTAAAGTAGCTACCTGCTGCAGCCATTTCTCCACAAGACCGTGGGCTTCTGACGGGACAATATGACTAGAAAAGTCAACTCTTTCCTTCTCCGCCGATTCCATACCAAGGATTATTTTATCGGAACTGAAAACCAGTTGGGCGATTCCTTCGAAACATTTTTTTAGATGTGGTTGTACGCGAAGAGGATCTTTCGTTTCCGAAAGAATTTCCAAAAGCTCGTCGTTAGACAAAAAGAAAAATCTGTCGAATAATAAAAAAAAATTATGTAAAGAAAAACAGTTTAAAAAAAAAAATATATATATATATATATATATATATATATATATATATATATATATATATATAGGTAAAAGTCCGTGGTAAGTAATCGAAGTGAATCTTAGTAATATAAAATATTAAAACTGATGCACAGGTGGGAGCTCATATGGCCATTTTGATCAGAACGGGCTTTTCAACACCAAAGATTTAGATTTTAAAAATTCTTTTTTTTTTTTTTTTTTTTGTTTTATCTAACTGGCTTGGTGTTAAAAGGCCCATTCGGGACGAAATGGCCATATATCATATGGGGCATTGAATTTTATCTACATGTAATATATATATATATATATATATATATATATATATATATATGAATATTCAAGTCAGCACTTAGAGGCGACAGTCTGTTTCATGCTAGACGCAATCGTCAGGCCTTACAATAAAAAAAATATAAAAAAAACAAGCAAAGGGTCGTCAGTAAGAGGTATAGCCAATAATGGCATCCCAAATTTTCAGGAACCCACTCTATAAAGACAGGTAATCTTTAGGAACCTATTCTAAAACCATTTTGATAATTTAATAGAAAACTTTTATTTATTAAAATATTTCTAGATTGAAATTCTGTTCTCATCATATTTCTGTTCAGAAGCATGATGTCATCAGCTGTGTTATTGTTTCTTAGTTACATTCAAAGTGAATTGCTGCAATCCCAAAGATCCAATAGAACATTTATCAAATTTATGACTAGAAGATTTGCCACATTGTTAACTTCAAGACGATTTCATTTGTCAGAATAAATTATGTTAATCACAGAAAACCCACTCTCAACCTCCGCAGAAAGTACAGCAATTGTATTAATTCTATTTTTAGCTCTTTGGATAGTTTTCGGTACAATCCGTTTATGGTAATTTTTTATTACGTTTTCAACGTAATCATTAACTGATATGTGTGTCGTATGTTGAGTGGGGCCGTGTGTATCTATTACAGTTTCACTTAGGCACGACTGAGAGTAACTAAGATTTTACCTAAACCATCGGTTATTATTATATAAGATTATCCAACAGCCAGTTCGCTAAGCTTTTATAATTTTAAGAATCGGCCCGCACGAAACATTGCGAACCAGTAGGACGCCACCACTGGGTATAGCCCAATATTCAAGCTACAAGCAAGAAGAGATAAAGTCAAGCAACTACACAAGTTTAAGTGGGAAGTGTTATAACTGCAGAAATATGTCACACTGAAATCGAAACGAAATATCAAAAAAAAAAGCCTTCCAAATGCTTAGTAAAGCATTAAGAAACAGGAAATTTTCATTAGAAACAAAGAGAAGATTGCTAAAGTTCGATGTAATAACATGCCTCCTACATAGCAGTGAATGTTGAACAATTTCTTCACAGAAGACGAGACTTTAGGTAACAGAGAAACTCTGCAGAAGCGTACTAAGAATATTTGGGATAGAGCATGTGAGCAACCAAATGTTGAAAACATTTAACATTGAGTAACGGTTAAAAAAAAAAAAAAAAAAAAACGCCACACCGTTCAGGGCGGTGAATATAGGAATTGGTTATGAATGTATCATTGTCATCTAGTTGCCGTGTGTTCAATTCCTGGATCAGGTAGAGAAACGAGCCATTATTGGTTTCATTGGGACAAATGAGACACTAATCAATGAATTATCCGGCATCAGCTACAACAATGTGCACCTGATGATCACCGAAATTGTGTGTCTATAACGTGTATATCACCTCAGATAGAAAACAGTAGTTCGAAAACAATAAAAGGAATGTTAGTTAATAGGAGGCACGGTGGAGTAATGGGTAACAGCTCGGATTAAGGAATCGGAGAGCCGTGTTCGAATTCCAGTCAAAACCATTAAATTCACTTAAGTGCTAATAACCGTGAGAAAGGTATGAATCCCCAGCTATGGGTAAATAGCAAGAGAGAACGGGTCTACCTATTGCAGGAAAAAAATCTGCCTCGTCAGTCATGTGAAGAAAAAAGTCAAAAAGTCATGAAGTGAGACACACGCTAATATATAGCACGGTAAATCGGGAGCAGAGTTCGAATTCCAGTCGAAGCCACTGCATTCACTTACGTGATAATACTCTTGGGAAAGGTATGAATCCTCTTCTTCTCCTACCCCCATCTATATGTAATTAGCAGGACAGACCGGGTTCTATAGCCTTGGATGACAACTGATCTACCACAGAAAGAAATGGCAACCTATTGCGGGGAAAAATCTGCCTCGTCAGTCATGTATCGAAAGATACATGGTCGCCTAAGCGTGTATCACGCATGGCACATGACTGACTGCTCTAATAGGGAATGGTATTCTGGTATAGTAGGAATTTAAAGAAAAGGGGTCTACTTAAAAAAAAGGGTCTACTCACCTTGGGAAGAAAACTCTCTTCTTTTCAAGATAATCATTTAATCCTTTTTGGATATCTTCAAGAAGAGACTGAAAATAAATTTAGAATAAAACTAATAAATAAACAATATAGTCAAGAAACAAATAAAAATGACTCAAAATTAATCGGAATGACAAAACACAACAATCAGGACAAAAACAGAAATACAATTTATATATACACCTTTACAATTTTATTGTAGCCAGGTGCACTATATAAAAATAACGAAGTAACTATTAAGAATATTATAATTAAGGTCATATAGTCTCTCTGCTCTAACAAACGTATCCGATTTTTTCTTCTTTATGTAATGTATCTCTTGAAGACACAATCATGGCTCTCCACAACCTCCTATCCTTTACAACTCAAAGCAATATTCACCCCTTACTATTCCCCAATCCCTGCTCTATCATCCATATATACAAGTTCGTTAGGTAGGCTACTCGTTGCTTTCCTCTGTCCCTCTTGACTTAAATGTGTCCTGTGTGTGTCAATGTCTCCAAGCCTCCCTTTCTCATTATGCGTCCTAGAAATTTCATCTCTCTCTTCTTGATTCTAAGTGTTGTATCCTTAAAGAGGTTACAAACAGACAAAGGTGGTACTCAAGTGAAGGAACAGCAACACGTGCGTAGATGAAAGAAAGAGAGGTTTATTGTGGAAAAGACTGAAAGACAGTGAATTGGGTGGCAGGCTAGTAATTACCGAAGCAAAGTTATTATTCGACTTCCGCAAGGAAGTATGTGGCACATGGCCATTTTTAATGCGGGCTCGGGTAAAAATTCCCCGTAGACTTTGTATACACAGGGTCGGGTAGCTGTCTACAACCCCAGACGAGACTCTGGGTTCCTCTCTACCCGAAGGTAGAGAGATCGACTAGCTTAGCTGGAGACGAATCTCCAACTAATTGCCGAAGCAAGGATATTTGCCAACCGCCCCACGCGGTCAGATGTAGTACAAGGCTGAATTTAACGTGGGATATCCGAGCCGTATGCTCGGACAAAAATTCCCTGTAGACCCCGTAAAAAATGGTGTCGGGTAGCTGTCTACCACCCCAGACGTGACTCTGCCCTTCGGCATAGCCTCGTCTGGGTTCCTCTCTGCCCGAAGGCTGAGAGTTCGACTAGTTTAGCTGGAGACGAATCTCGAACTAATTGTCGAAGCAAGCCCCCAGGTATATCCTATGCACACTATATATAGCTACTGATATAGTCAGTCTATATAGGCGATAGGGAGTGTGGGACATTCCATTACAACACTAAATGTCCTTTTTGTTCCCATTCACCTTAAAACTTCCTTTC
Organism: Acanthosepion lycidas; assembly: GCA_963932145.1. NCBI lineage: Eukaryota > Metazoa > Mollusca > Cephalopoda > Sepiida > Sepiidae > Acanthosepion > Acanthosepion lycidas. The sequence goes on along the minus strand of OZ010574.1, from coordinate 99,140,117 downwards.
TGTCTACGGTATTCTCAGCATCCTTCTGTAGAATCAAATTTATGTTGCCTAAAGTCATTTCTTTATCTGTAAAGAAATTGTTCAGCATTCACTATCATATATTACATGACAGTTCAGTTCTCTTTCTTTCTGTCTTTCACTATTCTAATGCGCCTTCGGATTGCGGTTTCGCATTTTCTATCGTCTGTTGCAATACTTCCCAAATAGTTAAATTACTGAACTTGCTTGATTTTAACATCTCCATTTCGTAACTTGCATCTTGGGTTGTCCTTCTTGTTAATGACCATATTTTGCGCCTTCTTACAACTTATAGTTAGTCCTTTGTTCCCGCTTTCCTTTACTAACTTCAATTTCTATGTCTGCCATCAACACAACATGATTTGCATATTTTATGTTGTTAAAATTGTCTCTACGAATAATAAATTCTAATAGTTCTTCTTGATCTCTTACGGCCCCCATGCTGCACGGGTTAAATAAATCCAGCGAGAAGACGAATCCTTGTCTCACGCCCCTTTCTATTTTTCTGTACTTTCTCACTTCATTTTCTATCCTTATGCAGGTGGTTTGTTCCAAATAAAGGCACCGGATTATTCGAATATCTTTCCGAAATGAATCGAGATTTCCTTGTAGATCAAATATATTTTCATGCCGTGCACAGAAATGCGGTGAATTGTCTGATTCCAACATCTATATTTCTAGGGCTGAGCACGATCGTAAGCCTCAAAATCAGTCGAGTTTCTTTGGAAAGTGTCGATCGGCCTTGCGGGCCATTCTTCGGACCACTGACATTTCATGTCCTCTCTTCTGTTGTATCGGGAATTAGTGGAGAGTGTGGCGAAGGATCCTCTCTGTGCGCGGTTCGGCTTGACGGTGACCGAGTTGCGCTCTTTCTGGTCTTCGCCGCCAGCGACTGATTACCACAGCAACCCTGAGTTTTCTCTTACCTGGCGATTGATTCAGAACGGACTGCCTCTCAATGATGTAACCTTCAGAGAGGACTGAGCGGATTTGCCCGACTGTCATCGGTGTGACCATGGACTAGAGGAAACGGCTTCACCGGTTTCAACTATTGTCCTCAGGTGCGCCCGTTTTTGGGACTGTTGGTGATTTAACGACACGTATTGATCCCAAACATCTCGTGTCCAACGATCTTGCATAGACGTGAGATAATGTGTTCTCTGGGGTGAAACGAATGTTGTTTATCACGCTGCGTATATATTTTATACTATATAAAATATATATTTTTTATAAATTAATATTGAATAAAGTTCTAAGATGAAATTCGAAATCTATTTTCTTTTTTTTTTTTAATTGTAATAAAGTCGGTACCTCGGTGAAAAACAGTATAATGATTAAAAAGGACACAAAATTAATAAAAACAATTGTTTATCATTAAAATGTTTATGTTAATATTAAGAGGAAAGACCAAAGCATCTATACATATATATATATGTATAGATGCTTTGTTCTTTCCTCTTAATATTAGCATAAACATTTTGACGATAAAAAATTGTTTCCATTAATTTATATATATATAACGTCACCCACAGACAGACAGAGGGTGGCTAGACATCCGGTTGCCTCTAGCTCGGATCGAAACCTGACTGAGTTGGTATCAGCCGGAGATTCTACCACTAAGCCATCGGCGCACGGCAGGGAAGTAGGTGGATTTTTAGCGTATTTATTTTTAGAAACACGTCCAGTGGCTGACAGTGACTCAATATATATAAAAAATTGCTAAAATGAGACATTTGAACTATTTGTACATATTGAAATTTTATGTCATGGCTGTTTTTAGGCTCCTTATGAATTTGTGGTATATGTAGTATTGAATGGTGAGGGATGGGTTTTTGTGGGGAATGAGTAAATTGTAATGAATGCATGGCTCGTGAATCAGATTGACTAGATCTAGGATAGAAAGTGTCGGCCAGCCTTTCCACATTTCCCCTTTGGCTTCGAACCACAATTGTTTTAATTACGACAATAAATATCTATATTATCGAAAAAAGCAAATGAAATCTTACTTCTGAATATTGTAGCTTTTCCAACATTTGTTCCTGCGAGACAACAACCAAGGCTTTGTTGTTTTTCACGGCCGTTGACATAATTAGCTTCCTGGAAAATAAATAGTATAGAGTTTTATTTTTCTACTTGTTGGTTACGCTTCCATTCATATAAATACGCTTTGGGTACCCCAGCATGGTGCAATGGTTAGAGAGCTTGTCCGTGACCACAGATATAGAAGGTCTGGTTGATTGGGCTAAGGAGAAATGTGACGTCATCATATTGAGTCCGACTTTCAAGAAGCGTGTCGTTTGTTTATGTATCAGATGTTTTACGGCGGCATTTTTAAATTGTTTATTAATACTTTCTTTTAAATATTGAATTTAAAACAAAAACAATGCCTTCTAGATGTGTTGTACCAAATTGCAAAGGGAATTATAAAAACGGCCCTAAAGTACATGTATTTTCTTTCCCTAAAGATAAAATTTTTATCTTTAGGGAAAGAAAATACATGTACTTTAGGGCCGTTTAAAAATTATCTGATGTTTGGATTCGTACAATCAGAAGAGATCATTTTTCACCAACTAAATTCAGCAGAGTGAGTATTTTTTGTATTAAAAATAAGTAAATTTTATTGAAACTTTAATGACAAAATTAATACCATGTCTTTGTAATTCATAACATAAAGTTAATAAGACATAAATCTAGCGAGAAAGTTTAGACTTTAGACATTCATTCTCGTACGTGAAATCTAAAAACTCATTTTTTTAAGAAATAAACTTTAAAGAAATTTTCGACCTAAATTCATTCATGAATTCCTAAAGGAATATTTTATATGCATAAAAAATAATTCTAATAATTTTAATGATTTTTTAGAATTGTTTTATTCGTGACTAAATGAAACTTTAATTGAATTAATTTCATGTCTGTAATTCACAACACATTTTAAAACAAATTGTTGTTTTAAAAAGTTATTAAACCCAATTAAAACTTTGAGGATTAAAATAATTTCATATCTTTATAATTCACAAAACATTAAAAAGAAAGTTGCGAAAGTTTTTAAAAAAATTAAATCTATTTTTTGTAAAAAATAAACTTTCGATATAAATTCATAAAGGAATCTCTTTATAGGCATAAAAATAATTGAATTTTTTTTTAGAATTATTATAATTTAACAATTTTTTAGAATTGTTTTATTTATTAGAATGTTTTTTTATTTATCATTTTAAATTAAAAAAATGAATAAACGTTAAAAATTCTCTTATTTGTACATAGCTTCGTCACTAATAATCTTTTGTTGAATTCTCTTCACTTTTCCTAAAATTATTAATGCTTCATAGATTTTTGCTGATTGATTTTCTTAGATTTTCACAAGAATTTAAAATAGGTTTGGTTTTTAAAATCTTTTTAGGTATGTGAACTACATTTTCGACTGGAGGACATAAGGAGAGAATCGTCAGCTTTTGACAAAAAACAGGTGCCACAATTTTAGTTAAACTAAAAACAATATATCTTCGTGATGGTGCTATTCCTAGAATTTTCCCAAAATGTCCCTCATATTTATCTTCATTGACTACTTCTAGAGAATCACCAGATTTCAGGAGAATCTGACTAGAGAATTCTGCTCTTAAAAGTGCTTTAAATCAAAGTATTAACGATTACTTAGCATATAAAATGCAGAAGAAATTCCATAATATTAATGATCTAGAAGGGAAATTAAATTTCCTTGATAGAAATTACTGGAGTTTTGTTAGGCAGAAACAGACACTTATTATATTCAGCATCATCAAATCCCCATATCCCAAAATCAATCTGTCTCTTGTAATTGAATCTGATTTTGCAGTACATGCGTTATGTAGAGATGTGGAAATGCATTCAATAGGGGACTATAAGATTCCTAAACATGTAACTGATCAAAATACTCTTGAAATTCTGATAGAAAACATGAAGAAAATGGACACAGAACAACAGCAAACTGAACCACAAAATATGATTTTTATATTAAAATTGATAATGTCATTTCTACTATTGGTGCAAGAAGAATCAAACAAACATTTTAATACAATTAAATTTATATATGAGCAGCTAAATTTAATGACACAAAATAAGCTTGATTATTCAACAGAAATGATTATATTTTCTTCATTGTTATATAACTGCTCCCCTAAAGGGTACAGATTGTTAAGAGACAGCAAAAATATAATTTTACCTAGCTATTCAACCATTAAAAGACTAACATTATAAACATATATGAATCCTTTGATTGAGCAACATGATAACAATTTTCTTATGTATATTAAAAATAAATTTAAGCTCCTAGTGCAGAAGGACATCACAGTATCTTTACTTGTTGATGAAATACATCTAAAACCTTATTTAGATTATAAGGGTGGTAATATTGTTGGCTTATCTGACAACAGCAGTGAAGCTGCAACAAGTGCTTTTGCTTTCATGATTAGCAGTGTATTCTCACAATATAAAGATTTTGTGCATGTTATGCCAACTAAATGTCTTAAAGCTGAGAAGTTATTTGACATAGTTAAACGCATAATAATTGGTTTAGAGGAGATAGGCTTTCAAGTATTATCAATTATAACAGATAATAATGCTATAAATAAAAAAGCGATATCTTTCTTTTGCAGTCCTCCAAAGCTTTCCATTGTATATCCACACCCAGTTATAAAGTCTCGACCCCTTTTCTTCCTTTTTGACTCAGTCCATATATTAAAATGCATTAGAAACAATTGGCTTGGTCAAAAAGATGCAAATAAATGCATGCTGTTCCCCAAATTTTGTCATAATGGAAATCATGAATTAGATAATATCCAAAGTGCCCCATTTTCTACCTTACAGAAACTTCATGCCTTAGAATCTCAATCAATTTTGAAATATTGTTATAAATTAACCTCAAAGGCACTTTCACCTACTAATCTTGAAAGGCAAAATGTTAATTTAGTTCTGCAAATTTTTAATGAATACACTATTCAAGGATTATTGACTTTAGGAAAACAGAAATGTTTGCCTAATTTTGCAGAAGTTTCAGAATATATAAACACATTTTATATTTGGTGGACAATAATAAATGTTAAAACGCCATATAAAGGTTGTCGGCTTAGAAATAAATACTGCAATCCACTTAGAATGAATGAAGAAAATTTTAGATTTCTCTCTGTATTCTGTTACTGGTTAGAATCTTGGAATAGCATTTCTGGAAGAAATGGCAAATTAACAAAGGAAACCTTCACTGCTTTGCATCATACAACCTATGCATTTCTAGAACTGACCAAGTATTGCATAGAACTGAAAATGCTGTACATATTACCAGGCAAATTTCAAACTGATCACCTTGAAGCAAGGTTTGGTCAATACCGACAACTTAGTGGGGATCAGTATATCTCGATACGTCAAATATAATTAGAATGCAATCAGCTTTAAAATTGAGTTTACCATTTAACCAGCAATGTATTAAAATTGATTTAAAGAGTTTGCAAAAACCAAACTGGGATGAAGTGACAGAGGGGGAAAAGTTAGATATATATAAATATAGAATTGATGTTAAAGAGGGTGATGTTAATAATTGTAGAGAAGTTCTACCTGTAATGCTATATTTAGCGGGTTATTGCTGTAATGCAGTTTTTAAGAAAATTAATTGCAATAGTTGCAAAGATTTAATATCTAGAAGTGTAAGAGATAATGTGGAAGAAATACCTGAAATAAGCAGCTATTTTCAGGGGATTAATAAAGGTTCTCTCTTATATCCTAATGATAAAACTATAAATATTGTTCTCTATAATTATGTAGTCATTGATAAACTTATAAAAAATCATTCTTTTCTTCATTCTGTAAATCAAAGAAAAATAGCCATGCATATAACATTGAATGTTTTGGCAGATTATGAGCTTCTTTTTGATGTTGACACTTGTGATGAGGGTCACAATATAGAAAAAATACAAAGAATGTTTGTCTGGAGCTCTACAAATGCTCTTTTATATAATTTTTGTTCTAGGGAAAATAATATTACAAATAACAAGTTAAGCAAAAAAAAGAAAACTTCAAACATTCAGCTAAATTTTGTATCAGTAACCTATTTTTCTGAAAGTATTATTTGATTTTTAAATCTATTTATTGTTTGTATCTAATTTATTTGCTTGTTTGTATTTATTTGTTTCTTATTTATGCTTAATTGTTTTATTTATTCGTCATAATTATTTATTCATCATTTAATTATAATTTGTTTATTTAATTATTGTTTGTTCCCTAATTCATAATTCAGTTGTTACTGTATTTGAGTAATAATCTCTTCTTAATGATTACAAAATTGTAACTTTACAGAATAATGATTTAAACTGAAATAAAAACATGCAAATTAAAACAATGCTGATTATGATTTATACAAAATTTTCAAATGTGAAACAATTAAAATCATGAACGAATTTCAGTCTTAAAATTGTCTGTCTGTAACCTACTTTTCTATAAGTATTATTTGAATTTTAAATCTCTTTTTTGTATCAAATTTATTTACTTTCTTGTATTTAGTTTATGTGTTTCTTATTTATAATTTACTTGTAATTTGCTCGTCTGATTGTTTGTTTCCTCATTCATAATCGAGTTGTTGCTGTAGTGTAAGAACGATACTTACGATATTGTAACTTTACAGAATAATTACTAAAATTAAGATAAAAACATGAAAATTAAAACAATACTGATTATGATTTTAAAAATGTTTTCAAATTTGAAACAAATAAAATAATGAACGAATTTCAGTTTTTAAAATTTAATGAAATCTAACATGATGTTTAATTTCTTTACTTTAACAAAACATTCAGCAACAACTTTTTTTTTTCTTATCGGTTATCTTTTAAAAATTAATACGAAATAAAGTTCTGTATAAAATCCAATTCTGTTTCTTTCTTTTATAAATGTATTTTTAAAAAGTTTTCTACTAAAACCAATTTTTTTCTTACAATTTTTCGTTACATTATGATTACTGTCTGTTTCACTGCATGGACTACATTTGTGACGTCACGTCATTATCGAGCAGGCATTCTATATCGGGGGTCACGGCTTGTCCTCGCTAGATCAGTTACGACTGAAAAGTAAGTTCGATCTTCACTAGGTGCTCCATACTTTCGGCCTTGTGGCATATCTAAGCTACGCTTTACAAAATAACTATATAACCACGCCTTCGTTTAAATGTTTCTTCTTATAATGGTTCCTATTTAGGTCTGTTCAGAAATTAACTATTTCTTATTTCAACAGGTGATATCAATGGATGGATTTACAGAACAATTATAAAATCAAAACCTTCATATATTTTCTGTTTATACGTTATTTTTATAGATATAACTTATTTAAGTAAATGGTGTTTTTTTTTTTTTTTAATTAAACAGTATTAATTACATTCACCGACCTGAATGTTCGAGAAATTTTGTAGAAAATATGCGCTCTTCGACACCAATCCAACCTGTAACCCTAATGAGAACCGTCATTTGATCTGACGTGCTGTTAACCATTCAGACACAAAGAAGCGTCTGGTCATCAAAGTTCGAATAACTGTTTATAAACACACACCTTCGACGATTTTCTTCGATCGGTCAATTCTGCTCACGAAACGTATTTTAACGTCAACAATGACAACATATTATGAAATGGATTAAGTCCGACAATTATTTAATATATTTTCCGTTTATACGTTATTTTTATAGATATAATTTATTTAAGTAAATGTTCTGTTTTTTAATTAAACAGTATTAATTACGTTTGCCGGCCTGAATGTTCGTGAAATTGCGTAGAAAATATGCGCGCTTTGACAGGAATCGAACCTGTAACCCTAATTTAATCGGCGATAGTATATTTTATTTAATATAATGTATATACTGTTTAATGGTATTTTCTGGGTGTTTTGTGTTGCTATCCACGTGTAAAAAAAAGGCTAAAATAATGGAAGCATTATTAATAAAAAGAAAAAGGCAACACTCAATAATATCAACTATGAACACGGCCATAATATGCTGACCGTGTTTTGGAAAATAAACCATTCCTCTAACTCTAGAAACATGCATAAAACAATGCATATATTCAGTTAAAAGAAAAATATGATTCTTCCTTGATAATGTCTAAAAATATAGCCGTAAGAGCTTGTAAAATATTCGGACAATTTTTATATAATTGAAAAGAAAAAAAATATACACTTGAGAAATTATATAAAAAAAACAAACTTACCCATCACATCTTGTCAGTCGTTTTCAAAAGAACTTGCTTAAAAGAGGGATTTCTTCATAAATGCACCATATATATATATATATATATATATATATATATATATATATATATATATATATATATATATATATATATATATATATATATATAATATAAAAGGCTATAATTGTAGGTCTGATGAATTGGATCGTGATTATGATTCCAATGTAATAAATTATAACCATGGAACAGTGTTTGAACCTTTTATCTTATATGCTTACTCTGTCCTGGACATTGAGTTCTACCTGGATTCTATCCTCTTGGGAATTTATGTAGATAGAGATAGAGATAGAGATAGAGATAGATAGATAGATAGATAGATAGATAGATAGATAGATAGATAGATAGATAGATAATATTAGTGATAAATATTCACATACATACGCAAAATATATAAATATATATACATAGATGCATACACATACATATATATTTTTTGAATAAAAAATTCTAAGAGGATAGAATCCAGGTAGAACTCAATGTCCAGGACAGAGTAAGGCTTAAACATTAATATTCCATGGAATATTAGTGTTTAAGCCTTTTTATTATATATATATATATATATATATATATATATATATATATATATATATATATATATATATATATATATATATATATATATATATATATATATATATCTTGACCACTAATATTATCATCTCTATATATATATATATATATATGTTGAAAGATATTTTCTAAGGGAGATTATACGAAAGTATTTCAGCGCTGAATCTCGTTTCCTTATTTAATTCTAAGCTTGTATTCCCCAGTATCGATTTAAGTTTAATTTCCTTTCTTAATTATGCTTTTACTGATGGTCTTGGCGAATATCTCTGTCACAAATCACGAAACAAAACAATAAAGACAAACCATCTTACCAGTTTTCATGAACTTCTTCAAACATTTTACCTTCAACAGGGATCTGGGCCCGGATGTCTTCAGATCCGAAAATTGGCTCTAAATAAAGCCAAGCAGCTTGCACTTTCAACCAAGAATCCAGGATATCACGCATGCGATCCTTGAAGATAAATAATATTTTATTATTGGATGATAAAATGCGTGCAGGATTTTTAATGGGATTTTTTTTTTTTTTAATCGCGTAAAAATAATATTAAAGATTAAAATCACTTCTCAAATATCAGATTTTTAAGAAACCTAATAATTTCGCTCAAATAAACAAAAACATGTTTTGATCTCATTTATACTGAACTTTTCTTTTTTTTTTTATCAAAATTCTATATACTGGTGTTAATTATCGGACTTTCGCAAAAAAGCCACTGAATTTTTTTATAAGCAACTAACCAGAAGGTGAGCCCAGATTTTTATATCTTCTTCAAACGGGCCAATAAATGCGGATCCTTTCATGGTAGTTGTCTTGACAATTTGGTCGTCCAGAAGAGCTTGAATGTCATCGAATGATGACAGAATACTGAGATCTGTGTCCTTGTATGGGATGAAATTAAAAAACATATTTTCCCATTCGTTTTTCATTTTACACAAAGCCTGAAAGCAAACGTAAAAATAATTTTATGCATCTAGAAATGTATTTTTGTACTTTAAAGCATTCATTTCGAAAAGAAAAGAACATTGAATCAAAAAAATAATTCAGGAAGCAATTCGACAAAGTCGGACAATTGACATTTTGTCACCTAAATTTAATCTAATGTTAAATAATATCGCTTGTTGAATTATATCTTCTAGCTGCAAAGATCAAAATATATTGATCATGTTATTTTTGCTTCTTTGCTGGACAATTTTAACCATGAAATAATTTAAGCCTAGAATATATTTATGGGGAAAAGATTTTTAGTAATTATTTATCAGTCAATTATGTGTGATACACGCTTACGCGATCATGTATAGAAAATACATGATTAACGAGGCAGTTTTTTCCCGCAGTAGGTTGCCATTTCTTTCTGCGGTAGACCAATTGCCACCGAAGGTTATAGAATCCGGTCTGTTCCGCTATTTACCCATAGCTGGGGGGAGAAGAAGAGGATACATACCTTTCCCAAGGGTATTAGCACGTAAGTGAATGTAATGGATTCGACTGGAATTCGAACTCGGCTCTCCGATTTCTCAATCCTAGCCGCTATCCATTACTTCACTATGCATTATTTTGTAGAAAACACATTTAAAAGAAAAAATAAAGCAGCTCAACTGTGAATCACTACAGCTCAAAAGCAAATCTATTTAACGTATAATAACGTATATTAACGTATATAATGTATAATGTTACACAACAGGGCATAGAACAGCCTCGATGTCAATTCATCTCAATATGATTTTATCTGGGACTGAAGTGTCTTGTGTTTTATCATTAACAGTAGAATTTGATCTTCAAAACAAACCCCCACTGTCCAGAAGTAGTAAATAGAAATAAAATAAATAAATATATCTATTAAAAAAAACTTTCGGGATCAAGTGGCACTTGGCAGGAAGTTAGGGAAACACAGTTAAAACAATCAGTTGCAAACCGTGTATCGCAATATAGAGACTATCAGAAATAAAATATAGATAGAAATGTTGTTCACATGTGTACTTTCAGCTGTCATAACGACGTAAAGTTTCATTCTTCAGTTCGCTTAATGAGCATAATCGTATATCACAACTAAATCATTTATTTCGCTCGATTCGAGCTAATTTTTCTGATCAGCGTATGCGGAAATTTTTAGATATCGAAAATTTGCTCCAGTTATTCCTCGAATCTAAAATGGAATCACTCTTTTATAATGAAATGCATAATTTAACTAAAAGGAGACGCCATATCACAGAAAGCGATAGAAAATAATTGATGGCTGAATAACAACACTATGAATTTATATAAATAAAGGTTTATTTGTTTTTTTGTAAATGACAGGAAATTTTGTAACGGCCTAATACACGTTTTTCAAATCTATCTGAAAGTAGAACACCACAATGAGACAGTATCGTAATCTGAAGGGTGTAAAGTGCGGCATCAGTTACAATAAATTAATATAGGAAATCTAGACATACAAACATAATTTATTTCGTGGGTTAAAGAAATGACAAAATTCTTTTCTCATATAAATAAATGGTAATCGCTTCCTCGCTTTACGCCATTTCAGAAATTGGTGCAAATCTGTACGAATTAAGTTATTTCGTAAAAGCGAAATGTCAAAAGCTAACTTTCGAAAATGGCGAATACCAGATTTAGGAGGATGCATACCTTTTCGAGAGCGAATTCTTTATTTGCTTGGGAACTGATTGCAGATAATTCGTCGAGGTATCTTTCCAGACCAAGATGAAGAACTTCAGCCAAAGGAGTTGTCTCATTCGGCGCCATATTAAAGCCAACCTAAATAGACAATTTGCTACTTTTCATTTTAATTCGAATTCAAAAAACAAACTAAATGTTGATATTTTACCAACATAAGGCAAATAAAACAAAGTAAAAGTTTAAATAATTATTTTATATTCGCTTGTGATCCGAGACAAATTAGTTTACCAATATGTATCAATTTTACAAACCACTCTCTTTTACAAATGTTGATGAACAATTATTTCAATTTAATATAGTCAAAGAAACAACACAATTCTATTAGTAAAGCGTTCAATTACATTTTATTTTTATGAATCAATGAGATCAATTTTTTTTATCTTTTCTACCAAAACATTAAAAAAAAAATGACTGAAAAATGTTCCTTACTTTTTCATTCATCATATTCCAATGTCTTTCTTTGATGCCCGGATTACATAAAGCATTTATAAGTGGCATGTTTATCTTGAATTTCTCCAATCTCGCTTTCATTGTAGTGGCAGCCATCAGAGGACCGCGTGTGTCAGGATGGCCAAATATCTTTGTCAGTTTGTAAGCCGTTCTCCACAATATTTGTACCTAAGAGATAAATAATAAAGAAAAGCACTTAGAACTGGATCTGAATTTCAATTACGTCATATTATCCAGTAGAACTCCCTTTTTGTAATTCAACGAAGCCGAGTCTAGTAATAAGTATGTTTTAATAATTTAAAAGTCATATTATCTACCTATTTACATGAGATTTTGCCTATGAATTTATATGCACTTAATATTAAAATTACTTCTGGAAAGGCAGCATTTTTTTTAAAAATGTTTCTCTTTCTCTCGGCTCTATTTCTTTCATTTTTATGCTTTCAATCTTTAAGCTGTGTAAAAGAAAAAATAAAGATGTTAGTAGCTAAATACTGGTTTTAGGATGTACATTCAAAACATTTTGAAAGTTAAGGAATGAACCGTCTTGCTATTTCCTTATATTAGATATTTTCCATTGCAATACATTTAAAAATGTATCCAAAATTGGATAGGTATGTTTCGCAGGTGATACGCGGGTGGTGCAACGTTTATCAATTCAGAAATTAGCGTGCCGAGTTCAAATTACAGTCGAAGCTATTACGTTCCATTTCGTACAAAATCTCTTTGAAAGTCATGAATCCATCTCATCTTCCTACAGCTAGATGTTAATAGCCTTGGTTGGCAGCCAGTCTAAGAGAAGGACGATTCTACATAGTCAAGGAGTTGAAGGCATTGTGAAACATAAAGATGACAGTCGTTCCAGCCATTATCGGAGCACTTCCGGTCCTGAAGACTCGAGGAAAAAAAGACTGGAGGAACTGGAAATCAGGGTAAAAATCGGGAATATGCTATTGATAACGTTACCGAAAACAGATAAAAACACTGGTATATCGAGTTTTGATCTCACTAAATCTCCAATGCAAGCCACCAAAAAGTACAGACGTCAACACCTAATGGAATAATAATAATAATAATAATAATAATAATAATAATATATTTTTTTTTTTTTTTTTTTTGGTCAGTGGAAAGTGTCATGATGCCATCTCTAACCTTAGGTCCCTGGGCGGGACCCAGAAAGAAATGTGTAAACGCCAGAAATCAAAGGAAATAATAATAATAATAATAATAATAATAATAATAATAAGAAGAAGAAGAAGAAGAAGAAGAAGAAGAAGAAGAAACGATTGATCATCTTGTATCAGGTTGCACGATGTTGGCACCCACTGAATATAAAACCCGACATGACAGAGTGGGCCAATATCTGCACTGGAAAATCTGCAACTTCTACGGGAAGGAAACTGAAAGAAAATGGTATGAACACCACCCAGACCCGGTTACGGAGATAGGACCTGTTACAATTCTATGGGACTACACAATACACACTGACAGAACAATCAAGGCCAACCGCCCAGATATTGTTATTAAAGACCACAAACAAAAAAAGTGCCTCCTTATTGATATGGCAGTCCCTGCTGACTGCAATGTATCTTTGAAGATATTCAAAAAGCTGTCAAAATACAAGGACCTTGAAATAGAGGTCTCGAAAATGTGGCATATGGGAACATCAACAATCCCTGTTGTAGTTGGAGCCCTAGGACTGGTTGGAAAAGATTGCAGTAGACTAATTGCAGGGATTCCTGGAAGCCCATGCCTCAAGGAGATACAAAAAATTGTTCTGACAAGTACAGCCCACACTTTACGAAGGGCTTTATCTATGAAATATATATATATATATATATATATATATATATATATATATATATATATATATTGTCAGTGGAAAATGTCATGATGCCATTTCTAACCTTAGGTCCCTGGGCGGGACCCGGAAAGAAATGTATAAACGCCAAAAATCAAAGAAAACAATAATAATAATAATAATAATAATAATAATAATAATAATAATAATAATAATCGTTTTACTTTTAATATATACTTATATATATTTACATTTCTCTAAATACGTTAGTTTTTTGGGGTTTCTTAGAATCATGTCTTCTTTTTCTTCTTGATACTTGCGTCTTGAAAACTTCATGAAGAATATACATTGACTTGCACGCTGATAACAGTGTTAAGTTTCTTGTTGTTTAATTGTATAGACAGGTCACTGCCGAACAGTGAAAGAAATGTCACCGAGCACAATCATCGACGTCTCGCGAAACGTCTCGCGAAACGTCTCGCGAAACGTCTCGTCTCCCCAATTTCATTCACAAGACTTGGGTCAACTTGTGGTATGGTTTTCAGGCGCTTGCCAACAATGGCTCACACTGAATCATTTTCCATGTACGATATTATTAAAAAGTCACTTGCTTAATCGACCATTGTTGGAGTCTAACTTGAATCTCATGATCGGAACGCTAATGCACTAAGCATTTCACTACGCACCCATTTCAAATATTTAACCGTTTACTTTTTTTATCTCTTGTATTATACTAATGAACTAATTAATATGTTATGTTATATAATTAATAATAATATTAATAATTAATATATGTTATATAATATGTGATGGATTTAAATATATCTGCCTAAAACAATTTTAGATTATTATGATTACTAGTTATTAGCTAATAGCATTATTATTTTATTTTTATACTAATTTTCACCAAACACAAGGTCCAAGTGTCCCTCAAGGTAGATGGCTACTGTATGGTGTTGTATGAACGTATGAAATGACAAGAAGTTCAGCTCATGATGTTATGTATGAAACATAACGGTTAACCATAGACTTGAAGAAGTCAAATATTGTCGAGAGTCTGTTCCACAAAGCAGCAATTCTTGGGAAGAAGCTGTCCGAGTGGAACTTCCTTTTTACTCATGGAATACGAAGGAAATGGGGATGATTGACCATTGTGTACGTGACATGACGGGTCCCAGTTGCAAAGGTCAGGGCTGATGTTACCAAGAAATGTACCCCGTTAGCATATATGCCATAGAAATAGCGATAAAATACAGATAGACTGGCGACGTTTCGTCTGTGAGAAAAGGGTTTGTAGGGTGGAAGATAATGCATCACTTATAAGCCGCGTAGACGCTTTTGAACTCTATCAAGACAAGCAAATGGAGACTGGGCATCCCCAGCCCAGATATGGCAGCAATACTCCATTTTTGGTCTGATCTGGCTATTGTAAAGTATAGCAGGAGCACTCAGATACGTATTGGGGTGCTAAATGAACAGGCCATTTTACCAGCATCTTTAGCAGTAGTTCGTATATATGAGTTCCACTTGTCCTGGGGTAAGCTTGAATCCTAATAGACGTGCTTCCTGGGTATGACGATAAACTAGATCCGCGTCCTGGGTATGACGATAAACTACGTCCAACAACAAGACTTCAGATAATGTTTTCGGAAAAATAATGTTGCCAGCTATACGTTTTTGAAACAATAATGTTGCCAGCTATACGTTTTTGGAAAAAATAATGTTGCCAGCTATACGTTTTTGAAACAATAATGTTGCCAGGTATGCGTTTTTGAAACAATGTTGCCAGCTATACGTTTTTTAGAAAGAATAATGTTGCCAGCTATACGTTTTTGAAACAATAATGTTGCCAGATATACGTTTTTGGGAAAAAATAATGTTGCCAGATATACGTTTTTTGGGGGAGAATAATGTTGCCAGCTATATGTTTAATAGTACTTTATATTTAACATATGTATAGGTATATGTGTATATATATATATATATATATATATATATATATATATATATGTGTGTGTGTGTGTGTGTGTGTGCGTATACCTTGATTTGGCATTAAATGACCCACAGTGGTTGATATGCCATAAAACCCAACCAACCAACCAACCTAATAGACGTTCAAGTCAAGAATCCTCCTTGAAACCATCATATTGGATGATGGTTTGGGGTTTGCTCGATAATGGTGGAACGTCACTAGTTTGGTTTTGGACGTAGTGAATTTTACAAGCCAGTTCATCCTCCATTAAGCCACTATGGATAAGTCAAAGGAGAGATACGCTGATAGGTTCTGGTCATCCAGATTTTTGAAGGTACACCTATAGACTGTTGTATCAAACTGTACACCTGCTCTATATTTTATCTTCCATATTGACACGAGTATGATAAATATCCGAGCTGTATGTCAAGGGGAGTGAAACAGCCATTAAATAAAAGTTTTTTTTATAATCGAATTCACCCCAAACAAGGAAGTAAACCCACTAAGACGCAAGAGGTTACTAGGTGTGGAAGCATTCAGTTCAGTCAGTTATGTGCCATGTGTGATACACGCGTAGGCAATCATGTATCTTTCGATACATGACTGACGAGGCAGATTTTTTCCGCAGTAGATTTCCATTTCTTTCTGCGGTAGACCAGTTGCCATCTAAGGCTGTCCTGCTATTTACCCATATATTGGGGGAGAAGAAGATGATTCATACCTTTCCCAAGGGTATTAGCACGTAAGTGAATATAATAGATTCGACTGGAATTCCAACTCGGCTCTCCGATTCCTCAATCCAAGCCGCTATCCATTACTCCACCGTGAAAGCATTAGATAACAGAAACATCATTAAAGATCAAGAACAATAGAAGATTGATCAAGAAGACAGTAAGTAACGGTTGACATTGCATTTAAATTGTTGAAGACCAAAATTGGCTGGAAAGCATCGAACCGGAAGTGTCACAGAAGAGAGATGTGTGAGAAAAGAAACAATTAGCAAAGAAATTCAACTATAAATTGATGAAAACTTGTTGCCAATTTACTACTGCGCTTAAATTCATAGTCTATGTATCATAGTGGGAAGGCCATCAGAATAATTGCCAGGAAAATACTTATAAAAATGCACATGGAAGCTAGATTATGGCGATAAAAGTGTGACTAAAACAGAGATGCCAGGTGAGGAGCAATATTATTGCTGATTCGTCTCTGGATTTTATCAAGAATCTCTAAATATAAAGCAATATTCGAAGAATTGAAGAATGGTAGACTTATAGTTATGTAAGATAGAACCCAGTGAACTTTCTTAGCAACAGGCCTACAATGTAGTCGTTCCGCTGAGAATGTTAGACGAGGATGTTAGCTTGAAAAGCTCCTGGGGGTTAGCATTAGCCATGCTCATGAAAGGTAGAGAGGGGTCTCTGAGATTATTAATAGAAAGCAATTTTGAAAAAGAAAGGAGGAATCGTCAGTAATGAAATTTGCAAATGACAAATCAATTTTATAAAACTTACTTCTTCGTCCACCTCTTCAGCGTTCACTTTCAACAGCGGTCCGTTCAGCCAACTTTCGTGATAAGCCTGAAACTTGACGGCATTCGTCCAAAGAAGATCGTACGGTTCCTTTGCTGCTGAAATTATTTGGATCGTTTCAAACTGTGTTTGTTGCTCCAAAGCCAGCATCTTCTCTTCTTCATTAATTTTTCTTTTCTGAAAATTTAAATTATTATTATTATTATTATTATTATTATTATTATTATTATTATTAATTTATTTTATTTAGAAAAATTCAAATTGGTTTCATTTTTTTTTTTTTTTTAATTATTTTTTAATTTTACATAATACTGAGTTTTCATTCTATTTTGAAACTAAAGTTCCAATCTGTCGATTCTCTTCGACCATATTTACTTTTTGGAGAACTTGTAACACTGAGGTCATAAAGTTTGAGTAATCTAGGTTTATTTATAGTCCACTAAAAACACACAAAGCAGGAATTCCTATTCACCTCATTATATCAAGTATTGGTAGGACTCCCCAACAATTGATGAAAGCCATAATAAAGATTTTAACACATCTTGGAACAATAAGCCCAGATAACAGATATATTTACCAAAATTACACTAAAATATCTTGAAATATTAAAGAGTAAGTTTATTCAATAAAATCGGCATTGGCTTCAACCATGACCTCCAGACTACTTCGGAATCTCCTGCAACTCTTCTTGGCGTTCTTTTTGCTTAAGTTGGTGAATGCCTTCAGGTTCATCTTTGTTGTTACAAGGTTTTTTGTTGGTCTCTCACTCAATTGCGCCCTACGCATAATAATGAAGGTGGTTGTACTCTGGGAAGGTTAGGTGGCCAGATCTAAGGGGGGGTGATGTGGCCGCAAAAATTGCCTGACAGCCATGACTGGTTTCTCCAGCTTGTGTGGCATAGTGAAAAGTCCTATTGTCAGGCAGAGTGTCTTCCATCTGCCACCCTCTTGACACAGAGCAGCACTACCTCCTCAAGAGACTTGATGTAGGCCTCCGTGTTTTCTGACCCTGTGGGAAGAAGAATGGAGGCATGACGTTGCCATCAATAGTGATCACACCAAACACCATGACGTTGACTGGATATATCATCCATCTCTTTCCGAATCCTCCGCACTGTCCTCAGATTGACATCCAAACACTCTGAAATGTTCCTAGTGGAGATTCTGGAGCGAATGCCAAGCAGTATAACATGTTGTTTCCAAATTTCTTGAGGAGCGATTTGCGTCATGGTGCTCTTTTTCTCACAGCAGTGCCCAACTGACGCTACTATACTGTACAGTCGACGAAATCAAAAACAAACAGTGCACCTGCGCGAAATTAAAAAAATATAAAATGGCGAAAATTTACACATTGCACCCTATATATATATATATATATATATATATATATATATATATATATATATATAAATTTACACATCGCAGTGTGTGTATATATATATATATATATATATATATATATATATATATATATATATATTATTATTATTATTATTATTATTATTATTATTATTACTCAAACGTTATTTTTAGTGGATGCCCATATTTGAGTAGATGAATCAACAAATATAAATATCCACTAAAATAATGTTTAAGTAATAATATATATAGGCTCCTGAAAAAAATTAATTTCAGTTGAGCTCTCTGGGGAGGAGGTGTGAGTTTGTAAACAGAGACTATTATAGCTGATATAACGAGACTTTTCAGCAAAAAGCGAATTGAGTCGCTGTCGGTCACTGTGTGTCTTTATCTAAAAATAAATACGCAAAAATTCACCTTCATTCCTGCCCTGACGCCAGTTCAGCCGGAGTTCGATCCTAGTTAGAGGCAACCGGATGTCTAGCCACACTGAAGAGCTGTGAAACAGCGAAACAATTTGTCTGTGGATGACTATATATATATATATATATATATATATATATATATATATATATATATATATATATATATATATATATATATATATATATATATATATTATATATATATATATATATATATACATATATATATATATATATATATATATATATATTTAGTTGAATTGATATGAATTTGTGACCCCGGATTTCACGCCCTTTGCGATATATATATATATATATATATATATATATATATATATATATATATATATATATATAGTGTAAAGTTGATTGCTGTGGAAGGTGGAAACGGCAAGAAGTGTTCAAATTCTATACAAGCCTGTTACGTTGATCTTCTTACTAATGTCCTAGAAAAGGGCACGAATCCATCTCCCCGACCCTCACTCTATTTTACGGAAAATAGTACGGCAGACTGGGTCCTCCATTCTTAGTCTAAAAGAAAAAATTCGCAAGGGGGATATTCCTTACGTCGAGCCTTGCGTCGAGCCTTGCGTCGAGGCTCGGTATAGAAATTTACTGCAACCGATCCTCCGCCCACCTTGACGCTCTAACTTGGAGATGTCGAAAGGCTGGATCTCTAGTTGTTTACATCTGTTTCTCTACTTCACTAAAATCCACCATGGATCATTGTGTGAAGGGAAAGCCTCATTACACATGCTATAAAGTGTGAGAAAGAAAACCTTTGTACCGAAGCTTTGTTTGACCATACATTACAAACGATTCTCCGCCAACACTTTTGAACCGTACCTTTCCTGCGTCCGATTCTGGGCAACCCTTCCTTCCTCTTCTTCTTCTTCTTCTTCTTCTATGTGTTGGGTACCTTCAGGAAGTGGACTGGGAAGTGTTTTAAGATAGGATGGAAAATACGACAGCGAAATGCGAACACGCATTGGATTAACAAAAGATGACTTCCAAAAGATAAGCAAAGTATTGAGAAACAAGAAAATTTCGCTAGAAACAAAGAAAAGAGTCCTAGATTGCTATGTGATATCAATCCACCTTTATGGCAGTGAATGCTGGACAATCTCCCCACAGGTGAGGAGAAAACAGGAGGCAGCAGAAATGTGGTTCCACGGATGAACGCTGAAAATTTCATGGATGGAGAGAGTAAACAATGAGGAAATCTCAAAGAGAATGTTAACAAAATGGACACTTATACTCAAGAAAGAGACAGCTGTCTTGGACACTTAATAAGGAAGGAAGGCTTGGAGAATTTAACCCTCACGGGCAATATCGAGTGAAAGAGAAATAGAGAAAGTCGGCAAGTTATCTATTTGCACACTCGCAGAAAGGTGGTTAGGAGCATGGCAAACTGAAAAAAAACCTGCTAAGGACCACAAGGGTATTCACCTAAAAGTCACTTATATAGGAATAAAATGTCGCTGCTGACACTTGAATTTGAACATAGATCGCCGGAGTATAGACGCAGGCAATCCTATTTTTAAATTAAGTATACCATAGAGGAAACGCATAAATGTAGGAAGTAGCTGACGATTTGCGATCGGCATTTCTATTCTATCCTCTATTACTATACCGACTGCCATTCTCTATTCACTATACTATTTCTCTATACGGGTTACTTTTCGAGCGATTATTATCGAGCAAGTACTATTAGTGCGAGTGATATTCGAAGGCGTCTGACACCAGCATTCTTCAACGGCTTTACTATAGTTGTATCTGCGATTACAAAGTCTCTACTACAACGAGCATTACGAAAGTGACAACGGGTATTCGTTGACAATACAAAAGTGTCAAACGATTGTTTGTTGACATCACAAAATGTCACGCACAAATTCGCCGTTCCTTAAAAAATAACCATTATCATCGTTTTGGGTTAATAATGATGATTTATAATAACGGCTTCTGTCATATTTTTCTCTGTTTTTCATACTATGTTCTTTCAGAATGTAGGAATCCATGGTCCTCCACAGATTCTTTTTCTTTATTATCAGTAAGCTACTATGCTTTCTTGGGAAAGACAAAGAAATCGTTTCCCTTTGCTTCTCCCACGGTTTGAAATTCAGAGTTTTCCTTTTCTTATACTGGTTGCCACCCAAGGCTGGAGAGTCTAGTCTCGCTAGAGGGAGAAGAGAGTGATCTGTGAACGCAACAGTTTAACCTAGAATTCGAATCCGGTTCGCCTATGCCGCTTTCTGTGTCGACCTCCGTCGCACTAACCACACATCTTCTTCCATCACGAACTAACTCCATTAAGTGACAATTTGGCACCGTGAACAAGTCTATCAAATGTTACAACGGGCAAATAAGAGTCTTGCGTCTCTCGTAACAAAGGGAGATATGATCCTCGTTTTTAGAGAATCCCTTAAAAGCAGATTAAGAGTCAACACGGAAAAGACTAAAGTATAATATCTGCATACACATCATGTTCAAAATACAATTAATGTTCGTCTAGTATCATAAAATGTCTTAAAATATATTCAACTCGTGGGACAATGGACAACAACATTATACAAATGGCGGTAGGGCGCTTCTCCATGAAGCAATCTAATTTTGTAAAGTATTATTACTGTAATGAGTTCGATCCTTACGGGTGTCTCACTAATGAAGGTTTGAGTGCTACTAAAATACCAATAAACTATGATAGTCATGATAGTGGAGCGTAAACATTTATTTTACTATCATATAATAACTATGCTTGTTTCTTCTTTCCTTAGAATGTACGTTGTTACGCCAATACCTCATAAATAGGGAATCATTCTTTTTTTGATCGTCAGAAAAGACGGAAAAAACATATCAAACATCGTTTGGGTTCAGTGAGAAAAAGAAAGACAGACAGAAAGAGGTGATAACACTCGTGTGTTTAACGTCTGCTTCAATGAAATAGAAATATGTTCATTTTGATTTTCTTTCATTTGCACCCCCTTACTTCTTTAAATAAGGAGATGCATTCATATTTATGATTGTTATTGCAATATTTTGTTAAAGTTGTTAAGCTCAAATATTTAATGATGCGATGAGGGAATTTCCATTTTATCGTCGTGGAACTCACAGGGAATTTGTTCAACATTTAACTTAAGAATGATGAGCCATCAGAACATTCAAAGAGAGAAACCGAAAAAATTTTTCACAGGTTCTACGAATTATTTATAAATCTGATAAACAAGGACATAAAACTCGTTTTTTTTTTTTTTTTTTTTTTTTTTTTTATGTATATTCGTTCTGTTTTTTGTGACATGAACACCCAACGTAACAATATTCTATCAAATACGATTCTGCTTGACTTATGTAAAACAGATAATGAAAGTTGACAAAAGAAAAAACAATTTCGGAGGAGAACAAATGACAAACATGTCCTTTTTTAAGGTCAAGTGACAGTTTTCAGAAGCCATACTTGAAATTCTTGACTGCTGACTTTTACAAAGTCTAACTACAAAGTTTACCACAAGCCCTCAATTATGAAAAGCATCTTTTTATGGAAAGAACTCAAAATGATCAGATTCATATTTATTACATAAGCATATATATATATATATATATATATATATATATATATATATATAAAGGGAAGAGACTATAGTAGTTCCAACGAGAGAAAAGTGTGTATATTAGAAAGAAGAGAGGGATCGCAAACGTTTTTGGTTGCAATGAGGATTTTTTTTTTTTTTTTTTTTTTTTTTAAATATTATGATTTATTTTCCGTAAAGCACAATATATTTTTTTTAATCCACATTACAACCAAAATCGTTTGCGGTTCCTCTCTAATTTTTAATACATATATATATATATATATATATATATATATATATATATATATATATATATATATATATATAACCAAATAAGAGAAAGAACAGATGGAGTAAAATTCCACTGTTCTTAACATTTACTTTTTAAAAAGTGCTCTATACGAAGTAGAGCAATATATTATTATTATTATTATTATTATTATTAGAGATTATAATGGAAACATGTTGAAATCGCTACACAAAAGCATTCATGCTTCAATAATTTGATTGTACTTCTTCAGGCGATGGTAAGTAACATGTGATTAATTGATTTTTAAGAAAATTTCAAAAGCAAAGTTTTACCTCTTTTCCGAAAGATAAAAGTTGAGAGGACATGAGGTCAGAATTAAAAATAGTCTTGTGGGTATGTCTTGATTAACCAATTAAATGTCAAATCTGCGCTAAATGGAAAAGTAAGCTCAGAGAGTGGAGGTGGGGGAGTTATTTTTTCATGTCATGATAAACCGGAACATAGACTGGCGGGAAAATATGTAAGCAACTAATGTGTCGTGATTGTAGACAAATTTCAATTTTTGAAAGGACGTTGAGGGGAAGAGTAGGAAAATAATCTGTTGCAAAGTTAATTTCAACCAGATTTTTATTCTTTTTATTTTTTACAATTTTAGATTCAGGAAGCTTCTTAAAGGGGCCTTTAGATATAATTAAAAATGTGGAACATCTATATAAGATATTAATAATACTAACTGGATAGCAATACATAGCAATATTAAAGCTGAATAAACAAAATAAAATAATTACTCGTAGTGCGTGGACCATTATTTTTTAATAAATTATGGGTATAAGAAATGGTAATACGTAATACATATATATATATATATATATATATATATATATATATATATATATATATATATATTACGTATTATATATTATTATATATACGTATATATATATATATATATATATATATATTACGTATTATATATTACTATATATACGTATATATATATATATATATATATATATTACGTATTATATATTATTATATATACGTATATATATATATATTACGTATTATATATTATTATATATACGTATATATTATATATATATATATATATATATATATATATATATATATATATATATATATATATATATATAAGTATTATATTATATATTATTATTATTATATATTATAGGACAGTATATAATTCCCAACTGTGACACTATGTAACACTAGCAAACAGAAAGAAAAGTTTTAAAATTAAAATATAACTTGAAACAAGACAAAAAGTTTTTTTTTTTTAAATATAACGATAGACAAATATATACAGAGAAAGTGTGAAATTGCTTTTCATTTTGAATGTCTATTTTTTTAAGCAGAAATGGCTTGAGGAAAGTGACTTTGCTGTTTTGGGGAAAAGATATTACCAAAGAAGACATCTGGAAAAAGCTGGGCTGACAATTGATTGATTGCGCTTCATTTAAAGCGGAAGTTACGAAAACATCTCGTAGGGACCAATCGAAAAGAAAGCCGATTGGAAAGATAATATTTGGTAATTTTTGAAGACAGAATTAAAAAAATTGATTTACTCCACCTATCAAAAAGTGAAATTTGTAAATAAGTCGAGAAATAGAATTTCTTTATGCAAGGACCCTGCCCAGTGTTCTTAAAGTGCGATTGAGCTAACAAAATATGGTGATATCTGTTGGGAGAAACAGCTGGCAAATTTTTGATTTTATGAACAATACTTGGCTGGGAAAAATTTTCTGACGAGAAATTAAAATGATAATTCTAATTAATGACGAGAAGCTAAGATAAACTAAGCTAAGCTAAGCTAAACTAAGCTGGTTGAAAACCAGGCTTGTCAAAATGGCAACCGAGGTGCCAGGCGTAGGTGAGATACCAAGAAGTTGGGAAGCTATTGTGCAAGGCACAAATAAGAGAAAGGAGTTATCAGGTAGTGTGAGTACCTACGATCACTGCCCAAAAGAAAAAGGGATCTTCCAAATTTGACGAGATAATTAATTTTCCATAGCCAAACAACAAAAAAATCTTGATGGAAAAAAGGAGAAACACCGGTTCCCTTAACCAAGTCGAACCCCATGCCGGTATTGGCTAACAGTCAATATAAGCAAAACACTGAAGCGACCAAAATCGAGTTCAAGAGTTGCCGGCCAAAGATGCAGATGAGATCAGACAGCAGAAGGAGCTGCTAAATCCCTCGTGACTTGCTCCTAAAGAGAAGTCCGACGCACTCTTGTTCCAGACTTAGCTAAATTGGGCAAAGTCTCACGTTGGAAGGGTTAATATTTCTGTACAAAGAACTACATAAACCACATAGAAAATAGACCCTGAATAAATTCCTGTCTTTCTTTATTTCGTTTGCAATTTTTTTTTATTTTTCCTTTGTAACAGAACTTCACCGTGACCAAACCAATGCTACAACTGCTGAAGACAACTTGGTCCTTGCCGGCTCCATGATCAAACAACACAACGTGATGCGGAGCGGGACGCAAATTGGAACGACCAACTTCAACGGTCAGCGTAAGAATTGATCCAGAATCGACCGGCAAGAAGTTGGCGTAGACTAGGACTGTCCCTGCGTGCAATAATTGGTGCCGGGACCAGGATTCACCCCGGGTTGATCGCGTACACAACTACAAAATAGTTTTGATACCATTAGGAAAGAAACGTCAAATTCTTCAACTAACACAAAAGCAAATGTTACCTCATCTTTCAAGAAATCCAACGATTTCCCAATTTCGCGAAGTTCCATTTTGTATTGTTCTGCTTCCGACATTCTCTCTTTACTCGAAAATTCTTTCAGCTTTTTTTGCAGTTCTTTGATGTCTTGCTCGGTCTTCTTTCGCCATTCGGTCAGTTTCTGTACAGCAAGGTCATGCTGTTTCTGCAATTTCGTTTCGCTAAAAAAGAAATATTGCAATCAATTAAAACTTCGATGATTAACAATTAAATCTAATTCACTACTATATATCAAACACTCGCCTCTCATATTAAATGCGACTATGTTCTGAATTAATAATATTTGCACTTTGCATGGTTTCTACACCTAAATGATCATTGTATTGATACAAAGATTCACAAAGCTATCTCTTGCATAATATTAATTAAATTTTAGAAGTGTCTATAAAATATGCTCCGTTTTTATCACGTGTTCAGTCAGTCAATTGAAGTACTTCATTTAGAAGCCTTACGAGGTAAAAAAAAAAGTCATTTTTTCGACAAGATATGCCACTGGCTTGATGAAAAAATAAGTAAAATATTAAAAGATAGGGAATATTCTTAAAAACACAGAAAAGTGTACTGAACCCTTATATAATATCTAGTTTCCTATACGACAGTAAATGCTAAACAATCTACACACAAATATTGTGAATACCATGAAGAAAACGTGTAAGAAAGGAATTGAGAATAAAAACAAGGAAACTTATACTTCCGATCAGGTGACATGGGAAATATCTGGTAAATATGAGAAAAGAAAGCTTGGAGAAATTAACACTCTCAGGAAAATGAAGGCAAGACAAGCAATCGGAAACGGAGAAATCTGAGTTTGAGTGAATAAATGAAAGAATCAGGAAACCAAAGGTTATAAAAAGGTAATATTCACTTAGAGCAACACAAGACAGGAGAGTGTGGAGGGCTATGATCGCTTAAGTCCTGAAAGTAGCTGGCAGTCACTGGTGTTGAAAATTTATTTTGGAGATTGTACTTTGATAGATTTTTGAAGATCTTCAATGATGCATTACAGTCTGCGGGGACTACCATGTTAATAAAAAAATAAAAAAAACCTGGCTAGATGCGACTTCATTACGCGTTCTATCCAGTTATGTCTTTATGTTATGCCGAGAGATTCTGGAATAAAATTCAGAAACCAATATAGCATATTATTGCTTGTATATTAAATTGATTCAAAGGTTTTTTAACACCATCTATTTCTCGTTGTTAGAGAATATTAAGTAATTTTTATTACTATTATTATTATTATCATAGTGTGCGAAACGACAGATCGTTACTTACCACTTCAAATCAAGAGTGTTGTCATATTTCCTGCGAAAACGAAATGATTACTGTGTTTGCTTTCTTTCTTTTTTTTCTTTTTTTATAGAAATGCGCAGAAGCTGGTGAATCGAAAGTTGTTCGTAATGGGACTATAAAATACCAAAGAAAATCGCAACGTTTTGGTTGTGTTATAAGAACGGTTATAGCTGACGGATGCCAAACAAGTCGATATCCGATCAGTATCTACTGGGTCACTGTGGAGAGTGGGTATGTTGTTACAAAACCCGAAACCCTAAGATTTTGTATTATGGCCGTTAAATCACCTCGGCTAAAAACATCACTGATGATGTGTGCCAAACCATCAAACCGATGTATTTCACGGAACTATTGTTATTATTAGTATTACTTTTATTATTATTAGTAGTAGTAGTAGTAATAGTAGTAGTAGTAGTAGTAGTAGTAGTAATATTTTACTTCATTTTATTTCTGGTGTATGTATACCGAATTCTTTCCGGGTCCCAACCAGAGACCTAAGGTTAGAAATGGTATCATGACATTTTCTACTGAGCATTTTTTTGAAAAAAAAAAAAAACAGATCAAAATCACACACATTTTTCTTGTACATTTGTACTTGTGAGTATAATTTTTTGTATTTCTTTAAGTCATGGTCTACCAGGAATCCATTCAACGACTCTATCGGAAACTTTTTCCAATTAAAACGAGGATTCCAACTACAAGTCCTTGCGTTCCGCATTTTTGAGATTTCGATTTCAAGGTCCTTGTACTTTGATAGTTTTTTGAAGATCTTAACAGATACATTGCAGTCTGCAGGGACTGCCATGTCAGTAAGAAGGCATATTCTGTTTTTGTGGTCTGATCACAATGTTTGTGCGATTAGCTTTGTTCTGTCTGTGTGTATTGTAGGCTTTGATTGTTCTCTCTGTGTCTTATTATTATTATTATTATTATTATTATTATTATTATTATTATTATTATTATTATTATTATTATCTTTCGCACAGTTTTCGTTTTCAATCGAAGATCTTGCATTATGGTTGTTCTTCATCAAGTCGTACGTCTCAGACAGAATCTTTTGCGGAATATTTGCCGTACGAAGCAGTGCAGACTTCGGAAGCAATGGGACACTTTGATTTATTCTGATTTCCACTATGAAAGGACTTTTTGTTCGATGTTATAAACGTCAACGGCCCAATGATAACTGTACAATCGTAGCCTGAATCTCTTATAATCTTTTATATGCCTTGTACTTTCAGAGTGTATATAATCATAGTTCTTGTCCTTTGTTGCTCGAAGTAAGTATTCACTTTTTATCACCCTTCGTTTTCATGTCATTTAGTCACTCATATTCTGGAAACTTGAATCCGGGGATCATATCAGGGAATATTAAGTAATTTTTATAATTTTTATTACTGTTTTCGTTCGTACGCTTTTCGTTTCAATGGGATATTTTGTATTATGGCCGTTTTCCATCGCCGCAGGATCTCAGATAGAGAGCAGATTTCATAGAATATTTACAGTGGCAAGCAACACAGACTAGAGATGGAATACTGTATTTTATTCGGACATTTTAATGTAGGGCTTTGTGGGTGGGGGTAAATAGTGGGGCCTGAACGTCCCACACCCTGACAACCTCCTTTCCGCAGGACGATGTATTTCTTAAACTTGTTAAATTTTTTTATCTTGATATTATTGTCACTACAAATTACCAATTATTATTATTAGTAGTAGTAGTAGTAGTAGTATTGAGGTTTACTGAGTTCATTATTGCAGTTTGTTAGCAGAGACCTTAAGAATTGCTTACATAAGTTTTAATTAAATTTCTAGTCATTATTAAAATCATGACGAGAAATAAAATGTTAATTTAATATTGTTTACTCTTCTTATTTAATGAGGGGAAAATGGTAGGGAATATTGGTAATAAATCACTGAACCTTATGGCAACGATGCAGTTGGTACAAGCATATGTCAAGAATCGTTCGTGAAGTTTAAAAAAGATTTTTTCACCTCAAGAACAATAAAGGGTTTGAAAGATCTTAGAACTTGAAAACTAGTGAATTGGAAAAACTTTTTGAAAGATGCTGCAAAAGCAACAACTAAAAATGTGTAACATTGTCACTACATCCTCTGTAGCTCGCTGGTGTTTGGTGAACGGACGGTCTTCGCTTAACAATGGACCGCATCGTCTTCAGGCCAATAACCATTTCGATTTCTCCCTGAAAATCAAAAGCCACCTTTTCACCAAGCCGGGGTTGGGGGGGTTGCTTGTTATGATAAATGGCACAACGCGTAGGATTTGTATCGACCAAATGTTATTGTCTCCAACAGGGAAATGTTGCCGACCACTCGTCAAAGTCGGCACAGTGAGAGAAATGATTTTCTCAAGGAGATCTCACCTTCTTGCTTTTTCTTGGTTAGTCAGTTCAAAGAGCAATGAAAAAATTTTGCTACATGCTGTTTTTCTTTCTTTTTTTTTGTTTTTTTTGTTTTGTTTTGTTTGTTTTGTTTTGATTTGTTTTTTGTTTTGTTTTTTTACCCCTTCATTCTTGCGGGACCTGTGAATCTCCACTGAGCCTATCAAAATAGATCGTACTTTAGAAATACTATATATTTCTAACAATCTGTGTGGCTATTTATTAGTTGGGCGATGTTCTTTTTTTCTTATCCTTAAGCTTAAATTACTCAACTTTATTCTATACCCACAATGTTACACTTGCAAAAATTTGAAGGAGAATCTCAACAATACATACTTTCCTTGATTTTATTATATAACAATGCTGTTCCTCATGTTGCAAATGTATCGCTCAAACTGGCCATAGTTCACCAACTTAGAGAGACTTCTCCAAACTGGTCACCTTCACACTATTAATTGTTCTGTTTCATGCCACACTACTTGTCTGGTCTGTAGTTCCAACAAACTCGAGAATGATTATGGATAAATTGCTCGAAGAATTCATCGAATTCAAAACGGAATAATAATGGGATATACAATTTAGCTAAAAGGTCTCTTGCCGTCAAATAATGCGAGAGAAAATACTTTGATGAAAGACTAATAATTTTACATTAACCTAATAATAACTGGGAAACTTTTAATTGATATTCACGTGTAGACAGATCAGCACAGCCATCTTTGCGATGGTAATATCTAATTCAAATTGTATGCCGTTCATGTTTATATAACAAGTCACTAAAACAAAATGGAGGCAAGCAAACCGGTCCAGTGATATCAAGTCATAACATCAAAAGACATTTCGTCTTTCATCATAGGTCCGCTTCTGCCACAGCCTTAACTTTACGAAACTGCTGTCTTTAACGAGCTGTACAAAATATTTTTTTTTATATTTTTCGATCCACACCATTTTTTTTTTTAAATAGTTTATTATAAGAAATCTTAACGAAAATTTGTTTCTTTTAATTCCATTTTTTTCTTTTTACTTCCCTGTCCCTTTAATAAGTAGACGATTATAATTCTCTTTTTCTTTATCTTTAAATCACCATGACTTCTTGAGAAAGATAGTGAAGTGATTTTCCGTTGACTTCTCTATTCTTTTGGATTTATGGTTGTTCCTCTCCTAGACTGGCTAATACCCAAGGCTATAGAGAGCGGTATATACTATTTAACCCTTAGCTGGAGGAGAGAGAGCAGAGATACACAAAAAATGCGAAAGTGAGCACAACAGACATGGTGGGAATTTAAACACGGTTCGCCGATTCCACTTTTGACGCTGATAACCGTTACGCTACACGCATACCCTTCTGAAAAATCAAACACTGGAAAAAATGCCATCGGTGTCTCAATTTTTATTCAAATACACTGCTAGTAATTTTGAGAGAATCCCTTTAAAAAAAAAAAAAAAGGCTATACCTGCATATATTCCAACATTAGGTCCCGTTGCCGGTCATCATTAAATCTCCGAGCATAGAGAATACGCATAGCGCAATATTAAAACACTGACGAGCCAATTTCGAATTAAGAAAGACATAACTCTTCTCTCTGTCCTATCGCTAACTTGACAAAATATCTTGTTAATATCACGCCGCGATATTTGATATCTACCTGGATGAATAAGTACCTGAGCCAACACCTCTCCTTTAACTATATTTTATTCCCCGGAAATATCGTTAAAAAAAAAAGCTATTATTGTTATTGTCAAACTTTGCCAGGGACCAATCGCAGCCTAAGCGTTACAGCTGGGAGAGAGAGAGGTTATTTAGCTCAGAGGCAATCAATTAAATTTATAATTACTCGTGCAAGTATTTTGGACGATGAAAGGAACAGGTCAAAAAGGAAAAAAAAAAACATCAGAGAAATACGTACGTGCTTGAGATGATTGGCTGCACCCGGTCTGACCACGTGAAGGTGTTAGCTGTCAACAAATAATCATCCCATCCCAACTTGGCGTAGTCCATTAAGAACATCACATTCGCAGCTGCCGTTTCTAGTTTCTCCTAATCAACAACAGATACTTTCAAAAACAGTCAAAGAAAAACAGTATAAAAACTCATCAAAGCAGGTTCATAATTTATTTCAGACAAGTTTATTTTTCATCTAATTTTTGGTTTTATTGGGTTGGGTTTCGGTATTTCACGGATTCAGTCTACTATCTAGAACAATAAGTATTGTATCAAAAATATTGAAAGTTCACGATACTTATTTATGATCGAAAATTGACTCAGAGTTTCGCATAAACTTTCGCACGAGACTCTGAGAGGATCTTCGATAAGTTTGATGAAATTTCAATATTTCTGATACAATTATCGTTGTATATGCTGTAAACTGCGCCCATAGTTACATTATCTACCTTAACAAGATTTCTTCATTTTATACATAATAATAAAAGTAAAATAATAAAAAATTATGACGTCGGATTAATTATTTTATGGGCCATCTCCTTTCAAGACATAGATGGTCATGGCTCTCCACAACGTCCTTACTTTACCGTTCCTCTTCAATCAAACATTCATACAAACTCGCTAATTCGGTTACTTGTTGTTCCCCACTTCCTTCTCTTGCCTTCAGTATGTCCTATGAGTATTAGATTCTCCAAGCCAACTTTCCTCATTATGCCTTCTAGAGATTTCAGCTGCCTCCTTCTGATTATAAGTAAAGTTTAATTGTAGCTATTATTTTCCCTAAAACATCTTCTATCTATGTTATTTATAGGTCGAAGCACATTCAGAATAATAGCATATTTCATATTCAAGATTCCATATTGACTACAGGTCTAAAGAATTTAATTTGCGAGTAGCAGTCTATCGCCCCATGTTATATATGAGTTTATACCCATCTAAGCTGGATAATACCTGAAAATCTTTTAGCTGTTATTATAGAATTAACATGTCATCAATGTGTGTTTGCTCAATTTAGCATTGTCTGGTGCAATTCAAGTGAGATTCAGACAATGGACGGGCTAAACAACATTTGTACAGTGCTCAGAAGCATGGCAAATCTATGTAGTAATTAACCTCTGGATGAATATATGCCTAAGAACGGTATGTATAACATACATAAATATATATATATACACAGTGTAACCCGGATATAAGAGAAACCCGGATATAAGAATGATTTTATCTCCTGTCCCGACAACTCTCTTATATCCGGGTTATACTGTATATATTTGGTTGGATAGATGTGAGTTTGTGACCTGGGTCTCACGCTTTAGCGATCATGAGAGAAACTGATTAATTTTTTTTTAAATTTGGGTTTATGTAGATTGCGTGTATTGGTGTTATTGTGGAAGTGGTGGGGAAACTTCGTCATTATTGAGCGCTTTCTAATAAGTACCGCGCATATAATATATAAATAATTATACATATATATATTTATTTATATTTATATGCACACACTTTTCACATTATATATATATATATATATATATATATATATATATATATATATATATATATATATATATATATATATATATAGCAATGCAGCAGTGTCAAAGAATAAAAACAAAACAAGTCACGATCTAAAAGTAAAAATGTAAGGACATTGAAAGAACATTAAGTATGAATTTAGGCATATCCGAAAATATTTAAAGGTAAAAGAGAATTAGTATAAGCCTATGGAACGCAGTTAAAATAAAAGACATTCAACATTGGAGAATAAAGTTCTTAAAGAAAGTAGCAAACCTAGTGTGCATAAAAGATCCAGTTTGTAAAATTATGACAGGAATTAACAGCACAAATATAAAAACAACAATACATTTTTGTAAGCGACAAAATCCAAATTACCTTCAGGTCCCGAAGCTCTCCAGTAGCCAAACTGTCCACATAATTCTGCAAACTGACCAAGTCACAGGTACTTTCGGCGTGTGCAGTTATTCTTTTTACGATGTTATCGTATTGATTGCAGATCGAACGGTTGAATTGATTGCTAACACTCAACACTTTGCTGACCATTTTGTTGGTTAAGTATTCTGCTTGCTTCACAAGCCACTGGAAAATCGACGAGAGGAGAGAATCTTAAAGGAACGTTCGCCAAGGCAAAATATTTTATGCAAATAAGCATCATCGATATAAATTTCTTTTGTTTTTCATTTGGAATTCAATTCTATAGAAAAAATAATTTTTCAATATTTTACTCTAGTAAAATCATCAGTCATGCATTTTTACAGTGTTATATATATGTGTTATATATATATATACAAGCAGGTTTCGCCCGCTCGATATCGCTTCGAAAAGTAAGATATATTCACTACTTGAAATCTTTGAAACAAAAATTTTAAATGAACATTTCATTCATAAATTGGCTCGTTAAAGTTTTACAAATAGATGCCAACTTGTTGAAGTAAAATGTAAATTTCAAACATTTTGTCTGTACTATATAAGACGATATTCCCAAACAGAACTTTTTTTTGATACGAAAATCAAAAGAAAATCCTTGAATAAAAGAACAGTAACGAATGACAGTTAAAATCAATATGCAAATTAGTTAGACCTGTAGAGTGATATTGACTAGAAGTAGATAATATATAATACCGATATTGAGCTTTTTGCGTGTAAACAGCTCTCTCGCGTGGTTTACACATTCTGATCCTTACCTGGTGTAGGGATCTGTCCCTGCGCTGGTGATATCACGGCTGCGACTAGCTTGAACCGGCTCTGACCAGTTTGGACCAGCTATGACAAGCCAAGAGCAGCTATGATTAGCTTAGACCAGCGCTGACTAGCTTGGACAAGCTATGACCAGCTTAGACCAGCACCCGGGTGAAAAACTGACCTTGTGTAACAACCTGACATAGGGGTCAAGTAAATATACCTGGTGTAGGGATCCGTCCCTGTGCTAGTGGTATCACGGCTACGACTAGCTTGGACCGGCTCTGACTAGCTTAGACAAGCTAAGACCAGCGGCCCGAGTGAAAACACTCGGGTTCCCACGTTAAAAAATGACCTTGTGTCACAAAGCTTACTCAGTGGGGGGGGGTCAAGTAAATCTCACTTACCGGTCACAGGGATCCCTGTGTTGGTGGTATCACAGCTACGACTAGCTTTTACCGGCTCTTACCAGCTTGGATCAGCTATGACCAGCTAAGACCAGTTTGGACGAGCGGCCCGAGTGAAAATACGTTAAAAATGACCTAACTCAGTGGGGGCTCAAGTAAGTCTCCTTACCGTATCGTGCGCTGATGGTATCACAGATATGACTAGCTTGGACGAGCTATGACCACCTAAGAGCAGCGGCTCGAGTGAAAAACTCTGGTCACCACGTTAAAAACTGACCTTGTGTCACAACCTGACTCAGTGGAGGTTGGGGGAGGCAAGTAAATCAACACATTCTGATACTTACAGGTCACTGGTAGTATCACGGCTATGACTTGGCTTAGACCAGCTCTGACCAGTTAGGACAAGCTAAGACCAGCGGCCCGAGAGAAAACAATAGGGTTGACACATTAAAAGCTGACCTTGTGTCACAACCTGAATTAGTGGGTTCAAGTAAATCTCCGCTCTCTCGTGTGGTTTGTAACACATTATTTATCATCTCTCAGTTGCGTCTCTGCGACGGCTGCGGCAGCTTAGGCAATTTTTTAGATATATAGTTTGTAGATCATAAAATGTAATGGTAATTTAAAAATTTAAATTGCGGGCGGATGCGCTCGGGCTCCCCACATTAA
Organism: Acanthosepion lycidas; assembly: GCA_963932145.1. Classification (NCBI taxonomy): domain Eukaryota; kingdom Metazoa; phylum Mollusca; class Cephalopoda; order Sepiida; family Sepiidae; genus Acanthosepion; species Acanthosepion lycidas. The sequence continues at coordinate 99,105,095 of OZ010574.1, read as the reverse complement.
ACCGACCTTGTGTCACAACGCGACATCGTGGGGGGGATGTCGAGTAAATACCAAATTACTATAAAGTAGAGCTGGAACTTCTTAATCTCAAAATTCGTGGGAGAATTGAGCTCCAATTTCGCATTTATTCATATAGATTCCATAATATAGGTTTTACTTCATTAGCCATTATGTTTCTCTAACTCTTCAAATGTTGAATGTAGAACTAATTTCTAGTTTCCCATCTTTACACTATATTAATTTTATCTTATAAATTGTCCTCTGTTCTGTCACCCATGAAATAAAAGTAATTGTTTGTACAGAAAATAAGGATCAGTTTACATCAAATTGTCTTTAAATTAAGTGGCAGCAGAAGAATTATCATTGAACTTTTAAAAAGTAAGCTTAAACATTAATTAACATTTCATTGATAAATTGGATTGTTATAATTAAGTAAAGTTTTACAAATAGATGCCAACTTGTTGAAGACCAAGTAAAATGCAAATTTCAAACATTTTGCCTGTACTATATAAGACGATATTCCTAAACAGAACTATTTTTTGATACGAAAATCAAAAAGAAATCCTTAAATAAAAGAACAGTAATGAAGCACAGTTAATGAAATAAACTTTTTAAAAATCATAAGCAAATTAGTTAAACCTGAAGCGTGATATTGCCTAGAAGTAGATAATATATAATACAGATATTGAGCTTTCAACGTGTAAATTATTATAAAATACGACTGAGTTTTTTTTAATTAAGCTCCAACTTCGCTATTTATTCATATAGATTCCGTAATATAGGTTTTATTTAATTAGCTATTATGTTTCTGTAACTCTTTAAATGTTGAACCTATAACTAATTCTAATTTCTGTTTTGCCATCTTTACACTATTAATTTTCCCGATATATATATATATATATATATATATATATATATATATATATATATATATATATATATATATATATATATATATCACTCTAATAATTCTTTATAAAATATTAATTTTCTTCTAAACCAAATATATTGAAACTTTATTATTTCTAGTGGAGCAATATATAATCAAGACCAATATTATTACTTATTATTTATTGCCAAACTCTACACACGCACAAATACAACTACAGCCCTGTGAAAGATTTTATTTAAAATAAATATTTGGTGCTGTTAATTTTATTTTTTAATAATGCTTATAGTCTTGATGATATTGTCAACATTATTTGGTGTGACCATCATTATTTTTACTACTGCTTCTTCCTTATGGGTCTGACGATAAACTACATCTGGCAACAAGGCCTTTGATTGGGATTAGAGGTTTTCAGGGGCTTTGAACCACCTCTTAATTGCTGTTGTTCCCAGGTTCACACTGACCCGGAGTGGTAGCAATTATTAGGGTCCCAACTATGGACAAATAATGAACCCCCAAACAAGAACCAACTGTACATTTTTAAAGTAAAATTAGCAGCAATACATTTTTATAGTAAAACGACAATCAATAAAAAAGTATAACAATACATTTTTGTAGTGAAATTACCAGCAATACATTTTTTTTAAATTACCAACAATATATTTTTTTATTGCCAATACATTTTATGATCTACAAATTATATATCTAATAAAAACATACATTTACTCTGGAAGCATAAAATTATGAACGAAATATTTGTAGTTGAAAACAAAATTTCGTACAAAATATCGAGATGTCGGCATTAAATAACCAATAGAGATTGATATGCTGCTAACCAAAATCAACCGTTCCAAGCCAAAACTACTACTTTTAGTCTTCATCTATTGTCCTCACCAGATTTGAATAAACAGTTCCTGTTTTTTTTGTTTGTTTTTTTGTTTGTTTTTTGGCGGGTTTTTTTTCATTTTGTTTTTTTTTTTTTTTTTTTTTCAGGTTTTTTTTTTTTTTTTGTTTATTTGTTTTTTCACTCAGACACTATTCATGTTTTCAATTCTGTCTTTCTCGATGACCGTCATTTTTCTACTATCCGTCGCTACAAGTGCTTAATTTGATTTAAACCTAGCGACATACTCGTCCAATCAAACATTTGTAACTTTTGTTTCTTCAGATATTCTCGTGTCTTCTCTTAACATTAATCTTTTGAATCAATATTATGCTGGAACAGCACTTTTCTTCACAAATGTTTTAATAAAGACATTTCATTATTTTGTCGTAACCTTCGTCCCCTCACGTAACTTGTCTCGTGGCCCATTAGGTCGTATGGATACCATATGTACTGCAGCTATAACAGCAGTAATGTGCCTATGGCAGTTTTATTCCTCTTCTGGTTTACTGTCTCCTAGCCTGGTTGCCCTACCAAGGTTAAAGTTCACAGTTTGTCCTATTATTTTTAAGCGGTTGAATCCAGTTGTTTTTTCTCCTAAACTGGTTACCACCCAGAGAAAGTGGGTCCAATCATTCGTGTGCTATTTAACCCATAGGTGAAGGAAGATGGACTGTTTCCTTTTCTGAGGGCATTAGTGTGAATTAAACGAAACAGAATCGACCGTAATTAGAATTCTGCTCGCTGGTTTCATTTTTCGTGCCGGTTATTGTTACACTACCCGAACATACTCGACGTAATCTTCAGCATTCATTCTTCTGAGGATGGAAGGCAGTTCACCAGTGCAATTAGAGATCATAAAAAAAACAGACAATCAGAAGCTGAATAAAACTAGACAGCAATTGAAACTGCATTTCCCTCAAAGGAACACTTTTTACGTAACAAAGAGAGACATTTAAAAAAAAAAACAACAAAAAGTAATTAAAGAATAAGATAAATAATAAACTTGCTTGATTCAATTTTTCTCCTTCCACTTGAAAGAGGTTCATGGGTATCTGGATGGGAAGGAGCAACGCGTTTTGACGTAGTTTCAGGATTTTATTGATATTCTGGGTATATTCGCTCAGTGTTCGTTCCTTGCTGATGAAGCGCTTGATCTGTAATTCCGTATCATTGCTCAGAAGGTACTTGAATGGGTCGTATGTACTCTGGTATCTAAAATGAAACACAGGCACACACGAGTAGCAGAAATAAAATTATAGTAGCAGTAATTGATTAGGCTTCTTTGTATTGAAATTAGCGAAAAGCATAAGTTAATAAGATTAATTCGTGAGAGCCCGATTTAGAATCTGTCGATTTAGAATCTGTCGATTTAGAATCTGTCGATTTAGAATCTGTCGATTTAGAATCTGTTTTTTTTTTGTTTTGTTTTGTTTTTTGCTTTGATTTTTTTTTTTTTTTTTTTTTTGGTGGGGGTTGGTTTTTTTTGTTGTTTTTGTTTTTTTTGTTGTTTCTTTGTTTTTTTGCGGGTTTTTTTTTTTTGTTGTTTTTTTTTGTTGTTTTTTTGTTGTTTTTTTTTGTATATATTATCCAATGAATCCCATTTAAATATCGAAACAAATTCCAAATACATAACGTTAAAACTCTCAAAAATAAAAAAAAAAAACAAAGAAATAACATCTGAATTCAATGTTTCTCTTTTATGTGCTGCGTCCATTAAGGATATAGACGAAAATGACTCTCCACAATTTCCTATCCATTGTAGCCCTTAGCAGTTTTTTTCCCTTCGCTAAGGCTCCCGACTTCCGTTCCAGCATCCATCCAGACATGCTCGTCAGTGGCTCCCTGCCTTTCCCTATATCCCTCGCCCTCACTATGCCTTGGGAAGATTAAGTTTTCCAAGCCCTCCTTCCATTTTATGTGTCTAAGGAATTTCAGCGGTTTACCGCCATATCACGTTGAAATACCGTACGATTACCGAATTTAAGCAACTTCGCGCCTAGTCAACACGTAGATGGGTGGTCGCTTGGAAATACCAGCCACTTTAAACTTGTATCTGCGGGTGGTGTAATGGATAATGCCTCAGAATTGGAAATCGGAGAGCCGTGTCCCAATTCCAGTCGGGTTCGTTATATACACTGACACGCAAATACTGTATTTAATACCAATTTAACCATAGCTTATATTTCAAAATACGCCATTTAAATGATTAAATAATAATAATAAAACATGGGCTGTTTTAATTAAATATCTTTGTTGCCTTTATTATAGAGCAACAAGCTTACGTCCATATCACGTTGAAATACCAGTTCTTGCACAATCATCAAAGTTAAGCAACGGCGAGTCTGGTCAGTACCTAGATGGGTGACCGCTTGGTAATACCAGGTGCTGTAAGCTTGGATGTGCGGGTGGCGTACTGAATAATGGCTCGGAATTGTTAATCAGAGAGCCGAGTTTCAATTTAAGTTGGGTTCGTTATATTCACTAACACGCAAATATCCGTGGGGAAAGTATGAATCCGCTTCTTCTCCCCTAGCTATGGGTTAATTAATAAGAGTTGTGTCGCTAAATCATTATTATCTCCCCACCCATAAGAAATCATTCGTACAATCTAAAAATATTTTCTGGTTTTAAATAACCTGCAAAATGTTGATGAGCCGTATAAAACGAATTAATCAAATTAAAATTTAAAAAAAGGAATTTCAGCTAGTTGATCATTTATACAAATGTTTGTAGTTACTAGTGCCTGTTCTAATTGGATTATATTTAAAATTAATTATTCTTATTCTTTTAAAGTTACTCCAAAAACGCAAGCAGCGAAATTTAAAATTTACTCGCGCTATTTAGTATCTTGTATTTGTTTCGATCTTCGACTCTTGGAGCCGACTGTAATTATGCATCAACATAATCTACTAAAAGAAGCCGAAAGTCTCTAAATAAAGTCTTTTTCGTTATTTCCAGCTCGGTATAATTTTACAAGGTTTTATGCTTAACTATAATTTATAGAAAACTCTTTTCATAACAGCAATTCTTTCTCTCTTAATTCCACTTCAATTATATGAAAGTCTACCTTAAGGGCCCGTCACTGTTGGCCATGATAATTTCTTTCAATCTTTTTTTCACATTGAAAACAAGTTCTTCGTGATGTTTCACTGAACTGATGTATTTGTCCGGCAGATTCTCGACGCTGTAAAACAGCCAGTTCTCAATACACGAGAAAGAACTGGCGCTTGTCACTACAACATCGATGACGTCACACAAACGTTGATGGACTTCGTCAAAAGACGGTTCATATTTTGACGAAGTTTTCGCGGTATCTTCCACCTGAAAACACACATAAAAAAAGGAAAATATAATCGTTTGAAAAGAGTAATATAGATAAAAATCGAATTTCAAGCTAAAGTTGTATTGTCGAATATGCATCTGATGATGTTGCACTCGATTGATTAATTTGGGGCACCACATGGCGGTGTAATGGTTAGTAACCTTGTCTCGCTAGAACAGCTACGACTGAGTAGTGAGTTCGATCCTCACTGGGTTCCCCATACTTTCGGCCTTGTACCACATCTAAGCTACGCTTGGAAAATCGCTATATTGAATGATTCGTTTTTTTTACGGCTTATAAAATTCTTGCAGGTTATTTAAAGCCAGAAAATATTTTTAGACTAAGAATTTTTTAAAGATAATTCCTCCTAGTTAACCCATAGTTAGAGGAAGAAGGGATGGATTCATGCCTTTCCCAAATGTATTTATGCGCAAGTGAATATAACAAACCAGACTGAAATTGGAACTCGGCGCTCTGATTTCCAATTCAGATGCTTTATCCATTATACCAGCCGCACATCCAAGCTTACAGCACCTGGTATTCGCAAGCGGTCACCCATCTAGGTACTGGCCAGATTCGACATTGCTTAACTTTGATGATTTTGCGATAATTTTTTTCAACGTGACAATTTAAACTTGTTGCCCTTTAATAAAGACAACAAAGACAAGATAATTAATTTCGTAGATAGCTGTCGTCCTAAAACAGCACTTGTTTTATTATTATTATTATTTCATCATTTCAATGGTGTATCTTGAAATATAAGCCATTGGTCCTGATTAGATGAACGTGTAGCTCAGTGATTATCAGCATTTACGTACACTTCTCTACATGTATACCATTGGAAAGGTATGAATCCATCACTTCTGCTACCATCTAAGGATTAATAGCAAAACAGATTGTGTTTTCTAGCTGTGGTTAGCATCTGTGGTACTATAGCCACCCACATAGAAAAAGATATGGTTTCATCTTGAGTTTAAGTGTTTCGTTTTCATAGCCAGCAGGTGGTCCTTTTTCAATCTAGTTTTCTAGACGGCATTCATTTTGATCGAAGGAGAACAGGAAGTAAAGGAATGGATGATTTTTTAATTTAGATCAAGTGGCAAAAACTGGAAATAGAGTATATCCAGGTGCTGGCCTATAATAAGTCTCTTCTTGTCTGCCCTTGGCGAGAGATGTACTTGTCCGTCGCCTGGCTTCGATGCCGTTCATTCGTATTGCTAGCCACCACGTCGGGATGAGTAAATGGTCGAAGAGTGTTAGGCGGGAAGAGCTGAGCTATTAGCCGGACATAGCAGAAGTTGTCCCAGGCGCCACCTACTTTACCCATCTACATATAATATGGAAAACAGAATTCGTGTTCTCATTTCTCGATTCGGCACTTGTTTCTCATCTTGTGAACATGCAGCAGACCCTTTCCCAGCTTTTGGTTCAAACCAACAAGATCGAGAATCGAAATGCTACATGTGGTAATCATTGGCCGTTCGGTGGAAAGCTTGGATGAACGTTGCGTTTTACGTTTACACATGTAGGAGAAGGACAACTCTGAATTCAAAAACCCATTTTGCTCGCGGCTTAAAAGACCATTTTATAAAAACCTACTTACTCAAGAAACTACAGTAGCAACATCTAATATGCTGAGTCTAGGGTCCTATACGCCGTGGAGAGACTACAGAACTTTCATAAATAGGACTTGATTTGTCTCTTGATCTTTTAAAGCTAACCTGTAAAAAATATTAGAAATTCTCCAAAATATGGAGCAACGAAATCCTTATAGTTTAGTTAGATTATCGAAATCCTTATAGTTTAGTTAGATAAAAATTCCCCTTCAAAATAGTTTTTAGAACAAAAGGGTTTAATACATGATGTAATAATGTAATTTTTTATTGTTTTGCTCACACCGTAAGGCATTATACTCGTGTTGCATGGAAAAGCCAATGATCATCCAGTCTAGCAGTAGTGTAAACATACAACGGGCCTTTACCCAACGACTGTCCAATGATTGCTTTCATCTCCATTCTCGTTGGCGTCGGTGTGCACCAAAAATTGGAAAATGCTACTCAGCGTTCGAAAGAAAAGGAAAGATGAAAACAAACACCACAGCGAGAAACTCTGTTCCCAATATATTTAGGAGTTTTATTCAGGGCTTCGCTTGCTTGGTCTGGCTGACACTTGGGACAACTTCTGCTATTTCAGGCTAACAGCTCCGCTCTTCTCTCCTAGTAAATCGATGTCCATCTCAACAGCACAACGTGTTATTAGCAACACGAACGGACGGCATCGGAACTACTTAAAGGACAGTGTATCTCCTGGCAAGAGCAGACCAGAATTCACTACTTCAATCCCAACTGTCACAACAACCGGAATTAATAACTGTCCGAATTTGTTGTCACTTGACCCTAAAAGCTTACTTTTATTTATTTATTTATTCGTTTGTTTGTTTTTTCGAACAAGTGGATGCGCCTTAGAATACCTGACTTCAAAGACTATATCTACGGCCATAAAAGAGAAACACTTGAAATCGAGATAAAATTACACCATCCTATTTTATGTAGGTTCACCAATTATAGTGTTACGGTATTAATATGCATCTCAATTCCTTTTTACCTAATCGAAAAAATGCTCTTTATTTAGATGTAGTAGTGTCTCCCTAAACATTTAAGTTAAAGTGCATTAACTATCAGTCAGTTATGTGCTAAGCGTGATACACGCTTAGGCGATCATGTATCTTTCGATACATGACTGACGAGGGAGATTTTTTTTCCCGCAGTAGGTTGTCATTTCTTTCTACGGTTGTTGCCACTTGACCCTAAAAGCTTACTTTTATTTATTTATTTATTTATTTATTTATTTATTTATTCGTTTGTTTCTTTTCGGACAAGTAGATGTCACATAGAATACCCAACTCCAAAAACTATATTCACCAGCCATAAAAGAAAAACACTTGAAATCGAGATAAAATTCCACCATCCTATTTTATGTGGGTGTACGATAGTAATATGTAACTCGATTCATTGTTAAGTAGCTGAGAAAATGATCTTTATTTGGGTGTAGAAGTGTCTCACTAGACATTAAAGTTAGTTATTTGCAATGCGTGATACACGCGTAGGCGATCATGTATCTTTCATGACTGACGAAGCAGATATTTTTCCCGCAGGAAGTTGCCATCTCTTTCTGCAGTAGACCTGTTGCCATCCAAAGTTATAGCTATTGTCCTGCTATTTACCCATAACTGGTGGGGGAAAATAGGATTAGTGTATTAGCACGTAAGTGAATGTAATGGATTCGAGTGGAATTCGAACTCGGCTCTCCGATTCCTCAATCTGAACCGCTATCCATTACTCCACCGTGCCTATATTCTTCGAATTCATGCATATGACTGGATCACATGGAAAGAGAGACTTTCGAAAATAACAGCAATGGTCTCCTAGAATCATATTATTGTTGGCCACAAACAAACCGAGTAAACGACTATAACACTAGAAAATATTCCAAAGCTTTCCCTTTGATAGAATTAAGAGCAAATCCCTTAAACCTTTGCGGGTATATTAAACGGTTAAAAATAGAACTCACAAAATTATGTCTCGAAGGAAAAAGAGGTTGATCGAAATGCATATAGAGAGACAGCTTACTAATGGGTCAAAGTTCGATAGCTGATCCCATATAAATGTAGACGCACTGGATCGAAATATTTGGAAATAAATCAGTCACGTGAGCTCGTAATCTGTCATGAGCGGAAACAGCGTAACATGATGTGAATGGAGAAAGAGCTCTCAAATAAGGGATGAGGCTCCCTTATTTCAAATCGTTTGATTCGAAACAAACTTTCTTTGTCTCAAATCATGATCAATCACACGAAATGGTAGAAAAGAACAATCTGAGCGTGAATGCTTTTACGAATGCTCACTGTTAACTTTATATATACCTTCATGGCATATATAAAGTTAATATATTTTTAACCGTTTAATATACCCACAAAGGTTTAAGGGATTTGCTCTTAATTCTATCAAAGGGAAATCAGCACATTACGTCTACTTAGTTAACCACGTGATTTACGACGCCTAAGGAGGATTTCTTTGGCAACAAAGAAAAGAATACTGAGCTGTTACGTGACATCTGTTCTTCTTTACGGCAGCGAATGTTGGACGATTTCCGCCAAGATGAAGAAGAGACTCGACTCCTTCTACAGAAGGATGCTGAACATATCATAAACGAAGCATGTGAGCAACGAGGTTAGAGAGGTTGCAAACAAGAAGAAGACTTATACTTAATATTAGGAAGAGGCAGCTGAAGTTTCTGGGGCACATAATGAGGAAGGAGGGCCTGGAGAATCTGATACTCACGAGTCAAATAGAGGGAAAGAGAGACAAGAGAAAGCATCGCGTGACATACCTGATGAGCTTGAGCAGGTAGATTACGGGTCTGGGAGAGGAAGCAGAAGGAAGGAACTTGCTGAGAGCTGCAAAGGATAGAGGGAAGTGGAGAGCCATGATCGCCTACGTCCTGAAAGGACATGGCACATTAATAGAAAGAAATAAACTACTTGGTTGCGTGTCTTCCTTTAGTTATGTCATGTTACCGTATGTGAAAGGTGGCCCTTCGATCACGCTATCCACATCCACTTTTAATCAAGGCATATTTCTGAATATATATTAAAATAGTAATAAAGTAATTGATCTTTTCCCCAACAGCAATGCCCTGATCACTCATATTATTCTAAGAAAAAAGAATTGTCATTTCTGAGTGAGATGCCTTAAAACATAGCAGAATTATGACTGTATTAAGAAAAGAAATTTACCAAGAAAATCTTAATAATGTGAATACCAATGCTGCTCTGATCCATTCTTCCGGAGCTCTCGTCGAGTGGGTTAGCAGTACAAGGCATTTTCAACTCAAACAGAGCCAGAAGATCATCAAGTGTATTCACAACACAACGTCTCAATAGGACTGACATAAGTGATGCCACACTGGAGAAAAACACGTCCATAAAATCCAGTCGGTTTTTCTGTAATACAAAGTCCATCAATTAGCATCAGATTTTATAATTAACACAGCAACAGCGAAAATTTGACAAACATATAATCTGAATGCGTTCATCTTAACTGTCACATGTCATAAATCTACATTGGAGCCGGATTTTTGTTATTATTTAAAAGAAGAATTGTCTATTAAAATATATCGATATTTAAAAATCAGAATTCAATAGGTTTATTTCTAAGGCGAATCGTTTCGTAGTTTCTTCTTTTTTTCCTAATTTTCACCCATTACAAGGCCCAAGAGCCACTCAAGGCAGAGGATTACTGTGTGAGCGTAAAAAAAAAGCAAGAAGTGAAGTTCCTGAAGTTATGCAGAAATGATAACGGTTAACCCTAGAAGAGGTCAACGGTGTAGTGATTGGGAAAACATCCTGCCGGGAGTCTGTTCCACAAAGCAGCAGTTCTTGCGAAGAAACTATCAAAATGGAACTTACTTCTTACTAATGGAATACGAAGAGATTGGGGATGATTCATCCATGTGTACGTGACACTGCGGGTTACATTTGCAAAGGTCAAGGCTGGTGAGTCTAAGGAATTTGCCTCGTCTGAACACTTGTTATTGAAATATTGATAGAGCAGCGATTGGCTCGCGACGTTTAGTCTGTGAGAAAGGACTTCTAGGGTTGGAAATAATGCATGATGCTGAATTATTGGCAATCGCGATGAACGAATGTTCTCTCAGGGATGGCCCATGACTTGATCGCCTATTAAGAATTAACCTCAACCCAGACCACAAGCGGAACCGATACATACGATCTATCGCTAAATATGCTGGGAAAATGGTTTCCGGTACCGCGCTAGTAAGTACCTGACTCCTTCTGCTATTCTATACCATTACGCCACATCAGACCGAAAATTAGACCGAGTACTGCTGCCGTATATTGGGAAGGAGCTGCCCAGTCTTCACTTTCCAGTTTCTTTTTAGTTCAAAAACGTCTCCCCATCCATGTGAGTGATGAATTATTTTCCATTCTTCAACCCCTTTCCCACAGAAAAAAAAAATGCCGCCAACCTCTCGCTGCTCTATCGCTATTTCCATGGAAAATGTTCAGATGAACTACAATCCTTAGTTCCACCAGTTTCAACCTTCCCGGCTAAGACCCACCATACTAAGTACAATATAGCGAACCATCCTCATTTATTTGGTAAAATGTAAGTTCCACTCAAGCAGCATCATCGCATGAACCGCTGCTTTATGGAACCAACTCCCAAGAGGATACTTCTACGATCATTGCAATCTTAATCAGTTCAAATCTAGGGTTAGCCATTATCTTCCCTACATATCCCAATAGACTGTGCTTCTTACTCTGTAACCCTCTACCTCGAGTGGCTCTTGACCCTTGTACAGAGTGAACGTTATTGTAAATAAGACAATAAGACCCAAGTCTGAATTTAAAATAGGGTCTGATAGATGCATGTGTTGATACAGACAAAGATTATATAGTCTGTGGGGGTTTTGCCGCAAAGAATTCGCGCCTCCTTTTATACAATAGGAAATCGATGCCCTGTGGAGAAGAACTCTCTGGGGACCAAGCATGCTTTATTTGCGCCGCATCTCACCCGAATAAGAGCCACGGATGATACTAAGCAAATATCGGAGAATGGTTTGGGAATCAATCGATTATTTAACTCAAAATACTTCATAGATATTTTCGAATTTAAATGAAAGTCATTTATTTCAAATTTGGATTGAAACAAACGTAACAGCTCGAAGAATATCAAGGGTCACAACAGCCGAAATGTTGTGATGATTGATTTTTTTACGGCTTATCAACACTTTGCAGGTTATTTAAAGCCAGAAAATATTTTTAGATTTAAGACTATTTTGAAGATAATAATGATTTGCTGATACAAGTCCTATTAATTAGCCCATAGCTGGGGGGGAAGAAGTTGTTTCATACCTTAACCGTGCATACTTACGCGTAAGTGGATGTAACGAACGCAACTGAAATTAGAACTCGGTTCCCTGATTTTCATTTCGGAGCCTTTATCATTGCACTATCCGCACATCCAAGTACTTAGTAATCCCCAGGGGTTACCCATCTAGTTACTGGCCAGGATCACCGTTGCTTAACTTCGGTGATCGTACGAGAACCGGTGTTCCAACGTGATATGGCCGTAATCTTCGTTACGATGATAACAACAAAAGTTAGGACATCAGCCCAAATGTAATTAATGTAAATCACCCGATATAAATAAAGTTCAACTTTCAAAGTTTAATCAACCTTCTGCGTGTTAAATATGAAATTGTTTCTTATATTCAAAATCGTACGAGAACCGGTGTTCCAACGTGATATGGCCGTAATCTTCGTTACGATGATAACAACAAAAGTTAGGACATCAGCCCAAATGTAATTAATGTAAATCACCCGATATAAATAAAGTTCAACTTTCAAAGTTTAATCAACCTTCTGCGTGTTAAATATGAAATTGTTTCTTATATTCAAAATATTGATGATTACAAATGCATTTTTCGATTAAATAGACTTGGAATGCAAAAAGGGAAAGCAAAACAAAATGATTTCTTTTAATATTAGGTTGGTGCAAAAATAATGACGTAATAATGTCGTTTTTTGACGTCAAAAAATACGTCAAAAAACGACATTGCTACGACATTATTTTTGCACCAACCTAATATTACTTTACAAACGCATTTAATTAGGTTCTATTAAATGCAATTTTCAGTGTAACTTAAAATCGATCTTATTCTTACGGTTCCATCTTTTAATATCCATCCTTCAATTTCTTCGCGTCTATCGCTGATTATTCGGGCACAGTCAGCCAACCATGTTTCTTGTAACATCTTTCCTTTTGATTGCGTGGACTCCCGTATGAAACTTAGCCATTGATCAGTCGTCATTGGTAGCTGCTTCCTCAGAGAGGGGAAATCAATCAACCGGAACTCCCCATACCTCAAACAATAAATCACTTAGGTCACAATAAAGATCAATACATTGACAAAAGAAGAAATTCGATTTTATATATTGACGAAAGAAGAAATTCGATTTTATACATTGACAAAAGAAGAAATTTGATTTTATACACTGACAAAAGAAGAAATTTGATTTTATACTTTTCCTCGTTATATAAGTCGGTGTGATTCTAAAAAGGTTTAAGTTGACATACGTCCTTTTTGCGCGTTATTTTTTTCATTGTTGAAATGAGTTAAAAATGGCAATATTCTGATACAAAGACTTTTTATTGAAGTTAGCCACAATTTGTTTAATCGTCTTATCCAAACAATGAGATATACTGAATTAGGCTCTTTTCAAATTTCTTTTTACTTTTAACCAAAAATGCGCTTACGCCCTGAGAATAAACAGTCTTTCAAATATCCATCTTAATACGATTCTTTTGGTATATTTTAGAGATAATCTTTGCGTCTTTTTAAGGTAGTTTTTTGAGGAAATATTTTTTTCATCTGCAAACGTTAAATATGCTGATTTACAATCGCTTTTCATCATTATATTAATCTGATGCTATTGATTGTATTTAAATAAGATAACAGTCGCAAAGAGAATCGTAGTTTAGCCAAGATGTCTGAATTTTGATAATGAAGCATTTTCTTTATTTCAACTTCATTGTCTTTTTTTCTTCAGAACAATAAACCATCACAAAAAATGTCAGAAAACAAGAAATATCTTCCGATGGGAGTCGAAATCGTACTTTACTGCTGACTAAATCAGTTTCGTCAATGAATTTCAAACATAAACTCCTGGTTTGGACGCCGCTATGCAGCTAAGCCTTTCTGGCTACGGTAGCCTTTTCGTCACGGCAGCGTTCATATCAAGATACATTCCACCGGGAATGGAATGCGAGTTCAAATCTCATCAGAGACTGCTTGTTTATTTTCTATTCCTTACGCCTGCTTTAAAGATCAGAACAAAATGCGAAAATTGATGCTCTCATCTAACCCATAAATTCCAGAAAGAGAAATTGATAAAATAATTTCTCTCCTTTCTTTTCTCTACTACTACCTTATACACTTTCTCTCTCCTCTCTCTCTTTCTTTCTCTCTCATCTCTCTCTCTTTCCCTCTCTCTCTAAGTTTGCCACTATTTCTCTTCTTTTTTTTTTTGCTTTCTCGTTGATAAAGAAGCATACAACTTGGCGCAAAAAGAAAGCAGAATATAGATTTGATCCTTGACCCGATTGATCATTCAGCTGACCATGTTTCAACTAATTCGATTAATAGTAAGGTATATTTAAATTTGATGTATAGATAGTGGTGAATGGTTTATTGTATTGGATACTGAATCGTTAAATAGAGAATTATACTACCATTGTTTAAAGATTTTACAATATTTGATGACAGCAATTTTTTATTGGTGGAAAAGTCACTTGAGTTATAACCAAGCCTTGTGGTATGATTTGACCAAGGCAAGACTGTTTCTTAAAATTAATCAATTTTTCTAGTAATGCTGACTAGAAAATTTTCAACGATTTTATGTTAAATGATCAAAGAGCTATTAAACTTTCGTGGTCCCTAAGTAATGAATATGTGAACTATTTTTTATATGAAAACTAGTATAGAACCCACCAATTACAAAATATATTTTTGTTTACGTGTGCATCGGGAAAATATAGGAAAATATCTAAAGTCAGTGCTAACTTTTCTTCAAAGTTGTACAAGATGGCTGACATTACAGGATGAGTAATAAACAGGCCTTTCTTGAGTAAATTTCGGGCTTTTTCTGCGGACTTGTGCCACGGCAAAATCTCTCTCCCCGTCGGATTTTCAGGCTGATAAACAAAATACAATTCATTTGATAGCAAATTATAAAGTATTTTAGAAACGGTCTTAATACACAAATTTTGCATGCAAGGATCATCGAACGAAGTATCTATTTTAATATTACGTTGACTTTCTATACGTGAAATATACACAGATTATATATATATATATATATATATATGGATGAAAATCTATCAACTTCTTTGGAATATTTCATATGTCCGGAAAATATTTGTATTTCTCAAAATATAATAAGTAAATTTAGGGTGGGGCATTTTCGGACGGCAGTCTTTAAAAGCAGGCAGAGTGACCCCGATTGGAAGACTGGTATAATATACAATATATCAGATTCTATTATGACAATCAATGTTTTGGCAATATAATTGATTTTAAACACCAGATATTAATAAATGCTATTATTCCAGACAACGATATAACTTATTAATCAACCGATATTAGTAAATTTTTCACGGTATGTAAATATTTATATGATAAATATACCATGTAAATTTCAGTTAATATCTGTTTTTATTTTAAATATTATAACATATTTTATGGCATAATATTTTATTATGTAAACGAAATGAATGCATTTTCTGGTTATTATTAGGCTGTCATAATTTCATAATTTTTTGTTTATAAACTTTATACTTCAAAAAATAAAGTACAGTTACATTTTTATTGATTATATATTAACACTTATTTACAATGATATCTTGCTAAATATCAGGCAGCTCTTCGATAGCTTTTGAGTAAAATTCTGCAAGTTCGAATGAGAAAAAGTTTTCGATGAACACTTGAATATGGTATTCCTTAGAGAAAATTTTCCCCGTGAAAGCGTTTTGTAGAGACCAAAAAAGGTAATTTCTCTTTTTTGGTTCTGTCTTTATCGAAGTATTTAATGAAAATTATTTTTGGAGATAAATCACCGTGTCGTTTTAATTCACTGTGGTGATCAATGGACAACTGAACAGAACATGATGGGCGATTGGAAAGTTTGGTGAGCGATATAGGATGTTGAGTATTAAAAACGTATTTCAACATATGCTACTCGAAAAAAAAAATATTCAAAGGAGATATGCAAAGAACCTGTATAAAATAAAAGCAGGAGACTAAATGGTAATAACTGAGTCATATTCCTAGATAAGATATAAATATTCCCGCAAACAACAAACATTTTGGTATTTTCTATAGTTTTGAAAAGGGTCATTAACAATTCAAATAGTTCTTCAGAAAATATAACATTTTTTCCGGATCATCATCATCATCATCATCAGTTATGTGCGATGCGTGATAGACGCTTAGGCGATCATCTGTCTTTCGACGAGGCAGATTTTTTCCCGCAGTAGGTTGCCATCTCATTCTGCGGTAGACCAGTTGCTATCCAAGGCTATAGAACGCGGTCTATCCTCATAGATGGGGGGAGAAGAAGAGGATCCATACCTTTCGCCAGGGTATTAGCACGTAATGAATGTGATGAATTCGAACTTGGCTCTCCGATTCCTCAATCCAAACCGCTATCCATTATTCCACCGCGCCTTTTCTTTTTACGGATATTAACTCAGATAAAGGGAGACTAAGAACAACAAAAAATATTGGCTGAATTTTTATTAGGTTTTCTATTAGGTTGGTGCAAAAATAATGACGTAATGATGTCGTTTTTTGACGTATTTTTAACGTCAAAAAACGACATTATTACGTCATTATTTTTGCACCAACCTAATAGTAATGTATATTCTTTTTCATTTTATAATTATGAATAAAAATTGTTTCATTTTTTTGTCAACACCTGCAACGCTAACTACATAAATATATATATATATATAATTTAGTTTTATTTTCAAGGTTTGTTTCATGGTTAGATAGACCTAGCCTTAATCATAGAACTAAATTATATATATATATATATATATATATATATATATATATATATATATATATATATATATATATATATATATATATATAATTTAGTTTTATTTTCAAGGTTTGTTTCATGGTTAGATAAACCTAGCCCCTAGCCTTAATCATAGAACTAAATTATATATATATATATATATATATATATATATATATATATATATATATATATAGTTTTGATGTTCAAGTTTCCTTCCGTTTGTTCTTTAATATTGTAGTAGCATTAGTAGCCGCCGCATAAGTCAACGTTGTTAGTTATTTTTTGTTATTTTTTACTACATGATAAAGTCAGTTTATGAACCAGTAACAAACATTTACCAAACAATTTTGGTATGCTTTTGAATATTTACTATACAGGTAGACAGTAGAAAATTTTCCCATGTGAAAGTAGGCAATGACGAAAAAAAAAGGTTGGCAACTTCTGGTCTAGATTATTTATTTGTTTTTATTTTTTGCCTAAATAAATATCAACTTCCAGTGACAAAACCGTGCTCAGTTTAATAGTTGCAAGGTATTCATTAAAATTTAACAACTACAATCATTTCATTTTCTTTAAGGCAAATATTATTTAAAAAAAAACATTGTGTGTCGATTAATTTTACTGATCGACTTTTCCAAATTACAGATGACCTTTCTCAGCCAAGGAAGAACTTTCATCGTATGAGAAATATTTTTTTGTCTTACTCCAAAAAATTAAACGTAATTTCCTAGAAAAATTATAACTTGCTTAAAAATAATTAAGTGATAATGAAATCCTTACTTTCTGTAGTATGAACACCCCAAGACGTATCTGCTCCGTCGGGTCGAGTAAGATGTAATCCAGTATTGCTTTTTTTATTGCTGTTATGTAATCTTCGTCTATTTCCTGTTCAAGCAAAATACGTTTTTAGTTTTTAAGGTCAAAATAAGAATTTAATAATATGAAAGCAAGAAATATTGGCTAATTTGCAGAGTAACACCCGCGCTCAGTTCGCATTAAAAATTTCCAGAATACTTACATTTATCTGTAATTTTACATGCTTCATTCAATCTGGCTTGATAAATATGATAAAATCTACCGTTTTGGAGTTATCTACAGTGAAATTTGGGATTCAATGGCGTCGTTGGCGGCAGCCATTATTCGCCTTGTTTGATTACATTCGCTGCGGAAAGCTAAACGCGGAATACTACGGAAAGCTAAGTGCAAAACTAAATGTTCTTGTCAAAATTTGTCTCAGTTACTGCGAACGAGAACTATTTACGTAGACACACTCAGTTTTCGCAATGATATCTACACTGATAGCTATTCTGCAGCGAATGTATGCTAACAATGCTAGTAATGGCTACCCGCGACACGGATGAATCCGAATTTTTACTATTGCTAACTCCAAAACGGTAGATTTTACCAAATGGAGTATGTACAATTACACATCGAATGAAGTATGTACAATTACACATAACTGTAAGTATTCTCGAAATTATTAATGCGAACTGAGCGCAGTTATTACACTGCAAATTAACCGAATTATTCGGCTCATGCAAATATTTCCAGCGCTTGTAATTATTACTAAAAATAAAATTACGTTGGAATTATTTAAATGCGAACATTTCTTTTTACCTCGGCTGACTGAGAGCCAGGGTTAGAGAGCCCAGTCTCACCCGAAATAAGAAGAAATGTATACATGTCTTTCAAATGGCGAAATGAACACAACAGGATAAATCGGAACTTGAACTCAGTCCGATATTCATTACGCTAGCTGCATAATTGTCAAATTTGTTCAAGTTTCTCATTTTACCATATAAGCATAGGGTTTCTAAAGCTATTTTCTTGGTGGGGGGAAGAAGTTTCCTGTATACATCACATACAGCGTTTGCTGACAGTAAATGTTTTTTTTTTTCATGCTATCTCTAAAATAATTGTATCTGGTGAAGAACTGTTTTAAATAATTAAATGAACGCTAAGAGGCTTATAATTTTTAAAAAAAAATAAACGATTAACAAATACGTTTACTTATAAAAGTGAGATAGATCCTCACTGAATATTGCATGCATGTGGCTTTGCGTCAAAGCGAGGCTAAACTTAATAAATCGGTTTACACTCCTCCCCGTTCTTTTGAACAGGAGTAGGGGTTTATCTCTTGTTTCCCGTTT
Organism: Acanthosepion lycidas; assembly: GCA_963932145.1. NCBI lineage: Eukaryota > Metazoa > Mollusca > Cephalopoda > Sepiida > Sepiidae > Acanthosepion > Acanthosepion lycidas. The sequence goes on along the minus strand of OZ010574.1, from coordinate 99,086,180 downwards.
AGGACAGGGTTTCCGATTCCTTCAACTCTACGTTTCTACTTCAATTCTGTACTTTTAACGTCTACGTCTGAACTCTGAAATTTCATTCACTAATTACTTTTTCTTCAACTCTGTAAGATTAGATAGGTTCGCCTATAGCTCGGTTCACACTCCTCTCCGCTCTTTTGAACAGGAGTAGAGGTTTATCCTTTATCCTCTGTTTAAAATTTGGATTTCCGCGTTCTAAAATCTTATCATTCTCCTTCACTCCCAGTAGCCCTTCCTGGTTTAGTGGCGCTGTCACCTTGTTTGGGGCGAATTGATTGAAAAAAAAAAAAGGAGAATTAATGTAAAAAGTTATTGTCGACCTTTCAGAGAGTACTCTTCCGATGAATTGCAAACAGATACTTCAGAAGACAATCTTCTAAAATCTGATACTTTAGACCCTTTTTAAAGATATTCTAAAGATATTAATATAGTACCCATCAAAACTGACGGAATTATTTATGTTTTGGGACTTCTGCTTATGATTAGAATATCTGTGCACTTTGGCTCTGATCAAAGTGTCATTCCATAACTTTCTGTCTAAGTTCAGTGTAGTATCCGTGCACAAAATATATCGACATACATTGTACTCTTAGGATATTTGTATAGTTTATCCATATATTCTTATGGGTAATACGCTAGTTTATATATATTTACAGTTTTAATATAAATAAATGATAAACCAATACTCTCTTTAAATAAAATTCTTTGATTGTACCCAGTTCTTATTGAAAATTAATTTTAACTAGATTTACTTCATGGTTAATCTAGGATTTTTATCTATTCTATTAAATCTATTGTTACTTGTTATTTTACATAACTGAAGTATTCTGTTTGTTAATTAATATTTCTTTAATTAATATTCCATTGATTAACTGTGTTTTATATAACAGAACTAGTTCCTCTATGTCGTAAAACTTACACTAAGTCCTTACTATTATTAGGTTTTCACGGGTGGTTCCTATAAATATATTAGTTTATCCATGCCATTAAAAATGACTACATATTTTAATTTCTTACTATTATTAAAAAGTTTTCATAGGCGAGTCTTTAAGTATATAAATGTACAAGTTTAATAAAAAAAAATTACAGAAATGATATCCTTAAAATGATTATAAGGTGAATCTTTTTTATCCATGCCATAAAAACGATAACAAAATATTCCACCAAGTCCTTACTATTATTATAAAGGTTTTCACGTGTTAGTTATAAATATATAAATAAATCCCCCGTAGAAGGGAAATAATTCTAGAAATTCAACAAAAAGTTGAAGACATTGCAGACAAAGAACCACTTGATGCGTTATACAGTAAGATATAAGATTATATTTTTATTACAGCTGGAGTTGGGTGCCTTCCGTGTGACAACTGTTACTTTTTTATGTATGCTGCAAAATTATTTAATATTTGTAACTAAAACTAAGCAAAAGACAAGACTTTGAAAGAACCAGGAATTAGGAAGCAAGTAAAAAAAATCGCATAGATGGAAATTAAAATTACTAACCTTCAAAAGTTCATTGGTAACAACAGGGAAAGCTCTGAGCAAACGCTTTTCGAGAAAAAGCCGAAACCCATGCGGCATCGTTTCGCTAAGAGGAGCAATAAAGCCTGGATCAATAGCGTGTTGCACCAAATGGTTGTACCTGATAAATACAGATTATTATTATTATTATTATTATTATTATTATTATTATTATTATTATTATTGATGGTGGTGCTGTTGGTGGTGGTGGTGGTGGTGGTTTTGTTGTTGTTGTTGAGTTACTGAATGATACAGAGCAGCTTGTCAACAAAATGGCGCTGGAGTAGATAAATAAGAAACTCATTAAACGCCACCTTCATGCTATGTGTTTTTTGGGTTTTCCTCGGGAACTGAGGTGGCTTACGGCCACATCACGTTGAAACACCGATTCTCTTACGATCACCGAAGTTAAGCAACATCGAGCCTGGTCAGTACCTAGATAGGTGATTGTTTGAGAATACAAGGTCCTTTGTATGTGCTGGTTTTGATGTAATGGGTAACGTCTCTCAATTGGAAATCTGAGAGCCGAATCCCAATTCTGGTCAGATGCGTTACATTTACTTTCGCGCTAATATCTTTGGTAAAGATGTGAATCCACCTCTTCTCCCCAAAGCTATAGATTAATTAGTAGGATTTGTATCAGTAAATCAATATTATTTCCAAAGTTTCTTACAATCTAGAAAAAAAATTCTAGCTTGAAATAACCTGCAATGAGCTGATAAACCGTAAAAAACTCAAATCAACCAAACCGGGAAATGAGCATGGATACATGTAAACGGAAACGTCTACACAGATACGTGCACACAAATTATTATTGTCATTGTTGTTAAAGCACATTTACTCGTTAAGATTTTTTCTAAAGACATATCGGCTCAGTTTCGTATTCGAAACGTAAATAGAATCGTGATTGATTGCGATACCCTCCGTAGCTGAGCGGTCAAAGCAGGTCGTATCGTTTCTGCCTTCAAAGAGAGGTACAGGTTCGAATCCTACCGAAGGGCACAATCCTCTTTAAAAAAAAAAAAAAAAAAAAAAAAAAAAACAGAACGTCTACTCAATTACGGGTATCCTCTAAAAATAACGTTTGAAGTAGTAAAGATAAGTTGGATTAAAAAATAAATTCGGATAATTCTTTAAAAATTCTCTTAATGAGTGGGTGTGCTTTAAGGCAAATAGAACCTTGATTGCAAATACTCTCCGTAACCAAGCGGTCAAAGCACACTAGATCAGACGGCAGTTCCTTAAGCAAAGGATGACACGGGTTCGAATTCTACCGGAGGGCACATCGTTTTCTTTATTAAGTCTACTCGAGTGAGTAGGCCGGTTGACGAAATAAACACAGTTTTAAAAAAATCGAAACGTTTACGGTTAGCCGCTAAAATTAACGTCTGAAGTAATAATATATAGACGTGTGTGTGTATGTGTGTGTGCATATATATATATATATATATATATATATATATATATTACTTCTGAAGTAATAATATATAGACGTATGTGTGTGCGCATATATATATATATATATATATATATATATATATATATATATATTACTTCTGAATTAATAATATATAGACGTGTGTGTGCATAATTATATATAATATATATATATATTACTTCTGAAGTAATAATATATAGACGTGTGTGTGTGTGCATATATATATATATATATATATATATATATATATATATATATATATATTACTTCTGAAGTAATGATATATAGACGTGTGTGTATGTGTGTGTATGTGTGTGTGCATATATATATATAACTTCTGAAGTAATAATATATAGAGGTGTGTGTATGTGTGTGTGCACATATATATATATATATATATATATATATATATATCACTTCTGAAGTAACAATATATATATATATACATGCATATATAGAACTTACTTCAGCCGTATGTATATATATATATATATATATATATATATATATATATATATATATGCGCGTGTGCTGTGTGTGTACGTGTATATCGGTGTTCCTCTTTATAAAACGCTTGGAAAGATCTATTTCTATCAATTATTTATTAAGACATTTAACCTGATGTCTGAGGATGATAAATTGTTTTGACCAGACATTTGCTAAGAGGTTACGAATAAAAGAAAGTAATTGTAAATGAACGTTTTAGTGGTTTATATATAACAGGCATCACCACGACGACTTGGTTGGTTCGACCTTACCCGCAGATGTAAAGCACAGGAACCAGAAACTGTCTTTGTCAATAAGAAGAACCAAAGACATTGGCACTTCAAGATTTAGATGGGTCGCCATACAAAGACCAGAAGGTCAGTTTTAATCATTGTAAATAAGGAAAGAAATATTCCACTGGAATTATATTCTACTGAAAATGCGAGAAATCTTTCTTATAGAAGTACCATTTCAAACAATCAGAATGAGACAACTGAAACATCTAGGGCACAGAATGAGAAAAGAAGGTTTAGAGAATTTAACACTCACAGAATACTGAAGGTAATAGAAATGGGAAAAACAAGTAATTTATGAAACTAGGGTGACAAAACAAGAACAAAATGGTAAAGGAAGAATAGTGATTTGAAGAACAAAAGACAGGGATTGTGAAAAGATATAATCGCCCACGTCCTGAATGGTCATGGTATATAAAATAAAAATAGACCACAGGAGGAAAACTGGAGAATGAGAGGGTTTATTGAAATACTAGAAATTTGCGTGAGAGTTGTACAGATAATAAAACAATAAACAATTAATTACAGCAGTTCTTGAAAAACTAAAACAGTTTTAAAGCAAAATGTTTGGCTGATTTAGTGATTGGAGAAAAAATTGAGATCTTTTATCTCATAACCCTGCTGGAATTGGCGAGAGCTTTGGGACAGTTGTTGTGGACTGAAATAAATCTGGCTCTCTAGCAACAGCAAATGTATATATCTGTTGTCAGAATAAAAATGATGATTCTAAAATCCTGCAAAAGGTTTATCTCTTCGGAACTGTACACATCCTGAGGAAATCTCCCAAGAAATATTTCTTTCCTTCTTGAGATATGGTTGCTTTGTAGAAAATGACGTCATAAAGTATATACTGAAATAAGAAAACTATAATAATACTAATTATAAATACCTGCCATTGTTATTTTTCTTCATTTTATTCATTTGGTATAGAAGAGAAACGAGAGAAGAGCAAAAATGGAACGGATTCATGATCCAAGTAGAATACATAGCCAAAATAATAAAAAAAAACCATAGTCGAATAGCTCCACGGAAAACCAATGAAAAATGATAAAAATAAGAAAAAACAGTACTGAAATATCCATAGGAAAAGATTTTGAATTCAAAGATAAAAAAAAAGACAAATATATGGCAGATTAAAAATGGATATGTTACGTTTAGAAAAATAAAGAGCTGAAAAAAATTAAAGGAGAAACAGAACTACTAATACTGGTTATACAGGTTTAATGTGTTAGAGGTGTAATGTGTTAGAACTATATTTAAACAAAGATGAAAATACTGATAATATTCATAGAGCAAGGAAAAAGATAGAACTGTAACAGACATAGCTTGTTAATGTTCTATGCTGACTCAGCAATACAAAAAATATAATGGCTACGCTCTTTACAATGGACAAATGATCCAAAAATTAAATTGGAATAAAAAGCAATTTCTTTAAAAAGCGGAAAGATACTGATAGATATCCTATCAAGTTTCCTTCTTGTATGTGTCATGTTCATTCACGACGTGATCGATCATAAAACAGCCAATCTTCCTATCCTTTGTAGCGCAAAGCAATGTTTGCTCCATTAGAATCTATACTCGTCGCTGTTACCCCATCAATTTACACAAGCTCGCTAAGAAAGTTTCCCTCTGCCCATCTTGTCGTCAATATCTTCTGTAAGCGTGAAATTCTTTAAGCCATCTTTACTTGATTGTCTCAGAAAATTCAACTACCTCTTTCTGATATTAAAATATAAGTATTCTATTTGTTCCCATTTTCCTTAGAGCGTCTCCGTTGATCACATGTTCTGTCCAAGGTAGTGTAAGCATTGTGCAGTAGATCCACATCTCTGGTACATCAAGTCTTTTTTATATGCGAGGAAAATGTCCAGTATTCACTGCCATATAGGAGGATTTTCTTTGTTTCTGACAAAAATTTCGTTTTGTTTAATACTTTAGTTAGCTTTTGAAAGGTATATCAAATGTGATGTCAATCACAAAGGAATATAAAAAAGCATTACTGATACAGGTGAATGAAGCCGAAAACCCTAAGACATTGGACTTAGATATTCAGAAACTGAAGAATACAAGAACAAATATTCGTCATATCCCAGTGGTGACACAGTTATTCATTTGAACCCGGGGAAAGCGAGGATTTCGAATTGTGATTTGTAAAGGAAGAAGGTCTTCTTTACTTGGAATATTGACGTATCATAGTCTTGTTTCGCCCATTGTACCCTGATCTACACTAAGCAAAGCTTAGTAAATTAAAAGAATATTTGTACCCATGCACTGGATACTCGGTCAATGAATATCGAATGTTTCCATATAAGGAAACAACTAATACGGCCATTACAATTACCATAATTAAAGAAACACTAGTTGATAGACTTTAGTCCCCTTTCAGAAGATTGGAATAAATCTAGTATATAAAAAATAATAACCTGATTAAATCTTTTACAACTGGAGATCCCGGCCGGGGGAGGCCCTGCGTGGAATGATAATAAGGATGGAAGCGTACATCCAACACTTTCTGGCTTTGTAAATCATGGCTTCTCTGTGGAAATGTCTTATTGGAGTTTATTTCATCAGATTTTGCTGTAAAGAAATTTAAAAGAAGAAAAAAAATGAATGGAAATAAGACACCAGGTAAATAAAGTAATCTGTTTTCACATTTCCAAAGTAGAAATCAATTTCGTTTTTATCTTCTGATATATCCGGTGTTAATATCAAGCTTATAAAATGCTAAAATGGTTTCTTATCTTATTATTATTATTATTATTATTATTATTATTATTATTATTATTATTATTATTTCCTTTCATTTCTGGTGTGTACACATTTCGTTCCGGGTCCCGCCCAGAGACCTAAGTTTAGAAATGGTATCATGACATTTTTCACTGACACACACATAAAAAAAAATTACATAGATAAAGCCCTTCGTAATGTGTGGGCTATAATCGTGAGAACAATTTTTTGTATTTCTTTAAGGCATGGACTTCCAGTAATCCCTTAGTTTACTGGAATCTTTTCCAACCAATCCGAGGGCTCCAACTACAACAGGGATTGTTGATGTTCCATGTGCTACATTTTTGAGATTTCTATTTCAAGGTCCTTTATTTTGACAGCTTTTTGAATATCTTCAAAGATACATTGCATTCAGCAGGGACTGTCATATCAATAAGGAGGCACTTTGATTTTGATTATTATTATTATTATTATTATTATGAAATAAGTGGATATAACGTTAGTGTTCCGATCATGGTCGATTTGTCAAAAGGACAACTTCTTGGTGATATCATTTTGGGGAGACGTTACTAAACCTTGTGAGTGGAACTACGTAGACGAAACTGTTCGGAGGCCCTCGATGGTTATACTAGCACAAAGTCATTGTGAACGATGGATTGAAAGTACTGTCTTTTTTCAACTACTGATCGCTCCAGATTATGCGCTCTCTTTCAGAAACTAAAAGGTTCACTCAGTTGTTGCATAAACCAGAGCTCTATGAAGAAAATGTGCCTGGGAAAGCATCTGCAGCAGGGATTAGCTAGCCATCCTAACAGACAGTTATTATCATCTATATTATTATTATTATTTCAGGCATTTGTAAATTCACAACAGAGCCATCACGGTTATGACATGAGTTTGAGTGACAGTAAGAGTTTGAGTAAAAGTAAGTGTTCTCAAATTTCCACCTTCCTTTTCAGAATCCTCGCCAATCACAGCAAAACTGTGGTCTGTACATTCTTCAGCCCTACCTCGGTTTTCAAAATTCATACATTTTTAATTCCAAACCAGATGTCGGAGGGTTTAGTGGTCATCATTGAGGACAGAGTGACATCATATCTTTTTCAGTATCGTTGCTAACCAAAGAATCAGAATCTCAATCGTACCTTGAATAACCAACACATTTAGTTTCAATTCCTTTATTTTGAACACAGTTCCAAATTCCTATTATTATTATTATGGACACAATCTTCATATCCCATTATTATTATTATTATTATTATTATTATTATTATTATTATTATTATTATTATTTCCTTTGATTTCTGGCGTGTACACATTTCATTCCGAGTGCCGCCCGGAGACCTAAGATTAGAAATGGCATCATGACATTTTTCACTGACCAATTAAAAAAAAATACATATTTTACATAGAAGTAAGGTAAGTTGTGGGCTATCCTCATGACAACAAGTTTTGTATTTCTTTAAGGCATGGTCTTCCAGGAACCCCCTCAATTAGTCTACTGGAATCTTTTCCAACCAATCCGAGGGCTCCAACTACAACAGGGATTGCTGATGTTCCCGTATGCCACATTTTTGAGATTTTATTATTATTATTATTATCATTTATTTATTTATTTATTTATTTATTATACATCTTCACGCGATATGTATATTGGGTATTTCATTATTTGACAGTCTGCCGCCCACAAATCTCCAGAAGCTTTCTTACCCTCTGGACACCCTCAACTCTTCCTCGATTATCTAATTCATCTAGCTTCCCCTGTATTCTTTTGGACGTTGTTTCAAGTGAATCAATTATTATCGGCATTATCATATTATTATTATTATTATTATTATTATTATTATTATTATTATTATTATTATTATTGAGAAAGAAACCAGCATGCTAACAAAGTGACGCTTGGATGCAAATATACCACATCTCAATATAGCCATCGTCATGCTGAGTCTGATAAGAGTCAACCATGCGCATGTATCACAGCCAAATGTCCGCAATATGGTGACAGGTTTTGATAAAACTAGCGCATAAGCTTGTAGGTGGTGTCCAATTAGAAATACCTTCAGATCGGGTAACCCAATCCACTTAGGCGGTCCCCTAATTGAAAGTATTCCGAAGTATCTAGATGTGACTCCCTAAATCCGCGTTCAAAGTTGCAGAGTCTCAAAGCCGGAATTACCGAAAGCATTGTAAGAAAATCACAATAAAGTTTTTTTTTGTTTTTTTCAATAAATAGAAATAGCAAATTGGTTGAAAGATACAACTTGCCTTGCGAATGTTTGTTCTCACTCAAAGACGTTATGGCAGGAAGAAGTGATTTGAAATAAACAGTTTTCTGGTGGATCTGGATTTGTTGCTTTCTTTGTTCATTGGATCCAGGAATCTTGCCAATGTTCAAGAACCTGAAAGTAAAATCGCATTCTATATTTTGATCTGGATTGCTATTGTTTCAAATTTCAAAATATCATACTATTGTAATACAGTGTAACCCGGATATAAGATACTCTCAGATTGTTCAGACGATTCTTTTCAAGGTCACTTATACCTCGGTAGCAAGTGCTTCACCATTTTTTCTCGGTTTTCAACAGCGAGTTTGAATTCCTCTATAGGGATATTTGCAGCAATTAAATTGTATTTAAGTTTGTCCTTGAAGCGTAACCAAGGACGACCTACATTAAGCTTACCATGAAAAAGTTGACAATACATGAGGATTTTCGTCATCTGATCATCACTCATTCTAATGACATGATCAACCCATCTGAACTTTAATTGTATCAGAAAGGATTCGATAACACCGACGCCATATCTGATGAAAAGATCAGGGTTAGAGATTAACCAAATGTGGCATCGGTGGTATCGAATACTCATATATATATATATATATATATATATATATATATATATATACAAACAAAATCATTTATATATAAACAAAACCGATATATATATATATATATATATATATATATATATATATATATATATATACAGTGTAACCCGGATATAAGAGAGTTGTCGGGACCGGAGAAGAAGTATCTTATATCCGAGTTTCTCTTATATCCGGGTTTGGTCAATTTTGTTTAGGTAAGTATGGCTCTAATTTGGGATCTGATAAAATCTCTCTTATATCCGGGTTCCTCTTATATCCGGGTTACACTGTATCTCATTGGAAAGAAAGAAAAGAGGACTGAATTTTTATGTAATATCACAGATGGAGAAGTGACTTGAGGCAGCAGAAATGCCGTTCTACAGAGGGATACTGAGAATACCATATGGCTGAACACGTGAGTAACGACGAAGTTTTAGAGAAAATTGTGACAAAATGACAATTATACATATAGTATCGGAAAGAAACCATTTAAATTTCTAGGGTACATAATGAGGGAAGAGTGCTTGGAAAATTTAACACTCACAAGACATATTGAAGGTAAGAGTGACAGAGGAAAGCAGTGGTATAAATGGTTGGCAGAACAAGAATTAGAAGATATAGAAAAAGAGAAACTTTACTAAAGACTTCAAAGGAGAGGAAAATGTGGAGAGTGATGATCGTTGACATTCTGAAGGAACATGACACACAGAAAAAGAAGAATTGATGAAACATTCTTGGAGAATTGCCATTACTAGTATTCATTTGAGACTTTGAGATGAATTTTTAATCTTCAGTGAACATTTTAGCTATCATCATTTATCTATATATCATTTCTCTCACAGTTCTATAGCCACTCTTTGTAACTGATGTTTCAGGAGGAGGGTTAGGTTGTGATGCGGGAGAATAAACAAAACGTTTTAGCCATTATTACTAATCATATCAGTCAGTTACGTACCATGCGTGATACACGCTTAGGCGATCATGTATCTTTCGATACATGACTGACAAGGCAGATTTTTCCCCGCAGTAGGTTGCTATTTCTTTCTGCGTTAGACCATTTGCCATCAAAGGCTATAGAACCCGATCTGTCCTGCTATTTACCCATACCTCGAATGGAGAAGAAGAGGATCCATACCTTTCCCAAAGGTATTAGCACATAAGTGAATGTAATGGTTTCGAGTGGAATTCGAACTCGGCTCTCCAATTCCCCAATTCACCGTGCTATATATTAGCGTGTTTTCTCACTTCATGTAGAAGATCATTCTTTTAACTTGTTTTTTCTCAGTCAGTCAGTTTTGTGCCATGCGTGATATACGACTGGAATTCGAACTCGACTTACCGATTCCTCAATCCGAGCCGCTATCCTTTACTCCACTCTGCCTCCTAATACTAATCATAAAGTATGATTAAATATGGCTTCGTGCGAATGAAACATGTAGGTCATGGCGAAGATCAAACTTGTTCGAATCTCATGGACTGGCGCTACAGAAGTGAATCAGTACCATAATATGATAGGACGTTCATTTCCGAGTATGCTTATCAGCTAAGAGTGGCTAGCCTATCCCTGCTGACGACGCCGGCTCAGTCACATTTGTGCTTGCTCAAGACCTACAGAGCCAATTTGTGGTATATACTGCAACAATATTGAGAGGACCTTAGTTACAGTTTCTGAGAGAGAACGCATAATCAGATACTTTTTTTTTTTTAAAGTTGCCATAAAATTGTAAGCAAACAATGGCTGGCTTCCGAAAGTACTCGTCTGCTCGATGAGCTAGACTATGCCTATAACAGACGCCTGCTCCAGCACATTTGTGTTTCATCAACATCCACAGAACCATGCAATTATACCGAGGAGACCTTCAATCTGGAGTTTGAAAAAGGTCAGTACCCTCAGTCACAATGTGCTAGCACAAGCATCGACGAACATTTTTGTCTACCCATTTTCACTCACAAAGCTTGTGTCAACTCGTGGTATGGTTTTCATATACCTCCTAATGATGCCGGAGGCAGGATACCGTCTCTCCAAAGTAATGTTATAAAGAAATCACCTACTTGGCTGATCAACCATTCTGATCACTGATTAACGCGCCCACTGATCCCGTAATTGCAAGAACAATTATGAAACTTCCTCTGTAGCCTTGTTAAATATTTTATCCTAACAACTTTAACAAAATGTAATAACAGTCATAAATATGAATACACGTCATTATTTAAAGAAGTAAGAGGGTACAAAAAAATATGCAGAAATATACAAAATTCACAAGGTTTTCTATTTCAATGAAGATGTTCCTCTTTCGTTCTTTCATTCATTCATTCTTTATTTATTTCTTTTCCCTTTTCTTAAAACAAAACAGCGTTTATGACATGTCTTTTCTTCCGTCTATCCTCGCAATCATATATCATTGGACCATTGTTTATTAATATTAATTATTAATATTAATTGTTTATTAATGGTTAATAATTGATTAATAATTAAAACGTACGTCCAAGCTAAGGAACGAAGGAAAAAACAGAATGATATATTTTTATAATATACGATAACATACTCTTAAGTATCCAGAAAGGTCTACGTGTCGTCAAACACTTGTTAGCAAATTATCCTTGAATAGCATTACTTCATTAATGATTTCGATTTTTACTGGGGGATACAATTCTGTGTCCTTGTGCCAGACTAAACTGAACTGACTAAGTGTCTAATTCAAGTGCCTGTCATTCTTCTTTTTTTTCTTTTTTTTTTAAGCGTTTCACCCCAAGCAAGGCGAGAAGCCACTAGGACGCAAGGGGTTACAGAAAATTTGAAAAGATCAGATAGGAGTGATAGAAGAAAGGATGAGGAGAAGGGTAGTGGATAGATCAAGGCAACTGGAGATGTCGATTGACATTACATTTCAATAGCTGGAGATTATAGCTCTCAGGGAAACTGGAATAGGGAAGGGAGTTCCACAGGCGAGAGGTGCGAGACATGAAGCTATTGGAGTAGAAGAGACAGCTACATTTAGAAGTTTCGACAGTGAAAGGGTGAGAACGGGATGCCAGCCTCGTAGGGCGCCTGAACTCATGAAGTCTGGGAACCAGCGAATGCAGCTCCTCGGAGCAATTGCCATGAAAGTATTTGTAAAACAGACAGAGAGAGGCGAGGGCGCGTCTGTGAGAAGGTAACTGTAGACGAGATGCCAGATCAGGGCCAATTATATTGCATATCCGCCTCTGGAGCCTATCAAGAACCCCGGCGCGGCACAGGAAGCCAACTTTCCTTGCGGTGGACGAAGCAATTGACTCAATGTATTTGTTCCATCTCAAGTCAGCAGTCAACGTGAGACCGAGCAGCCGCAGAGAGGTGCTCTCGAGAAGTTGAGCGTAAGACATTCTAATGGAGGGCAAGGAAGGATCTCTGTGGTGATTAATAGAGAGCAGTTTTGTTTTTGAGGCATTAAAGTTGACCAGCTAATTCCTGCCCCAGTTCACAACCGATTGGAGGTCCTTTTCGAGACGCACGGCCAGGTTAGTTTTGTCAGTGACACTAGATTTGTTTTTGAGGCAGGAATAAATTGTGGTGTCATCCGCGTAGATGCCAACTTGGGAATTTATGGCGTCAGGAAGGTCATTTATGTAGATAAGGAATAGAGTGGGGCCTAGGATGGAGCCTTGAGGAACACCTGCGTTCGTGGGATAGGAACTGGAGGAGAATCCGTTGAGAACGACCTTCAATTCACGGTTTGACAGGAATGATTGTATTAGGTCAAACAATCGACCCGTAATGCCATAACCCTGGAGCTTGCGAAGAAGGCCGGCATGCCAAACCCTATCAAACGCTTTGGAGATGTCTAGGGCCACGGCACGAGCTTCCCCGTTATTTTGAAGAGATTGGTAGACAGTTTCAGTGATGGCCGTAAGCACATCAGCTGTAGATCGGGCAAAGCGGAAGCCATATTGCTTGTCTGAGAGCAGATCATGGGATGTAAGGTGGTTAACCTCTTCGGTATTGATTAGGGCTTCGAAGACTTTGCTGAAGAGGGGTAGGAGACTGATAGGACGGTAGTTAGAAGGGTCAGAGGGGGTCGCTAGAGTTCTTGAAGACAGGGACAATCCAAGAGGACTTCCAGCAGTCAGGAAAACAAGATTCCTTGATGCAGTAGTTATATAGTTTAGAGAGGGCGGGCGCCAGTTCAGGCGCGCATTTCTTCAAGACAATGGCTGGTATCCCAGATCCACCACTAGCCTTGTTGGGGTCTAAATTGGAGATAATGCCCAATACCAAAGACGGGGTTATGTGTAACCCACTCAATAGGGCCTCGGTTCTAAGAGGGAAGTCGGATATAGGTACACCGGAAGACTCGAGCGTTAAGTTGAATGAAAATTTCCCAGCAAAGTATTCAGCCTTGTCGGCTGAGGAGGTCAGGACTTCGAACTGGTTGAACAAAGGAGGTATAGAGGTTTTGCAATTGTTCAATACGCTCTTGCAGAGACGCCAATAATCTTTGGAGCCAAATTTGCGAGATACAATACGCTCATTCATCCGAGCAGCAAATAGTGACTTAGCATCGTTGAGGACACGCTTACACTTGTTACGGGCGGAGGCAAAGAGACGTCTATTGCAGTCAGACAAGTCGCTACGAAATAGGTGGAAGAAGTGGTTCCTATGGGCGATGGCGGCTGAGCAAGCAGCGGAGAACCAGGGGGAGGAGCGTGACTTGACCCTATATTTCCTTAAAGGGATGAAAGCGTCGATTCCAGCTTTAACCCAGGATGAGACCCCAGAAGCACATTCTTGGACGGGGAGTGTAAAGACAACATCCCAAGGAACATCGCGGAGAAAATCATGGAACGCGTCCCAGTCAGCTCGTTGATAGTAGAACGAAGTTCTAGTGCTAGTTGTTTCTTTGCAGGGGGTGGAGTTGAAGGAGATGTTAACAGATACAACCGCATGATCAGAGTTACCAAGATGGTAGAGTTGCGTGGCGCTACAGGACTCGGGGATGGAGGTAAAACACAGATCGAGAAGAGAGGCTTTACCTTCCCGGTTGAAGGCAAAACGAGTGGGGAAGTTAACTATCTGCGTGAGGGATTGAGAGACTGAAAAATTGAGCGTTTGGATTCCTGCGTGGTCAGTAGTAGCCTTCTTAAGCCACATGCTATGATGGGCGTTAAAATCGCCAAACACAAATATGTGGGCAAACGGGTGGAGGGAGAGAGCCTTGTCTATGCTGTCAGAAATGCTATCGAGTATCCCACAGTCTTGAGAGGATGGAGAGCGGTAAAGGAAGAAGAGATAGCTTACCGCATTGAGAAGAGATAGTCGGAGACACAAATATACGACTGGTCTGGCGATTCGAGAGACAACTCTCTGGCCAGAGGGAGATGGTCCTTGACGTAGACACCAAGGCCGTGCATGTGGGTTAGAGAGTCATTTCTGAGGAGAGGAAGGTAGCCTGGGATCGAGAGATCAGAGGAGGGGATAGACGAGACAAGGTTGGTCTCACACTGAGACAGTATATCCGGACAGTTTGCAGTGAAGAAAGATTCCATACTACATAAGTTTGTTCTAATGCCACGGATGTTGGAGAACGAAATGTTGAGGGGTTTAGGTGATTTTTGAGTGGCTGGTTTAGGATTACTTTTTCGGTCTTTGTAAGACATATGGAATTTTGGTTGGAAGATGAGAAGGCCCGAAGTAAAAGAAGCAGACAGTTATCGACCGTGACGTGGGCAGAGAGGAGTTGGCACAACCTGCATCATACTGTGGCCTCAGGGTTGCCCACCGGAGGTGACTGCAGGGACACCTTTCCATGCGCGACATGGCACTACAAACACCCCGGTATTATACAACTGTTGATCAGGGCGGCCGCTCAAGACGCTACGCAAGAGTTAGGGCTCCTAACTACCAGTCGGAAACAGCAACCAGAGAACTGTCAACCGTGTACCCTCAGAATGAAGAGGTGATGCTACAGACTGCACACATCACGGGAGAAACGGAGCTGCACTAATACAGAGGCCAGAGAGAGAGAGAGGAGAGTACCGGAAACCCCTTCCTAAACAAGAAACAAGGCGTAAGCCTCTACTCATATCCAAAAGAAATGGGAGGAGTGTTGACCGGGCGGTAGAAAAGCATACCTACTCCTATTACATATAACACATACAAGGACGACAAAAACAGAGGGAAGGATAAGAAGGGGAGGTAATTGGCTGACACTTGGATTTTACCCTTTCGCAACATTAAGTTTTAACTTAGTATAAGTCCTATTGTCTATTCTAAAAAGAAAATAAGGTTATCCGGATTTATTGCTATGTCACAATAAATGCCCCAACATACGTGGCAGCAAGTGCTTGTCCGCTTTCTTCCTCATGATAACACGTGAACGTACGACGTACCTTAAGTCCAAGCATCGAGCTGGTAGGTGGGGGGATCAACGACCAATCCTCCGCCCTCACAAAATAGTGGGCTTGGGAGACATGCTTTCAATAAAATTAAGAACAGAAGAAAGAAACTGCGAAAACAATTCCAAGTTCAGAAAATTTATCAAGCAAGAAGATTCGGCCAACTAGATCATGAGAATATTGACGAGACACTCTCGGCCATAAAGGAAATATTAACAAGCTACTTTCACTAGCTTCTGCTCCTGGATTCAATATCCAGAAATTTCTTTAATTCTGAGCGAGTCCAAGGGGATATTTTTAAAATATCTCTCTGATCTGCTTGGTATCTGAGACAATTGTGTATTGCTCATTGTCCCCAGTAGTAGGTGAAAAGGCAGAAGTGCCAGCCCCTATTGGAATATTGAAACATTATAATATTCTATAGCTTATATGGTCTACTACTTAGACACACTTTTATCCAGAAATTAATTTCGGATCGTAAGAATTATTTTGAGATAATAAAGGTTTAGCGACACTAATTAATTAATTAACTGCAAGGAGAATAAGTGGATTCATACCTTCCCCAAGGGTATTTGCGCGTAAGTGAATATAACGAACCCAACTGGAATTGGAACTCTGTTCTCCAGTTAACAATTCCGAGCTATTACATCAACCGCACATCCCATCTCACAGCACCTGATATTCACAAGCGGTCACTTATCTAGGTACTGACTAGGCTCGACGTTGCTTAACTTCAGTGATCGTACGAGAATCGGTGCTCCAACTTGATGTAGCTGTAAGCTGCTTTTTGTAAAATTTTCTGCTATAGTTAAAGGGACTTTGTAATATTTTATAATACACTGACAAATTACTTTCAATATTGCATGTTTAAATACGCTAAAAACTTTTCCCTAAATATGTCCTGCTTAAATGGAATAGCATCTTAATAAGGCCGTGTGTCTTTTATGCAGTCAAATACAATATGCATCTATGTAGTCAGATGGCATTCTTTGAGACTATTAAGAAATATACCATTAAAAAGAAAATCCCAAGTGATGGTGAGACTTTTAGAGAAAATGAATCGAATTTTCTGCTTCTAAATATATCCGACTTATTGGATTTTGTGAATTGCGAATAAATCTGAATAAATCTAAATAAATCCGAATAAATCATGTCTATTCTTCTTGGCTGAGTTATTTTCTTAAATGCATTTATACTTTGGATGAAGATTATCCAGGTGGTTATTTCAGTTTTTACTTATTTGCGTTAGAAAAAAAAACACGGCTAAAAAATTTAATTACGGATATTTCTGTTCTGTGGCTAAAATTGCTTCTTTCTCGGGGTTCCAACGTGGGGAAAACATATGTAGTTCTTCCATCGTGAAGCCTGAAAGACAAAACATGAGAATTTAGACGAGAAAAGACATTGACATGATGACAATATTTATTTTGGTAGATTTTACAATATATCAACCATTTTTGATTTACATAATGTCGAAATCTGTTTTTAACTAAACTTGTGTCTATGGTTAAACATTAGTTGTGTTTATAATTGAGTCTGTGAGTGAATATTGGTGTTTAAATTTGTGTCTGTTAGTAAACAATTGTTGGGTTTATACTTGAGTCTATAAGTAAACGTTGTTCATGTTTTTACTTGATTCTGCAAGTATCCACTCAGAAGATGACAATAATTGATTATGTTATTCTAATAATTCTATCCAAAACTTTTATGTTGATTTGAGTAATCTAGTGAGGCTTATTGTCTGTTCCAGGCATGTTTTTATGTCTGCACAATATTTAAATGAAATAATTAGCCAAATTTTGATAATAATAATAATAATAGTAATTGTCCATCGAATACAGCACATTGGATCAGAATGGATACAAGAATATGAATGGGTGGGAACGATGATCTGTTAAGAACTGTGCAAGTAAGAGTATTTTTACTAAACAGATTAATTCACCAGACGATTATACGTGCAAACCATAATTTCGTAGAGATAAAATGTACAATAAGCTTTCGACTTTTTTTAAGTCATCATCTGGCTAGGTAGAGACAGTGAGTTTCGTAATGAGTTTCGTAGTGAGTTTCGTAATGAGTTTCGTAGTGAGTTTCGTAATGAGTTTCGTAGTGAGTTTTGTGACGTATGCAAAAAGTGTAATATAAGCGATGTTTTTCTCCGCAACAACAACTACAAGTTCTACGAAACTCACTAGTTGTTTCTACTTACTCTGATGATGATTTAAGAAAGTCAAAAGCTAGAACCAAGTTTCTTGTACTTTTCTTCCGAGGTGAGCTTCGGGCAGATTCTGGCGTGGTTTCCTCTTTGTCTGGGAGGGATTATACGTCATTTGGAAAAGTATGTCGTTTTTAAATGTATTTGCCTTAAAGATCAATTGCTGCCTAAATACAGTGAATATATATATATATATACTCGACTCTCCCGTCGATTCGACGCATGGGAGTCAAACAGATCATTTCCTAGTAACCCACAGCCCCACACCAGCATATGAGATTTGATTATATTGTTGAAGTATCTTGTGTAAAACCATCCACACTTTCCCCCCAAAATTCAAACTTAGCCCTGCTACTGTACGCTCCAAAAGTGTGTATTCGTTATCAATAACACATTTTTATTCGTTATCAATATTCGTTATCAATAACACATTTTTATTCGTTATCAATATTCGTTATCAATAACACATTTTTAAAAAACAAAAAAAATATTTCGATTCGTATTACATTTTTTCGTCTCGGCTGCTACCTGAATTTTATCAAAATCAAAATAATTTCCATCCCTGAAGATGACTGAATGTGCAGTCGAAAGTACTCGCGTATTTAAGAAAGACCTTATACAGTTTATAATTTTAAAAAACAAAAATCACAACATTCATCGAGTGATTTGTCGGTTAATGCACCTTTAAAATTTTGTTACTGAAGGGATTTCGCCATTTTATATCATTAACTTTACTAATCTACTTTTTGTATGAATGATTCAGTGTAATATAAATTGAACTGCACCACATATTTGATATATATATATATATATATATATATATATATATATATATATATATATATATATATATATATATATATATATATATATATATATATATATATATATATATATATATATAGCTTTTATGTCACAACGGAATAGATGATTATATAAAGTTTCATATAATAGAAGAAATTAGGGCACCTCGGAGTGGTGTAATGGTTAGCAAATTGGTCTCGCTAGAACTATTACGACTGAGTAGTGAGTTCGATCCTCACTGGGTGCCTTTTACTTTCGGCCTTGTGCCACAGCTTAGCTTGGAAAATCACTGTAATAGAAGAAATTATTATTTTGTAAATGATGTCAGTTTCAACTCACCATATTTTGTTGCTTCATAGATGAAGGAAGTGGTTAGATGACGCGCCTGTAAACTGTAATTATTAGCAATGGCATCACTCACTTTACGATATTCTTTCTGTTCTTTAATTGGGGCTGCCAACGTCAAGGAGCCCTGACCCAAGATCTTTGGTTTTTCACTGAGAGCATTCTGAAACGAAAATTGCTTATAAATATACGTACATGAGTAGATTTATTAAGCGTGTATCTGTAAATTCTACTAAGCTTTGAACAATACAACAAAAAAGGTCAAACCGGAAGACATGCGGCTAAGATTTTGTTACATCACTCTTTCCATAGGAAATGACCAGATGCCTTTTATAAAACCAGCTGGTTTCCACCTGTCTTCGAACACTGACCACAGATGCCGATGAGAAATATGCAACTGTCTCGTACACATTTATAGGCGCGGATAATGAAATCGGCGAGTCGAGTTCAAATTCCGGTCATGCCTTATGCATTCAATTTTGTACTTTTTAATGCCCTTTGAAAAAGTACAAATCTAATTCATTTTCCTCCAGTTATGGATTAAATAATAGACTTTCTCCCGTCTTGCATGGTAAACAGACGACCCCGAGTTCATAACTATGGGGTAACTGATGGGAAACAACACTACTACCTTTCCCAAACTGTCATGGCAATTCACAGATAATAAAGAGACGACATCTGCGGAGAGCTATGATCCACTGCGTTCTCGAGCATTGTATTATATGCTAATAATAAATGTACATTTTGTTTTCGGTTTCATGCACGATACAATCGTCAGGTGTGGATTGAAAATGTTTATAATGATATAAAGCCATGTCGGTTAAGAACGCAGTAGATCGTAGATCGCCACAGATTTCGTGTCTTTTCACTCGAAAGACGTTTTCAATCCGCACCTGACGATTTCATCGGACATAAGACCCAAGGCTGTGCTATTGGTGAGGAACAAAATATATATCTATTAGTAGTATAAATTTCAGCTCTGTTATTATACACCGAACACAGTTTTATTAACATCGGTACTTAATGTGTGATATCTTATATACACATGCACACACACACCTGGTTGGCTACTATTTCCGAGGCCACCAGTCTGCCAGAGCGGCTAGCAAATCACAATTACACCCGCCCGCTAAACCGCACAAGCTACACAATCCACTTATGCTGTATATATATATATATATATATATATATATATATATATATATATACTCGATATAGCATTGTAAAATAAATGCCTCACAAAATCCGTGGTATACCAATGCATAGGATATACATAGGCTCAACGAAGAATAATTTTAAAATTAGATGGAGACAACTCAAGAGCTCCTTCAACAATATTCAAAATAGAAATCAGACATCTCTATCCCAATACTTCTGGCATCTAAAAGAAACGAATAGAACACCAAAAGTAAAATGGAAAATAGTAAATAAAACAAGAACTTGTAAAACCTGGGATGACCCATGCCCTTTATGCCTACACGAAAAACTACACATCATTAAATTTCTAAATAATGAAAAATTATTAAACCATAGGCAAGAGTTAACGGTTTTTTGCCGACATCAACAAACTTTCGCATTAAATAGTTAGCATAAAAAAATCCCATAGCTTAATAAAAGTCTTAAAAGCTTAGCCAAATCATTAAATAGGAAAAACCCTTTCTGTAGTTATCAAAGAATAAAAAAAAAACAAATTGAAATTCAGTGCAATATGGTTTGTATATAAAACACCCACTTGAATAAAAAAATAAATAAATAGATAATCAGATGGACAATAATAAAACACAATCCTCCCGACACATAACGACTTGTAGGAGCGCCATACAAATATCCCGCACTGGGAACCAACTAAAGGATGACCGCAAACATTAGCCTTGAAATAGATACCCTACCCAACCTTAGCAAAACCTCTCAGAAGATGATGAATCTACAGATAAGAATTAATTCTCTGACCACTTAACGAAGAATACTAGCCTAGCCACCCCCACAAAAACGAATGTTATAACGGACCATGCCTAAAAACACACGTAAACCAAAAGATAGCTTATTCCTAAAAATTCGCTTGAAGATGGAACGAGACTAAACAGCCCAATTCAACTTAATTTTAATAATTATTTGGATGATTTCGGCTCTCGTTTTTGAAACATGAGAACTCTTATGTAGCGAAGGAATCATATTTTTAAACAAAAAAATATTATTATATATATACATACATATATATATGTATATATATTATTACTTACACGTTAATAGTTTAAGAAAGACAGTCTGTTGGATTAATAACTAGCAAATGCATTACTTGATTAGAAATATATATATATATATATATATATATATATATATATATATGTAATGAAAAACAAACCACTTTAATGTACCATTACGATAATTTATTTCACCTAAATCCTTTTTTAAGGATTCAGGATCATCAGGTAAATCTTCCAACAACGAATTGAGAAAAAAATTTATATATATATATATATATATATATATATATATATATATATATATATATATATATATATATATATATATATATATATATATATATATATATGCAAATCGAAACGTATTTAAAGTGTGTTATTGATAACAGATACAAACAATATATATAGTGTTTGTATCTGTTTGATAAATATGTGTGTATATGTGTGTGTTCGCATGTGTGTTTGTCGTCACCCACTCACATCCCAGCATCAAGACCGTCATCCTCTCTCCCTATTCCCTTTCTCTACCCTGCCCCGGTGTCGGTGGCAGAGTTTGTTGTGAATCAAAGAAGATTTTGACGAGGCTCTTCGCGTGAATTTGATTTTGGTTGATAACTCTGCGCAACGAAGCCCAGCTCACTTGGTCAATTGTGCCTCCCTCTGAGCTCAAAGAGGATTAATACAGGCGTGATCTGGCAAACTTGGTTGCATCCGGCTTTCGGATGCTTGGTCTGTCAAGGTCCGACATGGTTACGCCAGCCTGACTGACACTGCCCTCTTTCACCGCTTTGGCCGTTTGGATCGTGTAGATCTTTGCCTATTCCGCCGTTGGGGGTCTTCAAGTGCTTGGTCACGTTCAATCTTGTGCTTCCTCTTTCACCTTATCGGATGTTCCAATGCAAATATCAAGAAGATCGCATTATAGCGGATTCAAACTGATGCCTCCTACTGTAGCCCAGTGGTTAAAGTTTGGCTCTCAGGCGCAGGGTGTTCAATCCTCGTTTGCTTCTTCGCTCCTGTTACTATATGTTTAGTCGATTAGCGCAAAATGACGATTAGCAGGTTAGTCTAGCTACATCATTCGTTATTGTAGTGAGTTCGATCCTCACAAGCTGACCTACTTCTGCGACTTTGTATCAGAATAATCTAATGTAATGAAGTGACCCTTAAAAGTCAGGGTCTTAATAGATATCACAATAAGCAGACAGACTGATATAACCGGTAAGAATAAATTTCAGAAGAAAAAGAAAAGGATATTTTGTTTTGGGAAATGTCCACTTTAAGGACTGGCGCGTAAAATATGGATGACGCAAACTGACTGCCATCGATAGAAAACAAAAAGAGAGCTAAGAATTAAGTTTAAAATATTTTTACTTCGCTATTATCACGAATCCATTTGTTGGTGAAAACTTTGACGAAAGTCGATGGCTTATGTCATCAGTTACCTGACAAAAAGATAAGAAATTAAAACCTCCCAGGTGTGAGACGGAGATGACAAGACCTTCATAGAGAGACCCCGGCCTGCAAAAATTCGGTCAAAGGTCTCCCCAGGACATTACTGTTTGCTAGACGGAGAATACCTGCCTTCCCCAATCCTTATGCGTTCTGAGAGCTGCCTTTCCCACAATGACTATATGCCCTCCAACAGAGCCACTGCATACCTCTTCCTTACCCGACAAAACTATTGAACTCATAACCATCTGGGAAAGTAGACAAATTCCACTCCTGTTTCTCAGGTCATGTTCCACAGAACTGTTAAGTAATGATTTTTGGCATCTTAATTTGCTCTCTTATTAACTAGTGTTACTCGTTATGTGAATGTCTTTTAATATTGTGAATATCTTTTGTCATGTAGTTAATATTCAGGTCATATTACATAATATTATTATATTTTTAATGCCATTTTCCTTCAGGAAGTAGGTGATCGTGACTCTCCACAGTTTCATTTCTTTAATATGGTGAGAATTGCAATGACTTCTTGGAAGAGATAATAAAGCGGATTCTTGTTGTCTTCTTGACGGTCTGGGATTCACAGTTGTCCTTCTCCTAGACTAGCTGATAGCTAAGGCTGAAGAACAGAGTCTACTGTACTATTTAACCCATAACTGGAGAAAGAGATAGATTCATTCCTTTACCAAGGATAAAAATGCGAAAGTGAAAGCCAAAGATTAAGCCGGGATTTGAACCAGGCGCGCTGATTTCACTTTCCATGCCAATAATGGGCACGTTACCTGCATTTATTCATATAATTACACTTTGCATACCAAGCGTTATTTTTTTCTTCAAAATCATGAAACGAATGCTAATTTTTAACAGAAAAGTATTTATTAACTTTCAATTAAATAAATTTCACATTATTATTTACATTATTTGCACACTGACTATTCACCATTGTTGGTTATTATTACAACGTTTCAATGATTTTGAACACAAAAATCAACATCCACTACTAAATGTTCCAAGAAACATGACTCAAGAGAAACCTTTCCAAAACAGGAATTATGATCTGGAATTGGAATAAAAGCAATGATAGCACTAACCTTGAATCGATCATAAAAATTCAAGATATTGAATTAGTAAATACTAAACACTTTATATACCTCTGTGTATAAATCAGTTATAACAAACTTAGTTAATTCGAAAAGATAATAGGCTACGCTAGGTGTAGTTTCACACAACACTGCCAATTGCTACAAAACCAAAACATTAACCTAAAAACACGAGTCATTTTCTTAAATAGTATCGTCAGATCGAAACTTTCATATGGACGTCACGCTTGGCGCTATACTCATTTAGAAATATTTAAAATGTCGGCTATACACAACCTTTTTTCAATTACAACCGTCAATAACACTGGCTTCTCGGTCAATGAATGCAGTATGTCTCCGTATAAGGGAATGGCTAAGATTACTATTACTGTTGGCATTCGGCTCTTATGCCCTCTGACATTCTTCAGGTCCTTATCGATCCGAATGACCTTGGGGGTACTGAACCCCTTATTTGACCTACAGGTAGAAATTGCTTCCGTTCTTTTGTCCATGTCTAGTAATATCTCGCCTTGTACTTATTTAGTACTTCTCAGTTACCGACAAAACACCTGAGGAAGGACGAACAGTACAATGTCCGAAATGTTTGGATGAAAAAAAAACAATAAGGACAATGATAACTCCTCATCCCAGAAATTCAGGCGGAATTCATACTTTTATCAGAACGATCAGAGTGAATTTTCCGAGCTACCATAACTTCGTAATCACCATGAGACTCATCCAACACTTTCCGAATCCTCTCCAATGTCCTTAAAGTGACATCCAAACACATTGAAATATGAATTAGAACTTAAGTTTATTTCCATAAAAAGTTTCGCACAGTGAAGATTCAGACAGAGATCGGGTTTTTGCTAATATGATTTCCACCTGAAAATACACCGTCTACAAAAACATCTGTCGGTGAGTAATTCCCATTTCTCTGTTTATTTCTCGCTCCGTTGATGAAGGACACGGGCGTGTCCGAAAATTCCGGACTTAAACCTTTTTTCCGTGCTTCATTTCTGTCATAATTTTGTATTAATATTTAATAAATGTTTTTCATACTGTTTATATTGGTACCTTTCGTTTGTCCTTGTTTTATTAACTAACCTATCAATTTTACACGCACACACGCACAAACACACACACACACACACACACACACATATATATATATATATATATATATATATATATATATATATGACATCATATATTATGAAATGGACAAAGTCCGACAATCATTTTAATATATTTATTGTTTATAGATTATTTTTATAGATACAAATATCTAAGTAAACGCTCTGTTTATAATAAACAGTATTAACAACATTTACCGGCCCGAATGTCCCAGAAATTTCATAGAAAATATATCTCCTTGGACAGGAATCGAACGTATATCCTATACGGACTGTCATATAGCCTGACGTGCTATACCACTTAGATGCAGGGAAAGCGTATGGTTAGCAAAGTTGAATTACTGCTTTTAAGCTTGCTAACAAGACGCTTCTTCTGTAGCTAAATGGTATAGTACGTCAGGCTATATGACGGTATCGTGTAGGATACAGGTTCGATTCTTGTCGCAGGACACATATTTTCTTAGAGATTTCTCGGACATTCAGGACTGTTTATTATAAACAGAGCATTTGCTTAAATATTTGTATCTATAAAAATAACGTATAAACAATATATATATATATATATATATATATATATATGACACAGACAGCCCGTTCTTGATAATTAAGGGATTATACTTAGCTGTGGAAATCTATGTGTGTTTGTTTTATAGATATACTATTTTCACCCCATATTTAACGATCTTTGTCCACCTTCACGTGGCTAAGTTTTGAATTCAGTGCCGTCTTTTCTGCCAACCATATTTAGCCCATAGCTAGAAAGAGGACAAATATATTCATGCCTTTTCTCGAGTTAGGTGCGAAAGTGAATGTAACAAACACCATCGAAATTCGAACTCGGCTCGCCGATTTCGCATTGAAGCTTTCTTTGATTCTTTTACTGTAACTGGTTCTCTGTCCGGCGTCGTTGACCTCCACCTTTCCAATTTAGCCTTAACGAGATGTCGAGAAGATGTATATTGCCCTATGCAAACTCTTGCTCACCTGAAATCCACTCACGTTGGCCGTTTCTTCTGAATAACCATCAGTGATCACCCCTTTGCATATGTAGCGAATAATCGAACGAGTATTTCTTTTTTTATGTTAAACTTTGCTAAAATAATAATAATAATAGTTGAATTGAAAAATACATCATCAAAAAATGCTTCGAGGCGAGCCATCAGTGACATGTCTTTGTTTCACTGCAAGTTTCGGGTTTTACATATAATCGTCCCACTCATAATCCGACATGCTTCTGCAGAAACCAAATCCTTATCTCGATTGCGGTACGACGGAAAGACATGCTCAATATCTAAGCTTTTTTAACTGAGCTGTTGTGACGCGCTACACAAAAATAATAAATAAGGATTTTGGGATGAGACAAAGTTTGTTATAAACGTCTGCTTTTTATTTTGTATAAATATTAGGTTGGTGCAAAAATAATGATGTAATAATGTCGTTTTTTGACGTGTTTTTTAACGTCAAAAAACGACATTATTTTTGCACCAACCTAATAATTTTCATTTAGCCATTTCAAGTCGTTAAAATCAAATTTTAAAAATAACATTGATTTTTTTTTCCGATGAGGAATTCTTATTATTACTATTTTATACTGATTGGTTCAGCCAAGTGTCTTCATATTGCTTATTATAATCATTAAAATTCTGCCTATTATACTCATTGGCATGTATATCGTAATTGATAATATTCTTGAAACTTTCTAGCGAGCCTTTTATTCAATTCACTGGGATGAGATCGTTCTCATTCTGCCGAAAGACATCTTCGAAACACTAGAAGGGCACAACAGTCGAAATGTTATGCCTATAACAACGAAGATGAAGACATTAATCCGAGAAAATCCGTGTACAATAAACCTTAACGTAGTTTAAAGTAAAACTGATAGACTTAAAAAAAAAATCTATTTTACAAGCATTGTAAAGATAAATTTATCGAATTACTTATCTTCATATTCCATAATTTTTCAGGCTTACGACATATCACGTTGAAACACCGGTTCTTGTCTGATCACTGGAGTTCAGCAACGTTAAATCCAGTCAGTACCTAGATTGGTGACCGCTTGGGAATACCTGGTATTGTAAGCTTGGATGAGCGGGTGGTGTAATGGATAACGGCGCGGAATTGGAAATCGGCTCTCCGATATCCAATTCACTTACGCACATATACTCTTGGGAAAGGTATGAATCCACCTCTTCGCCCCCAGCTACGGGTTAAATAGTAGGGCTTGTATCAGTAAACAATTATCATCTTCAATAAATTGTTACAGTTTGATAAGCTTTAAAAAGGAAAATAGATCAATTCAGAATCTTTCTGGTCCAATTTTATTAAAAATATATTATTTAAATATCTATTAAGAAAGATAAAATATGTTGTAGTACGTGGGATTTTGTCTAATAAACCGCAATTTTTAATGCTATAGATTAGGAGTGTGGATTTTGAGGTTTAAATATTAAGTAAGTTTTTAGACAGCGTCAAAAAAGAATACTGTAAAATCGGTTCTATTTGCAGTGTGAGTAAACGAGGATTTTAACAACGGTTTCTATCCATATGTCTAACATCTCTTGTCGCGTTGATGCAATAAACAGGAAAAGAAAATTCATTTTGATCGCTTGATCAAACACAAAATTAAAAATTGTATGTCATTATCATTTGGATTACCAGATGCAAATCAACACGGCCTGTGGCTATATCACGTTGAACCACCGGTTCTCGTACAACCACCAAAGTTAAACAACGTCGATTCTGGTCAGTACCTAGATGGGTGACTCTCTTGAGAATACAAAGTACTGTAAGCGTGGATATGCGGGTGGGGCAATAGATAATGGATCGGAATTGTAAATTGGAGAGCCGAGTTCCAATTCCAGTTGTAGGGTATCAGTAAATCATCATTATCTTCAAATATTCTTACAATCTAAAAATATTTTCTGGTTTTAAATAACCGGCAAAAGGTTGATAGACCGTAAAACAAATCAATTAATCAACAAATCAAGACATTCTTTTGTATAGCTCACCACCTCAATAATAAAGTTGCATTCTTCTTTCATGGCCGGTGATCGCTAGATCTTTTGGTTCACAGATGAAAGAACTTCAACACGGAATTTTAAGCTTAATTATTTGGTTAACGTTCATGTCGGCATGTTCTTACTAACCAGTTCTTTCTAAACAGTTCTTTCTAAACAGTTCTTACTAACCAGTTCTTTCTAAACAGTTCTTACTAACCAGTTCTTTCTAAACAGTTCTTTCTAAACAGTTCTTACTAACCAGTTCTTTCTAAACAGTTCTTTCTAAACAGTTCTTTCATTGAGGAGGCGTTTCAGACACGAAAGAAAATACACCTACATTGTTTAACGGTTAAGAAAGGTCCCACTCAAAAAACTTTCTCTGTCTACCTCCTTTCTCACGCTAGCTCAGCCAATCAAAATTAACTTATTTCGTCTTGTATCTGAACCCTAAGGCCAGTCTGATAAACTATTACTTAACAATTCCTACTTATCCCAGTTTCTATCCCACCGTGTTCTAACAATACTCACCGTCAGCCGGCCTGCAGTTGGAGATTCGTCTTCAGCTGGGCTGATTAAGTTCTCTTCCTCCGCGCAGAGAGCATCCTCAGACGGGGCTATGTCGAAAGGCAGAGTCTCGTCTCGGGATTAACACTTACCCGACCCCATTTTATACGGGGTCTACTGGGAATTTTTTCTGAGCCTACGGGCTCGGGAATCCCACATTAAATTCGGCTTTGTGCCACATCTGACTGCATGGGGCAGTTAGTAGATACCGTCGGCCGGCCTGCAGTTGGAGATTCGTCTTCAGCTGGGCTGGTTAAGCTCTCTGCCTCCTGGCAGAGAGTATCCTCAGACGGGGCTACATCGAAGGGCAGAGTCTCATCTCGGAAAACACCTACTCTATCCCGCTTTATACGGGGTCTACGGGAAATTTTGGCTGAGCCTACGGGCTCGGGAACCTCACATTATATTCGGCCTTGTGTCACATCTGACTGCGTGGGGTAGTTGGTAGATACCGTCTTTTAACAATATTTCCGTAAATTGAATGGATATAATAACATTTTAAGAAAGGAAGTTCGAACAGCTTCTTCCTAAAAAGCGCTATTCTATAGAACAGACTCCCAAAGGGATGCTTCCCGATCACTACAAACATAACATCTAAAATCAACCGTTATCTACTTTCAACAAACTCATTCAGTGACCCTCTAAATTGAGTGGCTCTTTGGCCTTGTTTTGGATGAATAGCAGTAAAGACATTTTAAAATGACTTACCCGAGGTAGATTTAGTGGTGGTAAATGAAGCAAAACTGTCGGGCGGCGGATAAGCTGTTTGCATCTCGACATGTGAATCCGGGTGTGATCCTTCGAATGGGTGGCATTCTGTGGGTAGAATAAGGTAAATATACAAAAGCATGTATATATATGCAACAGTGATTTTTCTAGACACATGCACATGCATTCACGTTCGTCCTTCTTGAGTTGTGGAGGCTGGCTATGTCTTCCTTTGAAGTCATGACATGCGCTCCAATTGAATTACAATGAGACAGAATTGCGTACGTCGTCAGCCATACTTTTCCGTCCCTATGTCTACCTGGATCCAGGAACCAGAAGCAGGACATTTTCAAGATGTTGCAGATGACCAATGCTCTCTACATGTCTGGACGTATTCCTCGTATTTTTATCGCCGATAAGGGGATCCATTTCTGGTTTTGGAACCAGATTTCTAGACTGGTTGCAAAATTAAGTCTAGACAGACCATTCTTCCAAATTATTTTACCAATTGTTAGTAGGAGAAAAAAAAAGACAGATTCGTGCCTTTCCCAAACACAAACTTATTTTAGTCTGAATTTGAATTCGGTTTGCCGATTCCATTTTTGCGTACACATATATACATGTATATACAAGAGCACACATTTATTTACGTACATGTTTTGCGTTTACGCACATATACACATACGCACACGCAAACATATATATCAGTCTGATTATTTCTAATAACATTTCATATAAAAGCATATAGTGAAATTTCGTTTAAATAATAATAATAATAATAATAATAATAATAATAATGATGATGATGATGATGATATTTATTATCATCATCATCATCATCATTATTATTAAAAAATAATAGAAATCTCAATAGAAATCTCTTGAAATAGAAATCTCAAAAATGTGGCACATGGGAACATCAACTATCCCTGTTGTAATTGGAACCCTTGGATTGGTTGGAAAAGATTCCAGTAGACTAATTGAAGGGATTCCTGGAAGCCCATGCCTTAAAGAAATACAAAAAAATTGTTCTCACGGGCTTTATCTATGTAATTTTTTTTTTTTTTTTTGTCAGTGGAAAATGTCATGATGCCATTTCTAACTTTATGTCTCTGGGCGGGAGCCGGAACGAAATGTGTACACACCAGAAATGAAAGGAAATAATAATAATAATAATAATAATAATAATAATAATAATAATAAATGCCCTGACGCTACAGTGGGTACGGCTCTAACATGGCTGCTGATCTTAATTTATTGGAAGTGTCAAAATGCACATGTTTTCTCTTAGTCAATTTAAGTTTGAAGGATAAAGCAATCAAGGCGACTTGGGAGTCACATCTAGATAATTGGGAACACCCTCAATCGGAGACCATCGGAGCGGACTGAGCTCCCCAACATGAAGGTATTTTTACCTGGTTCCCAAGTGAAAGCTTAGGTACACCTTTTTTTTCAAAACTACCGCCATATGAATGGCATGTTGATTTCAACGCCTCTTAAACGAAACTTCTCTCTATTAAAGAGGACTTATTTCTGCCTCTCTTCAACATGGCTGATGCTAACCTCCAGCAGAGTAATTGTTGCGCCTTCTCTGGCTAAAATTCTCGGATGATATGAAATGGAAAAATGATATTGAATCCATTGCTAGATCTGCTACTATGAAAGTTGATTCACTGTGTTATACTCGAAAGCTTCTCTCACCATAATCTATCCTACATATTTATAAGTCTACTATTCGCCCTTTCTTTGAATATTGCTGTTATATATTTAGAGATTCTAGATAACATTGAAAGAAGAATCTGCAATTTCATTGGTCCTGACCTGGCATTTCGACTTCCAACCACCATAATGTAGCTTCCCTGTGCCTTTTCTATAAATACTTTCATGGTAACTTTTCACTATGGTACCTAGACTTTATGAATTTAAGCGCAGTTCTAAATTAGAAAAAGGGTTTCATCAATTCACAGTTGAATTGGCTAAATGTAACCGTAAGTTCTATTCTAACAGTTTCTTTTCTCGCACTTCTCGCTTGTGGGACTCTCTTCCGGCCCCATGCTTTCCAGTCAACTTTGACCTTCAAAAATTTGAATGCAATATCAACCGTTATCTACTGTCTCCTTGATTACTCTTCTATTGTTCTCGCTCCTTAAAAATGTCTCTCTTTTTATTCTTATTCTTTTATATTCAGTAACCCCTTGCACCTTAGAGGCTTTACTGCCTTGCATGGGGTGAAATTATTTTTAAAATATCGCGTATATATGTCTATATCTCTGAGATGAGATATTATGATTATTTACATTATTCGGACTGTTATCTCCGTCTTCAGTGCCATATTCACAACGTTTCGGCCGTTGTACGCCCCGGCCTTCTTCAGGTGATTGAAATTTCAAATCGAACCCTTTATTTTGTCTACCGGGGTTGATTATGAGGGCTTAGAAATGCTATCTATTTGCTAGGGATTTCATACCTTGATGACCACAATGGAATCGCTTTGTCACTTTCATGTAGTGAAAATGGGACAATCAGGCGTTCTGCAAAAAGAAGACAGTCGTCGACTTCTGAAATCGATGATCGAAGCTGAAAGAATGGCTGAATTCTTTTGTCGGTGTATAAATCTGGCCATTTTGTACGATGGAAGCATATAATTTTTTGTAACACTGGATCAGAAGCTGTGGCTTCACGAGTCATTGTAGAAGTGACTGCTAATGCTTTTACAGTGGATGCAAGAACTGAAGTGATTCTTGGCTCTAGAGATAATGCTGCGATGACTGACTCTTCTGGTACTTTATTTTGTGTAGTCATGAGCCTAGATAATGCATTGACATGATCAATTGTATTTGTTGAATTATATTTTTAGAAAAATTATAATCTAACAGCATAGTAACCCATCTTGGCAGAAGTTTTGCTGTATACATTCGGATTCCTTTTTTAGATTCAAAAATACTAACAAAAGGTTTGCGATTTGGGATCAGAGTCAAATGACGTTCTTACAGCATTTTGTGGAACTTTTTAATAGCAAAGACTATTGTTAATGCTTATTTTTTTCAATTTGGCTATAATTATGCTTTGTCGGTGTCAGTGTTCTGGCTGCCATCAGGAAAATGTGAGAAATGGCAGCTCCAATACAATAATTGGAAGCATCAGAGACCGCCACAGTATCTACGGATGGGTTGTAGTGTGATAGCAAAGATTGGAAGAACTTTACCTTTTTGAAGTCTACCTGACACACGTCAGACCACTCCCATACAGCATCTTTTTTCTAAGATTGTTGAGGCGTAGACGAACTCGATGAAGTTCAGGCAAAAAAGCCAAAGAAAGAACGTAATTTTGTTACGGTATCAGTATGTTTGTTATTGCTGAGATATTTTCCGTGTCTTGTCGTCTACCATTTTTGTCGAAAATAAATCCAAGATATTCGATTTGTTCTCGTAAAAAAATTCACACTTTTCAGCTTAAACATAAAAACTGTATTGTCGAATTCGTCTAAAAACGGAAAATAAACGTTGCTGAAGCTCATCTTGATTGGTTGCCGCAAATCCTATCAATCCGGTCAGCATAGCGTCCATTGTCTGTTAGAAAATGACTGTTGCTGGTTTGACATCGAAGTTAAGACGTTTAAATCCGAATAATTCCTTGTTGATGTTGATAGTAAGGAGCTCTTCGGACTTTTTGTCAACTTCCAGCTGAAGGAAAGCATCGGAAAGATTAACCTTTGCAAAGCAAATTCCGCCATTGAGTTTTGTGAAAAGATCCTCCAGCACTGGAAGTGGAAACTGATGTGCACCCAAAGAATCATTCAAACCAGTCAAGTAATCAGCAAATATCCAGAGATTTCCATTTGCCTTTTTAACAACTAAAATGGGAGCTACTCACGTGGAGTAATTAACAAACTCTATTACACCTTCTTTCTAAAGACGTTGCAGTTCTTTTTCAACAACATTCTGAGCAGCATAGGGTACTGGCCTTTTTTGTCTAAAAATTGGCTTAGAATCTGGTTTTAATCTAAGAGTAGCTTTAATTTTTGTACTGCGCCTAAGTCCATCTTGAAAAATGTCACTAAACTTATTTTGAAGTCCGTCTGTGAAATGATTTTCAGTATCAGAGACCGATGTGAGGTTAAATGCATTGAACACAGATTTGAAAGGAATTTCCAAAAGTTTAAATTGTTCTATCCAGTAAAGACCAATTAAATTTAATTCCGAATTATCTACGACATAACATACACCAGAAAATGTTTTATTTCAAAAGGAAACATCGCAAGTTAACTCACCATATAAACGAATTGTACTTCCAGACGTGCACAATGCTATGTGATCGGATTCAGACACACATGGCTTTTTAATTTGTCCTCAAGTCGAATACAATATAAACGTTATGTTCGACTGGAAACGAACCGGTTTGTTGTTTACAAAAACAACAATATATTTTCTGTGGAATTCATAATCAGCTTTGAACGTCGCAATCACTGTGTTTATTTTGGACATTCTCCTGTTTCGTTTATCTTCTTTTCCTTTTTTTTTTCGGGTTGAATTTTCGGCTGAATTTTTGTGTAAACTTAGATTACAAAATCCTTCTTTATGTCCGTTTCGGTGCCAAAGATTGCACTTATGTTTTTAAACGAAAGAAATCGTGCATAATTACGGTATCCGCTCACGTAATTGCACACATATATGATTGATTATATCCCTTTACTTAGTTCATTTCAACATATATATATATATATATATATATATATATATATATATATATATATATATATATATATATATATATATATATATGTATGTATAATGATATTTTACTTGAGTATTTAATTGTTGAATACTTAACACAATGGGTAGTGATAGAGATAAGAAGACAAAGTTTTATCGTTAAATGGCTGGCTTGTCGTCCTTTTCCAGGTCATAAATCAAAACATAAAAATAAGCAATAAATGTATTATACATGTCTATAATTGTTTAATCAATTTTCAAAAAAAAATTATTTTTGTTGTTGTATTATTTTAAAAAGTCGTGTATTATTATTTTTATTATTATTAATTTGCTTTTTTTTTTTTTTTACTTAAATGATTTGTTATTTGACATTCTTGTAAGGTTTGCCCTAGCAGATCAACAAATAAATTTTAGTTTCTTTGCCTCTACATTATTTAGTGATTTGAAATATATCTGGTCCACGTCTGGCCTACATCTGGCACACGGATCAAGGATTAACAGAGGATCAATATTGGTATTATGCTGATCTGTAGTAGCGTTATCTCCATGGACACAAAACACACGGCGCTGAAAGTGCGCATGCGCGTGCGCATGTGTGTGTGTAGTTTGTAAATAATGAATATCACGGATTATAGAAATAAAACGTGAAATACAGGATCAACTACCCCTAGACATTTTTTACATTTATGACTCAATTTTACTCCACACTAGTAAGTGCTTACTAACTATTTTCATTAACTACTAACTTTTCAGAACTTAAAATTTTTAATCCTTTTCTTTATCATTGAGCCATTCCAGCAAATACATTTATTTGCATCAGCTAATCTTATTCTCTCAGTTGCATAGATATGATTCATCATTTCTTTGTATATATTTACTAAGTCTGACTTCGACTAATACAAGGACAATTACAGGGAATATCGTGAGATACTAATTAAAGCCACTCTGACAGTAAAATAATAATAACAATAATAATAATAATAATAATAATAATAATTCAGTCTACAAACGCGGGCATACATGAATTAATTTTGGTAAATGTTTACCAAGTGATCTGTCATATACAGTGTGGGGGGGGGAATATTCGTACACATACAAATTTTTAATTTATTGTATTTATTTATTTTTTAATATTTCTTTGAAATTGATTGACAGCAATTTAGAGCAACAGTTATGTTATAGTGCTGAGTTTTAAAATGATGCTTCCTGGATAGTGTCAATTGGTAGATATGAAAGTATTTATTTATTTATATTTTTTTCCAACAATAAACAAAATTTATTGAAACAAAACAAGTTCAGTTGATCACTGATGACAATTCCAGAACAACGTAACTATAAACAATTTTTTTCTATCCTCTGCCAGCCGCAATGATGGAGAAAGCATTACCTCGAACCATCGCCAGTGAGACACGCTGCAAGAGCCACTCCGTTTCGCGAGCCTCGTCCCTTAATCGAGACGCAATCGCGCCAATCCTCCGAAGGAACGCCATCGAATGAGGGCCAATAATGTATTTATTGTATTTCCAACTAATGAATAAACATACTTTTCATATAATTAACTGTACAAAGATGCATAATAACTAAATATGCATAGAAAAGAGAAAAAAAGTTGATTTAATAATAAATAAATCCATTTAACCATTTTAATGGTGAAAAATGTATTCGTACAATGCAAATTTCAGATTTTAAATCTTTTAAATTGCTTTGATAGTCTAGATTATTCAAGTGGAATATTCTAGAATGTTCCAATAATGTTATCAGTAGTTACTTTTAGCCTAAAAAATACAAACAGAACATTCTGTAATTGATATTCGTGCAAGAAGGTTTTCATCATGGCAAGAGGTAAAGAATTGACAAATTGATTGTTAAGCTCTGGAAAGAAAATAAAAGTTACAGACGACCTGAATATTCCATTTACAATCATTGCAAGGTATAAAAAAAAACTCAAAACTGTTGAAAACCAAAGGAGGACAGGTGCTCCACGGAAGATTTCTTCAAAATCTTCGAGGAAATTAATGTGTCAAATTAAATTAATGGTTAATCGTCAAGAGTTGCAGGATGATTTGCTTTCATCAGGAATCTATGACACTAAACGGACAATAAGAAATGAAATTTATAGGAACAATCTTAAGTCACGCTCTCCTCGGAAAACTTCACTGCTATTGAAAAGACAGAGATTCCAGGTTGAAATTCGTTCGTGAAATTAAGGATAAGGAAAAATCGTATTGGGAAAGAGTATTATGGACAGACGAAACCAAAATTGAGTTGTTTGGACGTTAATTCTAGAAATCATGTATGGAGAAAAGATTGTGATGCCTTCAAACAAAAGAATACAGTTCCAACAGTGAAATTTGATGATGACAGCAACATCTTTTTTGAATGTTTTTCTGCAAAAGGTACTGGCAACATATCCTAAATAGATGGTAGACTGTAGTTGCTGTAGAAGTGAAGAATGCCTATTCTACAAAGTATTAAATGAAGATTATGGATTCTTTTTTGTATTGTACGAATATTTTTTTCACCCATTAAAATGGATAAATAGGACCTTTTTTTTTTTTAATCAAATTTTTTTCTGTTTTCTATGCATATTTAGTTATTATTCATCTGTGTACAGTTAATTATTTGAAAAGTATGTTTATTCATTAGTTGGAAATACAATAAATTAAAAATTTGTACGTGTACGAATATTTGTTCCCCCCACCCCACTGTAACAGACATTTTACCAAGTACAAAGACTTTCTTATATTAAACGCTTCATATATACTGTACCATTTGTCAAATCTCAGTACACCAAAATTTAGTTCAATATTTATGGCCATATTAAAAAATAATATATATATTTATTCTGACATTTCGATGTCGTGTTATTTCTTGTTTGTAAAAGTTCTCTATATATACTGGAAAGCAGACGCACATATACGTAACTAGTGACAATCAAATACAACTGAATATTTATAAATCTTTCAAAAAGGATCTCCTAAGAAATAAATAAAACATACATGTCCATACTGGCAATAATAAATTTGATTCAACAATTCAATATTTATTATGACGTAATAATGTCGTTTTTTGACGTTAAAAAATACGTCAAAAAACGACATTATTACGTCATTATTTTTGCACCAACCTAATACAATGAGTTTATATTAAAAGTAACAAGTAAATAATACTTAATGTAATTATACTGTTTACACTTTTTGTTATCCATCATATCACCAACCACAGTCTTATGGTAACTTGAGATCAAGAGTCGTGTGTTAAGAAGCGATTGCATTATCTGTCTTTGGGTAATTGTAAACATGGATAAAAAGCTATATTTTATTGAAGTTCAGATGATAGATCCTCTGTTTAGATTAAAGAATGTATTTCATATTTTCATGGCTAAACTTTCTCCGGGGATTAATGTTTAACAAGCGAGTTTTGCAGACCATTAATTAGTTAGATCCTCACTAAATGCCCTACATTCGTAGCCTTGAGTCAGACCAGTCTAAACTAAGCTAAATTCACTACACTATTTATATTATTCGGACTATTGTCCTTATCTTTGTCGCCATGTTTATCACAACGTTTCGGTCGTTGTACCCTTTATTTCGCTGACTATGGTAGACTGTTCTACAGATCCTAGGCTAAATTCTTGCTTCTATCCTGTTTCTTTCGCCGTTTTTATAATCATTGGTACGAATGAATGCGTTGGCATATTTACTTCAAAATCTCACCAGCGATATCCTAAACAAAGAATTGTTAAATACATATTTGATTGTATTTCAATCTGAAATGGCAGTAAATACTGAACAATTTCCTTATAGAGGAAAAATCTCGAAGCGACAGAGATGTGGTCCTATCGATGGATTTTGACGATACTATGTACTAAACACGTGAGCTGCAAAAAATGAGAACAAAGACACTTATTTAAAATAAGAGTTAAAATTTCTGGGAAACATTACGAGGAAAGAGGGCTTGAAAATTTAACACTCTTAAGGCGTGTGGAAAAAAAGGGCGGTGAACAGGACTAATGAGTTTGTATACATTAGCAAAGCGAGGAACACGGAGAATAAATCATTGCTTAGAGCTACAAGCAACAGGAAATTGTGGAGAGCTATGTCTGCTCATATCTGAAGGAACAAAACACATAAAAGAAGAATTATTTAAATCATAAATATGTCAGTCAGTTATGTGCCACGCGTGGTACACGCTTAGGCGATCATTTATCTTTCGATATATGACTGACGAAGCAGATTTTTTCCCGCGGTAGGTTGCCATTTCTTTCTGCGGTAGACCAGTTGACATCCTAGGATATAGAACCCGGTCTGACCTGCTATTTACCCATAGCAGGGGGAAAGAAGAAAAGGATTCATACCCTTCCCAAGGGTATTAGCACCTAAGTGAATGCAATGGATTCGAGTGTAATTCGAACCCGGCTCGACAATCCCAGACGCTAGCCATTACTTCTCCCTGTAATGAAGCATAATATTCAAATATTTATGAAAAGTTAAAAGACAACGTTTTTGTTAAATAGCTGTAATGCGAATAAGGCAACACAAACAAAAACAGAATGTCTTCCTTTTTCTCAAGCGAAAAGAAATTCCGTTTTTCTTTCATTATTGTATCATAGCCTGGCCCGATGATGCCACCTTCGTCAACAATGCTTACATAACTGAGAGAGCAAAAACTAGAATTTCAACAGAAGATTTCCCCACCGGCATTAAACGAAGAACTATTTATTTATTCAATTGCGCGCGCGCGCTCTCTCTCTCTCTCTCTCTCTCTCTCTCTCTCACACACACACACACACACACACACACACACACACACAACATTTTTCCGGATATTCTCTCTATCTTTCCCTCTTTTTTACTTATCATTTTTAACTTTTCTCTCTAATACGAATCGAGTTCTCCGGTCACTGGCGTCTTTGTCTAAAAGTAAATACGTATAAATTCACCTTCATCCCTGCCGTGCGCCAATGGCTTAGGGGTAAAATCTCCGACTGATACCAAATCAGTTTGGTTTCGTTCTCGAGTCTAACCACACTGATGAGCTGCGAAACAGTCTTTCTATGAATATATATACAAAATAAGCGGACAATGAGGTTAGGCTCAAGCGGCGGCAATCAATTACATCTTCAGACCTGAAAGTTGCGTTGATACATGAACTAGACTGTCGTCACTTGGTGTTAACCAATGTCTACTCTGATATTTACATAGGCTTTATCTCTAATATGGATTAGTTTTGCCCATAAATATAGCCTACCTTAAAACTATATTTTTATCATATATATATATATATATATATATATATATATATATATATATATATATATATACAGACATCCTCATCCTCCGATGAATGCGTTTTCGATTAATGCGTTAAAATTTCTAAATACCAAAATTTGATTAGTGCATACATATTATACGATTAGTTTGGTAAAACAGTCTTCAGTTTAACCATAGTAATTGAAAATTGATTTTTTTTTATAGTTACTGATGTGCAAATTAGATGCACTAATCGATGGATTCCTGTATATGAAATAGATTTTTAAACCATTATATCTTATTGCTGTGAACATTATTTTTAGTGGATACACGTTTTTCAGTTTCTATTCCTTCTTTTTAATTATTGTCTTCTTGTTTTTTTTTTTATCTAGGCCGACTTTTAATAATGCCACTGTTTAAGAAAAAAAAGCATAGATAGCATACCAAACACGTACACCCACTAAAAATATTTTTTAAATTAATGAGATTTCACTCACACATTCACCCACATAAAATTAAATGTTCTTTCTTTTTATATATTTTTTCTTTATCCCACTCTCTCTCACTTTTCCCTTGTTATTTCTCTTTCTCTCTGTCTCTCTCTTTTTCTCTATCCCTTTCTCACTTTCTCTCTCCCTACCCCTCTCTTTCTCTCTCTCTCTCTCTCTTTCTCTTTCAATCACTCTACTAAAGATTTTTTTCTTATCTTTTTCTTTATACCTATCGTTATTTCTTTTTTTTTTTCTCTCAGTTCCTATTTCTTTTCTTTTTTTTTTCTCCCTTTCTTTCACTCTTTCTTAGTTTCTTCACATTCTCTATTCTGTACACACATGCACATTTAGAATTTAACTTGGGTTAGAGACTCGCATCTAAACTACCCACGCACACATACACCCTCACGTTCAGCGAAAGCGAGATTAAGTTAAATAAAGAAAGCCGAAAACGCACTCATACTAGTGTGTGTGGGATATCTGACTGTTTTATGACCGTCTACTCTCAAGAAAGCTTTATGTCGAAAATTCCATAGGGACATTGTACCTGAACGCCACCAGTTGGTATATTTACCTGTGTAGGGAGGGGGCGAACTGTCAGAGCTGATTGCCATATTTACTGACATCAGGTCGAAGTATGTGTCCTTCATTTAAAAGCAAAATGGAAAACAAAACAACGACCTGAAATATAAGTCCCTTTCAGCAAAAAAAAAAAAAAAAAAAAAATATATATATATATATATATATATATATATATATATATATATATTTTCTAGAATGATATTGTTAAAAAAAAAAAATGAAAAGATTTTCCACCAAGTGAAATTGGTGCTGCATTATAATTAAATATCATCCAAATGATAAAAATCCGTGAACATTAATGCAGAATATCAGTTCAGTGCCATGAGTGATACGGGCTTAGGCGATCATGTATCTTTCGATACATGACTGACGAGGCAGATTTTTCCCCCCGCAGTAGGTTGCCATTTCTTTCTGCGGTAGACCAATGGCCATCAAAGGCTATAAACCCGGTCTGGCCTGCTATTTACCCATAGCTGAGGGGAAGAAGAGGATTCATACCTATCCCAAGGGGATTAGCACGTAAGTGAATGTAATGGATTTGACTAGAATTCGAACTCCGCTCTCCGATGCCTCAATCCGAGTCACTATCCATTACTCCACCGTGAATTGTGTATTCTGGAGAAAGTCGTTTAAAATATATTTAGATAAAGTGTATCGGCTCCGATCTGGTTTCACTGTAAACTTGGTTGATTGATTTGTTTTTTACGGCTTATCAACCTTTTGCGATTCATATAAAGACTGAATTTTTTTTTTAAATTGTAAGAATTTTTTGGAGATAATCATAATTTACTGATACAAGTTCTACTAGTTAACCCATATCTGGGGAGAAGAGGTGAATTCTTACCTTTCACAAGGGTATTTGCGCATTGGAACTCGGCTCTCCGATTCCCACTTCCGCGCCATTATTCATTACACCAACGCACATCCATGCTTACAGCACTTGGTATTTCCAACCGGTCACCCATTTAGATAATGAGCAGACAGGACGTTGCTTAACTTCGGTGATCGTATGAGAAGCTGTGTTTCAATGTGATATGGCGATAAACCTATAAACGTGAATATTGCTACTGTCACTATGATTTGATACTTGCTTTTATTTTTAATATATTTTAATACAAGGCTCGAAAGTCAATCAATTTTACTGCTAAAATGTTTATGGTGAATGAGTTGGAATAATGGATAGCGGCTCGGATTGAGGAATCGGAGAGTCGAGTTCGAATTCCAGTCGAATCCATTACATTCACTTACGTGCTAATACCCTTAGGAAAGGTATGAATCCTCTTCTTCCTCGCCGCCCGCAATGGGTAAATAGCAGAACAGACCGGGATCTATAACCTTGGATGTCAACTGGTCTACCGAAGAAAGAAATGGCAACCTACTGCGGGAAAAAATGTGCCTCGTCAGTGATGTATCACGCGTGGCACATAACTGAACGAGGCGGTAAGAAATGAATCATAAACACAAGAAGGAAAGATAAAGTTTGAACCTTGTCTTGAAGTGGTCAACAGTCATATGTTTAATGAATCGGGAATCTGTTCTACAAAGTAGCAGTTGTTGCAGAATGCGCAGGCTGGGATGGTCAACGATTGGTCAGTGTGGTATTCTAACTGTGACTGCGTTTTTCTATGTTTTGGGTATAAATCCAAAACAGTGCTTTCTACACCCAGGCTCGAGCGACAGGCGAAGACCACACGCGGAAGCAAGTTAAGCCAACAAGCATAATGCATTCTCTTGAAATTCTTCCTTATGCTATGTGACACTGATTTTCCAAGCATAGCCCAGATGTGGCACAAGGCCGAAAGCATGGGGCACCCAGCGAGGATCGAACTCACTACTCAGTCGTAATTGTTCTAGCGATACAAGCTTGCTATTACACCACCTCAAATGATTTTCTAAGGATAGTTTAGATGTGACACAAAGCCGATAGTACGAGGTACCCAGTGAGGATCGAACTCACTATTCAGTCGTAACTGTTTTAGCGAGATAAGCTTGTTAGCCATTACATTACGCCGAGGTGCACACTCTTGCTGTGTTATATAGGAATAAAGTGTCGCTGCCGACACTTGGATTTGAACGTAGATCGCCAGTGAGCAAACACAGGCGATCCCATTATTGAATTAAGTAGACCACGTGATCATGAAGGAAACGCATATATGTGGGGAGTAGCCGACGACTAATTAGACTAACTTTCTAGTCTATCCTCTATACTATACGGATCTGCATTTCTAGTCTACCCTCTATTACTATACGGACCACCATTTCTAGTCTATCCTCTATTACTATACTGACCGCTATTCTCTACTCCATTCACTATACTATTTCTCTATTCGGATCACAATACGGATTACTATTCGAGCGAGTATTATCGAGCAAGTACTATCAGTTCTAGTGTTATTCGAAGACGTGTGACACCGGTATTGTTCAATGGCGTACTATAATTGTATCGACGAGTACAAAGTCTCTACTACTATGAGCATTACAAAAGTGACAACGAGTATTCGTTGGCATCAGTAAACGCTGCCTCCAAGCTTCAAAGCTGTCACGTCTGTCGCTCTCCTCTAATAAAACTAGTTAATAAATAAAAGAAACTGTCTTTCGTTGATACAATCAATGGAGTAGCGCTGGGTCCAGTGACGACACGGAATGCAACACATTTATTAGAAAAATCTGTCTCAGTATGATTCTCTTTTTGCATTTGACACACATTTCGTCGAAGTAACATGGTGAATCCCAGGTGTAAGCATGTGAGCTGGTAGAACTAACGATGGAGCTTATCTGAATATTCATTAGCCATGGAAATATCACCGGTGTAGTACTCGTTGCCGATGATCAGTACATTATTTTAGTCCAATGCTAAAAGAAAAGGCAATTTTTTCTTTTGGCAATCGGGAACACAAAAATATAGTTAATGTTTATATTTCTGAGCTGAGGTATTATGTACACTAGTTACATTATTCGGACTATTGTCCTCATCTTTGTCGCCATGTTTATCACAACGTTTCGGCCGTTGTACACCCCGGCCTTCTTCAGGTGGTTGGAATGTCAAACTGGACCCTTTATTTCGCCCGGTGGGGTAAACTGTTCTAGTTCCACGTGCCATCCATTAGACATGGCCCGTGGAACTAGAACAGTCTACCCTAGCGGGCGAAATAAAGGGTTCAGTTCGACATTCCAACCACCTGAAGAAGGCCGGGGTGTACAACGGCCGAAACGTTGTGATAAACATGGCGACAAAGATGAGGTCAATAGTCCGAATAATGTAAATAGTGTAAAAAATATTGTTCTATCCATTGTTAGTTGTGACGGGTAAACTAATAACGTAATATCATTTATTGAAGGATATATGTGATTTTATGTGCTGTGTACATTCAGAACATGAGCGATCATAGCCCTCCACGACTTTCTATCCTTTGTAGCTCTTAGCCAAGTTTGCCCTCTTACTATTCCTCCCCGTTCCTTTCCTGTCGTCCATTTACAGAAGCTCGTTAGGAAAATTACTCGCCGTTTGCCTCTGAACCCCATGCCCTGTGACTGTCAAATTCACCAAGCCATCGTACCTCATAATGTGTCCCAGAATATTTGAACCATCTCTAAGTACAAGTGACCTTTTTTGTTCCTATTTACCGTAAAAACTTCCTCACTGCTTACACGTTCTGTTTGTGGTATTCTCACTATCCTTCTGTATAACCACATCTCTATTTCCTCAGGACACTTCTTCATCTGTGAGAAAATTGTTCAGCATTCATAGTCATATAGGAGGTTTGATATTACATGGCAATTCAGAACGAGTGCTGAATAATGTTTGTTAATACTTTGCTTAGCTTTTGAAAGGCATCTTTCGTTATTCCAATGAACATTTGGATTTCTGTGTCACATTTTCCATCGTCTCTTATAACACTTCCCAGATTGTCAAATTTCTTGACTTGCTTCATTCTACGGTTTCTTATTCGTATCTCAAATCTTGGACTACTGACCATGAATTCTATCTTCTAACGGTTAACAGCCAGTCCTTCTTTCCCCCACTTTCATTTGCTACATTGTCTAAGAGTTCCTGCAGTTTTCCTTCTGTATCTGCCAATAACACGATGCCATCATTTTTTTACCGTTGGTTTACCAAATACAAGTCTCAAGAGCCAGTCAAGGTAGAGAGTTACTGAGTGAAATTGTAAGGAAGGGAGAAGAGTATACCATGAGAACGATTAGGATAGATATTGATTGACCCTGGACTTCAAGAGACCAAGATTGTAGTTGTCAGGAAAGCATTCTCTCGGGAGTTTTTACTAAAAAGTAACAGTTCTTGGGAACAAACTGAGTGGAAATTACTTTTGATCAAAGGAACACGAATAGAAACGATAATGCTTTGCCAACGTGAGCATGATATAGTGGGTCGTAGCTGTGAAGGTCGAAGCTGTGGCACTAAAGAAAGTAACTCGTTTGAATACCTGCTATAGTAATGGAGATAAAGAAATGAAAAACTGTCACTTTTCCGTCTGTGGGTTAAGGATTACGGACATTATTTACATTATTCGGACTATTGTCCTCATATTTATATAATGTACATAATACCTCATCTCATAAA
Source organism: Acanthosepion lycidas (assembly GCA_963932145.1). Classification (NCBI taxonomy): domain Eukaryota; kingdom Metazoa; phylum Mollusca; class Cephalopoda; order Sepiida; family Sepiidae; genus Acanthosepion; species Acanthosepion lycidas. The sequence goes on along the minus strand of OZ010574.1, from coordinate 99,041,328 downwards.
TATAGACAGACTCTAAGGATTACGGGTTTGAATGTTTGACCACTAACCAGGATTTGTGCAGACTTAAGGTCAGCTCGGTAAGTTGCTTCAAAGTGAATAAGATGAGAGCCGTGGTTGAGGTAACGTTACCGGTACATAAGACGCAGTTGCCAGGGGTACAATGACTGATCACTGAAATACCTTGATGATGATGCGTTTAGGAGGATCACAAGGCTGTGTCTGCGATGAATTATATTTCTTATGCAAATGACCATTTTGAAGCTACACAAAGATAACTGTACGTGCACGAACCTGAATAGATATTTGATTCACGTCATTTAATTTCTCTGTCAAGACACAACTCTAAAAAATATTACACTCATCCAAGGCCAATCTGGTTGAACCTCTCCTTAAAGACAACAGAAGAATCACTACTGTACAACTGTGAAAACTTTCACCTAAGTCATGTCACTGCCAACAGATTAGCGTTTTAGCCAAGATTTAAACAATATTTTAATCATTTCACCCCAATAACGCAATAAAGCCACTAAGACGCAAGGGTTTATTTAGAGTTAGAGAATATGAGAATTAAAAAAAAAAACACTATTAAGAGAGAAATATATTAAAAAATGCAAGAATTAAGAAGACGGAAGATAACGATTGACACTATATTCAAATTTTTGAAGAGCAAAGTTGACAAGGAAGCAATAAGCTGGAAGAGAGTTCCACAAGTGAGAAGCATAATAGAAGAAACTGTTAACATAGAACTTACGGTTACATTTAGCCATTTCAACTGCAAAATGATGAGACCCTACCGCCAATCTAGTACTGCGTTTAAATTCATAGAGTATAGGTACCACAGAGAAAAGTTTATCTGAACAATTACCATGAAATAATTTATAGAAGAGTTATCGGGAAGCGTTATGGCGTTGTGAAGATGACTGAAGCCGAGATGCCAGGTCAAGACCAATTACATTGCATATTCTTCTTTGGATTTTTTCAAGAATTACTAAATATACAGCAGGAGCACCAGATTATAATCAAATAATCCCCAACGTATTTTTACCAGATTATAATATAATAATAATCCCCGACGTATTTTTATATTAAAATAATTTCCAAAGTATTTTATAGTAAAATTATTTGTAACGTATTTTCATAGTAAAATAATTTCCGACGTGTTTTATAGTAAAATAATTTCCAACCCATTTTCTTTTGAACAGATCTCTCTTCTAAAACACAAATCCATTATATGCTATTATATATGTACCGCAGATATTTACTTTCTAAAGGAAAAATGTCGTATATCCGTAAACGTGTCGTATCTCCATGACCTTTAGATTTCAACGTAAACGTATGCATTTTCATAACGATAAAATAGTTTGTTTTTTAAATATTACTAAGTGAAAGTTGTGACTTTTAAAAAATGGCCGTCTTGGCATATAGCTACCATTTTAAAAATGTGTATTCTTACTCGGCCGAATAAATAGTAATCGTTTTTTGTTTGTTTTTTTGTTGTTTTTTTTATTATTATTATTATTATTATTATTATTATATATTTACACTAAATATATTTTACTAGTTAATCCGCATGGTATATTTAATTCAAGGATGTACCCTTTTTTGTAGCAAATACAAGTGTTGTCTGAAAATATCGTGCCGGCTGGAATTTTTTAACTTATAAAATAAGCGTCCTGGTTTCGCCGTGAATATTTATAAAAGTTTTATCAGCCAAGAAACAGATTAATCGTGTCGCGAAAAGAAGAATTATTTGAAATTAAGCGTGTCGTAACAAATTAACACGATGTCGGGTTGGTGAAGGAAATAATTTACTCGTATTTGTTACTCAAGAGTACGTCAACAGATATATAACTTCTTTGTTATGTACTGTGTACATTCACGTCGTGGGCGATCATGGCTCTCTGCAACTTCCTATCCTTTGTAACTCTATGCAATGTTTGTCTATTTACTATCCTTAAGTTTTACCATCCATTTACATAATTTTGTTAGGTTACTCTTTATTTGCCTATCCCCATCTTGACTTCCTGCGACATTCTTTAAGTATTAAATTCTCCAAACATTCTTTTCTCGCTATGTAACCAAGAAGTTTCAACTGTATTTTTCTTATTCAAAACACAAGTGACCTTTTTGTTGCCATTTACCTTAAAAAGTCTTTGCGACTCGCATATTCTAGATTTTCTGCATATATAAACACATCTCTTTTGGCTCATATCCTCTTCATCCGTGAGGAAAATTGTTCACCTTTCAATGCCATATAGAAAGATTGATATCAAATTTTCTTTGTTTCTAATGATATGTACTGCTTCTTAATATTTTATTTAGCTTTTGAAAGGCAACTTCGGCTCTTCAAATGTGCCTTCGAAATTCTATAAGTTTGTTTTTTTTATTTTTTTTTTATTTAATATATTGAAATACTTCCATCTCCATACTTTTTCCAACTAAACCTACTCAAATGCACTTAGATTTTAGCATTCTTCGTTTGTTTAATTTATAGAATTATATGCTATACCTCAAGTTGATATACAGGTAAATTTGGTTAATTTTATATTCCAGAAAGGTAGAAAGATTACGTACCAAACATTGAAATTTCGTTCTCTCAAAAGTGACATTTGGGAGTTACAAATATTCAATTTATTAGTGACGTTGTGTATACTGGCTTTCAAAACCAGAAATATGACAAGAGCAGTGTGGTTTCGTTAAGGACAGTCGAACAAGAAATGAGGTATTCATGCTCAGAATTATAACAAAAAAAAACAATACAAATAGAAAAGGATGTCTACCTAGGTTTCATAGATTACGCAAAAGCGTTTGATAAAGTGTTATGGGGTCCACCCCATTTTCATACAAGTGGACTCGCCTAGTGTGTACTTGTACTGCTGTTGGTGAATACCCGAGAGAGTGAGTCAGAGAGATACGCTGATACAGTGATACAGTGAGTGTGAGGTAACCGCTTTGTAGGAGTCACAGTTGCGAGCACGTAGAATCAGAAGGAAGTCCTACGTCGATATTGAATTTCCCAGACTGTATATATATTATTATTGCTACTAACCGCATTTCTGGATCTACTAACCGTATTACCAATTGTATTATTACGTCAATACATTTATTTGCTATATTTCATTCCTGCGTTTGTCATTCATTTGAGACCAGATTTCATCTCGGAATCCACAACATAAAGTGTCACAAAAAATTATTGAAAGTGCTAGGTAACCTAGAAAAATATGGGAAGGACATTAGAATAATCCAGAACTTATACTGAAAACAAAAAGAAAGGGGTATAAGACAAGGATGCGCCGTCTCACCGGACTTATTCAAATTATTCAGTCAGGTGATTCCAAGAGAATTAAAAGTCCTACCAGGATTCATTAATAGTGGTCACAATCTTAAAAATATTAAATATGTAGATGACAGAGTGTTGATAGCAGACACAGAAAGGAAACGGTGACTTCTACAGAAGATATTGAAGGAAAGCGAAAAGAAAAGGCTAAATATCAATTGTAAGAAGACATAATGTATGGTTATCAGCAAAAGGGAACAGCCCAACAGGCGAATTACAAATTGGAGATATCGAAATCAAGCAAGTGTAAAAATTACATATTTGGCAAATGTTTTAACAGAGTACAGCAAATGCGACACCGAAATCCGAAGGTGTATTGCGACAGCGAAAGATGACTTCTAAAAGCTGAGCAAAGTATCAAGAAATAGGAAAATATGGTTAGAAGCAAAGAAAAGAGTACTGAACATTTATGCAATCTCAGTCCTCCGGTTTGGTAGTGATTGCTGGACAGTCTCCTCGCAGGTGAAGAAGAAACTTGAAGCTACAGAAATGTGGTTCTACAGAAGGATATTGAGAATATCATGGATTGAATATGCGAGCAACGACGAAGTTTTAGAGAAAATGACACTTATACGAGGATAAATCAAAAATTGTCCTCACTTTCGCCATAACATATATATATATATATATATATATATATATATATATATATATATATATATATATATATATATATATATATATATATATTAGCTCTGGATTTACATTGAGCTCTCAGGATTATATATATATAACTGTATGTGCAGATAATATCTTACTTGTAGAAATCAGAAAGAACCAGTTGAAATTTCTAAGGTAAATAATGAGGAAAGAGGACTTAGAAAATTTGACACTCGCAGTGCATATTGAAGGCAAGAGAGACAGAGGAAAACGATGCATAACCTACCTAACGATTTGTGTAATTAGTTGGCAGAACAGGATTTAAGAGATAGCAAAAGGATAAAATTTACTGAGAGCTACAAAGGACAGGAAATTGTGAATTGTGAGTCAAGATGGCCGGAAGTGACACGACACATAGAAGAAGAAGATTTATTACTTATTAATTAATCGCTTTCTTAATCTAAATATTAAAACCGTAGTAACTACCTTAATATCCTATATGACAGTAACACAGATGAGGAAGAGACCTGAAGCGAAATAGATGTGGTTTTACCGACGGTTGCTACGAATATCGGTCACATTCGTAATGAAACTAAGACCGACATCAGAAAGAGATAGCTAGCATTTCTGGAAAGAAATAATGAGGAAAAGGAGCCTAAAGAATTTAACACTCACAGGACATACTTAAAACAATAACGAATTACCTACTTAACATTTTTGGTGAATGGATGGCAGAACAGGAGCAAAGACGGGTGGCGAGTGATCAAAAAATTACTGAGAGCAAAAACAAATAGGAAATTGTCAAGAGCTATGAACACCTAGGTTCTAAAGAGACATGCCACATAAAAGAAATATCTATTCTCCTTCCTACGTTAGGCGTTAGTCATGCTTCGGAAGAAAAAATTCAATAAGATTCACAGATTTTAAAAGATCAAAAGTGTAAAGCAATTATAAAACCCAAGCCAGCATTGTTGATGTTTTAATATCGCCTTCATCATTTACTCCTTTCCTTTTTGTTTTCCCAAGCCGTTTTACTTACTGTCATGGGTCCTTACCTATAACTACAAAATGAACTCTTCCTAACACTATGTATACTACGTCTCTCGAGAGGGTCGAATCGAGTCGAGCCGTTTCGGCTTGACGGTCGAACTCTCTGCCTCTGAGCAGAGAGGAACCCGGACGAGGCTCCGCCGAAGGGTAGAGACTCGTTCGGGGAGGTTGACCAAAGGCTGAAGGGGAAGTGGGGAAAGGCTGGTCTACACTGACTATCTTACACCTCACTAATCAGATTCATGATCCATTGTGTCATGGGTCCTTACCTATAACTACAGAATGAACTCTTCCTAACACTATGTATAAAGAGAGAGGGACGATTCGAGTCAAGCCGATTCGGCTTAACGGTCGAACTCTCTGACTCTGAGCAGAGAGAAACCCGGACGAGGCTCCGCCGAAGGGGAGAGCCTCGTTCGGGGAGGTTGACCAACCCGATTCTGTTTTTACGGGCCGAGCCTACGGGATCGGAAAACCCACGTAAAACTCGGCCTTGTGCCACATCTTTCCCTCGTGGGGAGACAAGTAAATATCGAATCGAGTCGAGCCGATAGTAGTTCACTCCAAACCAGACTGACAGTCATACTAACACCTTCCACATCTTGTATTATTATTTCGTGTAATATACCTTCGTTATTTCTACTCTTGTGTTCGTGTTGTTCTTCTTTGGTCCTAACCTGGACCATAACACTTACCTTCTATCTTTCCTCTTCCATTACTTCTCTCCAACTTCGCTTCAAATTGCTTTTCCCATTTCAGTTAGCGTGCCCAAAGAAACGGATAACGTTGTTTGCAATATTTTTCCCAGAACACACAGTTACGACATTTTTGATTGTAAGCAAATGGCGCAGATACTTACATTTTTAACTACCTCCTCACCATCAGTTTAATATAGGTAACAATTCGTAAATATGTGGTGACTGCTCAGTGTCCCGAAAGCATTAGAGTACTCTTACCCTTCACTTTTGTGCAATGGTGAGATGCAGGATTGGGGTCAGAGCGTCCAGGAGCCAGCTCGACTCGTGTTTTGCTGTGTTATTTCCGAAGACAAAAAATACAGCGTTGCATTACACTTTTATTTTGATCCAGAGCGCCCAGATAGTAAACTTATCCCAGGCAAAAGGGATACTTCTTTTTTGATGGGATTATTTTCCTTTTTTTTTAATATTTTCATTATTTAAATTATTAGTTATTAAATTTAATCATTTAATTCTTATAATTATTCATTTTTTAATTATTTTTCATATATTAGATTTTTAATGTGAATAAGGAATAAATGTTACAATAAATTTACCAGAAAAGAGGCAAATTTTTCATTAAATGATATTTTCAGTGTTCAAAATGCCATCCTTTCGTAGTAATGCATATTTCGTATTGTCGATATATCATAGAAGAGAAATTTATAAATCAATTTAAAATATTAACACACACACATACACACACACATACACACACACACACACACATACACACACACACATATACACACGCACACAGTATGGCTTTCGCTCATCTAAATTGACTGGAGATATCTTAACCTTTCTTTCAAGCATCTTTCATTGAAAACGGCCGACAAAGAAAACTTAATTAATCTTTTATAGAATTTTTCCAGCATTTTAACATGTTAGAATGCTGGGAAAAGTCAATTATATATATATATATATAGATATATATATATATATATATATATATATATATATATATATATATATATATATATATGATTACATGAATCATTCATACACAAAACAAATATAGATGTTAATGATTTAAATGGCGAGAATACATCTTCGCAAACAATTTCAATAGGATACACTAACCCCGAACCTGTACATGAATGATATGATATGGGATCATATCATTCATATATGAAACATTCTTTCCCAGGTTGGTATATACAATATTACAATATACTCTTCTAAGTGCACTATACATTTGAAAATCTGGTTCACCTGTTTTTTGTCTGTTCCAGCTGCCATATTGCCAGTTGTAATGTCATGGAAGCTGATGACAAAAGATCGTCTTAGCTTCTCATGCACAAAGCTTGAAGAAATATGTAAGATTTTCTGAGCTGCATTTGCCTCAGAGAAGTAAACTCTTTGTCCATTTTCTAAATGAACAACTAGTGGCTGAACTGTTAGATATCGCTCATGAATGGGAAATCTAAATATCCTCCAAATTGCTTCGGTTTAATGTTTGGTTTTACCTATTTTTGCTCGCATTGTTTGTTTCTTGTAAAGCAAACATTACTGTATCTTATCCTTTGTTAACATATTTGCAGACATATTTAATTGGCTTTATTTACAGAACTCCACATTGAAGTGAGCATAAAAAATTTTCCAAGTGTAGAGGACTGCATGGAACTATCCATCTGTTATCAATTGCAATTGGATTTTGTTTTGATTCAATTACTGCTTCAGATCCGCCATCATTTGGCTTTCTTCTTCTATAAGAAGGATAACCATCTTCTCCTACTTGTGTTTCCTTTTAGAAACTTATTGGACAATGTTTGGTGCACTTTTTATCAACAATATAGGGAGAATTTCTGTTCCTATCAGCACGGGGATCATAGATCACGTGTCTTCAACAGTCTCATAAAGCTTTTTTGTCTTTTCTAGGATTTGGAATTTCTGCAGATATTATATAATCCACCTGGATTGTGTGAATTTTCACTAATAACCATATCATGTGCATATGAGGAAGACCTCGTTTTTTCACTCAAAGATATACATGCAACATCTTACATTACCGAAAACTTTCCCTGTTGTAATCATTTCCATTAATTTAATCACTTTTAAACTGAAAACTCTTGAAATTAGCTCATGTCTGTTCTGTGGCTTTTGTCCAGAAAGTAGTTCAGCATTAATTTTTTTTTCCAATTGAGATTACAGGTGAATGCTATAAACGAACCTGCACATGCATAATGCCTAACGTATGTCATTGCACCTTGAGTTCTTTCATGCATATATCTTGGACTGCCAACAAAACTTGATGGAAGAATGACTGGTTGACCAATTTCGATTATGACAACATCATTGTTAATGCTATCTCGTAGATGGATATATGATGATGCTTTTAAATCTGAGTGCTGATGTATGCTAATCTATCTCTTCCAACTTGGCATACATATGTACAACAAAGTGATGGAATAAGTTTTAGGCTCTGTGATGGTGATTAAAAGAATTTTCTCGGATCATAAGGAAGTTCATACATAAAAACAGTTTTATTGGAATTTCTTCCAACTTAAAGAATTCCAAAATTATACACATCTTCACCATTGACAAAAAGTAGGGGGTACCGTAAAGCATCATATGAACGATGAGTTTCACATATTCTTTTTAGCTTATTATCACGACCTTGAAGAACAATCTCCCGTTTTCCAAATTCTTCTCCTGTGATTATTGCAGCTACTTCATTGCATTGAGGTGTATTGAAACATCGAGAATGCTCACTCGATGGCCATTTGTCAGCATTTATAACAATGCTGCATTCAAGGGGATGGTGAGGATTCTAGACCAAATTTAAAGCTTTTCACGTTCCTTTCATGAAGCAGATCTTGCAGCATTTTGATTCTGTGAATTTTGTAACTCTAATTGCATCAACTCTTCTTTGAGCCTGTTGAACCAAATCAGACACAATATAATGTTGAAGAAATTGAGGCTATTTATTTGGCAGTGGTAATAAAGATCCAATAAGGTGAAACACTTTCACTTGGACTCTGGAATGCACTATTATAGTTCTGAATGTTTTTAAGAAAGTCTTTTGAGTCATTAGTAGCACCAGTGAAAACTTCCCTCAACGGTTCTGGAGCATCTTGTGGAAGCTTCAGAGTGACATTACCACCCGTGTAGCAAATCCCAGGAGGTTCATTTTCCCAATTTTTTGTTCCACAGTAGATACAAAGTTTTGTCATTGCATAAATCTGCACTTTGGGAGGAGATGCATAATCAGTCGTTGGATCATAATATATAGCGGTCGAGTGCCAGTGGAAAAATTGTCTGCTGCGTGATTGAGAAATTCTTGACATGTCAAAAGAAAGTCTTTCAGATCTTTCCATTTCAGTTTTATTTTGTCTTTCCTGCTGATTCCTTGCCCCTATCTCTTCCAGACTTTGAGATCTTCGTACTTATGATTCCTTTTGTCTTCCTTCGTGAATTCTTACTCTCGTCTGTTCCAGACTGTGAGATCGTTCCTCAAGTTTCATTTTGTTGATTTCTAACCCTGATCTGTTCCAACCTATGAGATCTTCGAAACTCAGGCTCATTTTGTCTGTGTCTTTCAATTTTTATCCTTGTTTCTTCATGCTCTTGCTCTATCTGCTCCTGGCTTTGGTTTTCTCTTATCTGTTCAATTCTGTTTTTTTGTTTTTTTTTGTTTTTTACCTTGGAGCCTCAACTGCCTTTTGTTCTTATATGTCAACTAACTTCTTCCTCTCTTTCTCAATGGCAGAAGGAGATTTTCTTCCAAAGGAGGATTTTTTCTTGGGAGGCATATTAGCTCACCGCATAATTTTTTTGCTGCTTTAATTGTACTAATAATACGGTTTGCAATAAATATGTCATTAATAAAGTACTTCGACTAATTTATAACAGATGGCTGACTAACAAAGTACTAAATATAACTAATGCAAAGGCTAAAGTATTCTACTATTTTTATATATTATGGTCAAAGTATTGTACAATATTGTGCAATATGGAGAGCAGGTTGGATGCAAGTCTGAACTTGTTAACTCAAGTTGACTATTACAGAATCTATTCTATTCCATTTGGGGCATCTTATACCCCTATATCAAATGCTTTTTGATTCTCTACAAATTGTATTAATGAAATTTTTCAAAATTACTCCATGTGAAAAAAAAAATTGCAACATTTAGACCATTTCTAGCTCCTGGGGGCGTACCATACTTCTTTCCTGTGTTATTAATAGCCTAAAACCTAATCTAGACCCAAACCTATCCCCTCGTGAAAGTTTGAACAATATTAGTCCAGTAGGTTTGATTTCCATAAGGGACATACGTACATACGTAGGAGATACTTTATAGTATATATATATATATATATATATATATATATATATATATATATATATATATAAAATGTATATATTAGGTTGGTGCAAAAATAATGACGTAATAATGTCGTTTTTTGACGTATAACGTCAAAAAACGACATTATTACGTCATTATTTTTGCACCAACCTAATATATTCTGATTCTCAAGACAGATACTATTTATCTATATGACCAAATCCAAATTATAATTTACATTATCCTTATTTCCGTATGCAACACTATTTACATTATTCGAACTATTGTCCTTGAGGACACATGACACGGTAGATAAAGGCATTAGTTAGATACAGTGACAAGGACCCAAAGTGTGTGAGTTCAATATTCTGGTTAAGGCGGTGGAGAACTTGGCGAGGTGAATTAACAGGAGATAACTGATAACTGACATCCATTAGACATGGCACGTGCAACTAGAACAGTCTACCCCAGTGAGTGAAATAAAGGGTTCAGTTCAACATTCCAACCACCTGAAGAAGGCCGGAGCGTACAACGGCCGAAACTTTGTGATAAATGTGGCAGCAAATATGAGGACAATAGTCCGAATAATGTAAATAGTGTACATAACACCTCATCTCAGAAATATAGACAGATACTGTATGCAAGTGTGTGCCCGTGTTCTACGTTTGTATATGTGAAGATTGGTTTCGTAATATTGTCTACAGAATGAAGAATCTATTTTTGAGAAAAGCTAGCTTTGCCATAAAATAGTGTTAATGTTAAACAAATTGAATTAAACTCGCTAAATGTTCCGCTCTGTTTAAAGAAAATACGCAAACTACAAATAAAATAGAGCAATGCGAAATCACGAAAACGTATCTAATTTATTGAAACATTGACAAAGAAAAATAAGTATTTTTTTATGAGTGGCCACCTTTGTGATACTAATCTACACAATTATTTTCCCTAAAATGTTTAAGATTCGTTTCAGATCGAGGTTAGCCAATTAGTGATTTGTTTTTTATCAGTTTACAAGTACCTTCTTGTCTTTCAAACTATCCCTGTACTCGTGATACAAGAGGTTTTTATAACTACTGCATACATTATTTACACTATTTATAATCGGACTATTGTCCTCATCTTTGTTGTTGTTATCACAACGTTTCGGTCATTGGGCCCTCCAGCCTACGGAACAATGACTTAGTGGATTAAAGCGTTAGTTTGTGAATTTGGTGACATAGTTATTGTGAATTCAATCCCTGAAAACAAGAAGGTGGAAGAGGGTTCCATAGATGAGAAATGCTAGAGAAGGAACTACTAAAATATAACTTGCGTTTATATTTAGCAAATTTCAACAGTAAAATGATGGAACTTAGTTGCCAACCTTAAATTCATGAAGTCGAGGTACCAAAGAATAAAGCTCATCAGAACAATTGTCATGAAAATATTTATTTTAAAAAGGTACACGGAAGCTACTCCGTTTCTATTAAGCCAGGTATTATGGTAATTTACCCACGCACGCATGGACTCTCCCAACTATAAATAGGAGTAGGTGCTGCCTTTTGGAGAGGGAATTTTCCAGCAGTCAGCTCTGACAGTCGGACCGAACATTCTTGCTGTAACACTCTCGTTTGTATATGTTTGTATTACTGTTTCTGTTAATATATTTGTTTAACTCGATTCCTCTATTTGTGTCTTTATTTCTGGTCCTAAAAAGGCCACAACACCAGACCAGTTCATGAAACATAATATTGACTGCGAAAATATCAATATTAGCTTTTTTCGGGGACTCGTTTTTCAAGCTTGAAAGATTTCAGACGAAATTGCCCACGAATCTTGTGCAGCTTTACTAACATATAAACGGATTTTAACCGTTTTTTTTTTCTTTTTTTATCTGAGAGTAAAATTCCCATTAAGTGGCCAATATGCATTACCTTGCATAGTAATTATCAGTAATGAGTTATTTGTTGCATGGAGTACCGATTAACAAGCTGGCCTGGTGGATCATTACAACCATTTTGAGTTCTTCACAAAGTGTTCTACAAATAATCTCTTAACATAAACAAATTTCAGATGAATTGGTTGACGTGATTTGTTCTAAGCGCCGATTCTGTTTCGTAAGAAATTCGTACCAATGGTCATTGTTTGACTCTAAGTGTCAGATTATAAATGCATATTTTTCGTTTAAACAGCTCTACTATCTCGTGACATAGGTACATCCACGAAGTTAGTGGGGAGGATGCTTGATTCTATCACATTTTGCGAATTTTTCTTGGTTTCTGTCTATGACAATGCCATTGTATTATTTCTCTAAAAGCATAACTGCCATTAATTAAACAGCTCTACCATTTTATGACATAGGTACATTCACGATGTTAGTGGGATGGCTAAAGGCAGAGCTTGACTCTATCACATTTTGCGAACTTTGTTTTTTTGGTCTCTGTCTATGACATTGCCATTGTATTATTTCTCTAAAAGCATAACTGCCATTCATTTTCAAAATGAATAATAAAACTTCATCTTTTTTTTTTAATCCCAAGCAAGGCAATAATGTCACTAGGATGCAGGAGCGGGGATTATAGGGAGTGAAAGAGAAATAGAAGTCTTTAGTGAGGAGAAGTGAGGAAAATGACCCCAAAAAAAAGGAACGGAATTCAGAAAAACAGAAGATGGCGATTGACGTTGCATTTAAAAATTTAATTGTATCAATGTGGATGACAAGAAAGCAAGAAATTAGAAGGGCGAGAAGTACGAGAAAAGAAGATATTAATATAGAAAAGAGAGTTGTACATTATGAAAGCTTTATCACGGCAATGAGAAAGTGGCATAAATCGAGATGCCAGGCTGTGACCTAATACATGACAGATCCTTCTTTTAATTTTCTCAAGAATCTCGAGACATATAGTAGGAGCACCAGACCAGAGATGGCAGCAGAACGCAGTGCACGGACTAATGGTCGATTTATTGTCTGGCACGACATAATGAACAAACTTTCTTTAGTAATAGACTAAGCAATTGATTCAATATAATCTTCCCATTTCCTGTCAGTGGAAAACGTGGGCCCAAGAAGGTGCAATGTATTGCTCTCCTGGAGAGCTATACTTTGCTAATAGGAGTCAAAAAAGTTTCTCTGTGGTAATTAAATGAAAATAGTTTTGGCTGGGAGGCGTTAAAATTTACATGCCATTCCTTGCCACAGTTAAACACTGATTGGAGATCATTTTCGAGTGCAATTACCAGTTTTACATATCCGAAAAATGTCTATAGGTCTCATTCCAGAAAATAAAAAGTAAAAACGAACAGTAAATAATACGCATTTAAAATCAAAATAAACAATAAAAGGTGGACCTCCAAAATGAAGCTAGTAACGTTCCATCGTCACCGAGCAGACCCCAAATTTGCTCCAGTTCCATAAGGGCGGTTATACTCTCAATAAGGCTCAAACACCTCAAATGGTACTTGTATATTCATACCTTCACTAAAGATGCCGGAAGAATGTTCGGCTCCATGTATTACTCAAGAGAATATCTAACTCCAACTGACACGCCCTCTATTTACAAGACTCTGATTAGACCAAGAATGGAGTATTGCTGCCATATCTGGGCTGTTACTGCCCAGTCCTCATTGTCCAGAGTTTGACAGAGTTCAAAAGCGATTTCGCGGCCTTGTTGGTGATGAACTGTTTTCAACTTTGCAGCTCTTATCTTATAGTCGAAGTGTTGCTAGTCTCCCACTACTGTATCACAATGGCAAATGATCAAACGAGCTACATTTCTGAGCTCCATCAATTCAGACTTTCGCAGCTAGGACCCACCATGCCATTATCACGGCGCCAAATCATCCTCATTCCCTTCGTATTCCTTTGATAAGGAGAAAGTTCCCAAGAACTGTTACTTTGTGGAACAGACACTCGAGAAAATACTTTCCCGACCACTACAATCTTAACCTCTTCAAGTCGTGGGTCAGCCGTTATATACCATAAACATAATATTCACTTTTTACTTCCTCCTTCCCTTACCATTACGCCCTTACATCAATCTCACTTAGTAACCCTCTACCTTGAGTGGCTCTTTGGTGTTGTAATGGGTGAACTAAAGTAAAAAAAATAGAATAACACATATAAAAATATTCATTTTATGAAAGAACACGATAAAAAAAATTTAAAACATAACATCTGATTTCTTCCGGACTTTATTTTATAGTGTCGTGCCGGAGATAGTGCACAATAATCCCCAAAGAGGTAGTACTACGGTTTGCTTGAAAAATTTGATATGTCAATTATATAAATATTAATGGGCAAAATTAATCACATAATCATGTAAATTTATAACATAAACATCTGGATCTCATATTTAAGTTACCATGATTTTAATGAAACAGTAATTTAACAATGTATCTCAGCTTTTATACTATATATATATATATATATATATATATATATATATATATATATATATATATATGTATGTATGTATGTATGTATACTGTATCACCTGTGACACGTTGGGTCAACTTTGTTGTGCTTACTGTTTACATTTAGTTTCATGAAGAGTTTATGAAAGTAGAGATATTTTAAAAAATACGTTTATTTGCAGTTACTGAAGTTGCTTTCAAGATTTAAAAAATGTGTGTTTTGAACAATAAACAATAGAAAGTTAAGCAATAAGAGCTTGGAAAGTCAAAATTCGGAGTGTTGGGATTCGATACAGTAACATAAAATATTGTTGTGGGGCTGCGCGTAATTCGGCCATTTAGAATAATCAAACGATTTACATTGAAAGAATAAAATTCAATAGAAAAGACAACGTAGTTTCAACAAATGAACATGAATTTAATATAACCACAAGAATACAAACAATTGGTTATGAATTGGAAAGTGATATCTTTTTGTTTGGATTAATAAAATTCTGAAATAAAATATAAATTCTCTTTGTGTACGTATGTGAGAAACAATGATAAGTTGTTATATGCGTGTGTGAAAAAGTCAACACGTGTGTGCGTGGTTCATAGTAAAGCAGATACAATAGAATTTGTTTCGTACTGTGGGCGGTGTTACCGTAGTCTGAAGTAGTCTCTCTGAAATTTGTCAGCGCTGTCGCTTTTAGCATGAGGTCGTGAAGTTCACAACCGAGAGTGGTGTGAACCTTGATGACGGCTGTGCGTATACTGTTTGACTTCATTGTTCACTTATATATATATATATATATATATATATATATATATATATATATATATATATAGGCGTTTTTTTTAAATTTACAGAAATTTCACTTCGTAGAGTTGTTTGTATTGATATGTATGTAGTGGATGCTTCCGGTGACGTAGTATAAAGATAATTTTATGAATAATCAGTTCAGTCATCTATGTTTTATTCTTCTGAAAACG